>BPTQ01000009.1:227200011-227862361 GCA_019973895.1 Chrysanthemum seticuspe
TCTAGTTTTAATAAATGAAATTACATGCTACTTGCTATATTTCTGAGTATATGATTATGTTTTATGATTCGCTCCGAACGGTCTATCTTTTATTAGTCAACCACTTGTGAATGGTCAACCATAAAAGTCAAACAGCTTGAGAACGCAATGCAATTATCCAGGAGAGTTTAGTGTTTCCCCGGGTCGTTAAGTCCCAACGAGCTGTGCGATTGAATAGCTAAACGCGTAGTGATCGGGTGAATATTGAACAGGAAAGGGTTTATGATTGATTACACTAAGGAAATTAAATCTAATCAAGACTTTGAAGTCATTTTAATTCTATATTTAAAATCGTTTAACGATTAAAACCTAAAACGCGTACGTTTACAGAATTTTACATTTATTTTTAAACTAAAAATGATATTTGAAAACTATTTAAGAATTAAAACTATTTTTTATGATTTTTCTTGAATTTATTTGAATTAAAAACTAATTTCTAATTTTTAAAATAAAGCTAAATTACCAAAAATTATGAAAATAAGTGGGAAAATTATGAAACTATTTTTAGAAATCCTAGAATAACTAAAAAGATTTTTCAAAATTTAATTTGTATTTTTTTGAACTTTTTTCTATTTTCGACGAATTTAGAACTATTTAAAACTAATTAAATTGCTAAAAATTACTATTTTAACTAAGAAAATTATGGAAAAATATTTTTTTGGCTTTTTATATTTTTCTTAATCTGAGAAAAGTGAAAAATTATTTTTTTGAAGCTTTTCTGATTAATTTGTATTTAAAAGTGATTAAAAGGTATTAAAAACTAAGATTAAATGAGAAAAACAGAACCAGAAAATTATGAAAAATTCAGGAAAATTTTAAAATAATATTCTAAATCTAGGAAAAATACTAAAACGTATGCTAGTGTGCAAGAAAAGTGGGCTGTAGTGAAAAGTGCTTATAAATAAGCACTTAAAATAAGCAAATAAGCACTAATGATCACTAAATGGAAGCAGAAGCTAAAGTATGCTAAAATAACCTGAAAGCAACTAATTACAACTAGTCTTAACCTCTAAAGAGCGGATTACACTAATATGGCTTATGAAATCCAAACAGCCAAACACCCTTACTTGTAGCTTAAAAATAAGCTAACCTAGTGCACTAAACTTAAAACCAGAAATGAGAACCTCAAGATTACCAACCACTCTACAGCTAAACCAAATTTTAGATATTAATAATCAAAATCAAGGCCTGTGCAAGATCTGCAAATGGCCTGTTTCACACTCAGTTTATGATGAGTGTGAACAGGGCAAAAAGAGCTTAAATGAGAGCTGATTTAGAGCTTATAGAAGCTTCTAAAAATTCCACAAAAATCACTTTTAAACACTTGACCAACTGAAGTTAATTATCCCAGAATTTCAACTAATTTGAATAAAAAATGAACCTGTGAAAAATCAACAAAGTTTTGCAAAAACTGTAGTTTTCACTTTTGACTTTTTGAGACGGTTTTGAGATTTTGACCAAATTGAGTTTTGATTCAATCCTACTGATTATCACAGATATTTTAGGATGAAATGAGACTGATATAAGCTATATTAACCAAATATAATCCTAAATGCAAACTTATATAACTAAAACCTAACTGATATGGAATTTAGAGGCAGTTTAAAGTGAATTTTGACTTTTTTGAGCAATAAGGTGCAAAGTGATGACTGAGCTTACTATTATAAAACTAAATAAATCCAACCTTAACAAATCCAACCTCTAATGACCTCAAGATTACCAACTGAACACTTATGCCAAACACTAGATTATCTAACTAATTATGCAATCTACTTAGAAAATTCTAATATCTAATCACTGACTAACACTGAAACAGATCTAACAACAATATATCAGCTAAATTAAACAGAAATTACAACTGAAATATAAGCTAAAACAGTTTATGCAATTTGACAGAATTGAGATAATAAGTAAAAACTTACAAAAGTCCTAGCCACAATGGCTTGCCAATCACAAGTAACCACTATCCTATTGATTTCAACCCCAAATTGTGCTAACTTAACCCAAATCCAACTCCATCTCAGCTGCTTAACCCAATCCAGAAAATACCATCCAAGCTGAAAACCATGAACTAGAGACCAAGGACCATCCTACTACCTCCCATGAGGTTCTAAACCAGCTTCCATCCAATATTCAACACTGCTACAGCTTTCTTGTTTCTTTTTCCTTGATTTTTGATTTTTCAACTATTTATCCTATTTTTTTGTATTTTTGAGTTTCTTAAATTAAATTGCTTCAAATGACTTGAAAGCTTGAGAAAGCTTATGAATGAGCTTGAATGAGCTTAAACAAACACTGAACAATAACTTTTAACAACTATAATTGGATTTGAGATTTTCAAGTAAAAATACATAAACTGAATTAAGCAAATGGAACTTTGATTAACTGGTTGAAAATGGTTTCTAGTACACTGAAAATGCTAAGGATACAACTTAGAAGCTTAAAAATACATTGGAAATTTGGAAATTAATTTATACGAAATACATAAACTACAATTATACTAGATATCCCGTCTCTGCTTCTCCTTCCTTCTATTTATTAAACAAAAGTCTTCCTCTCTCCTCTCTGAGCATTTCCCATCAATAATGTGAGCCATTGGATGAGTGGACTTCCTTTTAGCCGTTGATGGATTTTTGGCGCCAAAATACTCTTGCCAATTGGACCTGATGACTTGTAAGGAAGAAGAAGCAATTAATGCTTCTTGGATTGTTGGGTGAGGTGGAGTGATAAGGGTGGTGTATGTTGAGCTGGAAGCATGGTGATGGGTGTGTTTTGCAGGCAGTGGGTGAAGAAGACAGTAAAAAAAAGAGGGAAAGGCTTGGGCGGGATTTGACTTATTGTTTGACCGGGGTTTAATATTAGACAGGGGGTTCACAAAAAGGGGGGGGTCAAGGGTATTTTGGCAGGGCTCAAGGGTCAAGCAAGGGTCAAGGCTTGTTTATTAATAACAAGGATCATTTTTGTAATTCACCAAAAACCAAGGGACCAAATCTGCCAATTTTTCAAAGTTTATCATAGGGACCAATTATGACAAGTTTAATTTTCCCAAGGATCAAAAATAATAATTTTCAAATTAAAAATGTCCAGGGGTAATTTCTGTCAATCTTTGAAACTTCAGGGACCAAAGCTGCCATTTTGCAAAACTGACTTTATAAGACTAATTTTGACAACTTGAAAATCCCTGAGGGCCTTTTATGAAAAATTAACTTGTTTTGAATAACCAGGGACTAGATTTGACAATTTTTGCATAAACTACAGTCTAAATATTTTTTCAGTCTTTTTGAGACTTTTCAAAGTGTTTTTAATTGTTTTTGCAGTGTAGAAGGAATAAAAATGATGAGTATTTACACACTCATCAATCCCCCACACTAAACTATTGCTAGTCCCTAGCAATCTTTTGAGAAAACTTAATGGATTTGAATCTCTTTACCAAAAGCCATTACTTCTGGAGTAGCCAATTGTTTCAGTTCAAGTAAGAACCTTGGTACAATGATAACCAAATGATTTTGAGCAAATCACCAGCTTTCAACGGTTTTGATTTGTCTTTACCAGAAGCCTTTTGCTTCTGGACTAGCCAACTCTTAGATAAAATATCTTTGGTGAGCTGATTACCAATTATGGTTTTCCAACTGCCTTTACCGAAAGCCATAAACTTGCGGGCTAGCCAACTCTTCACTAATTAAAGATATGGTGAGCTGAACACCATACAATTTTGGGCAAATTACAAGCCGTCAACGGATTTGAGATATCTTTATCAAGAGCCGTTTGCTCCTGGATTAGCCAATCCTTCTGTTTGTTAGACATGGCGGACTGATAACCGTAAGCTGAGTAAGTGCAAAACACTTACTCCAAAAAAAAAATTTGGCCAAAAATGGGGGAATTGGGTGGTATAATTACATGATAAAATTCGTGAGAATTCCCCCCCCCCCAACACTAGAAATGAATATTGCCCTCAATATTCAAAGTACCGGCGGTTATGCCGAAACTGAGAACGTAAAAGGGAAATACTACGGCCATTATTTTAAATTTTTTTTTTTTGGAAAACTTATATACAACAGCGGGGGGCAACACCCCCACACTAGGGTGGTATAAAGTAGAAAGAAGTCAGAAATATGGGTGAAAACCCATATGGTGTGCTACTGTTTTTGATTCCCGAGTCGCTAGCTTGACTCGATCCCCGCATTCATTTGTTCATGGGGAAAGTTTGTAGATCCGGGACAACCATAGGTGGAATGTCCTCTCCAAAATAGTGTTTCAATCGATGACCATTCACTTTAAAATTTGGCCCATCGGGTTGACATAACTCAATAGTTCCATAAGGAAATACTTTAGTGATGGTGAATGGTCCAGACCAGCGGGATTTTAGTTTTCCTGAGAAAATCTTCAATCTTGAATTGAAAAGAAGGACTCGATCACCGACGTTGAAAACGCGGTTCTTGATTTTGGAGTCATGAATCTTCTTTGTCTTTTCTTTGTAGATCAAAGAGTTCTCGTATGCTTGATCACGGAGTTCATTTAATTCATTCATTTGAACTTTCCGGTGATCACCAGCTGTCTGAATATCGAAGTTGGCATGTTTCAAGGCCCAGTATGCCTTGTGCTCAAGCTCAATCGGCAGATGACACGCCTTCCCGTACACTAGCTTGTATGGAGTACACCCGATGGGTGTTTTATAAGCTGTACGGAAGGCCCAGAGTGCGTCATCTAGTTTATCCGACCAAGAAGCACGGTTTTCGCCTACTGTCCTCTCCAGAATTCTTTTAATCCCTCGGTTGGAAACTTCCACTTGCCCACTTGTTTGGGGGTGGTACGCAGTAGAGAGACGGTGAGTTACACCATACTTTTGCATGACTCTATCAAACTGGTCATTGCAGAAATGCGTACCACGATCACTGATTATAGCTCGTGGAGTTCCAAACCTAGCAAAAAGCGATTTTAAGAATTTCACAACAACTCGGGCATCGTTGGTAGGCAAAGCTTTCGCTTCAACCCATTTTGACAAATAGTCAACGGCCACGAGTATTTATTTATTTCCTCGAGATGAAGGAAATGGCCCCATAAAGTCAATGCCCCAGATGTCAAAAATCTCACACACTGGAATGGCGTTTTGCGGCATTTCATTTCTTTGTGAGATATTTCCGTGACGTTGACAAGCGTCACAGGTTTTGACAAATTCGTGGGCATCTTTGTAAATCGTGGGCCAATAAAATCCGGAATCAAACACCTTCTTGGCAGTGTAGTTGGGGCTATGATGTCCCCCAGTAGGTCCAGAATGGCAAGCCTTAAGAATGTCATTGGCTTCCTGACCATACACACATCGCCTGATGACTTGATCCGCGCAAATTTTGAATAAGTAGGGGTCGTCCCAGAAGTAATGTTTAACATCTTTGAAGAATTTGTTCTTCTGTTGGGTCTACATTCCTTTCACTATGAAGTTACCCGCGTGGTAATTTGCGAAGTCAGCAAACCATGGGGTAGTAGAGTTTCCACGAAAAGTAACCGCATTGAGTGTCTCGAGAGGAAATGTTTCATTTATTTCCTTTTTCTCGAAAACATCTTGGTGTGGGTTTTCTAATCGGGACAGATGATCAGCAGCCAGGTTCTCAGCTCCTTTTTTATCACGTATAATGATATCAAATTCTTGCAGGAGGAGAACCCAACGAAGCAATCTCGGCTTTGCATCTTGTTTTGCAAAGAGATATTTGAGAGCCGAGTGATCCGTATACACCACGCATTTGGTCAAGATTAGGTATGGCCGAAACTTCTCAAACGCATACACCACGGCTAGTAGCTCTTTTTCTGTGGTGGTGTAATGGGTTTGAGCTTCAGTCATAGTCTTACTCGCGTAGTGGATAGGCTGAAAATGCTTGTTTCTGCGTTGCCCTAGGACTGCACCGATAGCAAAATCACTTGCATCGCACATGAGCTCAAAGGGTAAATCCCAGTCGGGGGCAACAAGAATGGGTGCTTCAGTAAGCTTTTTCTTTAATGTTTCAAAAGCTTCGATGCACTCAGGTGAGAAGATAAAAGGAGCATCTTTTTCAAGAAGATGGGTCATAGGCCGGGCGATTTTAGAAAAATCTTGTATGAACCTGCGATAAAAACCGGCATGACCTAAAAAACTCCTAATACCTTTGACGGTAGTAGGATGAGGCAATTTAGCAATAACATCGACTTTTGCTCTATCAACCTCAATCCCGTTTTTTGAAATCTTATGGCCAAGGACTATGCCTTCTTTGACCATAAAGTGGCTCTTCTCCTAATTTAGACAAAGATTGGTGTCTTCACACCGTTTGAGCATTTTTTCTAAATGGGAGAGACATGTTTGAAACGAGTCCCCAATGACCGAGAAGTCATCCATAAACACCTCCATTGTTTCCCCGATCATGTCGTGGAAAATGGCCATCATACATCGTTGGAACGTGCCAGGCGCATTACATAGGCCAAAAGGCATACGTCTGTAGGCAAAGGTTCCGTATGGGCAAGTGAATGTGGTCTTTTCTTGATCCTGTGGATCAATAGGGATCTGAAAATAACCCGAGAAACCATCAAGGAAACAATAGTATTCGTTCCCTGCTAATCTCTCAAGCATTTGGTCCATGAAGGGTAGAGGAAAATGGTCTTTTCGGGTGGCGTCATTCAACTTACGATAGTCAATGCAAACACGCCATCCCGTAACCAATCGAGTTGGAATTAACTCGTTTTCTTCATTTGTGACAACAGTTATGCCACCCTTTTTAGGAACACAGTGAATTGGGCTAACCTAAGGACTATCAGAGATCGGGTAAATTAATCCTGCATCAAGAAGTTTGAGAACCTCTTGTTTAATAACATCATGAATCTTAGGATTCACCCTTCTCTGATGTTGGACTGCTGGCTTGAAGTCATCCTCCATCAAGATTTTGTGAGTACAAAACTCAGGGTTGATACCCTTAATGTCGGAGAGTTTCCAAGCAATTGCTTGCTTGTGTGACTTCAAGACCTTTATGAGAGCAGTCTTTTCATCTTTACTCATATCTCGAGCAATAATGACGGGTAATTTATCATCACCCTCAAGAAATGCATACTCGAGATGAGGTGGTAAGTCCTTAAGTTCAACCTCAGGAAATTCTTCAGTTTTCTCAACTGACTTGACTTCCTTGTTATGAAGCTCGACGGGAGGGAGTGATGATGGATCATCATTAAGCAACTTCTCAATGAGAAGAATATCTCCCTCGATGTCAATTGGAGCGTGATCAATTTCCCACGAAACCGAATCACTAGACAAGTATGCTTCAATCTCTTCCAAGATGAAGTCACTTTCCTCAAACGGAGTGAGAGAAGGGATGGAAGAGTCGGAAATAATAAAACTAGGAGATGATGGATCATTTTTGAGCAATTCTTCAATGGGAAGAATGTCTCCCATTGGATTACAAACATCATCATCCAGTCCAGATGAAACTGAAGAGAGTTTGGTTTCATCCACAGAGTTAACAAACTCGATACGATAAACTGATTCCGGAGGTGGGACAGGTGGTGTGCTCTTAGAGCAAGCAATTTCCACCACTTCCGATAAAGTCTCCGATTCTAGATCATCATCATCAAGAACACTCTTGACTTCCATGGTACAACTTTCAAACCATTTGTTTGAACCAGGGTTGATTTTCAAAGCCTTTAGCTCAGCACGTTTTTGGTGACTCCTCTTAACCGTGAAATTTGAGAGTGTTGCATTGATTCTTTCAGATTTTTGATCAATTGTGGCAACACTATGTTTGGATAGAGGTTTGGAGTTCTGGTTGATATTAAACGTGAGTTCTTCGTTGTCAACCCGTATGGTCAACTCTTCAGCAAATACATCAATTAGAGCACGGCTCGTTCTCAAGAAAGCTCTCCCTAAGATGAGGGGAACTCTAGGATCTGCATCAAAGTCTACTACAACAAAGTCAGTAGGAAAGTGAAACTTTCCTACTTTCACCACGGCATCCTCGGCTATCCCAAGTGGACGAGTTATGGTACGGTCCGCTAGCTCGAGTGTCATACAAGTGGATGTAAGTTTAGGAAGAGACAGTTTCTTCCATACTGAGAGTGGCATGAGGTTAATGCTTGCGCCAAGATCGGCCAAGGCGGAACATTGAACCATCCCCAAGAAATCACACGGGATTAAAAACTTGCCGGGGTCTTCAAGCTTTTTGGGAAGCTTCTTGAGAAGGACCGCTGAGCATTGCTCATTGAGAGGGGTTTTAGCCATCTCAGATAACTTATCTTTGTTGCTCAGTAAGCCTTTAAGCGTGGATGAAAATTTAGGCATTAGAACGAGAGCATCAACGAAGCTTATATCAAAGTGCAGTTCATTGAAAATTTGGAAAATTTTTTCCATTTGCTCTTTGGTTTTGTCTTTGAGCTTCTCATCATGCAATCTTGATGGGTAAGGAAGCTGACTAGACTTTTGAGCCGGGACGGAAGTCATTTCTGGCTCAGAATTTGTCTTCGGAACTTCGGGTTCCGGACTTAAAGCTTGGACTACCGAAGGTGGGACGTGTGCGGTACTTCGTGGGCTTGAGAAATGCACCTTGTCCGTTGTATCCTTGGTAACTTGACTCATTGCTCCTGGTGGAGGAGGCATTGGAGTCGAAGGTCCATTGTGCGTCTTACCACTACGAGTGGTGACGGCTTTCAACTCGGCATTTGGATTTGGAATTGTATTGCTTGGGAGTCCTCCTTAAGATGACGAAGCTTTGTTCATATTCATGTTCATGAAACTGCTCATCATATTCTTCAACTCATTTGTCTGCCGAGACATTGTGGTATCAATTTCCTTTTTTAGCTCAACTCTCATGTTATTGATCTGAGTTTGCATTGAACGTATGCTTGACTCAGTAATTTTCATGAAGTCATTTGGTAGGGGAGCTTGAGAAGGTTGTTGATAACTTTGCTGATTTGGAGCTTGATATGGTTGGTTGAAATTGTTCCGGTTCTGATTGAAATTTTGAGAGTTATTGAAGTTTTGTCCTTGATTCGAAACAAAGCGATTTTGATTGCCATGGTTTTGCACAGGAGGAAAACCAGGTGGTGTCATACCGCTAGGTGCACGGTATTGAGGATCAGCTTGTGGTCGGTATTGATTGTGGTTTACAGAAGCTACGGGAGCTTGGTGAAAAGAAGCATCGGTTGCTTGACAATCATAATACGCGTGTGGACCACTACAAGTTTCACACACCTTGTTCACGGCTTTGATTGGTTCCGGCTTATGAATTTCGCTTTTTGATTTCCTTTACCTCTTTCATCATATAACGGATGACGTCCGTTAGAGCAGCTAACGGAGCGGCTAACTCGGAAGAGTTACTGGATGAAGAAGCAGGAGTGTTAGGAATATTGACTTTGTTGCGAGAAATTGGAACTTTTGATTTTATTTCGCAAATCTCAATCACATCTTTAGGCTTACGATTCAAGATATTGCCACCTGCGGCTGCGTTCAAAGAATCTTGATCGTTACCGTTCAACCCATTATAAAAGATATTAACTTGTTGAAGCTCCGTGAATTCATGATGGGGGCATTTCCTGAGGAGATCTTTGAATCTCTCCCATGCCTCTCCAAAGTTTTCATCGAAATTTTGACGAAATCCAGAAATTTCATTTTTAAGATTAGTTGTCTTTGATGGAGGAAAGAAATAATTGACAAACTTTTGAACAAGATCCTCCCAAGTTTCGATGGATCGAGGGGGTTCTTTTTCCAGCCAAATCCGGGCTGCCCCCTCAAGTGAGAATGGAAATAGCATCAACTTGATCACTTTTTGTGGTACATCTTTGAAATTGATCGTTGAGGTCAACTTGTTAAACCAACGGATGTGTGCATACGGGTCTTCTCGCTCAAACCCGTGGAATTGATTTGTAGACACAAGTTGGATCAAATGTGTCTTCAATTCAAAGTGATCAGAATTGATTGCTGGTAAAATGATGGCATCTCCATAACCCTCGGTGGGTGCCTGGAGCATTTCCGCCATAGTTCGTTCGTCTGCCATATTGTTTCTTGGAATAGTACGAATCTCGGGTTCGACTATTTGGGCAGCACGTCTATGAGAACGTCTTCTAGGAATTTCTGCTAGATCACGAAAAGGACTCAATGATCTAGAAGAACGAGTGCGCATGCACTAGAGTTAACTCTAAGGAATCTCAGAGCCAAGGGAATTATGAAAAATGGGGAAAGAAGAATCTTTTTGGTTTTTATGGTTTTATATATATGTAGAAACAAAAGAAAAATATTTTTGTGTTTTATATGTTTTAAGATGTTTTTGGATTTTTGGATTTTTATAAGAAAATATAAATATATATAGATGGTATGAACAAGGAGGGAATATTCAAATCACTAATCTGCTAAACGTAAGACTATTAGCACGGCTCCCCGGCAGCGGCGCCAAAATTTGATTCGCTCCCAAACGGTCTATCTTTTATTACACAAGTCAACCACTTGTGAATGGTCAACCGTAATAAAAGCCAAACAGTCTGGAACCAAAGCAATTAAGTCCAGGAGAATATAGTGTTTCCCCAGGTCGTTAAGTCCCAACGAGCTGTGCGATTGAATAACTAAACGTGTAGTGATCGGGTGATATTGAACGGGAAAAGGTTTGTGGATTTTGAATAATTATACCTAAAGAAAAAGTTTGTAAATTACAGGGGCTTAAATACAAATTAAAGAAAATTAAAAAGCTAGATTATATTAAATAAACGCTATCACTATTTTTAAATTTTGATTTTCTTGATTTTTCTTTTATAAATTTGAATTAAAAACTAATTTTAAACTTTAAAACTAAATTAAAATACTAAAAATTATGAAATTAAAAAGGAAAATTGTGAAACTATTTTTCAAAAATCTAAAATAACTAAAGAGAATTTTCAAAACTAATTTTGTATTTTTCTGATTATTTTTCGAATTTCTATGATTTAAAAACTATTTAAAACTAATTAAATTGCTAAAAATTACAAATTTAACTAAGAAAAATCTGGAAAAATATTTTTTGGCTTTTTATATTTATCTTAATCTAGGAAAATTGAAAACTTATTTTTTTGAAGTTTTTCTGATTTAATTGCAATAAAGGTTAATTAAAAAGTCCTAAAAACTGTTTTAAATAAGGAAAAATAGCAAACAGTGATGAAAAATTATGAAAAATACAGGAGAAGTCTAAAATAATATTCTAAATCTATGAAAAATATAAAAACCTATACTAGTGTGCAAGATTATGAAGCTGTAGTGAAATGTGCTTATAAATAAGCACTCAAATTAAGCAAATAAGCACTAAAGACCACCAAATGAAAGCAGAAGCTAAAATATGCCAAACTTATCTATAAACAACTAATTCCAGCTGCTATAAATCTCTAGACAACCAGCTACTAGCTTATGAGTTCAAAATCAAATAAGAAAATTCAGTTCTGGGGAGCTGATTTCAAGCTTAAAAACAAGCTATCTACCCTAGTTGGAACCCAAAACCAGATACTACAATCTCAAGTAGACCTGGCAAGGGGCATATAAACCAAAAATCAGACCAAGACAAGCTCTCATGAGCTTGTTGAGAGCTCTGCACAAACTTGTGCACACTCAGTTAACACTGAGTGTGTGCACAGGGCACTTTTGACCCATTTACAAGCTCTGCAGGGGCTTATAGATTATTACTAAAATTTCACAAAAATCAGTTTCCAACTCAAGACCAACTGAACTTGTTAAGTCCAAAATTTCACTTGATTTGAACCAAAATTGAAGCTATGAAAAATCAACAAACTTTGGCAAAAACTGACTTAACTCATTTTTGACTTTTGAAACAGAAATGAAAAGTTGACTAAACTGAGATTTGAATCCAATTTATGAACTGATTGAGATGTTTTATGGTAAAATAGAACTGATGCAAGCTAACTTACTAATTCCTAAACCTATATGCCAAATCTAACCAACTGATTCAAACTGAATTAGAAACTAGAACTGATCTTATGCAATTTTGACTAACTCAGTGCTAAAAGGCAAATGAATGACTTATTTAGACTAAATTAGGCTAAGTACTACTAATTCAACTTAAATCTAATACTGCTTAAACCTCTAACACAGATTCAAGCTTTTATACCAAACACTTTATTTAATGACTGATTCACTGTTTTGCAAATCCAAACTCAAATCCAAGCTAGACTAATCATTAAACTAGACTCAGATGACTAAATTAAACCTAGATCAAGCTAACTTATCAATACTTTAACACTAACTCAACTGCTCTATTATAGCAGAAATGACAGATATGCAGAAATGACTCAAAACATGCACATATTGACAGAAATTAGAAAACTGCTGAATTAAACTTAAGCAAACCAACAATTAATCAAGCTAACAATATCATGAGAACACAAGCTAAATGAAACAGTTATGAAAACTCAGAAGCTAATTTACACTATTGAAATGAACTTAAAACTTACAACAGTCCTGCCATTATGGCATGCTTAGAGCAAACAAACAAACACCAATCTATTTCTGATATAAACCCAACTGGATCAAATCTCAACCCACTTCCATCACTGCAACACCCAATGTCATCACCATTTTCAAATGAAGGTCCAGTTTGACTTTTGTTGACCAATATGAGATTTAGCTTGAAACTGAAATTTTAGCTTACTAACAGCTATATGAAGCTGTAATAAGCTCAACTAAGTTCTAATAGGCTATTTGAAGCCTGGATTTAGCACACTTGATACTGATTTTAGAACAGGGAACATAAAAACAAGTTTTTGGTTCAAACTTCAAATTAATACTTGAAATTAAATTACAACTGATAAAACAGGTTTTTCTTAGTACAATACAGAAGGAAATTAAACATTAAGAACTAATTTAAGACATTGATATTAAAAACGACATGAAAGAAAAATAAGAACTAAAAACTACTCCCTTATCTCTCCTTCTCTTCCTTCTATTTATGAGCAAACGTCCTCCTCTCTCTCCTCTGATCATTTCCCACTTCTTTTTAGAGCCCTTGGATCATTAGAATCATTTTTAGCCATTGATGAGATTTTGGCGGGAAAACTGATATAGCAACTGGGGGGGGGGGGGGTTTGAGTGCAAGGAAGGAGAAACATTTAATGCTTCTTGGATTGTTGGGTGAGGTGGAGTGATAAGGGTGGTGTATGTTGAGCTGGAAGCATGGTGATGGGTGTGTTTTGCAGGCAGTGGGTGAACAAGACAGTAAAAAAAAAGAGGGAAAGGCTTGGGCGGGATTTGACTTATTGTTTGACCGGGGTTTAATATTAGACAGGGGGTTCACAAAAAGGGGGGGTCAAGGGTATTTTGGCAGGGCTCAAGGGTCAAGCAAGGGTCAAGGCTTGTTTATTAATAACAAAGATCATTTTTGTAATTCACCAAAAACCAAGGGACCAAATCTGCCAATTTTTCAAAGTTTATCATAGGGACCAATTATGACAAGTTTAATTTTCCCAAGGACCAAAAATAATAATTTTCAAATTAAAAATGTCCAAGGGTAATTTCTGTCAATCTTTGAAACTTCAGAGACCAAAGCTGCCATTTTGCAAAACTGACTTTATAAGACTAATTTTGACAACTTGAAAATCCCTGAGGGCCTTTTATGAAAAATTAACTTGTTTTGAATAACCAGGGACTAGATTTGACAATTTTTGCATAAAATACAGTCTAAATATTTTTTCTGTATTTTTGAGACTTTTCAAAGTGTTTTTGACTGTTTTTGCAGTGTAGAAGGAATAAAAATGATGAGTATTTACACACTCATCAGTTGCAGTGCGGAAATTTGCCATGGGAGATATTTGAATTACATGGAAAGACTTTGCCATCTGAAATGTTTTTGTCGTCACGCGTGCAAATGAGGTGCGAAAATTATCCTTAAATATTAACCTGCCTCTGTTTTCTTAATGATGCCAAATTATTGATAATAATCTACTTTCTACTATATTGGGCTTGGAAAGTGTATGTCTTGATGGCATCACAATCCATTGGTTGTTTATGCATTTTTATTTAGAATGGCAAATGTAAAGAAGGTGTCTAAGCCGACATTGCCAGTTGAGTCTACAAAAGAAAGCAATCCTACACACATGGCAATGTAAGTTTCATTACAACTATAATTTTTATAGCGTTATGTACCGAATGAATTCAGTTTTTCCATTAACCAGAGTTCGGATGTGTTGACTTTTTTTAGGGAGGTTTTGTTAAGTATATTTTGTCTTTGTTTTTTGTTTATGTTCTTTTATCTTCTGTTGTAGATAAACCAATATTGAAAGCACCCATGGATTATTGTTTAAATCATCCATACAAAATGTGTAAGCCATGCAAGTGAAAAACTCAGATAATAGAGAGGTCAAAGACATTATGATGGATAACATTCAGAAGGTAATTATTTTTAGTTTTGTTTTTCCGATGATTAGTTGTTGCATACCATAAAGAGATACTAACACTTATATGATGACGAAAACTTCAGGAACAGCTGTGGTTTTTCGATGCATAGCAGTTAAAAGACCAAAAGAAAATGCCATAGCGTCTCCGCCAATAGTTTGTCTTACGTGTATTCAATTCCTGCATACGAATTTGCGTGACACGTATAGTTGCTTTACAAGTATGCTACTGACTATGGAAGATGCTATACATTCACTAGCTTCAAGTATACTAATTGTTTTACACTTTGTTCATGTACTTTTGGAATAGGCCATGTTTTAGATAACTTAGTTCATGGTTTGAGATTAAATACACAGTGAGTGCATTTCAAACATCAACCCATCTACATTTTGACCCTTTTGAGATTTAAGAACTTCCTCAGTCCTGAGAAAACAACACAGCATTTCGCATTTCTGCCAATCAGGTACTTGGAAGACTTCAAATAAAAATAAACGAATTTCGTTATTTTTTCTTCAAGAGAAATACGGTGTTTGTTGGATAAATGTTTAGTGTTTGGTTATTGTGATGAATGTATGGAGTTAATATTGTAATGTTACCTTTGAAGTACTCAGTCATGATGTTAGTCTATGTTCTTACATTATGTTATAAAAGCCCTCTATAGAATTTTAATGTTTTCCCTCTATTTATTAAATCTTGGTTTGACCCACTGGCACACTGAGATTAAACACAATTAAACTATTTATGAATAAATGGGTCTAAATGGTTGGTCAAAGCTCATGGAAGTGTTGCTAGACATACCATGGATGAACTTGAGGATGCACATAAGTCTTCTATATTGCCTATTCTTCTTTTCATAAACATAGCACGGTATGCATATTAGTAGTGATATTTCTTTCACATGATTTATACTTCAATTAATGCACTTATTTTCCAATTCAAAAATTAAGTTATATCCATAGCATGTGGTATTGATTTATTTGTGTCATGAATTCATGAAGCTAGCCCGGCCATCGGGCGGGTCATGAGACTAGTGATGTATGTAAATGATAAGAGGTTACATTGATCACCAACTTTTTATATTTCAATGCGATCGCGACATCAACTTGATTAATAAAATAATCATTCCGTTCAAAATTAAATGTCTATTTTTTATTTTTTAGAAAAAATTACACGTTTGGTCCTTATGGTTTGCCCAAAATTACAACTTTAGTCCCTAAGTCGTTTTAATTACACCAGCAGTATCTAATTTTGAAACTATGCACGCTTTTGGTCCCTATTTTGGATGGGCGTTAGTTAAGTCCGTTAAGTATTTTGCGCTGTTAGTCCTTCGTTAATAATTTTTGCACCGTTAGTCCTTATTTTTCAAAATATAGTTTTCCCCAGTTAGTCCCTCCGTTAATAATAGTTATCGCCCGTTTTTTTACGTTTTTGTCCGTTTTCGTTCGTTTTTATCCGTTTTTCCCCCTTTTTTTTTCGTTTTTCGTCCGTTTTTTACGTTTTTATCCCTTTTCGTCTGTTTTTATATGTTTTCGAACGTTTTTTTACGTTTTTGTCTGTTTTTATCCGTTTTTGTCAGTTTTTTATCCTTTTTCGACTGTTTTTTTACGTTTTAATCCGTTTTCGTCCGTTTTTTTACGTTTTCGCCCATTTTTTTACCTTTTTGTCTGTTTTTATCCGTTTTCGTTCGTTGTTTATTCGTTTTCGCCAGTTTTTTTTTACAAAAAATTTCCAAAAAAAAAATTGGAATTTGTTCACAAATTAGAAAAAAAAAAATCCAAAAAAATTTTGAAAAAATAAATTGGGAAAAAAATATTTTCGAAAAAAAAATTTTGAATAAAAAAATATATATATATTTGAATAAAAAATATTGAGAAAAAAACGGACATATTTTTTTTTAAATATATATATATTTTTTTTTTAATTTGAAATTTTTTTTTTCAAAATTTTTTTTTGAAACTTTTTATTTAAATTTTTTTTTTGAAATTTAAATTTTTTTTTAATTTTTTTTCAAATTTTTTTTTCGGAAATATTTTTTTTCCAAATTTTTTTTTTTGAATTTTTTTTTCTTTTTGGAAAATTTTTTCAATATGTTGAAATAGTACAAAAACGAAAGAAAAACGAACAAAAACGGATTAAAACGTAAAAGAACTGGCGAAAAAGATTAAAAAACAAACGAAAACGGATAAAAACAGACAAAAACGCAAAAAAACGGGCGAAAACGGATAAAAAACGAACGCAAAAAGAAAAAAACATACAAAAACGTAAAACAACGGGCTAAAACGGAAAAAAAAAAACGGACAAAAACTGGCGAAAACGAATAAACAACGAACGAAAACGGATAAAAACAGACAAAAACGTAAAAAAAAATGGGCGAAAACGTAAAAAAACGGACGAAAACGGATTAAGACGTAAAAAACAGTCGAAAACGGATAAAAAACTAACAAAAACGAATAAAACAGACAAAAACGTTAAAAAACGGACGAAAACATATAAAAACAGACGAAAAGGGATAAAAACGTAAAAATAATGAAAAACGAAAAAAAGGGGGAAAACGGATAAAAACGAACGAAAACGGATAAAAACGGACAAAAACGTAAAAAAAACGGGCGATAACTATTATTAACGGAGGGACTAACTGGGGAAAACTATCTTTTAAAAAATAAGGACTAACGGTGCAAAAATTATTACGAAGGACTAACAGCGCAAAATACTTAACGGACTTAACTAACGCCCATCCAAAATAGGGACCAAAAGCGTGCATAGTTTTAAAATTAGATACTGGTGGTGTAATAAAAACGACTTAGGGACTAAAGTTATTATTTTGGGCAAATCATAAGGACCAAACGTGCAATTTTTTCTATTTTTTATTTTAATTGAAGATATCTTAAAATAGATATTTGTTTTGTATTTTTAATTAAAAGTGATTTTAGTGGGTAAGAAATAATAGAATTAATGAGATTTTTAAAATTGTGTGTAATATGAAAGTGAATATTTATTTTAAAACAAATAGAGTAATAGAATAAATGAATCATGTATTTTAAAGGTCGTTGAATTATTAAATATTTTTATTTTTGAGTCACTCATTTATTTAAATTAATTTATGGGCCACACAAATATATATTTGTTTTCATTTATACTAATCACGTTCAAATTCTTGCCGAAAATTTATACATTTTCAAGAATAAAGCTAATATTAACATATTAAAACAATAAATTAAAAAAATTAAACGTAAAACGCTAGTTAAATTATCATTAATCACTTTTGACTATATGAAGTTGGAGCAAGGGTACATAAAAAAAAAACATCCACAAAAATAAAATGACATATTTTGATTGGTGGCTTTTCAAATAATTTTTTTCTCTTCTCTTTGATTAACCCAATCAAAACATATCATCTCATTTTTGTGAACGTTTCTTTGTGATTCTTTGTGCTTATGCACTTAAATAATAGCTAAAACCTGTGTATTGTTTTAACTTGTTATATATTATTCTCGTTGTTTCAAAGATTTTAAAAATAAAATTATCCGAAATTGATATAAATGAAAACAAATTGATAAATGGGTGACTTATAAATTAGTTTTGATAAATGAGTTGCTTAAAAGTGAAAAATTTGATGGCTAGGTGGCCTCCTAATACATAATCCTAACGAGTGTGGAAACCCGCGCGATGCAGCGGGATTGGCTTCAAATGACTTACTTTGTAGCGACACTTAAACCTTAGGGAATAATTTTGTCAGGTTGCTATAGTTAGCAATTAATTCTACAGGACTTACCTTGCAACGCGGCTTAAACCTTAGGGACTATTTTTGCCAGATTGCTATAGATTGCAATTAATGTCGCAGGACTAATTTTGCAACGCCACTTGAACCTCAGGGACTATTGTTGCCAAGTTGGGAAAGTTTGCATTTAATGTGTTGGCTTTGGGTAAAATACACTCCCCATCTTTAGTATATATATATAATATATAATATATAATTTTGATGCATGAGTTGATCTCAATATTGATCACAAATTCTTTAAATATTCAATGAACAAATCCCGATCATTTTTTTTAGAGTAAACTACACCATTCGTCCTTGTGGTATACGTTGACCATCAAATTTCGTCCCTTGACCAAAAAAAATGCATTGTTGGTCCTTAACTCCGAATCGTTAGTCATCGTTGGTCCCTCACACTAACTGACGTGAGTAACGAGCGTTAAGCCTATTTAAGTCGAGGGTATATTTGTCATTTCACTCATTCTCCACCAAATCAAATCAGTCACCCCCAAAATCCCCAAATCAAACATACATACACCACTACCACCATAAATCATTTCCCCAAAAAACTTTGATCCCAAAACCCACCACCACCATGTCGTCCCACCACACCCACCGTCCCAACCGTCTCTCACTCCCACCACGCACCACCACCCAAACACCCTTCACCCCCTCACCCCAATCACCCCTTCCCGTCACTACCCACCTTTCACCCCAACACCCACCCCATCCAAACACCGTCACTCCTTCACCCCAAAACCCAAATCCAAATGGTGTAGTTTACTCTATAAATAATCTCAGCTAGATCCTTCTTCTTCATCTCATCACTACCCATCTTCACCACCCTTTCATTTTCACCACCGTCACCTACCACCGATGCAAATCGCTGTAAATATTATTCACTCCACCAACAAAAACCCTAAAATCAAAACCCATCTCATTCTCTCATTATATATAAACACAACACCTGATCTTCATAAACTCAAACATAAAATCCAACACTCCTCAATCGACTTGCTGATGACGAGAAATTGTCGCCTGCTAGCAATGATGAAAAGGAAACACAAGATAAAGTTAGCAAAGGAGGCTCGAGTGGTAATGTAAATGGTCGCATGACGGGATGGAAGAGGTTCAGCAGAGAAGATAAAAACAAAGGGGTGTCGGTAGTGGATGTTGATGAAGATATGGTCAAAACCCACTTTAATAAGCAAAAAAAACTTATTTAAATTCACAACCAAATCAAGACCCAAGAAACAATATTTGTGGGGTAATATTTGTGGGGTAATGTGATTTTGCGTTGGAGCTGTGATAAATGAATGGGACTTGTGGAAGCTGGAAATATAAATGATTCATACAAGGCCATTTTTTCTTATAGTTTATGAATAGAAATATGAGATGGGGCTCACACAACGAAGGAATGCTATTTTATTAATCTGTTGGGTATTGTTAAATTTTAATTATTGATTTGGATTTTGTAGTTTAAATTTCAATGAATGTTATGAATGGTTTAATTTTGAAGGCATAATGATCTTGTTGTTTTGTTAGAGTGAGAAGCAGAAATTGTTAGAGAGAGAAGCAGAAAGTGTTTTGTTAGAGTGAGAAGCAGAAAGTGTGGGCGTGGGTGGGAAAAGACATAAATACCCTCCACTTAACAAGGCATAACGCCCGTTAGTCCAACCAGTTAGTGTGAGGGACCAACGATGACTAACGATTCGGAGCTAAGGACCAACGATGCAATTTTTTTGGTCAAGGGACGAAATTTGATGGTCAACGTATACCACAAGGACGAACGGTGTAGTTTACTCTTTTTTTTATCAGAATTTAAAAATTCACTTTTCACTTTTTTTTAAGATGAAATATCTTATAAAGGGTAAATCGTTAAGCGATAAAAAATACACTACAGCGACGAAAACTTTTTTATCTTTTAGTAAACAGACACTTTGATATACTTTCGTTGAACTTTTTTTTCGAGTTTTGTTTTAGTGTTAAAATTTGTGTCTAAAAATCACATGTGATTTGTTTGTTTAGAAATGACGTGTGATTTTACAAATCACATATAATGATTAAATCACATGTGATATTAAAATAACAAATCACAAGTGATTTTTTTAGACCTTTAAATTTCAATACTCACAAAAAAAAGTTTGTCAAAAGTATATAGAAGTGTCCATCTGTAAAATGATGATTTAATTTTGTCGTGATTGTATGATTCTTTATGTGCAACAATTAACGGTTTATGAGATATTAATTTAAAAAAAAAATAATGAAAGTGAACTTTTTTTATAAACAGATGAATGGTTTAAGATTTATTCATCTGATCTTTACATTAATTTTTTCTCTTTGATGCATTGCTATGAAACTTGATAATGTTGATAAAACATTTTCTAATTTTTTATTATATGTCTCAACATCAATTATTAAATAAAATGCATATGCTTAGCACAAAGGGCAAGTTGACGTATAGTTTAATAACATTCTTATATTATAATTAGCAATTATTAAATTTAAGGCATATTTGTACTACTTGTAAAGAGTTTAAAATTCTTTCTTTTATTAGCTGTTTTAAGATTATCATAAATAGAATTTTAAGTAAATATAAGTTATCAAACATAATTTATAAATATGTAAAGCATAAATTATTCTTATCTTAAAACATTATTTTTTACATACAATTAATGCACCCTTTCATTAATAAATACAATTCTCTAAGCTCAATGTACACATGTATGTAACACAATTATCACTCTGAAATCCAGTAGCCCAAAACAAAATAACATTTGTTCGCCAGAAAATTTAGTTACAAAGTACCCGCCGCCGCATCGTGGCGGATACCCTGCTAGTTAGAAAGTAAACTGCAAGCAACTTATGAACCAAAATCAAAGTTTTCAATCATATAAATATGACTAGTGTGATAAAATCAAATTTGGATTGAAACTATTATAAAGTATTGCAATTTCTTTGAGAAATTACACAATATTACAAATATATTGCAAAATTTAGGTTGAAAGAAGTGAAATACACTAGTCATGTATCTAGTTAACTAAATTTGATAAAGAGTAAACTGCAAAATACATCCCTGTGGTTTACAGTTTTTGGGACCTTATATCCCTGTCATAAACTATTGGCTAGTTACATCCTTCGTTAGCCAAACGTTAGCCATTATACATCCCTGGTCACTAACTCTGTTAGTTTTCTTCGTTAAGTGCTAACTGGAGGGCTGTTTTGATCTTTTTACTCATACGAGGGATGTATTTTGCAGTCTACTCTTTTACATATAAGAGGGATGTATTTTGCAAAATACTTTTATACTTTATTTATTTATTTTTTTTTTAATTATTATTATTATTATTATTATTATTATTATTTTCATTATTATTATTATTATTATTATTATTATTATTATTAGAGTTAACTATTTATATAAAAAAACATTTTATCGAAAATATTATAAAAAATTCCAAAAAATTTATAAAAATTCCAAAAAATTTATAAAAAAAAAAATTCAAAAATTTTATAAAAAATTCCGAAAATTTTATAAAAAATTCCGAAAATTTTATAAAAAAAATTCCAAAAATTTTATAAAAAATTCCGAAAATTTTATAAAAAAATTTATAAAAAATTCCGAAAATTTTATTAAAAAATTAATTAATAATTCCGAAAATTTTATAAAATATTCCGATAAATTTTTTATAAAAAACAAATTCCGTAAAAAACTTTCTTTTAAAATTTTTTGTTTTTAAATTCCGTGAAAAATTTGTTTTTTAAACTTTTTTCTTTTTTACGGAATTTTTTATAAAAAATTTTCGACAAAAAAATTTCTTTTTTCTTTTTTGAATACTTTTTGACGGAATTTTTTATAAAATTTTGCGCAAAAGTATTCAATAAAATATACTTTTTTGTCGAAAATTTTTTATAAAAAAATTCCGTAAAAAAGAAAAAAGTTTAAAAAACAAATTTTTAACGGAATTTAAAAACAAAAAAATTTAAAAGAAAGTTTTTTACAGAATTTGTTTTTTATAAAAAATTTATCGGAATATTTTATAAAATTTTCGGAATTATTAATAAATTTTTTTATAAAATTTTCGGAATTTTTTATAAATTTTTTTATAAAATTTTCGGAATTTTTTATAAAATTTTTGGAATTTTTTTATAAAATTTTCAGAATTTTTTATAAATTTTTTTTATAAAATTTTTGAATTTTTTTTTTTATAAAATTTTCGAAATTTTTATAAAATTTTTGGAATTTTTTATAATATTTTCGATAAAATGTTTTTTTATATAAATAGTTAACTCTAATAATAATAATAATAATAATAATTAAAAAAAAAGAAAAAAAAGAAAAGTAAAGTATAAAAGTATTTTGCAAAATACATCTCTCTTATATGTAAAAGAGTAGACTGCAAAATACATCCCTCGTATGAGTAAAAAGACCAAAACAGCCCTCCAGTTAGCACTTAACGAAGAAAACTAACAGAGTTAGTGACCAGGGATGTATAATGGCTAACGTTGGCTAACGAAGGATGTAACTAGCCAATAGTTTATGACAGGGATGTAAGGTCTCAAAAACTGTAAACCACAGGGATGTATTTTGCAGTTTACTCTTTGATAAATATATAACTAATTTGTTTTTTTTCAAAAGGCAACTATCTCACAACATAAATATAACAAATTTGTCTCACATGTCTTAAATAAGACTTAAACTTACAACTGGTTGAGAGCTTCTCACACAATTTTTTATATCGTCTTGTGAAACACCCAATCTCATATTTTTTGTTTTATCAGATGGTATATAAACGCGTGAGTATTCTATATTCCAAATTTTTGTGCAGCTAAAAGCTTTAACTTACTGAAAAGTTGTTGGTGCATGTTGGTCATTAAAATCTTATTAGCTTGCTTATAGATCGGATACGAGGATTATTAAATCCAAGGAATAAGTAGTTTTCGTGGGACCATGAAAATTGTCAACTATAGAGAAGTTGAATTATATAAATAAGCAACTATCAGTACAGCACTTGATTATGTATCTTATAAAACTTGGTTATAAATCGCCACACTTAGCTCATTTCAAGCTTTCATGTCCCCTTTTGGAAAGAAGATGAACTTAGTTTGGTCACCGGAGGCAGCTCTTAAAGCTTACATAGATACTGTGAAAATCGTAAGTAATAAATACAGAAGTCTATAATGTTCTTTTCGTAAGATCGAGTTTTCAGTATGTTACTCAAATTTATTCATTTGTTTGTCAACGATATACAAGTCTATAAAATACTTTCATAAGAGTTTTGATGTACTAATCAGTAAATACTGCAAACTTATTCATTTGTTTGTTAACTATAGTGCAAAAGTTATCAAGATTGCGATCATGTGGAGATGATCTCCGCCATGGCTGGTGGGTGGAATCCTAGATTAATTGTAGAGGCATGGTCAAGTGGTAGTGAAATCATGACAAGCATCTGTTTAGATATTGCAGCACGCCACTCAGGTGCACGTTACGTATGCATAGTACAAGATGAATGTTCAAGATCAGAGTATGTAAACGCCTTGAAGGATCATGGATCACCCATGCCAGAATTGATGGTGGGAGAAGCTAAGGACGTCATGGCAAAACTAACGAATGTTGAATTCATGGTGGTGGATGGGAGACAAAGACTTGTGCGAATTGTTTGGGCTAGTTAAGTTGGGTCATCGTGGTGCGGTTTTAATGTGCAAAAATGCTCTGCAAGGTTACATGGATGGGTTGAGATGGGATTTGCTTATCGGGGAGAAAGCACGTCTTGTAAGATCAGTGATTATTCCGGCTGGACAAGGATTGAATATCGCATATGTAAAGGGGAACAGTAAATCTGAAAAATCGTCATCCAAAGAGTGTAGCCGTTGGATTACAAGAATAGATCATAAAACGGGGAAAGAACAATATATTTCGTGGATGATTAATGTTTAAGATGATATAAATTTTGAATACATAATAGTGATATTGTCAAAACATATGACATTACAGCATTAGTCCTACTTTTATAAATGAATTTGATTAAAAGTGAGAGTAAAAAGTAATTTTAATTGAATAACAAAAAAAGCAATTCCAAAATAACCAGCTTCTTACCTTTCTTATGAAGACCTAAAAAATAATTTTCTTATTAAAAAGAACAAAAAGCTGTAAAAATAACCAATCCTAGAGTCCCAGACACCCTCTTATAGACTTAAACTACTGCATAATTGATAACTATGCTATAGTAAATGATTAGGATTGTTTATGTGGAACTATCAAGTAAAGTTTCCAAACAGTTTTCCTCACTTTTCATACAATTTCTACTTTCTCAACAGGCATGGAACTCTTTAAAATCCTGAGAACACAAGTATACAAGCCATAAGGTTGAAAATTTGCTACAAGGTAACAGTCTGCTTAAAAACAGGTTGACAAGTCACTACCAGGTAACATAGTCTGCTCAGTATCGAGGGCTATATAGATTAGCCAGTCAATGCCCTTTTAATGATACAAATTTCGTGAGAATTTATAAAACAATAAAAATAACGACATTACCTACATGCCAAAAGAAAATTTTGTCAATTTAATCATATTTGATGACCCGCTGTATGTGACTTGGTTACATTAAAAACGATAAGAAAAGATGTTTGTAACCAAAAGCTTGCAAGAAACAAGATATTTATCATTTCACGCAAGAATTTCAGTTTACTGCAACAAAATTCCGAGTATAACAAAACATCCCGGGGGTTGCCCTTACTAAGCATGACATTTCTTAACATGTTTGTATATAAGATTAATGATAGACCCAAAAACAACCGAGCGAACAAAACTTTCTGAGCTCATATATTAATCATAAACCCTATTTGGAGGGGGAGGGGGGGGGGGGGGGGGGGGGGGGGGGTTCTTACTTCTTAGCTTCTATGCATAAAGAGTAAAATCTTCAATGAGAACTGTGCATCAAGTTGAGGACAAGTAAAAGCGTCAATGGATGCTAGTCATTTCTACATCATATACCAGCCATGAATTTGGAGGCACGTTCTCAGCAGTTCCTTTAAACCCCACGCTGCACCATCAACCAACAAAGTACGTATGGTTAGTCATTTAGAGGTGGTTTAAATGTCCAACGTAGAAGGTGAAAACAATAATCTTTTTTAGTGATGATTAAAAGGTAAGATCTTTCGTTCTCTTAATTTTAAAATTTTCAATGATTTTCTGATATTGGAAATGAAATATGAAGAGGTTCTACGCATTGCAATTTGCGAATACACTTTGGGTGACTTCTTACCATTATCATTTAGCTAAAAAAAAATAAGCTACACCATCTGACCTGTTGGCAAAGTATACCCAGTATGACCCATTTACCCATACATAGCCTATATTGCCACATCCTATGTTATGAAATAGAATTTGACATAGAGAAAACGAAAATGCTGTCACTAGCATACCTCATTGATGGTGGAATGGTAAGCTTTCTTCTGTCACCAACTCGCATACCTGAAATTTGTGCATACATCAGATAATATGCAAAATAATATCTTCCATTTCAAACATAGACTCTGAATTATCTAACAAAAACTGCAAATTTTTCTTTATTTTATAAAGTTTGAAAAACAGAACATTTGTGTCAGCAAGGTTCTTCATTTGATAAGTTACTGTCGAACCAAACAATGTAATTTGCACAAGACCAAGGAAGCATAAACTCAAATAAGTGCTGGCTATTTACCGTCTAGACCAACATTCAACCCCTCTATAACCTCTTTGTCACCTGCATAATTAAGTTATCATATATGTAAGTGCAAATAAGTGAATAACAATATATACAAATATACATCATCATATAAAATGTTGAGATTACCAAGCCGAAACTTATAGGGAGATTTCCCGTTTGAATCAATGACTTGTCCATTTTCTTTCAATGTGACAACATATTGTACCTTCACCTGTATCAAAAATATACCGTAAAAGTTGCACAACAAAAAAAGAGTTTTTAGAATAATTATAAGAATAAATAATAGTGAACCTACCTTTTTCCCAGCAGCCGCCACTTTTCCTTTAGACTTGCCTGTCTTTAGGTCTTCAATAACAAGCCCATTTGATAGTGTCTTTTTGTTACACAACTCAGATTCCTTCTCTTCAGGTTTTGTTGCAGATGTTTTCTTATTTTCTTTGCCGACATTGATGTCTGTGTTTTCATCAGCCTCTTGTGTTTTACTCGTCTTCCTCTTTTTCTTTTTAGCCTTCTTCTCATCTGACTGACTTCCATTAGCTAAATGATTGTAATCAATATCGGAAATCCTACATGCAATAGACAGATATTTTAAAACTTTGAAAGCATCATATAAGAAGGCACTATTATAGATAAACCAATATAACAACACCCATCCAAAAACCTAATTCTAGTTATATATAAAGAACTCTTGCATAGATTACAAATGTACTTTTATATTGCATAGGTGATTTTGTGGCTGTAGTGTTAAGTATTATTGAATCTTAAAGTCGGTTCTATGGCCATGAAGTTTCAATATAAAAAAGTGGAATCACATGCAAGGAACTCTCTACTACTGTTTTTCTTAGATAAAAGAAAGCATTGACAATCTAAATAGTGATTTTGGCTTTTGTCACACTGTATCTCATTGGTATTTTAGAGAAAATATGGAGAGAGTTTGTAGCTGGTTCATTTTCCAGAGTGTTCATTGCTAAACTATTATTCAAAACAGTTAGATTTTCAAAAATCATTGTTCAAAAACATGTTCATACGCATAGAAAGCATCTTTGAAAGAAGTTGGAATTTCATCATACTTATCAATTGCTTGTTGATCACCCTCCTGCTTGGTTCCAGCATCCAGATCGCTTGCTTCACTGTGCCCTTTCCTTTTTCTTTTCTTCTTTTCTGGCACAGCTTCAGCAGATGCCTGCATCTCGAGTGACTCACCAACACCCCTGGCATTATAATCAAATATAAATAAAGATTGTAGAATCAACGATCAATTCGTATAGCTATCATTCACTTTCTGGCACGCTCTTTGAAACCAAAATGTATACAATTTAAAACAGTTATTAGAGAAAAATGGCTTAAACTTACGTATCAATAGGCTTTTCATCATCAGCTTCAACAGCATTCTCCTTCTTGGTCCGATCTTTCCCTTTTTTCTTAGTTTTCACCCCATTCTGTTCAGGTTGGTCCTCTTTCGGATCAGTAGCCTTTTTGTCTTTAGAAGACTCTCGTTTTTTCTTTTTAGTTTTGGATTTACTTTCTGACGGCACATTGGGTTGATCATCTTCCCTGTTGAACCAATAGATATATTTATAAACACACGTAATTCAAAAGATCTTGATTTTAATTGTATGAATATTAATTAAAGATCATTCTCAATTTAAATTGAAATGTGTGTTTTATGTGTCCGCTTAGTACCGAAAGAGCAAAAAAGTAACAGTTTGGTTAGCAACTACACTATTTTTGCAGAACAATCAGCATACTAATCACCTTTCTGTTTTGCCGTCCACTATATCCACATCAGTCTTACTTTTTAAGTCAACATCAGGGGAAGTCTCAGCATCCGACTTGTTCTTAGCATCATTACTTTTTGTCTCTTCGTCTAATACAATTATTGTTTCTTTTTTTGGCTTTTCCCCTGATGCTTGGGACTTGTTCTTGCATATGGTTGAAATTGGAATAGTGTCCTCGTCATCGACCTCTCGGACACTCACTTCATCATCAGATTCAATTGCCTGGTACCTCTTCTTAAGTCTTCTGTGAACACCATTCCCATTTCTTTTTTTCTTCAGAAAATCCTCATCCTCGTCATCATCATCTGCTAATTAAAATTTCATGGCATTTCAATAAGACAGAACTTTATAATCATTTATTTCTTAAGCCACGAAAATGATAATATACCTTCGCTACTTAAAGCAGGAGAAGGTGGAAGAGGTTCAGGTTCATCATCATCGATAAAGCTGTCTTCATATTCATCCTCGTCACTACCTTGATTTGATTCCATTGTCTCAGAGTTTGCTATATCCTCTCCATAGGATTCTCTATACCACTAAAGTGAAGGAACGACAATAGTTTTTCTTTAAAAGAGTTACTTTGTTTCAGTAATGGGAAGCAGTGATTAATGAAACAAGATATAAAAGTATTAAGGATACGAATCATCTTGCATAACTGACTGTCGGTTGTGACCAACATAGTAGCCAGTTAGGTACACGCCACGTGGACCAATACAAGAAAACGTTACATCTTCAGCCTCATCAAACTCCAAATCCAATTGCAGTGACTCAGTCTTATTAGGCATCAGTACACATAAAAGAACAGGACGCTTATCACCAACATTGCATTGCACCAAAGTTTTCAGTGTTGCCTTTCCAATTGCCAAAGTTGCCTAAATTGTAAAAATAGTAGAAAACTATGAGTGAGCACTAGAAATAGCATTATTGACCCGTTTATTTATTTACGGGTCATTATGTTTCACCTATAAGTCAAACGGGTAAAAGAGAAATAGTATAAAAGCTTGCTAAAAATGAAATGAGCCGAGTAAAAAAACAGAATTTTAATCGCCCAACTTTAATTAACCAATAACTAAAAAATCAAACTATGGTTGTTCATACTCTTTCGTTTTAATAATTAAATCCTATTGGTATTTCAAAATCCAAGAAACGATACAAAAATTAAACAAAACCTTACAATGGATAGAACAGATAAAGTCTAAAAACAACTGTAACATCTACTTCCAATTATTCTTGTTTCATAACAATATTTAACGTCTAAAAACATCCTTTCATGCGAATAAAATATAGGGGTGTTTGGTTTAAGCTTATTTGTGGGGTTTCGAGCTTATTCACCTTCTGCTTATATTTCATAAGCCCAAATTTTCAGACTTACCGGCTTTAACCCGAACCTGTGCCCCATTTATTTTCATATACATAACCCTAAATTCTTAGCATTTCATCATCCAATAAATCAATAAAAAGGGACATTATATATAGCAATAAATAAATAAAATGTACCTGAGAAATTCGCAAGCGTCCAGTACCATCTTTCGACGAATGCGTGTACGGTTTCGAAGGTTTCACTTCAATTCCTAATAAAACAAACACTTATTTGTTAATAAATCAAATCATAATTTAGAATGAAAGATAAAGAACTGTAAGAGATGAAATTAATAAAAAAACTTACCCCAGAAAGTCATGATTGTGATTAGGGTTATGAGAAAACCCCTTTTGTTTTGAAATTTGGTTTTTGTGTTCTTAAACCCTTTTGGGTTGCTAGGGTTTTATATATATGATTTTTCAAGTTTAAAATGGAAAAATATTGAACTGTGGGGGTGGGGGTGGGGGTGGGCGTGGGCCTACACGATTTGCTTATGCGTGGTAAATTGGTAATAATCAAAATTTGGGGAATGATTATAATCGGAAAAGAAAATCTTTCGTATTATCGATTCAACTATCAAATGTAGTAGTTAGAGCGGGCGTTATCGTCTAGGTGACCACGGGTGGTGTAATCATCCCCACGCATTACGGCTAAGTAAAAACTGTGCTTGAAGAGTGCAAAAAGAAGTCGGTTAGATGGTGCAGACCACCTAACTAAATGCGTCTTTTTTTTGTTTGTGTAAGAGCAATATATTATACGGTATGTTTGTATAAACTAGGGCCAAACATGGTTCGAAAATCGGACCAGATCGATCAAAACCTGACCGAAAGTCGATTTGGTCCAAAACACCGGACCGAGGATCGAACTGAAATGTTCGTTCAACACCAAATTGGTCCAGTCCGGTCTGGTTCGTCGGTTTGGTCTGGTTCAGCAAAGCATAATGACCGGTTTTGCGTAAGTTCAAACCGGACCAGGCCGAGGACCGAATATGAGGAAAATGGTGGACTGAGGACCACACCAAAATACGTTCGGTCCGGTCCGGCCAATTCGATACGATTTTTCGGTTCAGTCCAGTCCACAGTCTATTATGCTTATCCCTAGTATTAACTGAATATTATATGTTTGAGTGGTCATCACTACGATTGTTTAAGTGGCAAATTATGTGATGTGCTGAAAAGTTAACAAATAATAACCATTACATTGAGCCTATCGAGAAAATGACAAAGTGTTGTTGAATTGTTAAAGTTTTGTTTTTCTTTTTTGCTTTTTTTGTTTTGTTTTCTTTTTTTCCCTTAAACTTAAACGGATTAAATTGCATTTTAGAAAAGATTTATTTTAATTTATTTACTTGATTTCAAATACTTTTTATAATTATTAGATTATTATTCACTTTCATCATCGAACTCAATGACCAACAACCCCCATCACATAAATATATTTCACAAGACACACACAAAAAAAGTAAACTTCGTTTGGTGATCGAGATGATCAAACCAGCAAACAATTGTGTTGACCACGTGTGAAGAGAGGTGTGTAGCAGGTTTAACACGCGAAGGGGGATGGACGCGTCACGCATGGTATGTGCCCGTGTTACGAACAAATCTTAAATTTACAAAAACAAACTCCTCACGAGTTAAAACTTACACAATTTTAAAAGGAAGCTAGATATAACATTGTTTCTGTTTATTTCATCAGACTAACTCTCGTTAGTTTTTTCCGTTAGCTAACGGCCATTTGCAAAAAACATTTGCACTGTTAGTCCTTTATCCTAACGACCGTTTATACTTAACTAAAAATTTGGTTTTCATACATTTTTGTTCGTTTTTCTTACGTTTTTTGACCCTTTTTTTTACGGGTTTACTGTTTTCATACGTTTTTATACGTTTTCGTTCGTTTTTATACGTTTTCGTTCGTTTTTATACGTTTTCGCCTATTTTCTTACACTTTCATCCGTTTTTCTTACGTTTTGTCCGTTTTTCTTACGTTTTTTCCGTTTTCATACGTTTTTGTCCATTTTTCTTACGTTTTTGTCCGTTTTTTCCGATTTTATATGTTTTTGTCCGTTTTATACCTTTTCGCCTAGTTTATTACGTTTTCGTATGTTTTTCTTACGTTTTTATCTGCTTTTCTTACTTTTTTTCGTTTTCAGACATTTTTTTCTGTTTTTCTTACGTTTTTTCCGTTTTCATACGATTTTGTTTATTTTTACACGTTTTCACACAATTCTATACACTTTTTATACACGTTTTTATACACATTTTTACATACGTATAAAACATAACAAGTATAAAACATACAAACGTATAAAACATACAAAGGTGTAGAAAAACATAAAACTAGTATGAAAACGTAAAAAGACGTAAGAAACGTACACAATCATATAAATGCGCACACAAATCTAATAAAAAAAATTATGAAAACCTATGAAAACGTATGAAAATAAACGAAAAATAGATGGAAACGTACAAAAATGGACAAAAACGTACGAAACTGGAGAAAAACGTACGACAAGAGAGAAAAACGTACATAAACGTAAAACAATGTAAAGAAAGTATGACAAGAGAGAAAAACGTTCATAAACGTATAAAAACGGATAGAAATGTACGAAAATATACAAAGATATGCGAAGGAAAAAAATGTAAAAAAAATTAAAATAAAAATAAAAATTAGAAAAAAAAAAAAAAAAAAACGCATAGTAATTTTTTGTTAAGGTTCAGTAACCTATTTAATAAACCCGTAAACTATAGTAACTTCCTTGTAACATTTTAAACTATGGTGCTGACGTGGACAAGGGGAACCGGTAATCAGCCGGTTGCCCACCCTCGCAGTAACATTTATGTAACATTTTTAATCTTTGAGTAACCCAAATGACAAACCCGTATACTTAAGTAACATCTTTGTAACGAAAAAAACTTTAGTAACTTAGGTGAACTTTCACGTAAACTTTAGTAACATCTTTAACCTATAACCCAAGAAAGATATGCCAAAACAGTACACCTCCATTTCTTTCAACATCCATCATAATTACAGAATGCACAATGTTTCATAATCATTTGATACTTCAAATGTCAAAGTGTGTGCAACAAGACTAATCAGAATTAGAATCTAGCATGAAAACATAAAATCATACTCTCCTAGGCCGAGGTACAAGTGTTGAGCCTTACACTAGTTGCTTGAATTTAGCTCTGGTTTCACAAACCAGCTGCTAGCATTTCCTGCTTCAATTTCACTGCTCAAACAAAGACATCATAAAAACAAGCATAAGTTGGAGACTGATGATAAACACTAGTCTTATGAATAATCAGATATATAACTGAAGAATAGATTAGTTTTAAAACCTGTCTTCCGCTTCTGTTTTTGTGATGTATGTGACGCCTTTTGAAGCAAGAAACTCGCAGAAACTCGACAAGTCTTTCTCCTGGCAGAATCTAAAGATATGACCCAGAAAATTGTTGAATTGCTTTGGTTCCTAGACAAGACACAAATTTGTTTTCAAATCATGGTTAACTGTCAAAACTCAAAAGTTATGTATGCAAGTGAAAATCTATTCAGAATAAATATGACGAATATTTGAAAGGAAAATGCTTACTTGCTCAATGACACAACCCTTTCGCAGAGCAACCAGGCATTCTAAAGCCTTTGGATAAGTGTCCCCTTCATATGAGCTCTCAACCAGATCCATAACTTTATTTTTCATACCATAAATCGCTTTACTAACCCATTCAGGACTATCTCTACGAGATATCATCGCTTCAAAATCTTGTACAGGAGTCAAGTCCCCAATTGTCTCTATCTTGACTGTAGATGTAGAAGCCACCGCGTCAGTAGACTGGTCTTCAATCTTACCAACTCCCCCTTCGAACGATCCAGATGGTTTGTCTCTTAACAAACGCCTAGTCGATTTCTTTAACTGAAGATGAGATTGTAGATGTTATATTGAAAAATGCTTTAACAGTCGATTATTTTCATTGTATAGAAGATATAATTAAGGGTCTCATTCACTTATGAATGTCTTGTTTTAAATCCAACATAAAAACTAACCTTGGGATTCTCTTTAAGTTCAAAATGCCTACAAAATTCATCAATCACGAGCTTGTTCTGGGATATAGCTTCAGGATCAGGCTCTGTTATTCTTTTGAGAGTTGCATCAAGTGGCGGCACAGCTGCATCTGGATCCTTTGATTTCAATTCAAGATGGTGATAAAAACGCTGAACAAATACAAGTACGAAGTCAGGAAAAGAGTCCTAATTTGTAAAAGCTAGAGATCTGAATATTGCTACTTTGCTCATAAGTGACCATTAAAAAGTAATAGTATCAATTTTTGGTCCACAAGATCACATTGTTATGTCTTAGTAAAGGGTATTTTAGATATCTGGCTAACCAAACAATTTTCATTAAGCTATGTGCAAACTCACACAGTCCTTGTTTTGGGATAGAGAGAGTAAGTTTCGTTCTTTATCAAACTAGAGGGATGCATATGCATACCACTAAAGATTATCTCTAGTGAAGTGAACATTATATTCTTCACAAAGAAATTTAACTCGGGACTTCAGAGTAGTAGTTAGATGAGGAGAATTTCATTTCACTAGTAATAACGTTTCAAACTGTTTGGGGTTTTCTTATCTCAAATAACTAAAATAATTCTTTTTTGTTAGCCGTAACCAACACCACATATGTTGCTTGCTACCCAGAATCAGTTTATTTTTTAACTTTCATGAACTTAGAAACCCAACTCACAAACTGTTTACCTCCAAAACAGGATTCGGAGTAAAGTCTGGCCTTAAAGCTTCCTCCTTACCAGCTGGTGCTAAGTCCAGCATCATTACCAACTTATCAGCAGCTTCTTGTTGTTCCGCATTTGGCTGCACGGATGCTGGAAAATTGCTGAATGACGGAAACTGAAACTCTCTAACATCTTCAGCAAATGGGATGACATTAAAGTAAAATGAGTCCGCCTGTCAATTAACGAATTTGTTACAGAAACACAAGAGGACAACATCTTTACTTATTATCAATTACCAAGTAGCTTGAATAGTAATTGCTACAGAATGAATGGTAACTTACAATTTAGCCCTTTAACTTTCTCTAACCCTTTATTTTATATTCAAACATAGTTATTTACAATTTAGCCCCTTGAACTTTTTCTAATCTTTTACTTTATATTTAAACTAATGTAAATATAATTTTTTTTCCCTAATATTAATTACCACAAAAAATTTAATTCTTAGAATTTATCCTTTTCAACTTTGTATTCTTGGTTTAGTGGTTGAGAACATATCATTGTTATACCCAAAGTCACGAGTTCAGTTTACACTTCTTATGTCTATAATTCATTTCAATTTTCATTTTTTGCTTCTTAACTTTTACATAATTTAAACTTTAACTACTTAATTTATTAGTTAATATTCCACCACACAATATTAATTTAGGAGTTGTTTGGATTAGCATATTTTGTTTGCTTATTAGCTTACATGAACATGAAAAACTTATGCGTTCATTTTTTTCGACTTATAATGAATTTGGCAACTTGAGCTTATAAACTTATATAATAAGCTATAAACTCAGATTGAAATTTGGCAACTTGAGCTTATAAACTTATATAATAAGCTATAAACTCAGATTGAAATTTTAAAGAGCTTTCCAAAATTCAATTAAATGCTTAAGTTAAATAAATAAGCTAATTCAAGCACCCCTAATCCCGTTGCAACACGCGGGCTTAAAAAATCTTGTTAACGAAAAATGTCACAAACCAAAGATGCAGATAAAGACTCACAATATTATCCGTGTCAGATACATTAGGAGTTAGGACTCCTACAACAACATTTGCTTGTCCTTGTCTCCAAACACACCGTACAATTGCAACTTTGTTCATTTCCTTCATTGCTCTAGCTAACGCTGAAACCGCAATAATAGCCTTTTTGTTGCCCGGCTCAGCAATAAATATGTTAACATCTTTCATGTAGTAGTGTCTAAGTTTAAAAACATAAAAAGTCAGCAACAGTCAATTTACTTTATGAGTGCATTTATGTTATAAGTTAACTATGAGTTTCAGTAAAGTAAAAACTTTACCTCCTAATATTTTGAGCATTTGTAAATCCTAAAAGTTTCACGCCTTTTTCTGGCTTGAATTTCACTGCTTCGAATACATCAGATGAGATGGGGATCACTTGAGGTCCATATTTATAACCTTTTATCCTTTGTTCTGGAGGCACAACTTTATTAGGATCTTGAACACTTTTATAATCGTAATCTAATTTGATCTCATGAGTGGCAAATTTATCTGTTGGAGGTGCTTTATCAGAATATTTTTTCAGAGTAGGAAACTTTTCTTCGGCCGTTTTCTTGTAGACCCAAACCTGATCATTAACAAGAGTATATAGTTCAGCTACAGCTTAAAGAAAGTAAATATCAAAATTTTGTCTGAAATCAACTGAAATATAACTATCAAATATAACGAGTCAAAGGGGTTCGAGATGAAGCAGTCATTTTTTAGCACAGGTCTTAACGGACCAGTTCAGGTTGAGTCTACCACACTAACACGTTTTAAAAAAAAAAAAAAAAAAAACGGTTAGGAGGTTGGATGCATTGAAAACAAATTATGAGCGACTTTGAACTCTTTTAACCCATTTACTCGTTCCCCTTTCATCTATTCTTTTATTTGACCCATTTGAGTTAAAACACAACCAAGCTGTCCCATTCTTAAAAGGCTGTTTTCATGAAAGGTGCAGTGCATAATTACCCAAATCAGTTTGACTAATTACCTACAAAAAAGCACCGGACCAAAAGATGTTCCAGTATTTAAAAAGCCATGTAATCACTATTACAACTAGTTTTGGGGGGAAACTTTTTATAGTAGTCTGTGGTAGAATATAGAAGCCACAGATTATTTTCAAAAATGTATATATATAATGAATAGAAGATGGGCAGTAATAGACTAATAGGTACCTTTAACTTTAACGCAGAACTTATTTCAAGATCACCCCTGTATGTGGTTACAGGAATTACATTACGAGTCCTTAAAGCACCCAATAACGAAGTCGAACTCTCAACATGAACAGCCCTTGCTTTTGTTTTCTTTGAAAATATACTCAGCAGCATATCATTTTCTTCAATGGTGGTATTATCATGGGTGTTCCCATTCTGGTTTCCCCTAAAAACAGTGCAATCAATTCTCATGCCATGGGCAGTCATCTGCTCAGCTATGGTGTAGACTTGATCCTCTTTTGTACCTTCATACGGATCTTTGATTGGGTGCATAGCATTAGTAATGAGACAAATACGCTTTTTACCCTTCATTGTATCTTTGTGTTTCTTAATTAGCATATCCATCCCAACAACAACTGCATCCATAACTATCATCTATATTAAGGTACCAACTACTCAACTTTGAAACCAATGCTATGCAAATTCCATGATATAGATAAAGCACACAGTACAGGTATACATGCATAATTATGTAACATAAAAATAGGATACAGTCTCCAGGTACCGTTCCTCGAGGAAATTGCTGTACCACATCAACAAGATCACCATCCACAACTTTTAGTGGCTGCAGAACTGTGACGTGTTCATATCCACCCACTTCATTTGTAAGATCATTTTCCGTATCTACATATAAGACATGGTGCATTAATTAAAGCAATAAACAAATAAAAAAGACAACCTTTCGATCACTTCATGTAACAGACATGATTAAAGGAGTTATAAGTAGTCTCAATGACTAGTTATAAAATATGGCACCATTTGAAGCAATTTTGACAGACTTAATATGATGTTGAACAAAACGAGTGAATAATAGTGAGCTCGGTCAACTAAACCAATATTACCTTTTGTTCCAAACACAACAACTCCTACTTCATCATATTTGCTGTAAACCAGCTGCAAAGATACATAGTTAAACGATTAGCATACATTAACTGGTGAAAAACCTATAGGGTCAACTCTTTTAAAAGCAAAAAAAACTAAAGCCCCACCCCACTCCACAACCACTTGCGAAGAACAAGAAAGCCGAAGAAGTAGAGAAATTACCTTCTTCTGTATTAGCAACGAACACACCTTCTGAATCTCGGGTAAGACACTGTGCATTGATGGACTAACATCAATCAACAAAATCAATGCTTCCTGCATGTTTTCCAAAAACAGTTAGAAGTGCAAGCAGACGAAGTCAGTTTTCAGATATCATTTTTCTTTAAAACGATCATTTAACAAAGATATCCAACTTGCTTTGACCATTAGACATGTTTTTGCAATGAATTGCATTAGGTCCCCCACAAACATTCCTTTCACAGTTCCAGCGGCTAGTATGATGGACTGACATCAAATAAAAGAAGGATGCATATCTCTCATCAATATATTCTTCAAAGGGAAAATTAATCCATAGGCCACTAAAGTGATGAAAGTGCAACGAACAGGGCACCCTAAGTATCGATTTGGTCTATTTTATAAATCTATACTAAAACACCAAATACAAGCAACAAGCAAGCAAACGAAAACTAGCTTTGACTATTACTAGTATCAGTCTAATTTCCTGCCCTAAACTAGTATTAGTATTAAGCACAAAGAAATTCAGAAACTGTAGGAGGTTAAATTTTGAGATATTAACATGTAACATGTTCAAAACTTACTGAAGTTAGTAAAGGGCGTAGCAGAAAAACATGCTATTTATTGCAATAGATGTAAAATTGACATATAATTTTATGGAAAAACGACCAAAAATGCTAGGTGAGCAACATTTTTCAAAATTTTACCGAGTATGATGGATCAAAATCATGCAACAAAACCAACACTCATTCTATCATCAAACAGAAGTAAAAAGTCCCGAGAAATCATTTAACAGGCATTCCCAAACCAACTACCAAGGACATTCAATTAGCAATCAACTATTCAATTGTGATATGTGTTTTCCTACACAAGCATTAACGAGTAAAATCATAGAAACCCTGAACTGAGCCATGTGAGGGTCATGATTTTAGCATTATCAGAACTCGTAAGCAGCAAAAATATGTATAGTAATGTTAAACCATTTAATCATATAATAGGTGACGCTCCGAGATTCTCGCAATAAGAATCTCTCAAACTACTTGTTTAACGGTTTAAAGTGTTTGAATGTGTATTTTACATACGACTATCAGATCATTTAAACGTCAATCAATCAGGCTGCCTACGAGCCCTAACAGAACTAACTTAAGCAACTTTTACACCCATTTCACAATACATAATACTCTCGTATGTTTTTATTATAAGCCAAACCAAACACTCAAACAATTGATTATGCTTCGTTTTTATGACATCCAAACACCCCCTAATTTTAAGCTTTTGCCGGAAATAACAGTTACCAGTAAATAGATCAATTCCATTGTTTTGCCCTAACTTGATACAATGTTAATAAATAAATAAATTAATTGTTTTGAAAAAATAATAAAAAGGTTAAGTTAACGCAACAAACTAATTATGATATTACTTAGCCCTAGAAAATAAGTAATTGGTAGCTATGACATATTTCATGAACTGATATTAAAAAGTAAAAGAAAATAAAGTTGACCTTGTTTCGAGCCATTGGTGTTTTTGTTTTGCTTCTGTTTTGTTTTCGTTTTTGTTTTAGTTTGGAGAGAAATTGGAAGAAGGAGGAGGAAGGCATGAATCGTGCAAGAGAAGATGTTGGCTATTTTCTTTTTATATTCCCGCCCCCATTTTCAACTAGCGCTGTTTTTTCGCTTATAAATAAGGTCCACTTTGCTTTATTAGTAGGAATGGGTTTAGATATAAATAAAAGACGTTTAGGGTGTGTTTGTTTTTTTTTTAAAGAACTTTGTCTCTTACTAGTAAGAGGCGGTCAGACGTGACACGTATAAGGTTGTTTGTTTTTTCATTTGCAGTCAGACGCGATAAGATATATTATGTCCGACTCGGTAAGATCTGGTGAACATATCTGACCACATCTTAACCTTACACTCAAAACCCTTCAACCCCTTCACACCTTCAAAACCTTCACCCTTTCACAGCTGTCGTCGGGCACCTCCATCCTCGGTCGGCCACCTATCGCCACCGCCATCGTCTCCACCTACAGCCGCCTTCGTCTTCACCTACAGCCGCCATCTTCACCACCTCTAAGGTATGCTTTTTTTTCCCTTTACCTGCTTTACTTGTTATTTTTTGTTGGTTTTAAGTGATTTTGTACTTCTTCTTCTTCGGTAGGATATGTATGAAGTTGCGTTTAAATCCTCCTCCAAGAAGAATGAATATCTAATAAGTGTTGCTTCAGTCATGTACTTCTTCTTCTTGTCTAATATAACATGCACACTTATAAGAAAACAAAACGAAACCTAGCGTAAAATCGGCGGTAAAACTATACTAGAAAGCGAATAAGATATAATGCTTGTAGAATGGATGTTTGCAGTTTTTCGGGAAAATTAAGAATTGGAAGTTTTCAAAAATCACAAGTTAGACAGAAAACGAAACTGAGAATCTATTTCTACATTGCATGACGCCGTCGGGCTTTAATCCCGACGCCGTCAGGTTGTCCTGACAGAAAGGGTTTGGTGCTTTTTCTGGAAAAATTACCCCTTTAAAACCTGGAAATATTCCTGCAAAACATCCATTATGACTCGATACAAGCATTTAACTCTAACAAACACACAAATATATACGATTTCATATACTGATAATCCTATGTTCATGCAAATTCTTAAAACATATGTGATCTTCCCTACACTTATCTTTTTGCAAAATACCTTTATATGTAATTAAGACGAGGTTAAAAACAAAATAAAGCATTTTCACAAAATAGACATGAGAATTAAGCAACAATGAAAAAGATATATAAACACACAAACAAAATTGAAAAACAAACAAGCAAACAATTAAGCATGGGTTGCCTCCCAAGAAGCGCTTTTCTTCGTTTATAAGTCTTGTAGCTAGACTCGAAGTCTTGCCCTACTTCATCTAATGCACGCTCACGTGCCCATATCTAAGCCACTCTAATGTTCTTTCATCTTTCTTATAATCATCTCCTAACTCTAGACATTTTTTATAATATATCTCATTTTTTTCATAAGAATGTCTAAGTCCTTTTTGCTTGTCTCTTTCACTAAGTAACGAAATATGAGCCATTCGATTACATGCATCGATATCTTTGTGTTTAAACCCAGGGTGTGCACGGGGCATTTGATAGACAAAATCCTCAACTTTATTAGAGAATGTAATAAAACCATCAACCATGCATTCATTCAACTTAGTCATTCTCTTAAAGAGCTTTCCAAATATCACTTGAGTGAGGCTTTTATCAATGAACTCTCCTAAGTCTTCTAAGACCATGAACTCTACTAAATAAGCAAAACTTCCAACAAACACGAGCAAATGAGTGACCGCATTAACAACATTGTTCCCTTGATAAGCTAACTCGTTTACCTTAATTTTATTGTATAGATTCCTTGAGATTAAGTTTAAAGGTAAAAATGAATTCAAGTAAGCATCAAAACTTTCAAATCCTATTTTACAAGGAAATTGCATGTTGAAGGGACCATCTATCTCAGTTCTACAACTAGGGTCATAACATTGAGAGGGATCTTCTTCCATCTCAATCCCAACTCCATCGATGACTTTGTGGAAAACTAGAAGGGGGGTTGAATAGTTTTACCGATTAAAACTTTGTTTTAAAATATTTAAATCGACTTATGTCAATCTATTCAAATGTGTATGTTGGATGTTGATATATAGATATGGAAATATGTAATGCAAAGGTAAAGAGTAAGAAACACAAAACCACGACACGAGTGTTTATAGTGGTTCGGCTACAAGGACACCTTCCTTTCCCTACTCCACTCCCCGAGTCACCTACTCGAGAGTTCGTAATCACTACACGACACAACTCCTTATGGCGGAGAAGCCTTCACAACGTCGTCTACTCTTTTTCCGGTACAAGGCTAGACACCGGGTGTGACAACTCGTAATTTCAGGTAATTTTACAAACTTTAAAAAGTTTACTATTCATCTCGGGAATTTACTATTCATCGGTTATTATTCATCATTTTACTATTCATCGTTTTTGAAGTCGATTTGATATTTTGAGAGTGTATTTCAAAATTTTACTATTCACGAAACAATATTCATTCCCGGAGAAAAATCACTATTCATGATTCACTATTCATCATTTTTCGTAAACTAGGTTTACGAGTATCAAATTCGCGTAACCGTAAGGGTTTAGCTGCAAATTCATGAAAAATCATTGAGGACATTTCATATAGACTAGATTTAGTCTACATATCATCAGTAACATCATCATCATATTAGTTCATGCATGGATTTGAATATTTCATTTAACGTATATTTCCTATTAAATAAACGCTATCGCATAATCATTTATTTTGAATATTTGATCTGACACTCCCAAAAATTATCCTGATATATTTTTATACTCATTTTAAGACTATAAAAATTATATTATTAGTTTACCCGATGTTTTGAATTTATTTTGGATATAAATTGTTACATATAAATATTTACGACGGTTTTCGTAAATTCTATTCGATAATTATTTATTCACTCAAACATTGTGAGAAATGCATTTTTATAATTTTTATTACTTCAAGGTATTTTATTTTGTTCCGTTAAAATCTATTTCTAGCTAACGCTACACTAAATACCTAATTATATTTACAAATTACACATTATACTTAACAAATAATACATTAATACATCAAAAATACCAAACCCTCCCCATTTACACCTCATGACCGACCCCCCCCCCCAATTGTCATCATATTTATATAATATTCTAATCAATATGTACACCTACACCAAAATTGCTAGATATTTATCTAATATAAGAGTTTTAATTATGTAAAACACCTACATAACACATACAAAAGGTGAAAATAAAATCAAAACCTCTCTCTTTTCATCTCCATGGCCGGCCAAGGCAAGAAGCAAGGAGGAATCCATAAATTTTTCAAGATCAAGTGTTTATCAAGCTCAATTAGTAATCTATTTCAAGGTTTTGAAATAAAAACCTAAAGATTAATTAAGTTCCTGGCTCAAAAACTCTTCAATCACTTAAGTAAGCTTCTAATAATTTTTACTACTCTTTTATAATTTTACTTGAGTTATTTTTATCATTCTAGTAGAAATCATGCAAGTATCATATGTATTTATACCACTTTTAAGTGTTTTTATTACTTATAATGAGTTTTAATCATCCTATAATTAATCCCTTGAAACATATCATTGTTGATGATGTTTAGGAACCCATGACACCCTAAGAAGGTGTATGGTAGGTTTAGAATATATTTGGTGTTGATTTGAAGTGATTGAAACAAGTATTACGCAAGAAAAACCAAGTTAGACGTTATATAAATAGTTGCTGTCCATTTTTATAAAATCTGGAAATTTCGACAGTTTATGGACCACTTTGGTTTATATTTTCAGAAAATTGATTTAAAAACGAAACTGTGTCCGCTTGAACGGGTTAAAACGGATTTATAACGAAGAAGTTACACTATTTTCAAGTTTTGCGACGAAAACTATATTTTCAGAAAAATGCATGCTGTCCAGAATTATTTATAGGTCAAAAATGAGTTTTAAGCATTATCTAAATGAGTCAATTTATCGAAATATATCAGTATACATTAACACGAAGCTAAGGATATATAAAACGTAGAAAACGGACTTATAACGACTAAGTTATACACATTTTAAATAGGGATATCGTAACTATTTTATACAAGTATAACACTTATATATTTTTACTAGACCAAATGGTCATCGCTAGTGACCATGTTTGGAGCCATTTTTCATATTGATAGAATGTTTTTGAGAAAACGATGTCTTCTAGTAAAAGTGAGTTCACCTAGCCTATTTTCCAAAATGTTCAACCGTTCGTCAAACGGAGTTGTAACGAATAATATACGGTCACTCAAACTTTGCCGAAAACTAACCTTAAACAATATTTTGGTCCGACCCCCCTACTTCATCTATATTTTTCTCTATGATCGAGACCTCTATGATCAAAAGTTAAATGCTAAGACTTTTAGATGATGTTACAAGCTTTCCAAAACCATTGAGTTTGTTTCCTAACACTCGATATTCACTATTTTACGACTAGTTTTTCGAGGCCATTTAGTCACTTTCATGAATTGTCAAATTATATTGTTTTATGACGAAAAAACTATAATTTCTTGATAAATCACTAAACGACTATCGTAGGATGTTGTTTCAACGTAAGTACTTGTAAAGTATTTTATAACATGACGAGATGCCATAAACGTATATTTCAATGAAAAATTCATTTTCAAAAATGTACAAGTGGTATAGATTACATGTGGATTTGCATGCACAATATTACATCATGACTTATATTAGATCATATCATTCATAATAGGTCGCGATTAGAGATTGCGCCTCATTTCAGTGTACCACTTTTGCCATCATATCATTGTGCCAAGTGAGTTTTCATAGCCCCGTCTTTCAAGTTTATACTTTATTTCAAACCTACAGGAGAGAATACATTGCACATCATTTTTATTACGATACCAAGTATATCAAATTCATTACATTGCTTAAGTTACCTCATTGCCAATTGAATGTCCCCATTTCATAATCATGAACCGTTAATTTCAGAAGAAGCGAGGGTGAGTGAATAGATCTATTGAGGGTGACTCCTCCATCCGGGTTGGTGGTCCCAACTGGTCAAACGGATGCATTTCATTTAATATCATTATTTGAGTTTTTTGGCAAAACACTCTGTTGAGGCGAACATCATGATCAGTCTAGCTTCGGTGTCATGTGCTTATAGCAATTGTAACATTTTTATGTGACATATTTGTCATACATGGCCTATACTTGTGGTAGTCGTATAAAACATTTTCATAAACTCTATGAACTCACTCAACCTTTGTGTTGACACTTTTAGCAATGTATTTTCAGGTATCTAAGGCATATACTTCATGGCATGCATAAGGACTTATCATAGAGTCGCGGTGACGACGCGTCTCACATGGGTTTTATGCACATTAAAACATCGTTTGGATTGTAACAAACTTATTTCCGCAAATGTTGAGAATCAATTGGGACCTATCTTTTGTAACCTATGAATGTTTTATTATTTCAAACGATGTATTTTTCAAATGACACTTTAGGTCGCTCAATATAACTGTAATTGTGATGCTATGACGGTCATCCCCCAGGTATTCCATTCCGCTGCAAAACATGTATTTTGGGGGTGTGACACCGGGTTCTTCCACAAGGTAGAACCACACCTAACACAACGTCGCCTACACTTTATCCGGTACAAGGCTAGATACCGAGTTCCATTACAAAGGAGGAACTACTACCTAACACTACACAACACCTATCCCAAAAGGAGACCCACTCCTTTACAACATCATCAAGGATATCAATGTCCTTGGATACAACCTAACTATCTCTATTTGTACATCGATACACCTTATCGATTGTACACCCTTGGCATCCTTCACTAATGCCTTTGACATGACCCCCTTATCATTATTCGCTAATGCCTTTGACACGGACGTTCATCACCTTTCACTAATGCCTCCGTCTTGACTCTTTTGGCATCTTCACTAATGCCTTTGACACGGACGTTAAGCACCTTTAACTAATGCCTTCGCCTTGACTCTTTCGGCATCCTTCACTAATGCCTTTGACACAACACTTCTAGGAAGGAAGAAAGAAATATCAACAAGAGAACCTCAGTAGTCTTGATGATGACGAAGCATGGCAACTCATGGACTTGAGTTTGCTCGACTTCAAGAGGTGGTGATCTCGCCTTTAAGAGGAACTGTAGGATTTTGGTTTAACACAAACAAGGTAGGCGGCGTTAGGTTAAGAGTTTAGAGAGAGAAAGTGGGAGAGAATGGGAACCCTAGAGAGACAAAGAAAAATGTATTATGAAAGCTCCAACCCTTTGCCTTGGAGGGCAAAGGGTATTTATAGGGTACAAGCATAGACGCCTCTATTAGGCTGTGGATCAGGCATATAGTGGGTAAAGACCCGTCCGTCCTCCACGGTGTTACAAAGTAATCTAAATACTAACACTGAATTACTACGACTACGAGCTTTCTAACGAGCATACATACTTGAGGTTACCGACACTTTAAGTACTGGATTTACTAAATCCCAACAATCTCCCCCTAAGGGAGGTCACCTCAACTTACAATGATTACAAACTGATATGACATTTCGTTGTTCTTGGTTTCTTTGATTAAGCACTTTTGTTCTTTAGCTCGTAGTCTTTGATTCATCATGTTCTGCATGTTTTGAAACTTCGAGTGGAGGTCTTATGCTGATCCACGTGATGTTAGAGTATTTGAACCAGCTTTGAGATTATCAGCAACCATAAATCTCTGACTCTTCCATTGTGGTGTTGATAGTATGTGATGTTGTGACTTTTGGACCGACATGCTCACACTTTCTGGATCATGACATCTTTTCATCAGTGTAGCGGAAGCTTTAATTGAATCATGATATTGGCAGCAGCGAAGCAGAAGCATGGAGTGTGAATATCAGAGTCATTGATGCACTAATCATGATTTCTTTCGAGATGAATGTGTTGAGTGAGCATGCGGCTATGGATTGACCGCTTCATTCTGAACAGCTGCAAACGTAGGGCGTACCTGCATACAACAGTTAGCAATAAGGCGCACGAAAGTGTCTTTGAACACTTTCGTTGAATTGAGGTACACGGCCCACGGTTCCCCGTTGATCAGTACATGTACTGCCTGTGATCAGGTAAAATTCTGAAGAATTTCCTTGACTGTTCTCAAACCGGAACGTCTCAAAGAAGACAACACGGAGTGAGTGAACCAGCAAATTTAAATCCACTGATTGATGAAAAGAGATTTGAAAAACAATCGTGTATTGCTTAATAGAAATTGTTTTTGCAATACAACGAAGGTTTTATTGAAAATCAATTATCAATTATAAAACACATTTTGATTTGAAATATTCGTACACGGTCGATGTGCTAAAGAAAATAGTTTTTAAGCACAACGACCGGTTTTTCAAAGGTATCCGTCAATCCATAACCTGGACCAGGATTGATTCAATAATGAATCGCCCCATCGTTTCTATCCAGTTGTCACAAGCTTGATCCTTTGCAAGATCTCACATGTCACCCACCAAGAGCGTGTTTGATGTTGGCTCTAGAAGGATTTCCATCTTCATCGTGAATATTTAGCATATCACTCAGATGTTCTGGCAATACCACAAGGATAATGCGTATGACTCATAAGTTGTAATCTCCCTTTCCACATTGTGTGAAACAGAGAGTCTTCATAGACAGTGTCCTACTGAGATTTATAGATGATCTCGTGGCTCTAGACTCAATTGTGCACATTTGTTTCCTATGCCGGAGACTAGGGAGAGGGTCTCCTTCTTCAATATCAACAATCTCTAAGAGAAAGTCGATAGATAATATCGGTTCCCCGTGAGAATGAAACAAGCCCTTTTAAGAGAAACTTGAGTAGCTTGGGAAGTTTTAGTGCAGTGCATCACTGGGTCCATGATGTCTTGTCTTCAATACCAGTGTTACCTTAGTAAACACCAGTAGCATATGTATTGAACCCGGTTTCTGCCCTAAGGTTGAATTGATGGAGGGCTATTTCTTTTCACCCTTTTCTCATTCAATTCTTTTTCATTCCTCAACCCCTTCAGTGCTTACCGAGACTTCATAACTAGAACCTTGTTGGGTTTATTCCAGTTCTAGCTCAATCTCAGTCCGTACTCTTCCCATATCTCATTTTTCTCCTTTTTTCAATAAACCTAAGGACTTCTACACTATCTAGTGGATAGTCCCTGGGTAGATCCCTCCGGTTCTGGCGGATCATGGGAACAAATACATAACCTTATCATCCTTATATCACCATACATAAAGTAAAGTTGGTCGGTCTATTTGGTATTGTTCATCTGCCATTGGAACCAATTGAAAACCATTTGAAAATCAATCCAGATACTTAAGAGATATTATCAAAGCATTTTGTACCTGAATTGTTTTTGATATTTTTAGAATAAGAGCTCCCCCTCAACATGTTCATCAAGTATTTGAAATCGTTTTGCACACGGAGGCAAGAGACAGAAATAACTTCTTTGATTATCATTTTCTAAAAGATATCAACATCAGTTCCCTAATTAAATCAAGTAGATAAAGCATTTTCGGGAAGGATGAGGTTTTCATAAGCTTGCTCCCCCTCAATATGTGCCTTAAGGTTTGAAAGAGTTTTGCACATACTAGAGGGAACCTGCACATTGATCACGTTTCAAATCTTTGTGGTTTAAGATAAATGCCCCCCCTCAACATGTGCATGGAAATTGAAATCATTTGGCACATGTGGGAAGGAGAGCTTGTACATCCTTATAAAACCATTTACCGATTTATCAGTTTAAATCCAATTTAAATCACAAATTCTCCCCCGATCACATTTATCAAATCATTTGAGATTTGTGATCTCTGTAGATTTAAATTGATTTTGAAAGCTTTTTAACTCCATTGATTAAACATGCATGATTATCTTTTGAAAACAATTGAATGACAAATAACTTTTTGATATAATTGAAATCATTCTCCCCCTCAATCAATGACATAGGTTGTTGATTGAGAGATAGATATTTTGACAAATAAGACCAGATGATTATCAAAAAATAGAGTTCGAGTTATATTGCAAAGCGATTGGTTTTCAGCAGACAAATGTTTATAGAATCAGAGCATGAAATTTGAAAAACATGATAAAGCATGGCTCTGTTCTTTCTTTGAAAAGCGGGTTACTGTCTGAAATGACAATAAACCAACATTTTTCTCCATCTCGTTTTTTTTTTTTTTTTAAGATTCGAACTTCATCTAGAGACCCGTGCCATTCTTTGAGTGGCAACTCAAAGTCTGTAGATGTTATCAAACCGACAAGAAAAACATGATAAATAAACAATATTTTTTTGAAGATTTTGAAGATTTTCTGATTTTTTATGGATTTTGAAAAAGTTTTATATTTTTCTATTTTCGTTTTGTTGGTTTTATATTTTTGTATTTGGTTTTTGAAAAGATATATACAAAGAATAGATAGAGTCGAACACCTTTACTCCTCGACTTCTTCCTGAAGACGTTTGAGCGTTTCTGGTTGAAGGCTCTTTAAACCTAGTCGTGGAAGAATAAACTCAAAGCGTTCTCGAGAAAGAGCTTTGGTGAAGATGTATGCTAGTTGATATTCAGTCCTTACGAAGTATAGTTCAACCACACCATTTTCAACTTGTTCCCTGATGAAGTGATGTCGAATGTGGATGTGCTTTGCTCGAGAGTCTTGAACATTGTTGCAGCAGAGAGCAATGGCACTTTTGTTATCACAGTACATAGGAACTTTGTTGAATACAAAGCCATAGTCAGATAGTTGGGATCTCATCCATAAGATTTGAGCACAACACGATGACATGGCTATGTATTCAGCCTCTGTAGAGGATATGGAAGTGCTCATTTGTTTCTTTGAAGACCAGCTTACAAGTTTATCACCTAAAAATGAGCACCACCTGACGTACTTCGACGTGTATCTTGACATCCTGCATAGTCAGCATCTGCATAGGCCGTTAGTGACATACCGGAGTCCTTCGGATACCAAAGTCCCATATTAATGCTTCCTTGAAGATACCGAAAGACCCGTTTAACCGCTTCTAGGTGCTTTTTGGTAGGCTTAGCCTGGTATCTAGCACACATGCATACATCGAACAAAATGTCTGGTCTGTTGGCTGTGAGGTACATCAGGGATCCAATCATACTTCGATATTTCGTTTGATCTACTATGATCCCTGAGTGATCCTCATCTAGTTTTGTGCGCTCCACCATAGGAGTGTCAACAGGGTCACTGGAGGTAAATCCAAATTTCTTTAATATTTCATTAGCGTATTTTGATTGATTTATAAAAATGCCTCCGGGACTTTGTGAAATTTGTAATCCCAAGAAAAATGACATTTGTCCCATCATTGACATTTGAAATTTGGAGCCCATCTCCATAGAAAAACGGTCACATTCATTTGGATCAGTCGAGGCAAAGATAATATCATCAACATAAATTTGAACATGAATTAAATGTTTGCCTGACTTTCTGGTGAACAATGTGGGATCAACTGCTCCTTTGCTGAATCCGGTGGATAGAAGAAATTCTGATAGCGTATCATACCATGCCCTTGGAGCTTGCTTCAAACCGTAAAGGGCCTTTTTCAAGCGATAGACATGAGTAGGATGCTCTGGATTCACAAAACCTTCTAGCTGGCTGACGAATACCACTTCTTTAAGATTTCCATTAAGAAAGGCGGTTTTCACATCCATCTGGTAAACTACCATGTTTTTGCTAGCAGCATTAGCCAAGAAGATTTTGATGGCTTTGATACGTGCAACAGGAGCAAAAGATTCCTCAAAGTCGATACCTTCTTCTTGACGATAACCTTTAGCCACTAACCGTGCTTTATTTTTCAGAACATCACCGTGCTCATCAAGCTTCACTTTGAAGATCCATTTGAGAGCAATGATCATAGCACAATTAGGAGCAGGTACTAATTCCCATAAGTCTAGACGATCAAACTCATGGATTTCTTCTTGCATTGCATTAAACCAGCTGTCCTCAGACATTGCAGTTTTAACATCTTTTGGTTCGATCTTAGAGAGTACTGAGTTGAAGAAGCACCATAAGGCATCAGTGGCTAATTGTTTTCGAGTTGATACAGGACGAGAAGGATTCCCAATGATGTTATCCAATGGATGGTCATGTGTCCATTTTCTACGATGTTCGTGTGGTTGTTGTTGAAGGACTGATGTAGCAGAGTTAATATCCCCTGATGAAGATGGTTCAGATGTTGGTTCAGGGGCAAAGATGTTTTCAAATGGAACATCTTCGGGAGTAGCAAAGGGATTAACTTCATCATTGATGCCAGAGACAGTTCCATGATGTACATTCGATGATAGATGATTTGTTGATGAGACAGAGTGATCAGCAGCAGGCGCTTCTTGACTTAATGATATTGAAACTGAAGAGTTTACTTCATTGACAGAGATAGGAGCAGCCTCTGTTGTTGGAGTTGAAAGATCAGTGGCACTTGGCTCATAATGTTCATCAAACATTGGATCAAACAATTTCTTCAAATCATCTTCAGATGGAGGTACATAAGGAGTTGCTGGAGAGGCAATTGGAACAAGTGATGAACCAATGGGACTATTTTGAAGTGCGGGTCCAGAACTGGATTGTCCTGGAGCCATTTGCCCGGATAGCTCATCGAACGTAACGTGAATAGTTTCCATAATATCTCGAGTTCTTTTGTTGTAGATTCGGTAACCCTTCTTGTTTGGTGCATAACCTACAAAAACTCCAATGTCTGCTTTAGCTCTTAATTTACCTAAATCTTGACCGTCATTTGTTGGATAACACAAAGCACCAAACACACGAAGATAGGATAAATAAGGTTTTCTTTTATAAACAAGTTCATATGGAGTTTTTTCATGAGAGGTGTGAATAAGGGAACGATTTTTGGTGTAGCAGGTAGTGGCAATGGCTTCAGCCCATAGAAACATTGGAACCTTTGAATAAATTAGCATTGTTCTTGCGGCTTCCACAAGAGTTCGATTTCGTCTTTCAACTACACCGTTCTGTTGAGGAGTTCGTGGAACACTTCTTTGATGACTGATTCCAATACTTTCATAAAATTGACTTAAGTCTTGGTTAACGAACTCTGTGCCATTGTCAGTTTGAACAATTCTAACCGTGTTGTTAAGACGAACCTGAAGTTGCTTGATAAGTTTGATGATGACAGCTGGAGTTTCATACTTAGTCCTCAAAAACTTTACCCAAGTAAATCTAGAGTAATCATCAACAACGACTAAAATATATCTCTTCCCATTAATCGTTTGCACTCTCATTGGTCCGCACAGATCCATATGAAGGGTATGAAGAACTTCCATTACAGAGTTTGTGGGTTTAGGTTTGTGGGCATATTTCGTGCTTTTTCCCAATTGACAAGCTGAGCAAAGATGATCTTTCTCATATTTTAATCTGGGTAAGCCTCTGACAAGATCCTTTCTGGAGAGATTGTTTATGGTGCCGAAGTTCAAGTGATTGAGACGACGATGCCATAACCAAAACTTTGTTTTAGAAGCCTTTGACAACAAGCAGATTGGAGAAGACTTCATCATGTCATCGATAGAGATGGTGTATAGGTTAGAACCTCGAGTACCTCTTAATAATTCTACACCGTCAAGTTCTCTAACGAAGCAAGTATGTTTTCGAAAAGCCACTTCAAGACCGGAATCACAGAATTGGCCAACAGAGAACAGGTTATGACCAAGACCTTCCACATAGTATACCCGGGAAATTACACTATCTCCAACCACATAATCTCCATAACCCATAATAGCTCCAAAATGGTCGTTTCCGAATCTAACAGTCCCGATAAATTTACTCACGAAGTTCATGAGCCGCGAGCGATCTCCAGTCATATGCTTTGAACAGCCTGAGTCCAGGTACCACAGAACGATTTGAACGATCTGCAGTTGAACACAGACAAGAATGGATTACTGTATAATTGGGATCCCCATGCAAGAATGGGTTCCATTTGGTTAGTAACAGTGATTGGATCACCCACATCAGTCATAGAAGCATTCATATCAGAGATTGATGCAATGGAATCATTATGAATAGATGTAGTACTAGTGTTCGTATTTGCCCTATTCAAAGTATGTGCACTTCTTAAGGGAACAGTTCTACCAGTAGGCATCCATTTTCTAGTGGGCATTGCCTGATTAACCTTATGGCCAACATGTATCCATTGATAACCTATCTTTCTAAATGTTCTTCCTGTGGACTTCCACTGTTTTCTAACTTTCTTTTGCCTTTGCCATTTCGCCTTCTTAGCATGATATTTTGCATTAACAGTGTTAACTGGAGATTTGTCAGCATTAGACAAAGCTTTCACACCACATTCATGATTAGAAACAGAATTCAAGCAGACATCATTACAAGGTTTTCAAATAGTATCAGAATTCGAATTAATTACAGTACGCCTATGGCTAATACTAGAATCAACACGATTCGTTTTATTCGACTCAAGCTTAAAGTTCCTAGGTTGGTCTTCTACTCTCTTCCAATGCACATTCTTAGCTTGAGAGGTCCTATCATTCCTTGTATTGTCTTGAGACTTTGACCTGCTCGCTTTAATGTCACTGATTACTCCTGTAGAGGGAATGGGAACATTAGTTGGTTTTGCTACTTTTTGCATTTCCTGTTTAGATGTGCTGGGATCTGAACTACATGCAGGCACACTAAGGTTCACTTTCTTAACACTAACAGATCTGGAATCTGACCTACTTGAAGGTAGACTCAAGTGCTCATTCAAAACATTGGGCATCGAATGGATATCATACTTGGCACTAGGCATAGAACATGGAATCAAAGGATTAACTCTCTCACCTAAGGACTTAGGGCATATTGTGATTAGGCATTCTAGAATTTCTTAAGATCGTTTTGCATATAAGCATGCATGCCCAATTGCATTATCAAGTGGTTTCTCTAACTTATCCTCTTCAACAATCTCACGGAGACATTCTAGACAATCCTTAAGGGAAGAGAAATATGTTTGAATAGCAAGTTTATTATTCCTAAGATGAGGAGGAACATATTTCACAGACAAAGCATATTTATTACAAACAGGTACCTTTGATCCATCATTCTCCCCATTGGTCATTGGCATTTTCCCTTTTACCTAACTCTTCAGATTCTCAATTTCCTTTTGCAATGAAGTTATTTGTTCGTTGTTTTTGTTACGAGTGACCTTTATTGATTCAAATAAATCATTGAAATGACGTTTAACCTTTTCATTTTCTTCTAAAAAACTTTCGTTTTCCTTTTGTAATGCATTTACTAAGTTTTGAAGATGAAACGTTTGAGAATTCTGAGAATCTAAAGGAGGAGGCATTTGGGAGCCAATCACATTGGTTCATCAACAAGGGAAACGCTATGCTTATCGCTTAAGACTCTATGCTTAGTGATCATGTGAGCAGTCTGAATGGTATTCCCTTGTACGTACAACTTATTCTCAAGTTTGTTTTTCAAAGTTTTTAGATTGGAAAAATCATTCAAAAGTTTTGATTCCTTAGCATTGAATTCTTGCTTAAGCATTTTCACATTTTCTTGAAGTTCTTGTTTTTGCTTAGCAGTTTTAGAAAGCTTTTCTTGTAAGGAGTTTAACTCTTGTTTTAATACTTCTTCTCTAAAATTACTTTTTCTAATAATTGTACGCATTTGGTTATCCATATCCTGCTCACGGGTAGTTAACTCAAACTTAGCACGCTGTTCATAAATAGCAACTTGTTCCTTATAGGTGTTGAGCACAGTGGTCAAGGAATCATCAGGCACAAATGCAATGTATTCATCAGGCATGCATTCATTGTTAATTGCAGAAGATTCATCACTAGGTACAACAAGACTGTCATCTTGTTTCACATATTGTTCATATGGGATAATATTGTTATTTCCCATATTTTCAATATCTGACTCAATGACTTCAGTAGATTGTACTTCATGGTGAATCTTTTGCTCATCAACCACATCATATAGTTTGAGTACCTCTTTAATGATGGATTCCTTGGATGGACTGGCTTGTTGAGATGAAGAGGTCATTGGAGAGATATTAGCCATGAAGATAGTTTGTGCACATGGTTCATCATCAACGTCCGAGTCAAATGCATCACAGTCTGCAACTTGAAAGGCGTTGGGATTGTTCTGAGCAGCATGCACTGGTTGTTCGTCCACATCTCCATCATATGTTCTAGCATTCCCATCAGACAAGAACAACAACTCCTCTTCATTCAACATTACACCATTATCTTGTGCTTGAACCAACAACATCTTGTCCCTGAAGTATTCTGCGTTTTGAGGGCGTTTTGGTTGAGTACAGTTCCTAGCAATGTGCCCTTCTTCACCACAGTTGTAGCACTTGATTGGCTTTGCTTGACCCTGGTTTCCATTCCTTCCCCAATTCTGATTTGCAGCATAGCCTCTACCAGCTCCACCTCTTCCTTGTTCGTACTGCCTTTCTTGAACTGGTTGTACTGTAACCTTTCCATCTCTGACCAAAGCATGGTTGTGTAGATTGGATGCAGTCCTGATTTCATTGTTAGTGTGAAGTCTGTTGGTATGTGGAGAGAAGGTTAAGTTTTGTTTAACCATAAGAGCCAATTTATTGATAAAGTGCTCCATGACTTCATCAGAATTAGGTTGCTTATATCCCGAATTAGGAACGGGCTTGTGATTATCATTTCCTGTGGGTGTGACTTGTGATGCTTTGGTGAAGAATGCAGTTGTATCATTTGATGAGGTTGTTTCTCCTGGTTGAGATTTGAACTGTTCAAGAATCCTTTTTTCAAACATAGCATGTTTCTCATTCTGAAGAAGGAAGGCATACAATTGCTCATAGTTGGTGTTCTTAAGTCCTTTGGTGAGCTTTACAGAAGTGACAAACTTGTGCCATTCGGGATTCATGTTGTTTACGAATTTTGAGTTCAGCTGAATGTTTGGCATATTCATCTTGATATTCCTCATATCATTCACCAGGTTGTGGAATCTCACGTAATATTCATAAACACTTTCTTCAGGTTTCATCTTAAAGTGCTCGAATTCATCATACATCAGTGATTCTCTATCTTCTATAGTCAATTCAGAACCCGAGAGAAGCATCTTGACATTATCCCAAACCGCCTTGGCTTCTGTGTTGTGATTGATCAGCTTGTAGACATCTTTTGGAAGACCCTGAAGTATGATGTTAGAAGCCCTGATATCAGCATCAAATCTCTTTTTCTCCTTATCACTCAACTCATCATATGTCTTAGGTCTGTCTAATCCAAAAATCATTGTACCATCTGCAGCAGTATCAATTATGTCTCTTGTGGTCTCAACCCGATAAGGTCCTTCATCAATTGACTTAAGGATGTTAATTCCATTCTCCTTTCCTAAGCAGTACAGCCTGATTCTTTGTGACCAAGACTCATAGTCAGTTCTATCAAGCATGGGAGGACGAGTATCAGATTCTGCAGCTTGCACATCATCAGCAACGGAAGACATGTTTAAATTCTACGGGATTTTACAAATCTTTGACTTAACCGGGAAATAGATTCTTTCACGGGATTTTACAGAATCAAGATAAACCGCAAAACTTATACACTTATGCGTAGACAACAAACTTTAAGCGTAACAACTTAGGCATAAACACCAGCTTATGCGTAGATGAAGGCTTACGCGTAGACAACAAACTTACGCGTAACTTACAAACTTACGAGTAGACACAAGCTTACACGTAGACAGAGTTTACGCGTAGACTAGAGCTTACGCGTAGAGTTTTAGGGTAAAAGGCTTAAGTTTATGCGTAAACAAAAGCTTAGGCGTAAGAACCTTATGCGTAAACTTCCCTTATGCGTAAGACAGGCTTATGCGTAATAAAAAGCTTATGCGTAAGAATTTCTACGCGTAAGTTTTATGCTTATGCGTAAAATTAGGGTTTTACCCACAAAAATCTTTTACACTTCACAGTGCAAAAGATATCCAAAGTCGAAGTGTTTTTCAGGCTTATCAAAGCAAGAAGAACACTGAGTAACCACCAGAAATGACGATCTTGTGAAAAATACCTTATGCGTAGGATTAGGGTTTTGATATGCGTAGAAAGTACAAAATTTGCCAAACACGATTTTTCGAAAAAAAACCGTTTAGAAAACTAGATTAAGATGATGAAACAATCTTAAAAACACCAAAACACCAAGACTTGAAGATCAAAACCACGATTCTCTCTTATGCGTAGATCCGTACACACGTATCCAAACACTCTTAAAAACCAAGAAAAACTTGTAAAGTTTGAACCTTTTTGCAAGAAACTGAAATTTAAGCACTCAATAAACCTTAACCCACAAGAATCTTAGAATAAAAAGTGTAAATTTTAAAGCTTTAAGGATACAAAAGTACGTATACGAGACTACTCATAAAAACCCTTTTACGCGTAAAACAAAACTAAACCTTAACCCAACAATCACTATCAAACCAAGAACATGAGAGATGGATGATCAAACCATGGCTCTTGATACCATTTGTAGGATTTTGGTTTAACACAAACAAGGTAGGCGGCGTTAGGTTAAGAGTTTAGAGAGAGAAAGTGGGAGAGAATGGGAACCCTAGAGAGACAAAGAAAAATGTATTATGAAAGCTCCAACCCTTTGCCTTGGAGGGCAAAGGGTATTTATAGGGTACACGCATAGACGCCTCTATTAGGCTGTGGATCAGGCATACAGTGGGTAAAGACCCGTCCGTCCTCCACGGTGTTACAAAGTAATCTAAATACTAACATTGAATTACTACGACTACGAGCTTTCTAACGAGCATACATACTTGAGGTGACCGACACTTTAAGTACTGGATTTACTAAATCCCAACAGGAACCTAGAGAATCACACAAAAACAAACACAAACTACATAGAGAGATCCTTAGGATATGAGGTTAGAAGGTTTACAATGCTAGGTGAAAGTATGTGTGGGAGTGGCAATCCAAAATGAAGAAATGGTTCACTATTTATAGAGGAAAATAAGCTACTGTTCCACGGATCCCTTACTTGAGGGATCCATCCAGTGTAAACTGGGGGAACCGTGGGACGCTCCTCTTTGCCCATGGGTTTTGGGTCATGGGTCATGGGTCTTAGACTTTGGACCATGGGTATCCAAGTAGATACAATGTATCTAGTATGTGCAATGCATCTAGTCCATGGTTCATGGTTAAATTCATGGGTCATGGATAATACCCATTCATGACTTATGCATGATGTCATGCAATGGGTTATGGGTTATGCTCCATGGGTGTGGGTCATGGACTTTGGGTTTTACCCAACTACATTCAATGTATTTAGTCAATGGGTCAAATACTTAAACTTCTACCCATTGTATTACCCATTACAATACATACTAATTATGTATATATCTACCCATTATGTAAACACTAGTTGTTGTACATATGCATTACTAAATCATAAAAACACTATTACTTGTTTGGTGTTTTATGTGAAAACGTAAGTGTGTTAGTAAACTATTGACTCAAACCATTTACGTATTTTATTTGTTTCGTTAAAATGATTTTACGTTTGTTATCGACAAAACATTAGAAGATCGTAAAATATAGATAAACGTTTTTACGGGCTTATTTGTATTAACATACTTCTCCGTCGTCAAGTGCCTCCCCATCATCAAATTCCACATCGGAATCCGAATCATAAAAAAGACTATTATGTTTTCAATTTATTTCATTATGCCCTAGGTGATTACCAAAGTGATGAACGGGGTGAGAGATTGGGTGGGTTCATATTCTCCAATATTTACCAGTATCTCGGGTATATTTTTGTTATGTTTTTTGAGTTATGTCATGACATGTTGAAGGTATAATTGTTGTTATGTTATTTTGCATTATATAAATGCAGGTATGAAAGACTAATTGTTTGCATTGGATTGTTTGAGAAGAATGTGGTCGATCGGTGTAGATTGGTTCAAGTCTTTGTGAAAAACTAGAGGGGGGGGGGTTGAATAGTTTTGCCGATTTTAAGTTAGTTTCAAAAACTTTAGATTCGATATTATGTGAAATCGTATGGATGAGGAGAAAGTATAGATCTAATGGTAATGTAAGTAAATAAGGTAGAGTAAAGGATAGAAATGACACAACCGATTTATAGTGGTTCGGCTACAAGGACACCTTCCTTGCCCTACTCCACTCCCCGAGTCACCTACTCGAGAGTTCAAGCACTATGTCAACAAACTCCTTCAACTTGGCGGAGAAGCCTTCACAACATTGCTTACACCTTTTTCCGGTACAAAGCTAAATACCTAGTCCGTAATACAGTGGACCAAACCAACGCGACTATTACACAACAAGTATGTGAAATATCAAATACAAGATCTTTGCTACAGAAATCTTGTGAAGGAACAAATCAATCAAGGACCCCTTGCTTGGATGACTTGTGAATGCTCGTGATCTCGCCTTAGAGAAGGACCTATATGAGAATCACTAAAGAAAGAAAGAAGAACAACTCTCTAGATCAAGTGATCTTTTGTCAGAAGAGAATGAGAGTATATGAGAGAATTAGTAAGAAGAAGGGTGAGTTAGAATGAAGAAATGGCTCTCTATTTATAGGAAAAACTTGCCACTATTCCCCGGATCCCACAGATCCATCCCTTAAGGGATCCGTCTAGTGTAAATCTAGGGATCCGTGGGACGCTCCTCTTTGCCCATGGTTTTTTTGGTTATGGGTCATGGGTTATGGGTTGGTCCATGGGTATTTCATTAGATACAATGTATCTAATAGATGCAATGCATCTAGTCAAATGGGTATGGGTCAATACCATGGGTTATGGATATGATCCATGGGTTGTGATTTTTACCCATCCTAATAAACTATTACAACAAATGATTTATTACAACAATTTGTATTAAATGGCTATATGTAAATGCTTTGCAAAAATAACATGTATCCTTATAATTTTACTTATGATAACATTATATTTGTTATCAACAAAACACAAAGAGATCGCAAAATATTAATAAACGTTTTTACGGTTTATTTGTATTAACAATCTCCCCCTTTTTGTTGATGACAAAACATAATGTTATGATGAGTAAAACTTAAGATTAGATGTATGTTTTGAAAGCTCTAAGTTTTACTTCTTCTCCCCCTTTTTCTCGAAACAAAAATTTAACCCCATCGAAGAAATAAAATGTGGAAAGAAATAGTCCACGTAACGCTTACTCCCCCTTGACGGTAGCTCCCCCTAGTTTGGGGCGTCAAGTGAGAAAAATAAGAAAAATCCTACAAAGAAAAGGTTAGTAGTAACATGCATAAACAATCTTGTGATTGACGAGAATCAAGATTGGGAGCCAAGGTATGTAAACAAGGCCTTGTAATAAAACAACAAAATGTAGTGGTATTTATGCCACATACAAGCATGTAAAAGTAAGAACAAGACTTGTTCTTTAAACATGACTCAAAAGAAAAATACCAAAAATATAAAATAGTAATAATGATTCCTTCCATGCTTGCATAAGGTTATGGATGGATGTTTTGATGAGTGATGATTTTGATGCGATCAAGAATGAGGTTGAGTATGAATCGCATTTCTTCCCTAACTTCTATTGCAATATCCTTAGTGGATTGGCAATGTTCACAATGTAAGTGATGTGGGTAATGAGTGCGGAAGTTATCTTGGTTGTTTTGATTTGTGAGATGCGGAAGATGTGGTGGAAAAATAGGAAAATACGGATCAACGTCCGGAATGTTTGGAAGTGGTGGTGGAAAAGAACCTAGGTGTTCTTGTAGCTTAATGGGAGCTAAGGGTGGTGAGGTTTCATGGTCTTGGAAAATTGTGTTTGGAGAAGTGGGAGGTGTCAAAAAGGCTATTTCTTTTTGTTTTGGTTGTTGAGATCTTGTTGGAGTCTTAAGGAGTTCCAAAAGAGTGACTTTAGGTGGTGAGTTGATGTAGGATGAAGTTGGTGTACTTGTTGGTGATGAAGGAGGTGCTATAATGGAAGCATCTTGTGGTGAGTTAGTTGTTGGTGATGAGCCATTCGATGATGGTTTTGCTAAGCAACAAGGCCGGATGCTAATCCGCGCGGATATCCTAGATTTTGATTATGGTATTTTGGAAGGTGGTAGGACAAAAGTTTAGATTTCTTGAAATGGATTGTTTGCATTAGGTGATTCATCTAAGTTGGAAGATCTTTTGGAAGACATGGTGGTGTTTGTTTGTGAGGATGAGATGAATAGCAAGCAATGTTGGGAATCCTACTTATAGAAAACAATTTGCATTGCAATAAATGCTTGACCCAAAATATTGATTAAAATATAATGATTAGATATGAATTTAAGACATGTGATCATGAGAAAACAAGCATTAAATCACATACTCCAAACTAAAATAGAAGTTAAAAATAGCTTATGTCTCACGGATCCCATGGATCCTTCCCTTGAGGGATCCGTCCAGCATTAAGGCTGGGATCCATGGTACTGGTGATTCAGGCAGCTCAAAATTTTCCTTTTGGAAACATTTGTGCCTAGTGTGTGCCTATATGCAAACTATTTAGAGTTGCGGTTATCTCGACTCCTAAAAAGAAAAGAAAAATAAAATAGAAGTAAAGAAGCATACTATTATGTGAGATAACCTGAATGCTCCTAATTCATTGTTGCTTAAATGAATGTACCCGAAAACACATATTAGTTATGTGTCCTCTTTAGCATTCAAAAGACATGAGATGCAATGAAAACGGGTTTTTACTTTGTATTAATAATGAAAAAAAATGATTTGTCCTAGTCGTGAGAAATTGCTTTTGTGAAATTGATACGGGAAGAGGTATCATTTGAAAAACATTTTAAAAAGAAATTTTTATGTGTGAAAAAAAAGGTTTATTCTTTAAAAATAAAATGTGTATGTAATTACGTGTTTGCGACTTGTACTTATTTTCAAAAAAAATAAATAATAGAAAACTAAGAGTTATAAGTGAAAAACTTAACTTGGGTTTTGAAAATTCCCGTATTGCTTGTGAGTTGTGTGTGAAATAGAGATCCTAGACTTAGAAAGAAGAAAGTGTTTACATACCTTGTAGAGTTAAGAATTAAATTACGACGATTGTTCCATGAGACCAAGACCAAGACGAAGTAGGTTGAATTGTTCCCGCTTCAACGGTTTGGTGAGGACGTCGGCTATGTTGTCTTCGGATGCTACCTTTTCAATCAAGATGTTCCCCTTTTGAACATTGTCTCTTAAGAAGTGATGACGAATCTCTATATGCTTAGTACGAGAATGTAATACCGGACTCTTGCTTAAATCGATGGCACCTTTGTTGTCACATAGAATGGCTATGTCACTTAGATGAATGTCGTAGTCAACTAACGCTTGTTTCATCCATAGTGATTGTTGGCATGCTTTGCCGGCGGAGACATATTCGGCTTCGGTCGTTGATATTGCTAATGCCGTTTGTTTCTTAGAAAACCAAGATGTTAAACAACATCCCATAAAAGTACATACCCCACTTGTACTTTTTCGGTCAACATAATCACCTGCATGGTCAGAATCTGCATATACAATTGTTTCTACTCCCGTACCCTTAGGATACCATAATCCTAATTGTGTCGTACCCTTAATGTATCTAAATATCCTTTTGACGGCTTCTAGATGTGATGTTTTAGGGTCTTCTTGAAACCTAGCACATATACAAACACTAAACATGATATCCGGCCTACTAGCCGTGAGGTAGAGAAGGCTACCAATCATGCCACGATATTTTGTGTTGTCAACGGATTCGCCGTCTTCATCTTTTGTGAGTTTAGTGTCGGATGACATTGGTTTCCTAATTGGTTTTGACTCTTTTAAACCGAATTTCTTTAACATCTCTTTTATGTATTTAGATTGATTAAAGAAGATACCATCTTCTACTTGTTTGATTTGTAGACCAAGAAAGAAACTAAGTTCTCCCATCATACTCATCTCAAACTCGTCATGCATGATTTTAGAGAAATCATCACACATGTCTTGACAAGTGGATCCGAATATAATATCATCTACATATATTTGAACAATGATTATGTGTGACTCTCTTTTCTTAGTAAAAAGTATGTTATCAACTAACCCCATGGTGTAGTTGTATTTGATTAAGAATGACTTGAGTCTATCATACCAAGCTTTTGGAGCTTGTTTAAGACCGTAAAGGGCTTTCTTTAACTTATACACATGTTTAGGTTTTTCAAAATCGATGAAGCCCGGAGGTTGAGCTACATATACTTCTTCATTAATAAAACCATTTAGAAAAGCGCTTTTGACATCCATTTGATAAAGCTTAAGATCATTAGCACAAGCATAAGCAAGAAGTATTCTTATAGACTCTAATCTAGCCACGGGGGCATTGGTCTCATCAAAGTATATTCCTTCTTGTTGGTTATATCCTTGGGCAACGAGTCTAGCTTTGTTTCTAGACACTACACCGTTTGCCTCTAACTTGTTTTTATAAACCCATTTAGTTCCTATTATGGTTTGATTACTAGGAGGAGGGACAAGTGTCCAAACATCATTAAAAACAAATTGATTTAACTCTTCTTGCATTGCCATTACCCAACTTTCATCTTTTATGGCTTCTTGTGTATTCTTAGGTTCTATGGTTGAAACAAAACAAAATAGGCTACTTTGGTTTTGGACTTGAGACCCTAAGGTTCTTTCGTTTAACTTTCCTATGACCTTATCTACGGGGTGATCTTTGGACTCTTTAATATTTATGAGTTCATTATTTAAAGGTTCTTCTTCTTCATTTTTCTTTATTACTATAGCTTCACTTTCAACAATCTCGTCATCGACAAGAGGTGGAGAGGGTTTGGGTGGACTTTCATCAAATTTTACATTTAATGACTTTTCTACCTTCATTGTTTCTTTATTTAATATGACGTAAGCTTTGCCATTAGGAGAGTAACCTAAAAAGATACCTTCGGTTGATTTAGGATCAAAGTTTGTAAGGTAATCTTTAGTGTTAAGAAGAAAACATTTGCTACCAAAGACTCTAAAGTGATTTAACGTAGGCTTTTTGCCTCGAAGTAACTCGTATGGAGTTTGATGAGTGTGTAAATACTCATCATTTTTGTACAATATAAACTGCAAAATCATCTGAAAACACTCAGAAACGCATCAAAATGATAAAAATATCACAAATCAGTGTTTTATGTGTTTTAAATACAAAAATTTCAAAATCAGATGAAAAACATATCAAATTTGCAAAAATTGCAGTTTTAGTCCCCCAACTTTCAAAAATTGTCAAAAATAGTCCCTGAGTCAAAATTTCAAAAGAAAAATCACCAAAGGTCCTTTTTTAAATCATAACTTGTCAAAATTAGTCCTTTGGTGAAAAATATCAAAAGTTTGAGAAAATTACAAAAATGGTCCTTCAAGTTTTAAAATTGGCAGAAATGGCCCTTGGAAAATTGCAAAATGGCAATTTTGGTCCTTATACTTTTGAAGATTGTCACTTGTGGTCCCTTGAGATAACTTTTCAGATTTGGCAGCTTAGGCCCCTCAAATTTCAGAAATTACACCAAGGTCCTTGTCAATTAAACACTTGTCAAACCCATTTGGCCTAGTCAATGAATTTTGGACCCTGTCAATTTGCATTGTGAACCCCCCCTATTATTAACCCTGCCTGGTCAAACTCTTGGTCAAAATAAGCCCACCCGCCAAAAAAAAGTCTTACCTTCTTCCCTGCTTCACCACTGTTACACATCTCCAAGCCACCCCCCCTCCATCACCTTATCTCCTCATTGTCCCCCCACCTCCACACAACTCCAAACTACATTTAATGCACTTTCCCCCCCCCCCCCCCCTCACTCAACCCCAATTGGATAAAAGGGAATTTGGCGCCAAAAATATGTTTAAACGGTTGAGATGATTTTTAAGCAATCCAATGGCTAGGATTTGTGGGATTTCATCAGAGTAGAGAGAGAATAAGATTGGGTATAAAAGAAAAGCAAGAGATGAAGAGAGAAGCAGTTTTTAGTTTTAAAAATTTTAGTTAATGTCGATTTTAGTTTAAATGTTTTAGTTAAGTTGTAACATTGTTAGCTTTTGTTAAATTGTACTTTCTTAAAGTTGTTTTATCAATATTAATCAATTTCAAGTTCTAATTTCAGTTATAATATCATTTCATATTGTTCAGTCCACTGTTACAAATTTTATTCACCAAGTCTTGTATCCAAGCCTCATTAAGCTTCTTTTCAAGTTTATACAAGCTTATACAAGCTTCTTATAGCTTGTTATAAGCTGAAGTTTAAGTTTTAATCACTTTTGAAATTTGGTCAACCAAAGTCAACTGGAGGGCTAGAATTGGAAATGCAGTTGGAAATGGGGTGATGCAGTGATAGGAATGGGTTGATTTTGATTCCAGTGGGTTGGTTTATATTGGTTAGTTGTTCCTTGGGAGTTGTTTCAGGCCACTGTGGCTTAAGGACCAGTTGTAAGTGTTATTTAAATTTCATAGCATCATCTGCTCTGTTGGGTTATAATAAGTTTTATATGTTCAATAAGTAGTAATTAAGGTAGTTAAACTTGGTTTGATCAGTAAACTTGTTTGATTCAGTCTCTAGCTTAGTTTTGCTTTGCAATTAGTAGTACATAGGTGTGTTTGGATTTGGACTTATATCTGTGTTCAGGGTTGATTCAATGTCCAACTCTTGTTGTTTCAAGTATACTTAGGTCTAAATAACTCATATTGGTCTAAGTTCATGCCTGCAAAACATTAAAAGTCAAATCTCACTCAAATCTGTCTTTAGGTGCTTACTGTTGAATTCTTGATAAGTCAATAACTCAATTTGTGTTTAAATATCTTAGATATAACTTGTTTCAGTTTTCTTTCATCACATTAAATCTATATCAGTTCACAAATTGGCTTTAAAATCCATAAAAGTCAACTTTCATGTTTTTATCAAAAGTCAAATGTTGCAAATTCCAGTTTTGAGCCAAAAAGGAAGATTTTTCATGAGCTCAGTTTTGGGCCAATTTCAATGTAACTTGTGGTTTTGAAAAGTACCCTTGGTTTATTTTATCATTACCATTTTCCCAGATTTTTACAAATTTTCTTTAAGCCCCAAAGATCTTGTCAAAATGATGCCAAGTGCCCTGTGCAGGGCACTTAGCCTGCACAGGTTTTTATGCAGTTTTTGTTGAGCTTGTACATGGCTTATAAGAGCTTTTCCAAGCTTGATTTTTGGTTTACTTACACTCAACCAGGTCTAGTACAGATCCCAAGTTCTGGTTTTAGGTGTTAGCTTATTGGTGTGCTTATTTCTTTGCTCAAAGTTACCCCCCCAGAACTGCTTTTTTAGCCAAAAGCTCTTAGCATCAAATCTTTTGAGCTTGTTGTTTCAGAGGTTTAGGCTTGGTGAATCTTGTTCCATTTTAGTTCTTTTAGCATTTCATAGCTTCTGTTTTGGGTTGGTGGCTTTTGGAATCCATTTGCTTATCAAAGTGCTTATTTCAATAAGCACTTTGTTCATCAGTTTCAAAATCCTCCAAACAAGCCCCTATTTTTCTAATTTTCCTAGCTTCTAAATATTATTTTAAGCATTTCCTGAATTTTTCAGATTTTTCCTAGCTTGTTTGGTATTTTTCTGCATTTAAATTAGTTTTTAAGACTTTTTAAATAGCATTTAATACAAATAATTAAGAAAAGCTTCAAAAAAATAATTTTTCAATTTTCTTAAGTTTAGATAAATGTAAAAAGCCTAAAAAGTATTTTTCCATATTTTTCTTAGTTAAATTTGTATTTTTAAATAATTTAATTAGTTTTAAATAGTTTTAAATTAGTAATAAATACATAAAAAGTCTTAAAAATATATTTTCAGTTTTAAAATAAGTTTTATCATATTTTAGATTTTTCCAAGTTATAATTTCATTTTTCTAGGTTAATTTTGTATTTTCTTGTATTTTAGTGCATTTTAAATACTTAATAAATAGTTTTTAATTAATAATAATTAGATAATTAGTTGTAAAAATAATTTTCTTTTTCTAAATATTTTATTTTATCATTAGGATTGTAAAAATGTATTTTTCATATTTTTAGGATTTATATTGTGTAAGTTTCACGTTTTTATTTGTACGTTTACGTTATTTTTATTTAAACGTAAGTTTTAAGTTTTAGGTTTTAAACGTTCATCACTTTAAATATAGTGATAGCGTTTATTTAATATCTTTTATCTTTTTAATTTTCTTAATTTGCATTTAAGTCGCTTTTATTTATAAACTTTTTCTTTAGTGTAATTATCCTATCCAAATCCTTTCTGATCGCTATCATTAGTGATCATTCTATCGTCTGATCAAGCGTTTGCACACCATTGAGTCTCCGTGGGACTTAACGACCCGGGAATTCACTATATTCTCTGATCTTCATTGCATTTGTGTCTGAGCAGTTTTAAGTCTGTTAGACTTGACGGTTTAGAGCAGATCAGAGTTTTACCTAAGAACGGTCTAATTAAGACTCGATTAAGTATGTACGTTGAAGTATCAACGACATTGCACCAAAACTTTTGAGGTATGGATTGCTCATTAAGCATTGTGCGACTCATTTCTTGTAGGGTTCTATTCTTTCTTTCAACTACCCCATTCGATTGTGGAGTGCGAGGAGCCAAGAAGTTGTGAGTAATACCATTAGCGTCACAAAAAGCTCCAAATTGCACTTCATTATCGAATTCCATACCATGATCCGTTCTAATAGACACTATAGGACTTCCTAGTTGTCTTTGAATTTTCTTGCTCAATATTTCAAAGTAATTAAACGTTTCAGTTTTGTTCTTTAAAAATTTAGTCCATGTGTACCAAGAGTAATCATCCACTATGACCAAAGTGTAGTAGTTGCCTCCATAACTTTGGATAGTGGATGGACCAAATAAATCCATGTGTAGTAATTCTAGACACTTAGTTGTAGACACCATGTTTTTAGCTTTGTGACTAGAATGGACTTGTTTTCCTACATTACAAGCATCACAAAAGTGATGTTCATATTTTAACTTAGGTAGATCTCTTACTAGATATTTGGATGATAGCGATTGAAGAAGTCGCATATTGGCATGACCCAATCTTCGATGCCATAAGGTCGAAGTATCATCCATAAAGGTAAGACAAAGTTTGTCTTTAGGTTCATTACCAATTTTAATGACATAGACTCCATGTTTCCTAATTCCTCTTCCTATGGTTATGCCATTTTTTAATATCTTACTACCGGTTTCGGTAAAAAGCACATTGCACTTTTTATCACATATTTTTCCTATACTTAAGAGGTTAACGTTTAGGTTTTCTACGTGACACACATCGTTAATGGTTAGAGATTTGTTAGAAATCGTACCTTTACCGATGATTTTACTTTTGCTATTTCCAAACACCACATTTCCTCCATTGACGGATTCATATGTGGAGAATAGATCTTTATTGCCGGTCATGTGCCTCGTGCACCCGCTATCCTTGACCCATTCATCCGGATCTAGGTCGACCCTTAAGCACACCTAAGAAAATAATTAACTCAAAAGTTTGGTCCCCATTTGTTCATGGGTCCATTAGTGTTAAACATTCCATTCATGTTAGACATGTATGGATAAGGTGAATATGCATTCCATGGTGCAAAGTTTTGAAATGGAAAGCCATTTTGCATGTTTGGGTTCCATCCCATTTGATGGTTACTTATCAGGTAAACATTATTAGGTCTCCTAGATGTGTTTGGTTTTGAAAAAGATGGAGCTTTGTTTCTTGCAAAAATTGGATTATATTTTGGGGGTGGTTTTCTAGTGGTAATATGAGTTGGTTTCTTCTTATTAACAATAACAAAATCAGTTCTAGAGGAAGAAGCTATGTTATTACCATTGTTTGCTTTAGCAGACCCACGGATCCCTGGCTGTACACTAGCCGGTTCCCTTTTTGTAGGATCTGTGGGATCCGCCACAACAGTGGCCTGTTTTTCTTATGCCTTTACGAATTGTGTTTCTTTGTTTTCACTAGTTGACGCATCAAGTTGCTGAATACCTAAACCTTTTTGGTTGTTTCCAGTTTTAACACTATCTAGTATCATATCTAGAGTATTAGTACTCATTCTAGCAATCTTAGAATCTAGTTGATCAACTAGTGTTTGAAGTTGAACGCAAAGTTCACATTCACTACTTGCTATTTTACCCTTTTCTAGACGTTTCAATTTTGCTTTTAGCTCTATGACTTCCTTATCTAAACATTGATTTTGATTTTTCAAAAACTTGTTTTTGTTAATTACTTTTAAGCTAATTTTGCAAAGTTTGTCATATTCATCATGCAATGAGTCATCATCTAGTGATGAGCTATTATAGTATTCTTGACATACCTCGTCATTTGCCATGAGACAAATTTCTTCGTCCTCCTCCTCGCTCACTCCCCACGAACCGCTTACAAAAGCCTTTTAATCATCCTGTTTGGGACACTTACTAATAAAGTGGTTTGGGTCCCCACATTTAAAGCAAGCACTATCATCCCTTGGCTTCTCGTCCTCTTTGCTTTTCCGAAATCCTTTCTTGTCGTCATACGGTTGTTTAACGTATCTTCCCTTCCTTCTAAAGAACTTTTTAAAGTCCCTTACCGCCATGGCATACTACTCGTCATCACTATCCGAAGAGGAGTTCTCTTCATCACTTGAGGCCTTCTTGGCTTTGAGGGTAAGAGATTTGTGCTTCTCTTTCACTTTTGAGGCTTCGGAATCTTTAGCAAAGACAAGCTCATAGACCTTTAAGTTGCCTATGAGTTCATCAAGGGTGAGGATTGTCAAATCTTTTGGTTCTTCGATTGCCGTCACCTTAGATCTCCACTTGGATGGAAGGCCCTTAGATATCTCCTAACATAGTTACGACTAGAAAAATATTCATCAAGTGCTTGTAGAGATGTAATAATAGTATTAAAATTAGCAAAAGAATGATCTATAGTTTCCTCATCCAATATTGAAAATTGTTCATATTGTTGAACAAATAAATCAATTTTATTATTTTTAACTTGTTGATTACCTTGATGAGTAACAACTAAAGAATTCCAAATTTCTTTAGAGGTTTTAAGCATAGAAATTCTTTCGAATTCCTTTTTGGGTAAAGCATTATATAAAACCATTTTAGCTTCACTATTTTTGGAAAGCTTTTTCTTCATGTCATCGTTTAGTTTATCATGAGGTATGTTAACTAAATTTCCTTTATCATCTTTTGAGGTAGCCTCAAAATTGCCTTCAATAATAATGTACAAAAGATCAATATCTTTAGACTTCACATACGTTTCGAATCTATTTTTCCAATATATAAAACCATTAGTTTCAAGTAGTGGTGGTCGTTGCATAGATTGCCCTTCCTTGTAGTTTTCAGAACCCATAGTGATCGAAAAGTTTTTAAAATACGGTTTACATTAAAACTTTTATAAACTTAGCTCTTGATGCCAATTGTGGAAAACTAGAAGGGGGGGGGGGGTGAATAGTTTTGCCGATTTTAAGTTAGTTTCAAAAACTTTAGATTTGATATTATGTGAAATCGTATGGATGAAGAGAAAGTATAGATCTAATGGTAATGTAAGTAAATAAGGTAAAGTAAAGGATAGAAATGACACAACCGATTTATAGTGGTTTGGCTACAAGGACACCTTCCTTGCCCTACTCCACTCCCAGAGTCGCCTACTCGAGAGTTCAAGCACTATGTCAACAAACTCCTTCAACTTGGCGGAGAAGCCTTCACAACGTTGCTTACACCTTTTTCCGGTACAAAGCTAAATACCGAGTCCGTAACACGGTGGACCAAACCAACACGACTATTACACAACAAGTATGTGAAATATCAAATACAAGATCTTTGCTACAGAAATCTTGTGAAGGAACAAATCAATCAAGGACCCCTTGCTTGAATGACTTGTAGAATGCTCGTGATCTCGCCTTAGAGAAGGACCTATATGAGAATCACTAAAGAAAGAAAGAAGAACAACTCTCTAGATCAAGTGATCTTTTGTCAGAAGAGAATGAGAGTATATGAGAGAATTAGTAAGAAGAGGGGTGAGTTAGAATGAATAAATGACTCTCTATTTATAGGAAAAACTTGCCACTATTCCCCGGATCCCACAGATCCATCCCTTAAGGGATCCGTCTAGTGTAAATCTAGGGATCCGTGGGACGCTCCTCTTTGCCCATGGGTTTTTTGGTTATGGGTCATGGGTTATGGGTTGGTCCATGGGTATTTCATTAGATATAATGTATCTAATAGATGCAATACATCTAGTCAAATGGGTGTCAATACCATGGGTTGTGATTTTTACCCATCCTAATAAACTATTACAACAAATGATTTATTACAACAATTTGTATTAAATGGCTATATGTAAATGCTTTACAAAAATAACATGTATCCTTATAATTTTACTTATGATAACAGTATATTTGTTATCAACAAAACACAAAGAGATCGCAAAATATTAATAAACGTTTTTACGGTTTATTTGTATTAACAGTCTTGATCCATTTATCTGCAAATACATTGGTCCAATGGGTCAACTTTTTTATGACCTTCTAATGCAACTAAGTCCGCTTTCAATTAGATCTTGATTATCCTATACCCCAACTTTATCATTACAAAATTCCTAATGTTATTGGTTTATATAGAAGATTCTTTATCATCATCCCAAAGAGCATTTAAAATTATACATTCATCATATAGAAATCATAGACAGTTTTTATTTGACTTTCCTTCAATCTGTTACGTTCGATTCTTCAAAAAGTATATTCTTACGTTACCCATGTGCCATTGTCTTTTATGATAAGGCTCGATTCCTTGTTCTTTTCATCAATATTTCAATGTATCAAAGTTTTAGATATTTGATTATCGTATTCTAGTGTAGTCAAGACATTTGATTGACTGTGAAACACTTCAACATGCTAATATAATGGGTCACAAGATCTTTATTCACACTCTGATTCTTGGCATAGTTTAATAAGTGCGAGATAAGAAGAGGATGTCACCCACATCATCATCCATTGATTGTTTTGCTAATCTTTTTTTTACTTTTTCCTCACCAGACATTGCGGCTAGCTTTGGAGAAGAAAGGATGGGCTTCTGAAGACGATTTTTTAGAAGGCTTTGGTTGTTAACTATGTGTTTTTTAATAGGAGCTCCATGAAGATATATGACCACAACCGAGATATTCAACAAAGTGTCAACTTGTATGTGATTTAGTTGAGCTCTTTGGAAGCACCAAGAAAGAATTGCAGTTCATGTAACTAGGAGTTCTATGAAGATATAAGTATTGTTCATTTTGTATTTTAAAATTTTACTTCTTGATCGAAAAATTGTAAGAACAATTTTACTCATATGTCTTTCGTTGAGCCTTACAACCAACTAACAAGAATGAACCAGGTAGGTTGACAAACCAAAGACTTGTTGAGTCGGTCAAGTTGGATTCAAAACTGTAAAACAGAAAGGGTTGAGTTGGGTACGGCTGAGAAAGATTTTTTCGTGTAATTGTTCAATTCTTTTAATAAAATTGTAAGTTAAATCATGATAACCAAAAAAAGAATATTTAGGGTGCGCTTGGTTCAAAATGAGGAATGGAAAAGGGAAAAACAAAGGGAATGCAAAGGAATATGGAATGAAGATTATCATTATCTTTGATAGTGCTTGGTTAAAGAAAAACACATTAATCTCCAAAGTGGTGGTGGTGGTGGTGGCCGGTCGTGGCTGCTGCTGGTGTCGGTGATGGGTTGGTGGTGGTGGTGGCTGATGCTGGTGGTGATGGCTGGTGGTGGTGGTGGTTGTGGCTGCTGCAGGTGGTGGTTGTGACTGGTAGTGATGGTGGTGGTGGTGGTGGAGGCTGATGCTGGTGTTGGTGGTGGTGGCTGCTGGTGGAGTGGAGGTGGAAAAAAGAGATGTGGGTAATGGATTCTCATTCCTCCCAATTTTGTGAGTAATGACTATTACCTAAAACTAAGGAATGAGGTTGCATGAAACCAAGCATCATCTATCATTATCTTTACCATTCCTTAGATCTGATTGTGGAAAACTAGAAGTGGGGGTTGAATAGTTTTACCAATTAAAACTTCCTTTTAAACTATTTAGATCGACTTATGTCAATCTATTTGGTTGTGTGTGTTGGATGTTGATAATCAAGCATATAAAGATATGTAATGAAAAGATAAGAGTAAGAAGAACAAAACCACAACGCGAGTATTTATAGTGGTTCGACTACAAGGACACCTTCCTTGCCCTACTCCACTCCCCGAGTCACCTACTCTAGAGTTTGTAATCACTACACCAATCTCCTTATGGCAGAGAAGCCTTCACAACGTCGCTTAACCTTTTTCAGGTACAAAGCTAAATACCGAGTTCTTTCACACCAAGGCGAACCACACCTAACACAACGTCGCCTACCCTTTATACGGTGCTAGGCTAACCACCGAGTTCTTTCACACCTTAGGTGAACTACACCTTCACAACGTCGCCTACCCTTTATTAGGTACTAGGCTAAGCACCTAGTTCCATTGCAATGGAGGAACTACTACCACACTACACCAACGACTAATCCCAAAGGAGATCTACTCCTTTACAACATCATCAAGGACATCAATATCCTTGGATCTAATGCTAGTCTATCTAGTACATCGAAACACTCCATATCGAATGTACATCCTAGGCACCTTTCACTAATGCCTTTGATTAGATCTATAAGACACCTTTCACTAATGTCTTTGATTAGATCTACAAGACACCTTTCACTAATGTCTTGTGTCTTCACTTCTAAGCACCTTTCACTAATGCTTCTTGTTTTGACTTCTAAGCACCTACCACAAGTGCTTATCTTATAGACGATAGATACCCTTCACTAATATCTTCGTCTTGACACTTGAGACATCTTTCACTAATGTCTTTAACACTACGCTTCTTTGAAGAAAGAAATGGATCATCAACAAAAGGACTTCAATAGCCTTGATGATGAGGAATCTTGGCAACTCATGGACTTGAGCTTGCTCGACTTCAAAGGTGGTGATCTTCCCTTTAAGAGGAACCTACAAGATCACACAAAAACAAAAATACAAACATAGATCTCTTGGATCTATGGTTAGTGAGATTTAACTCAGGGGAGAAAGTATGTTGGAGAGGGGTGAGATCTAATGAAGAAATGGCTCACTATTTATAGAGGAAAAACCTACTGTTTCCCCGGACTCACGGATCCCTTCCACTTGGGATCCGGCTAGCACAAAGCTAGGGATCCGTGGTCCGCTCCTCTTTGCCCATGGGTATTTTGGGTTATGGGTCATGGGTCATGGGTTATGGGTTGATCCATGGTTTTCAATCTAGATACAATGTACCTTAAGGATACATTGAACTTGTGTAAGTGGTATATATAAAACCATGGGTTATGGGTCAAAAACCATTTGCTAGTTTTTATCTTTTTAGTATATACTTACTTTTACACATTTTAGTATATACTTGTTTTTACCTATTTTAGTGTACTTAATATAAGTATGTATTAACCCAATATGTAAACATTAGTTGTTGTACATGTGTATCTAAACTATAAAATCACTTAATCTTGTTATAGTGTTTTATGTGAAAACGTAAGTGTGTTATAAAACTATTAGTTCAAACCATTTACGTATTTTATTTGTTTCGTTAATATGATTTTACTTTTGTTATCGACAAAACAATAGAAGATCGTAAAATATAAATAAACGTTTTTACGGCTTATTTGTATTAACAATCTCCCCCTTTTTGTTGATGACAAAACATAAAATTATTTTAAGGAAAAGCTAAAATTCGTAAACGTTTGAATTTGTAGTTTTTACTCTCTTCTCCCCCTTTTTGTCGAAACAAAAAGTGTTTGAAGAAAAGCAACACATTGTTTTTAAAGAAAAACATGTGAAAAAGAAAAATAAAGAATAAGTAACGGGAATAGATCTCGTCTTACTCCCCCTTGACGAGTCCATCCCTAAGTAAGGGCGTCAAGAAATTAATTCTAATCTAGATCATTTGCAACTAGGTATGCTCCCCCTAGATGATTGCAACTTTGCAATGGGAAGTTATGGAAAGTAAATCTAGTATTGCAAGTAATTTGCAAAGTATTGCTTTGACATAAAGCTCCCCCTAGCTTTAGGATGTCAAGGTCTTCATGAGTGAATTGAAATACTACAAAACAAAGGTTAGAAAGCAAGTATAATTCACAATTCCTGCAAATGTGATAAAGAAAAACATTCTGACTTCACGGATCCCACGGTTCCCTTCTAGTAGGGATCCGTCTATGCAATACTGAGGGATCCGTCTGGCTGATGACTAAAATCAGCAAAAGGTGATATAACAAGTAATGTTATTACACAAATGAGATATGAATACAAAGTAATCATATGCTCAACGAAGTAACAAGTAGCATGTAATTCCATTTAATAAAACAAGAGTTATGATATACATGACTCAAAAATAAGAAAATAGACAATACATAACTAGGAATTTCTTAGACCAACTAATGCTTGAGGCTTAGACACCACTATAATCCTCTAGCTCAAGTTATGTTTAGGTTTAATCTCTTCGAAACGTTCGAGGAGATGATAGAACATGAAACGTTGGTCTTCTCGTACTTCATGTATCAAACTTTCAACATGTTGACAATGATAGCAATCTTTGTCATGGCTAGGTAGTGGTGGTGGATGAAATGAAGTGGCTATATTCAAAGGATCAATTGAAGTGGGTTGAGGGGCCTCGAATGATGGAGGGATTGGTGGAGGTCCATTTAGGAATGGTTCGATCAAGAATGATGATGGTGGTAAAGATGTGTCAACTTCCATAAGGTCGGGTGGTTCACTTTGGTGATTTCTTATAATCCAAATAGGATTATATGATGGAAACGGCGAAAAGGAAGCCGGAGCAGGTGTTGACTCAACACCTTGATTTTGAATCATTGTTCCTCCTAATGAGGAGAATGTTGTCGGCGGAAGCGGATGAGACGGCCTAGGTGGTAAGTCCTCTAAATTGTAGAGGTGAGGTGATGTTTGTGGGGATGTAAAAGAGATAGCTCTAGGAACCAATGGAGATGGTTTAGTGGAGATGATATTGTTTGGCCTAGGAGGTATGGTGGTGTTTGGCATAGGTAATTTTGTGGGTACTAACCTTCTAGGAATTGGTTTGATTGGATGATGAAGGTTTGTTGGTTTGACCGGAGATGATTCGGTTGAAGAGATTTCGTGTACAACACGAGCCCTTTTGATGGGTGGTTCTTTGGTGGATAGGTTGTTACTTGGGGTTTTTCTCATGATGAGATGATTTGAAGAGATTGCAAAGGCTGAAAGTTAGGATGAGAGTGATGACTATGGAGATCCTAACAAGGTGGTTTATAAACCAAGAGATTTGGAAAGTGCATTTAAGCCTTAAGCCACTAAGGTTCATTGGAATGTGATGATTAGCATGCATAAGAGTCAACTACAGAGGTTGTGCTGTTCTAGGAACTCATTTAAGATGAGATGGAGTGTTTGAGTTAGGAAGATGAGTTGAAATGATTGTTTTACCAAGATTTGTCATAGACTGTCATCCGGATCCCACGGTTCCCTTCTCAGAGGGATCCGTCTAGGCTAGTTCTAGGGATCCGGCGTTCAGCAGTTTATGAAAGAGTGGAAATGATGTTTCTAAGATCCTAGACCTACATCACCTTGAGTGTTTCAGTTCTCCCAAGTGTTTTAAATGAAGGGGTGCTTAAGTGTTTGAAGGCAATGAGTGGTGTAGCTAATGATTGTTATTTATGGAAGGATTTGGAACTAAAAAAATACCAATGGATGGCCAAGGATGACATTAAAGATGTCAATTGAAGTTGAATAAAACTAAATGATCCTAGAGATCAGGTTGTGTCTTAGGATTGTGTTTTGGAAAATACCCTAATGGTTTTGAGATGGGAAAGACTAGGATTTGATCGACTTTGATCAATTTTGAGGTGAGGTTGATTAATAATGTCATAATCGAAGGATTTCTAACCTAGTTGTGAGGGATCAAGTAAAAAATGAAGTGTGAGTTTTGAGAGCGGAAGAGTGATGGATTTGAAATGATAGATCTAACAAAGCCTTAGAATGTGATCTATGTGAGTTGGAAAGAGTAGGAAAGGTCAACCTATCTTGATAAAGTCTTGATCAATCTTAAGACACTATGTTTAGCTTAGTGTGAGGTGTTCTAAGTGATGTGTTTGACATATAATGCTTGCAATTGCATTTTCTGTTTTGCCGGATCCCACGGTTCCCTAGATGTAGGGATCCGTTTAGTACAACATTTGGGATCCGTCTATCTGCTAGACAGAACCTTTACTAAAGGTATGCAATGATCATGACAGTGCATTATATTCCAAGTTTTGTTTAAAGGAGTTCTAAAACTAGGATATCAAATGTAAGATGTTTTATTTCATGAAAGAGATAGGATTACATTGATAACTAAGGAGTAGCATAGATCCTATTTGACTATTCTAGGTTTCTTGAGTGTCTTCACTAGGAGGATCATTATGTGATTGATGGGTATTGGTGGAATCATGAATGAAGAACGTCTTCATGAGAGATATGTTTAGCGGTTCCATCATCTTGTTCACAAGTACGTACAACGGACTTTGAAATTGAGGATGGAAGTGCATAAAATTGTGATAGAGGCGTGTCAAGAACATTCCATAACGAATGAGTTTATTCTTGGAGCCTTGAAGATTTGCAATTCGCCTTGCGAAGAAGTAGGCGAGATTGTATGGTTGTTGTGTTAGCAAACAGTACAACATGTGAGCACAACAAGCAGGAAGAATATCTCGATTTCCCCTAAGACTCAAAACATTTTCACGTAGAATAAGAGCAGCAGGCTTATACTCTTCTCGGATATCCCGTGTATGGATAATGTTTGGATTGGAGTAATATGGTCGAGGTTTGCATATCATGCGTGTTAATTCTTCCGGAGAGGGTATGTGTGAACAATATGGGCTATTTTCTTCACGAAAATTGAAGAGAGAGTCAAGAGACCAATCTTCGGTGAAGGCACATTGTCCATGGTTTGGAATTCGGAGGATGTGAGCAAAATGCCCAAGGCTTAAAGTGAATTTTTGGTTTTTGATATAAAACCAAAGAGATAAAGAGCGATCCTCGTTACGAACGAGTTCCACTTGACGGAAGAATTCCATTATGAACCTTGGACATATCTTCTCGTTAATTTCAAGAAGACATTCTAGTCCTATGGCTCGGAAGGAGGTATTGATACCTTCTTCGAATTGTAGAGAGGTGTCTACAATACGTCCTTCATGGAAGTGACGGTTTTCGAGATTATTGAACCCACGGACATGATTGTCAGGTGTGTTGGGCTCAAGGGAAATGTTCGGGGTGTAGACGCTAGTGAGTGAAAAATCAAACTCGTATTCATGCGTCATAGTTGAACCTATAGAAGTGATGGGTTAATAAGGGAAGACGTTTATGGTCAACCTATAATAATCTAACGTTTTTACTAGATATTCTATTAACAATTAGTATTCAGCTAACCCATGGTTTTGAAGCTCTAGTGGATTATTATTTTGGAAGATAGTGATTTTTAATCTTGCATGAAAACTGTTTTCCAGTAGGACGGATCCCACGGTTCCTTTTCAAAAGGGATCCGGCCAGTGTAATTTCCGGGATCCGTGGATCTGTAGTAACAGAACCAGTTTTTTTTTTTTTTTTTTAATAAAAACATAGGTTTTACGGTTATTGTACCATGAAGTATGTTTTATCCTACATTTTCTTTTAGCATGCATACATGACATCTAATGTATCATGAAAGAATATAACACATATAGATCAAAAGAAATGAAACACACATAATAACACAAACATCCTAGATAAAATAGATAATTAATAATATTGCATTTCAATGCTAAGGATGATACAAAGGATTGGGTAAATGACCCCAATATAGATTAACAACACAAAGTAAATGTCTCCATATGTGAACTTCATCATAGGGAACACAAGTGCGATGAGTGTTAGGGCGATGAGCACGAGTGTGACGTAAACCATGTTGATGACGGATCTTCTTGGTTTAGGAAGAAATGGAATGATGAAGAAGATGAAGTTTTTGAATGAGAGGAAATTTTTGAAATTGGAAAATTTGAAAAGTTGAGGGTTGAAAAAGTGTGTGTCGAGTGGGTTTATTAATAGGGAAGGAGGAATTTTTGAAATTCGTGTTTTTTGTTTTATTAGAAGAAATAAAGCATAAGCTCTACATACTATGACTATAGACGAGAAAAATAGCACGTATGTGAAAAACAAGCTTCCTAACGAAGCTATATGTGAAACAAGTGTAAACACAAAAATCTACTAAAATAAAAGCCTAGCAAATAACACTTATATACTAAACAAGTATCATTTAGATATAAGTAGAAAGTCATACCTCGAATGCACTTAGGAATGTCTTTTACAAATGACAAATGTCACTTAGACGATTCCTGCTCTTTTGCATCTAAGATACCTTCTTAAGGAAGGTATTCTTGTTACCAAGCAACTCCTAAAGCTTGGTGAGTATGAGCTTTGACTAATCAATATCACAAGGAAGATTAGTGCAATTAAAAAATATATATATAAAAAAATGTTGTTATCAACTCAACATCCAAACATATAGTTTTTGAAAAACATGGTGTTTGTTTTTATGAAAAACCTTCTTTGTAATTTTCAATTAACTATGGATCGTATCAAGTTTTTAAAGTACAATATACTTCAAGAAACTTGGTAACGAAGCTCTGATGCCAATTGTGGAAAACTAGAAGGGGGGTTGAATAGTTTTACCAATTAAAACTTCCTTTTAAACTATTTAGATCGACTTATGTCAATCTATTTAGTTGTGTGTGTTGGATGTTGATAATCAAGCATATAAAGATATGTAATGAAAAGATAAGAGTAAGAAGCACAAAACCACAACGCGAGTATTTATAGTGGTTCGGCTACAAGGACACCTTCCTTGCCCTACTCCACTCCCCGAGTCACCTACTCGAGAGTTTGTAATCACTACACCAATCTCCTTATGGCGGAGAAGCCTTCACAACGTCGCTTAACCTTTTTCCAGTACAAAGCTAAATACCGAGTTCTTTCACACCAAGGCGAACCACACCTAACACAACGTCGCCTACCCTTTATACGGTGCTAGGCTAACCACCGAGTTCTTTCACACCTTAGGTGAACTACACCTTCACAACGTCGCCTACCCTTTATTAGGTACTAGGCTAAGCACCTAGTTCCATTGAAATGGAGGAACTACTACCACACTACACCAACGACTAATCCCAAAGGAGATCTACTCCTTTACAACATCATCAAGGACATCAATATCCTTGGATCTAATGCTAGTCTATCTAGTACATCGAAACACTCCATATCGAATGTACATCCTAGGCACCTTTCACTAATGCCTTTGATTAGATCTATAAGACACCTTTCACTAATGTCTTTGATTAGATCTACAAGACACCTTTCACTAATGTCTTGTGTCTTCACTTCTAAGCACCTTTCACTAATGCTTCTTGTCTTGACTTCTAAGCACCTACCACAAGTGCTTATCTTATAGACGATAGATACCCTTCACTAATATCTTTGTCTTGACACTTGAGACATCTTTCACTAATGTCTTTAACACTACGCTTCTTTGAAGAAAGAAATGGATCATCAACAAGAGGACTTCAATAGCCTTGATGATGAGGAAGCTTGGCAACTCATGGACTTGAGCTTGCTCGACTTCAAAGGTGGTGATCTTCCCTTTAAGAGGAACCTACAAGATCACACAAAAACAAAACTACAAACATAGATCTCTTGGATCTATGGTTAGTGAGATTTAACTCAGGGGAGAAAGTATGTTGGAGAGGGGTGAGATCTAATGAAGAAATGGCTCACTATTTATAGAGGAAAAACCTACTGTTTCCCCGGATCCCACGGATCCCTTCCACTTGGGATCCGGCTAGCACAAAGCTAGGGATCCGTGGTCCGCTCCTCTTTGCCCATGGGTATTTTGGGTTATGGGTCATGGGTCATGGGTTATGGGTTGATCCATGGTTTTCAATCTAGATACAATGTACCTTAAGGATACATTGAACTTGTGTAAGTGGTATATATAAAACCATGGGTTATGGGTCAAAAACCATTTGCTAGTTTTTATCTTTTTAGTATATACTTACTTTTACCCATTTTAGTATATACTTGTTTTTACCCATTTTAGTGTACTTAATATAAGTATGTATTAACCCAATATGTAAACACTAGTTGTTGTACATGTGTATCTAAAATATAAAATCACTTAATCTTGTTATAGTGTTTTATGTGAAAACGTAAGTGTGTTATAAAACTATTAGTTCAAACCATTTACGTATTTTATTTGTTTCGTTAATATGATTTTACTTTTGTTATCGACAAAACAATAAAAGATCGTAAAATATAAATAAACGTTTTTACGGCTTATTTGTATTAACACTCATAACCCCTAACCAAGCACCCCCTTTAGTTTCATGAAAAGTGTCATTTATTGTATTAGTATTGACTTCCAACCAGTTTGACTTACTTTTTGGCTAATTTGTTTTTTTTATTTTAACTAGTTATCCCTAAATATCAAAACAAACATAAGTTGAGTCCAGACAAGAAACCAAGTTTTGGTTAAACTTGATGTCCGATTCTTCTGCATAGATAGAACTTTATAAAGATGATCTCCAAAGCACTAAAGCACCTAGACAATAACTACTAGGAATTGCATTCCAGGATCCAACCAAAAGGGCTTACTTTAAACGAAGGCGAGTCGGGAAAACCTTTAAGATAGGTAAACTATATACTAATATAAAAAAGGTCAACAAAAGTATATGTGATCATATGATGCTAGCAAGAACCGCATGCAACAAACTTGTATGCTTGTTATCTTGTGTTGATCGGGTCAATGACTAGTCAAACTTCCTCAATACATTCATACTTTGTGTCATTGTGTGCAACTCCATATGTTTATATAGATCATACTATCATAGTATAACTAGTGTGTTGTACTGTGCACGTAATTAACTCGGGCACAAGTAAGCTAAGAGGTCGAAACACCTTCTTTAATGATGACTTTACTAGACTGGAGTACACTATAACTAAGAAACATCACTTGTGGCATGTATAAGGTGTCGTTTGTTTTTTCAGAGCTTTTACCTCTTCATCTGCAAACCATGTCTGCAGAAGAAGAGGCACATCTAAAGTCTTCGGTGTCGTTTGTTTTTTCAGAGGTTTTATGTCTTCATCTGCAAACCATGTCTGCAAAATAAAAGGTATATCTAAAGTCTTTATCTGCAAGAAAAATACCGTTTGTTTTTTGTACTTTTAAAGTATTTCTCCATGTATCATTTTTTTACGTTCTTTTGCACTAGTCGTTTTTTACGTTCTTTTTCCTTTTTTATTTTCACGTCCTTTTTTTTAACTAAACATACCAAAGCCCTTATTTCATTATTAAATAACAGCAATAATTTATTTATTTATTTTTTTATTTTTTTATTTTTTTTGGGTATAAAACCACAACTAATTTCCAGAGGTCAAAGCCATATACAAAGATCCATATTTTTGACTTTTTTCTCAAAACAAATCATCTAACCATATACTTCTAATATTATAACAGTACCCAAGATCCAATTGTTTTGCATAACCACAACCTTAAATAATGAAATGGGTACTTGAATATCATGGGTTAAAGGTCAAAATCTTAATTTTTAACAAACAAAAGAATGAAAACATCCTACACTTTTCATGGCGGCGGCTGCTGAGATGGTGGCGTCCGGCGGCTGGGATGGTGGTTGCTGGGATGGTGGGGGACACGACGACTGAGATGGTGGATGGTGGGAGGTGGGTGAGAAGATAAAGAGATATATGGTTAGTAGTAGGGGTGAGCATACGACCCGAACGGACTGGACCGATCGTCTGACCGACCGAGACCGGACTGGACCGGACCGAACCGATCACATTCGGTCTGGTCCTCGGTCCGGTCCGGTCCTAACCAAAACCGACGAATTTGGGCTAAGTTGGTCTTGTTGGACCGGACCGACCGAAGGACCGACCGGACCGAGACCGGACCGACCACATTCGATCCGGTCTCGGTCTAAGATTTTTGCCGAAATCGGGTCTCGGTCCGGTCCGGTTTTTGGACCGTGCACACCCCTAGTTAGTAGGGTTTGTATTTATGAAGAGGAAAGAAAATGTTTTATAAGTACGCAATTATGAAGAAGAAAGAAGTGATTTGAAGCTCTTATCTCTACAGAAAAACAAACAAGCTTATTTGGTATCCTCTGCCCGCCTGCAGACATAAGTGGTGAAGAAGTGTTTTTCATCTTTATACAAGAAGAATGTTTGTTTTTTGTATTATTGAAGTACTTTTTTAGTCTTTTTTTTTTATATATCTTTTTTCTTTCATTTTTTGTGCTATAAATCCTTTTGTCATATGGGTCAAATGGATCAATGGTTTTCTTAGGTTTTGGTATTTTTTTACGTTTTCGACCTTTTTTTACATTTTCGTCGGTTTTTTACTTTTTCGTCTGGTTTTATAAGTTTTCGACCCTTTTTTTTAAAAGTTTTTGTTTGTTTTTTTAACGCATTTGTCCGTTTTTTACGTTTTCGTCTCTTTTTTATGTTTTCGTTGGTTTTTTACGTTTTAGCCCGTTTGAGTCCTTTTTTTACGTTTTCATTTGTTTTTTTACGTTTACATCTCTCTTTTTACGTTTTGTCTAGTTTTTTACGTTTTCGTCTGTTTTTAACATTTTTGACAGTTTTTTTACGTTTTCGTCTTTTATTATTTTATTATTTTTATTATTTTTTTAATGTTTTTATCCATTTTTATGTTTTCGTCTGTTTTTTAACATTTTCGTCTGTTTTTTTACATTTTAGTCCATTTTCTTACGTTTTCGTCCGCTTTTTTACGTTTGCATATGTTTTTGTTACGTTTACGTATGTTTTTTTTACGTTTTCTTCTGTTTTTTACGTTTTCGTCCCTTTTTACGTTTTTGTCTGTTTTCATCAGTTTTTTTACGTATTCGTCTGATTTTTAAGTTTTCGGCTGTTTTTTACGTTTTCGACCATTTTTTTTAACGTTTTCGACCGTTTTTTTTACGTTTTTGTCTGTTTTTTTAACGTTTTCGACTGTTTTTTTTACGTTTTCGTCTGTTTTGTTAAGTAAGATAACGTAAGAAAAAACGTAGAATAACGTAAAAAAAACTTATAAAATCATATGAAAACGGATGAAAACGTAAAATAAACAGACGGCAATATAAAAAACAGACTAAAACGTTAAAAACGGAAGAAAACGTAAAAAATGGATGAAAGCATAGAAAAATGGACGAAAACTTAAAAGACGGACGAAAACGTAAAAAAGTGGACGAAAATGTTTAAAAAAACGGATGAAAACGTAAAAAACGGACGAAACGTAAAAAATGACGAAAAGGTAAAAAAAATCCGGCGAAAACATAAGGAAACGGACGAAAAAGTAAGAAAACTGACGAAAACTTAAAAAAACGGACGAAAACGTAAAAAAACAGTCTAAAACGGAAGAAAACATAGAAAAACGGACGAAAACATACGAAAACGTAATAAACGAACGAAAACAGTAAAAAATGGACGCAAACGTAAAAAAACAGGGGAAAACGTAAGAAAACCGACAAAACGTAAGAAAACGGACGAAAAAGTAAAAAATCGGATGAAAACGTAAATAAACGTACGAAAACATACAAAAACGGATGAATACGTAAAGAACAGACGAAAACATAAAATACCGAACATAAACGGAAGAAAACTTAAGAAAACGGGCGAAAATGTAAGAAAACGGACGAAAACGTAAAAAAACGGACGAAAACTAAAAAAGCGGGCGAAAACGTAAAAAAACGGACGAAAATGTAAAAAACGGACGAAACGTAAAAGAGATGTAAGATATTGAGAAAGAGATGTAGGGTTTGTGAAAGAAGAGGTAAGAAGTGAAAGATAATGTTTGAAATTTAGAAAAGGAAAGAAGTGAAAAAAAGCACTTATGTCTGAAAAAAAACAAATATAAACCTCTGCCCTCTTGCAGACAAAAGAAGTGATAAGAGGAAAAAAAAAATGCTTATTGGAAAAAAAAAAAAAAAAAAAAAACGACACCTAAGTCTCCATCACGAAATAATGAAGTATTTCCCATGTAGATGCTTTTTTCTAATATGGTGTTCCACGATTGAGACATGTAGTTATGATGATATCAATGATGTTCTTCTTTTCATACTCATGAGAGCACCCGTGGGCCTCGAATGAGTAAGTAGGGTATGTCATGACACCTAGTGCTCTAAGACTAAAGGGAGTGGTGTTGACCGGGTCACCGCCACCTCAGCGTCACATCAGTTTTCTTTCTTTTCTCACTTCCCTTCATTCCCTCTCACAATTCATGTGTTTTGGTTACTTTCCCATAACCTTTTATTAAAATAACCACTTAATAAAAATATACCATACTAAATATCTCACACACAATGACTTTATAAAAAGTATATATAGTAGTATTATGACTGATTGAGTGGTCCGAGTATATAAGGCAATGCACAATCATGACCCAAGGTGACCTTCATTTTGTCTGCCATATCAGCTTTATTTCTCCAAAGACTTTCAGATGACCTAGTATCCACAACAGCGACTTTTTTTTTTTTTTTTTTTTTTTTTTTTTAAGTAAATTTTATTTTATTTTATTTATTATTATTTTTTTTACAATTCAAACCAAACGATACATTTTTTCAAAATCTACCCACAAAACAAGCGAACGAACTAGGTCGAAAATACGACCGAGTTGTGGTTTTGGTTGCCCAACGACCGAGCACGACCTTCAACCCACAATGGGGCGACAGACACTCGACCGACGAAGACCATAGGGTCGACCGAACCAATGTGCATAGCCTAAAAGCCCAGTTAGTGCAACTTAAGGAATTCCGTACATGTACGACCACATGCACCTAGCTAGGAAGAAAGCTTATTAGGCTAAGCACAACAGTGACCATGGGCGACATTCATTTTGCCTACCACATCAGCCTTTTCTCTCCGCCAACCTACAGACGACTTTTTACCACAATAAGACGACCTTCATCTGTTTTTTTTTCCAACTAACAAAATTTAGTTTCATTGCATTTAAAAAAAAGGACCAAATTTACAAATATTTTAAAAAAAATACAAAACTAAAATTAAAATATATATATATATATATATTAAACATAACGGTCACATCCAAACAAAATTACTAACACACATTTAAAAATAAAATAAAAAATAATAATAAATTATAACTTCATATTCAACGTTGCACATCGAAAACACACACTGAAACACACTAAACACAAACAACAAAAAATAAGTAGGAAAGTTTTTGTTGGTTTGTGGTTCACTAATTGGCACGACCCAAATAAAGAAAAAAAAAGAGACGATTAGTAGGCGACTGAATTACCACAGCAAGGACGACCGACTGCTGAATCGGCCGACCTACGCTAGACCTTCTTTAATGCGCATAGCCTCATCACCTATGAACTTAATTGTGGAAAGATATATATTGCTCTCAGATTTGTCAAGTGATTAGCGAAAGATTATTGTAAGACATTAAGTACAAAATTAGATTAGACATGTATCAACGCTAACAAAATTAAATAATGAGATTATTGGTTTAACGGGTGCCAATAAGTAACAGATTGCTAGTGTGAGCTAGTATATATGCTATTAGATATTTGGGAAATCTGCTAACATCAAGACGCTAGCAACTAACTTCATACTCTTGGCTAACATGATCAATACGTAGAGTGAATTGTATTTGTGTTTAAGAAATTTTAAAAAGTGGTTAGTGATTATTAATAGTTTTGTTGGAATATTGTATACCCAGTGACGGAGCTTGAACCAAATTAATTGGGAGGGGGGAGGGGGGCTGAAATATCAATTTCTAATTTCAAGAGGTGCCATATTGTCAAAACGAAATTTTTTAACACTAACTCATTTATTAAATACATTGAGGATAAGAAATTTTGGGAGAGACCGGGCCCACCCCTACCCCAATAAAGCTCGTCCTTGTGAATACCATCTAAACTTAAATTAACATAATCAGTTACTAATAACAATCTTACTAGCTATTGTTAGCAAAACCATTACTTTCTAGGACTTCTCAATCATAAATGATTCTTTCAACTATGGATTACTTATTTAACCATTACTTTCTAGGACTTCTCAATCATAAATGATTCTTTCAACTATGAATTACTTATTTAAGTTTGTCCACAATATCATGCCAATGAACACGACTAGTAACAAGAAATTAAAACTACCTTGTATTGACTAATGGTTGTTGAAGGTTACGCTAATGTAAGTGATAAATGTGTGAAAATGATATATACTTGTAACCTAATATTTGTTAAGATACGTGATTTGTAATATATACTTGTAACCAATTATTTGTTAAGATACGTGATTACAAAACAATGAGCCTTCAAGAAACACATATTTATCTTGTTTTATATAAGATACCTTAATCCAAATTCACTACACCAATTTCGAGTTCTCGCGACGGGCGACCTATTGCGACGACATATGTCGTCGCTATACGTCCACTAAACCAAAAAAAATCCACATTCTTGTCCCTGTCTTTGACAAAAACTTTTGGTGACTACGTCTTAACCTTAGCGACTACAATACTAAACTACAAAAAATCCTCATTCTTGGCTCTGTCTTTGACCAAAACTTTTAGTGACTATGTCTAACCTTTAGCGATGACATTGTAGTCGCCACAAGTTTGCTAGACAACAAAACAAGTGCATCTTGCATATTTGACTTCGACTATTATCTATAGCGACGACATGTGGTCGCTATAGGAAATTTGCGGAGGTTTGATTGGCGACATCAGGTTAAGGTTTTGTCGATTATCGAAACAAATTTGTCAAGCGGATAATTATCATCATTTAAAAAAAATAAGATTATGAACTTGAGGCCAAAGATGTTGCCATAATTTCGAGAGCGTACCTGTTCTAATAACTTCTTTTGTCTCACGTAAACGATAAATGATGTCAATAAGTAAGCAATCTTGTAAGTCATTGATGAGTCTGATTCTATCTTCTTCTTATTTATCCATTTCTTTTAATTTGAGTGTTTTTTTTTGTAGGTTTTCATCATTCCATGGCTGGAAACAGCCCACGGGTTAAAAACCTGCAGACACTTTTAGCGACCACATGTCCACATGTGGACGCTAAAGGTGGTCGTCATTTGTTGTTTGGTCAAATAGTTAAGGACCTTTAGCTACCACTTGTAGTCGCTAAAAGTAGTTGCCATAGATTTTGGTCAAATCAGTCACGAACTTTTAGCGACCGCATGTGGTCGCTAAAGATAATAAGTTAACGAATTTATGACGAGTACATTATTCGCTAAAGGTTTTGTCACATAAGTTATCCGAAAGTCAAAAAGTCAAAAGTCAAAAGTCAAAAAAGTCAAATCAAACCTGTAATCGTTAAAAAGTAAAATATGTGGTCGCTAAAACCTTTAGCGACGAATTTAATGAGAAGGCATTTTATAGAGATTACGAGTGGTCGCTAAATATTTTTAATGACCACTTCCCCCAATTTACTACATCATCCGTAGTCGCTAAAAGTGGTTTATCTAGTAGTGAAATGACATGAAAATATTGAATTGCCATATTGTTTGATTTAAAGGTTTGATCAACTATCATTCATGTGTGAAATGATGTATGAACCACAATACGATAAGTAAAATACGATCAAGTATAAAAATATTGAATTGCAATGTTGATTGATATAAAGGTTTGATCAATTATCTTTCATTTATACATAATAACAACTTTATATACATAAACAAACAAATAGTGATTAATATAAGTATAACATTTTTATAAAAAAATATTACATAAATTATCATAAAAACTTTAGTTAGTATTGATATAAATGTATAAGAAGTGATTCATACATTTTAATTGTAGTTAATGCGGAAATTTTTTGTTGAAACTAGAAGGGGAGGGGGGGTTGAATAGTTCCACCGTTTATAAATTACGTTTTAAAATATTTTACAAGTTTCTTTTGAAAGACTTTAGATTCGAACTTTATGCGATATCAACTCAACAATATATGAACACAATGAATATAAACAATAATAACAAACTAAGGAATGTAAAGGAGTAAAGAGAATAAACGATCAAACCAAGACACGGAGATTTATAGTGGTTCGGCTACGAAGCTCGATCTTCGCCCTACTCCACTTCCCGAGTATCACACTCGAGAGTTCACGACCACTATGTCAACAAGGCTCCCTTTAAGCGGAGAAAACCATACACCAACGCTTACACCTATTTACGACACTAAGCGGAATGTCGAGTTCTAATCCTAGCTAGAACCAATCTACACAACACTACACACAATACTACACGGACATACAAACCGTCCGATCTACAATCACCCACGAACTTACACACCGTCCAAATCTACCTATCACACAATATACAAGAATGGAGATATAAAGAATATTGATCGAGGAGAGAAACGTAAAAATAGTTACGAGGTGAATGACTAGACACCAACACTTCGTTTCTTGACGAATACGAGTATTCTTCTCTTGCACTTTGAGAGAGGATGAATGTAATCACTTGTAAACAATTACCGACATGTTAATGTGATCAAAGAAGGGAGGTTAGAAAGATTTAAGAATACAAAAAAAATTAGTGCTCAAGAGGTGGATTTTTCTATGGAATAATGTAGTATTTATAGACATCAAGAGGAGCGGGGGACAATCCCATAAAGGCTGGACGATCCCATATATATGTGGGACCGTCGGCCTATAAAGGACCGTCCATAGACTCCGCTCTTGTTTTTGTCTTTTAGTGGGGAAATGTTTATCTGGTAAAAATTTATCTGATTTGGGCCGGAAAATTCAAATTCAAATACTTTCTTATGAATAAAATATTTCTTTAAATTACAAAAATAATTTGTAAAAACTTTTGTCACATTTATGAAAATGTAAGTTTTAGGGACAAAATAACTTATTTGATCACTTAACAAGATTGGTAAGATGTTTATTCATACCTTAAGTGACGTTATAGACGAAACAAGCTTTCTCGATTAAAACCTTATCAAGCGTATTTTTACGTAACGTGTTTTTATATTTTGTGATTATCAAAATGTATAGAGATCGAATAATGCAAACAACGTTTTCGACATTATTTGTATTAACAATCTCCCACTTTTTGATGATTACAAAACATAAACTTATTTCAGGTAAAACTACGTTTTTAATAAGTTTTTAATAAGTTTCGGTTCAATTCTCCCCTTTTTTGTAGAGTCAAAAAGGTGTCGTCGATGTGTTGAGAGGAAAGAAATCGACGATGCAAACGCTCCCCCTTGATTAGTGATCCCCCTTGTTGAGGGCACCAAGGTATCGAGTTATGGTTTCGTGCTACAAGAACAAGTTAGAAAACAAGTGCAATAATATGTATATATGAGTAGAGAGATAGATAAGAATAGAAGTTAGAGTACAAGTGCAAGAAAATGCATATCAGACCCACATAAGCATTTATACAGAGTAGAGATGAAAGAGTAAAGATATTGTAGAAACACTGAGGATGGTCCATTAATTACATGAATGGTCCTTTATAAATAAAGGACCGCCTCGTATTTATGGGACCGCCGACAGTGGGTTAGTCACAGTGATCAAATTTCAATAAGTGGGCATAATTAGTAAGATAGACTTAAAAAGAAACATTCATTAATAAGAGAGAGGTCATACATGAGGTATGACTATTACAACATACTTCTACATATTAGAAATAATCCTAGTCTAGTCCTAGGATGACTAAAAGGATGCCCGGTCTTATTGGAGAACATGAACCATGTCTAGAACTTAGGAAGAAATGGCGGTTCACGAGTGTTGCTTGAAGGTGGTGGAAAGCGAGGAGGCAAAAGAAGAGATGTGACAAAGTCTAGATAATTTCGGAGTTTTTGGATTTGATTGTGGTTATAGGTGCAACACAAGCAATAATCGCCATGATGGTTAACTTGATCTAGAGTTGGGAGAAGGTTCATGAGAAGTGGTGATTGAAGTTTTTGAGCAATGATTACATTTAGAAGATGCAAATCAATGATAGTTGAGAATTCTTGAGCCCTAATTGATTGTTTGTAGTATGGTTTGCAACTAGAGGTAGATGTGGTGGTGGTAGAGGATGACCTTTTGGAGTGGAAGAGGACTCATTGTGAATTGATTGAGACTCATTAATAGGTTGTGAAACAAAGAAAGAAAAGGAAGAAGAAGATGCATTTTTTAAAGGGATTGGTTGTGGTGTGTAAGTAGGGATTTGATTGTTTGATGTGGTGTTATCACTTTTCATGAAATTTCCTAGATATTGTTTCTTCCGCCAAATTGGTTTGGAAGAAATTCTAGTCTTTCTAGAGGATGACATTGAGAGGAGAGGAAAGGTGTTTTGTCATAAAGAGGAAGGAATAAGATGAAGACTTAAATAGGGAATGAGGGTTCTAATTTTGGCAAAGCATGCTTTCGAATTTCTATAAATTCAAATTGTGATTGGTTATGCAGAGAAATATAGGTTTAGCTGTGGTGCAGAAAAAGAGATTTCAAAAGAGAAAGTAACTGTTGATCTAAGGGTGTGACACACGGTAAATTTTCACAAAAATTTAACTGATAATTAGTAATTTATTATTGCTAAGCATAAGTCATTAAGCATGCATAAGCTTTACCTGACCATTTGAGTAGTTAACTCGCATACTGTAGACTATTGCATCACTTTTGCATTCATATCAATTTATGAATATTTCATTTCATTTTGTCTTATGATGAAATTGTAAGACGAGAGGTTATCTCGTTTACCCCAGTGACCGACACTGCACGCGTACCGACACTATGACAAGGACTTGATAAAACAAACGACAAAAGTCCGTGATATGAAATATTACAAAAAAAAATCAAAATAATTCAGACGCGTAACAATAAGATACTACGTTATAAAAGTTATCAAACAATGATACTTCGGTCACAATTTAATATCGCGGGACACATAATATTTAACACACTATCACTTAAATAAAAAAAATTTATAATACTCAAACACAATTAAAATATAAGTGTAACACAAGTACATGTACACAAATATTTCCTAAGTATACATTACATATACTTTTACTTACATAATTCTCTTTTACTTATATTACCTTTACAAGAGAACATTTTATAAAACTTTGAAGTATTATCTCTTTGTCTCTCTCTTCCCACTCACGACAAAAAGAAAACAAAAGCAGAGAAAAATAAGATTTGCAGATCTCATCTTCAACCTCTACTCTTAGCTACTCACCTAGATCGAATCTCCCAAAGAAGGAAAACGCAACATGATATCTCACCCTACCCATCTCTATCTTACCAAATTCGTGAAAGTTCTTGCTTCACAAATCTCTCTTTGATACCCTCGCTACATCTCATACGAATCCAAGGGAAATCAAAGAAAAATCGTTCAAGGGAATCATATCTTCACACATATTTAGTTTGAGCCAAAAGTCCAAGATGTTCTTAGCTTTTGGAAGATAGCCGAATTTGGCTTCAAACCAAGACCCAAGAGAAGAAAGTTAGCCAAACTCCTCCTCAATAAACTCCTATATCTCTATTCGAATTGCAAAAGCTTCAAACTCAGTTTTTCATCAAGTGTTTACCAAAAACTAGGGTTTGCAAAAGTTAGGGTTTTCTAAAATTGATTTGGGGGTTTTGAAATTCAAGGTTGGTATCCACCAATTCTAGTATCAAGTTGTCGAAATCAAGAAGACTTGAAGACATTCGGCATCTCCTACTTGGCCTTGTGTTCGACCCACCTCCAAAAACTTGTAAGGATAACATGTTTGTTGTGTCTTTAAAATTAATCTTGTTATGTATTGGAAGTTGGGTCGTGTATAACCCATGTTGGTTTCCATTTCTTTTGAATCAAAAATCAATAATAATATGAAGTTGTGTTTGTTGAATCCTTGTTGATCATATACATTTTCGTTAATAATATTTGAGAAAATTTTGGGTTGGTAATCGACTAATAATTGGTCAGGTTGGGATTTAATTTTTGTCGTTAGTTTTTGTTAGTTTTGTTTCTGTCGAGAAGTAGGAATCAAGAAATGTGAAAATTAAGTTTTATAAAAATTTTGAGTAACATTGGTGTCGTAAATCTGGTGGAAATGTAGGTATCGCTAGTTAAACCCGAAAACAAGTTAGACATTTACTAAAATGTGAAGAGGTTGTTTTGTTGGGTCTTTTTTCCTGTCGAGTATCCGAACCCAAGATCAGTGAAAGTTAGCTTTATAAATCGGGTAGGAAGTAAACACCATATTTATGTTCATAGTATTGAATCTGGGAATGGGATGTTAGTTGTGACAAGTATGTCGTAAATTGTCCCGTCAAAGAAATCCCAAGTCAAGTAAACTTCTCCTTTAGTCTTTGTGGATAGTAACTGTTTTGAAACTTGCATATATATGAAAGTGAGATTTGAGCAAATATAGTTTTCATAAAACAAGTCGTGGGTCATATGAGTACATAGAGTTGTCGGGACGAAACTGAGTTGAGTGGTACTCGACTAGCACATGGTTTCGCCACACCTTTGCTCTCATTTTCCAGTCAATAGTTTAGTCTCGAGTACCATACGGAGCGTGATAGACACGACGGGTAGCCGAGTATGGATTGGAGCACGTCAGTTGTGACACCCTCGGCTTGAGTTTAAGCTCCGAAATGTTAACCTCTTGCTCACTTTGAATGGACCTTCGTTATACTATCTTTCTGCGTATAGCCTTCTCCACAAAATTTTGGCTCAAGCAATTTCCTTCCAAATTGTTAACTAGTATCCTTGCCATCACATTTCTGGGCCACAACCCAACTCATATCTTGTGTCACCAAGGGAGCTTGTTTGTTTTATGGGCCTCGGCCCAACTTGGTACCCTGTTCCTATCGACACCGGGCCACAACCCATTGTGGTTCGGGGTGTTCATTTGGATGATTCAAATGAGTCAATAAAATAAAACGTGTAACGTAAACCGGGAACCAATTATAGAACCAAACTCATTTATTTTCGCATAGTCGAAACCTTCTATTTTAAATATAAAAATATATGTATCGTTAACAAAAAAAGTGTAAAAGTTTTATTACAATGCACTCATATACTTACTAGTAAACCATTTAATTATTTTTACAAACTTAAGTTTAGCTTTAATACAATTATAAAAACAATTGAACTACTTTAAGTAAGTGATACTTAAAACAACGAACTAAAACATTGCCCTCCTTGTCTAGGTCGCGTGTCGGTGCCACTTCACAACATTCACTAGATCCCACATTTGGATTGCACATTTGCTAAGGTGAGTTTTCATAGCCCATCTTTCACTTAATAAACTGTTTTAAACACTTTGGGGTGAGAAATATGCAAAAACCTTTTTATGGACCAAAACTATTACATGTTTACTATTACGTGGTGTAGCCTAAACCCTTATGTCCCTAGAGAATGCCCTTTTTCATGAACCGTCAATTCCTCATTGGGAAACGCGAATGTTATAAATAGATCTATTGAGGGTGACTCCTCCGTTCGGTTGGCCATGCTTAGGCCAAGGCGAAACGTATACCATGTCGGAATCAAGTGTTGAGGGACAAAACACTTGCTATGGGCCCCTATATTGTATGACATCTTTTAGCATACAGAAACTGTCGTAGTATCGGTTGCATGAACTTAGAGCTAACGTAATCGACTTTCATCCATATATCATTATATTCTTGATAATGATTATATGTCTTTGCTTATGGTCCAAACTTACTATTTTAATCTAAACCTATGAACTCACCAGCTTTTAACTGACCTTTTTAGCATACTTTCTCCGGTGCTTAGTTGTGAACATGGATGCAAGGCAAGAGGCGCATAAATGGTCGTAGGAATTTCTAAAGAAGTGTTTTTACACATAAAAGATGTTTTTATATTGGGACCACAAAAATTATGGGATATGCCCATTAATCTAAACAATGTTGTAAGATATTGTTTCAAAATATTTTATGAAATTAAACGGAGTATGTATTCCGTTCTGTATTGCTTGTGTTATGATTCACCAATTCCGTAACGCTCCCAAATAACACGTATGCTTCCGCTAAACCAAATTTGGGGGTGTTACAAAGGGCCGGTCCAGTAAATGATCAGACGGTCCCTTAAATGTTGGGGACCGTCCTTGAATTAAGGGACCGCCACCAGAAGGATCAAGATTTCGTCCAGGGAAAAAGTTTATAGTGTGTGTTGTTGGGATTTAGAAAATCCATGTTGAAGAGTCGGTCACCCCAATTCTAGTCTAGCATATGTTAGCTCGTAGACATTACGTTATTTATTAGTTAGTTAGTTAGTTAGAGTAACATCGTGGAGGACGGACGGGTCTTTACCTACTGTATGCCTGATCCACAGCCCGTAGGTGGCGTAATATGTAAGACTATAAATACCATCTACCTCCCAAGGTAGAGGGTTGGTTCTTTTCAATCTAACCTTTCTTTTTCTCTTTTACTTTCTCTCTCTAGAAAACACCCTCTCTACTCTTTCTCTCTCTAAAATGGCTATCTTGTTCTATCATCATCCTAGACGACCCAAATCATATAAACAACATAGAATAATGATCCTACAATTGGTATCAGAGCCAAGGCTATGTTGTTCTTGATGATTCATATGGTTTTTTAAGCGGCTTTTGATGCGGTTTGTGCGGTTTTTTTATGCGGTTTGATGTGGACTTAGTGATGTTTGAATGCATTCTGATGCAGTTATGTTGATGTTTGTTGTTGTTTGAATCCGGTTTTAAGAGTGTTAATCTTTTGAAGTTGTTCACTTGTTTTATGTTTGATATGGTGAAATCAGATTTTAACAAGTTCTACTACGGGTTTTAAAATTGGATGAGGTCAAACTGTTTTTTTACAAGTGTTAAACCGTTTTTGAATCTGTCTTTTATGCAGTTCTTAAGTAGTTTTTTTTACTGGTTTTAAGATCCATGTGGTCAAACAGTGCATTAAGCAGTTTTTAAGCAGTTTGGTGAAGTTTGTGAATCTGCTGCTGTTAAGTTCTTCAGTGCGGTTTGTGGTCTGATTCTTCTGTGCGGTTTTTATATATGCTTGTTCAGATCCGGTTTTTCAGGTGCGGTTTGGTCTAATCAAAGCGGTTTGATCTATACGCGGTTTGGTCAATGCGGTTTGGTCTATGCGGTTTGGTCTAATCAGATGGTGTTCTTATGAGCGTTTTCAAGTTTGGCTGTAAGACTTGTCAACTGCGTTTTGACCCAAAGAATGCGACTTACAGACTGCGTTTTGATCAACTGGTTTTTGAAAAGGGGACTGCTGTTTGATAGAAGATGAGATGCGTTTTGACCCTAAAAACTTGTTGCGTTTTGACTCATTAAACAATGCGTTTTGATGACAGAAATGGTCAACTGCGGTTTGATAAATGGCTTAATGCGTTTTGAAACAAGAAGCATTTTGACAAACCGGTGCGTTTTGACAGAAAAGGAGATGAGCGTTTTGAAAGAAAAAGTTGATGCGTTTTGTTGACCATTCAAACCAAATAACCAAAACATCAAGACTCTATGACCTCAGTTTATTCTTAACATCGTCAGTCAATGTACAATTGATATCTAAATGAAAAGAAGCTACATTATCAGTCAATGATTTAACAGATTATATCAGTGACTCCTAACCTCAACTCCAGCCAAAACACAAACTCATAACCCACATTACTGATCTTACGATTTATCACAATCTCATTCAACAACTTAATCAAGACTCAAAGCATAAAAGGAAAAGATTAAGAATCCAAGATCTCAGTTTGTTCTAACTAATCTCCAATCTTTTACAAGATCTTTGTTGAACGAAACCATCATCGATCATTCTTTTGGAAAAATTGTTTCCTTAATATCCGAATCAGAAAGAGATGATCAATAACAAAGTTGTTACAATCATTTTCCTTGGATCGGTTTAAACAATAAATAAATTTATATATCAAAGGAAACATTAACCGGATCTCAGTTTCCCTTTATCGTGTGGTTCATCAAACTCACAGACCCTTAAAGATCTATACACAAAAGGGTACTCTCGTCATAGATCCATGGTTGTCAATGTAATAAAAACGTAAAGAAACAATGATTCCAACAAGACTCAAAAGGAAAACTAATTGAAGGATCTCAGACTCCTTTACTTTCATGGTATTCATGCTCATATCAAAACCTTTTCAGGTCAACAAATGAAAGTAAAAGGGTTCATCATAAATCTGACTCGAAAAACATTCATATAATAAAGTAACGATCTCAGTTCTTGTTCACAATCATTAGAATTTCGCGTGTGAAACAAAGTACCATCATCGATCTATGTTGAGAAGACAAGGCTTCAACTTTATTTGAACTTAAAGAATCGGATAAATAACAAATATGTTATTTTCCTTTCTTGGTTCATTTTTCTGTCACACAAGGACGAAAACAACAATAACACTAACACGCAACGAAAGTAAGAACATCAAGCCATACCTCAAGCCATCCCTGTGACAAATATTTTGGAACCAAGTCTATACCTCAAGCCATCCCTGTGGCGAGGTAATTATGAATGACAAAGTAAGAACATTCGTTTCGAAGATAGATGCATTAGGATTGATTTTGAGGGTTTTGATGGTGAGAGAATGTTATGCTATTGATTGTTGATGTGGATTTGATTAGATGATTGTTAGGATATTATTTTAATTGTTGAGAGAGTTTTGATGAAAAGTGAAGATGGGGGCGGAGTATAGTGTGAACGAGATTAGGGTTTGGTGTGAGGAGTAAAATTAGGGATTGTGATGCGTTTTAATACCCTGACTTATTAGGGTTGAATGTATGTGGATTGGATTTGAACTCGTGGGCCTGAATTGGACCAGTCGTGGTGTTGAGTTGGACCGGGCTTGGATTTGAATGTTGGATGTTGGGCTGCGACTTGGTACAAAACTGTTACTCAAAAGTGTTATGAATTGGTTGGACAATGGACTATATGATATGGCTTGCGAGTTGTTGATGCTGTTGATAACGAGTCTTGCGATTTGATGAGTTTTGATAATGAGATTTGTTATGTTATGAGATTTGGTGATGAGATTTGAGATTTATCAAAAATACATAAGCTTAAAAGTTTTATCAAAAATAGTTATCCGACTTTATGTGATACATATTTTTTTTATAATATCAGTTGCTATCCGAGAGTTTCTTCAAAAAGGATTGGATACAATTCGTTAATATCGGAAGATGTGTATTTTGGTCATCAAATGTCATGACTTATTTTGGTGTATTACTTGGCAAAAGATTAGTACTTTGGCTTATACATTTTCACGGAGGATACTGTTTCACGGCTTGAATTGTTAGTTGAACAAGGTTGACTACGGGGTTGTTTGTGTTCGGTATTTCTTATTTGGATTTGAAGTGAGGTTTTTCGAGCACGTGTACTTATTTTCGTCTTCTTTCTTTCTTCTCTTTATCGAAGATGACTTGTTTGGGCAGTTATTGAGTGTGATGAAGACTTGGCTATCTAGTTACTTTTGTGAGTCTTTCTCGATTAACCCACAAAGTAGTTATCACCTTTGGTGTCTCACGCAGTTGAGGATAAGTAAAGAGGTTTTGTACATTGGGTACACCATTCTTTTTCACAAGGATAGTACAAGCATAAGTAACAAATCTGGGGAATTCTACTTCATGTTCAAGTTTGGTATATCGGGTTTACTTCACCAAGTGGTCAAAGTAATTGCCGGCATAATACGTGGATGGTGTGTTAGCCAAAGAAGTTAAAGGTTAAGATGTGATCAGCAATTATCATGGGATATTCGACGCTACAGAATGTCAATGTTACTTCACAGTCTAAGTAAAATCTTTCAAGAATCTTCAGTGTCTTTCATGATCTTTCAAGATGTTTGGTTATGGCAAGAACTTCTCGTGCAGATGGTCGTACACGTTAATGATGCTTCCGAAAGTTCAAAACCATCATGGGGGAGAAACGTGTACTTTGATGTTATATGGTCAACCTACAGGTGGAAGTAGTGTATACTACTTTACTTAGTATGGTTTGTGAAGTATTCTACATCTGGGAGAAGAATTGTTGATGATCCATTGCATGTTCCTCTAAAACTGATATTCACCAAAACCAAATTTTGTCATAACACATTCAATCTGTCATTGCTTAACGGTTTAATCTTGGTTTTGTAAAATCCCGCGAAAGAATATATTTCTCGGTTTAAATCATAGATTTGTAAAATCCCGTAACAATGAAACCATCCTGGAGAAAGAAAAGTGCATTTCTGGATCTATCTCTCGGTTTATTCTTGGTTTTGTAAAATCCCGCGAAAGAATCTATTTCTCGGTTTAAACCATAGAATTATAAAATCCCATGATGATGGAACCATCCTGGAGAAAAGAAAGTGTCTTTCTGGATCATATCTGATTCTGGTGTTACGGTTTCAAATTCGAAGAAGGGATAAAGTGTGTACTTCTTGTATTGGATGATCGCTTGGATATTCTTCATGGCAGTTTGGTTATTGCAAAGTTTTAAGGGGTTATGCACTGTTGACTAAGGTCGGGATAAAACCATTATCAAAGTTCATTGAAAACATCAAAAAGGAGCTAGATTTGGGTATTTAAACCACAAGATGTGACGACGCCTGATGAGTGTGTAAATACTCATCATTTTTGGTTAATTCTGAACTGCAAAACGTTTAAAAATGCTCAGAAATGCATCAAAATACTGAAAATATCTCATAAGTGCATTTTATATGTTTCAGATGCAAAATGTTCAAAATCAGATGAAAAACGAGCAAAGTTTGCATAATTGGCAGTTTTAGTCCCCCGACTTTCAGAAAATGACAAAATCAGTCCCTAGGCACTTATTTTAAAAGAAAAGTCACCAAAGGTCCTTTTGGAATCATAAATTGTCATATTTAGTCCTTTGGTGAAAAATCCAAAAGTTTTGAGAAATTACAGTTTTGATCCTTGGATTTTAAAAATTGTCATATTTAGTCCTTGGAATTTCACAATTGGCAGATTTGGTCCCTTGGAATATTGGAGGTTGGCAAAACTAGTCCTTGGATTACTTTTCATAATTTACAACTTTGGTCCTTGGATTTCCAGATATTACACTTATGGTCCTTGTGTTATTATTTCCACAAACCAAACGGACCATTGTTATTATACCAAGCCCAATCCAATTCCCCAAGCCCAATATCATTTTACCCGGTCCAAACCCGAACCCATTACCCACGTTTCAAAATAAACAACCCGCCCCCCTTTCCCTGTCTTCCCCGACAATATTGTCTGCAACACCAACACCTCCAGCCACCAACAATCACCCTACTCCACTCTTTGTCTCCCCCCTCCTCACCTACCTGCCAAATGCATTTAATGCACCTTGTCCCTGTCCAAGATATCAAAACCAAAATTGGCGCCAAAATGCTCAAACGGCCAAGATTGATCCTAAGCCATCCAATGGCCCATTTTAGTGCTGGGATATGTCCAGAGAGATGAGAGAGATAGTTTGGAGCATAAATAAAAGAAGGAAGGAAAGGAAGAGAGTAGTTAGTTTATTTTTAACAATGTATGTCGTTTTTTAGATTATCAAGTCTTAATTAGTTTTCAATTGTATTTTCCAGTTTATTTTGTATCAAACTAAGGTTCAAAGTGTATTGCAACTCTCCTAAGTCTCAATTCCAGCTTATGTTTATGTTTCAAAGTTCATGTTAACTGTTGAATTTTTCAACTCTAAACTCTGAATCTCATACTTTAATCAGCTTATTTATGAGGTCTAACAAGCTTATATAAGCTCATAATAGCTTTTTGTAAGCCTGTAATCAAGTTTCAAACAAAATTGGATTCTGGTCAACAAAAGTCAACATAGGAGCAAAATTGATGCAGAAAGGGAAATGGTTGAAGCAGACATGGATTTGGGTTGATTTATAGTCAGTTGGGTTGGATTTGATAGGTTAGTGTTCTTGGTTTCACTGTTTTCAAGCCATAGTGGCTAGGACCCATTGTAAGTGCAAATTTCTAGTTTCAAAGCATAATCTGTTCCTGTAATTATAAGTAGCTAAAACCTGTTTAAACAGTAGTATTAGGGGTATTTAAACTTAGATTGATCATTAAAACATGTTGGATTAGAAGTTAGGTCAGTTTTAGTTTGCAAATCAGCTAAAAAGGTGTGTTTGGATTTACTGTGATAACTGTCCCAGAGGTGCATTCAGTGATAGTTTATTGTTGGTTTATGTTTGTTTGACTCTAATTAACTCATATCTGTCAACACTTGTGCCTGCAACTCTGAAAGTCAACATAATCTCAAAATCTGTCTTGCATGCTTGACTGTTGTGAATTGGGATAAACATAATCTTGTTTTGTGTTTAGAATTATTAAACATTGCTTGCAGTAGTTTCAGTTTAACATATTTCATCAATATCAGTCATAAAATTGGATTCAAAGTTCACTTAAGTCAAATTTTCTCAACTGCTTCAAAAGTCAAAATTGTGAAAAGTCATTTTGGGCTCAACTGGTGGGAATTTTCATTCACTCATTTTTGGACCAAACTTAGTGAAACTTGTTGTTTTGAAAACTTCAACTGGTCTTCTTTCTTATCACCATTTTATTAGATTTTTTCAAATTTTTTAGAAGCCTCAAAAGAGCTTCTCTTTTAGGTCCCATGTCCCCTGTTCACAAACTCAGCTTAAACTGAGTATTTCTCAGATTTGTGCAAGCTTGCACAGGGCTCATAAGAGCTCCCCAAGGCCTGATTTTTTGGTTTGTTAGGTCTCACCTAGGTCTAGTTTAAGTTTCTATATTTGGTTTTTGTTGTCTAGCTTATTTGAGTGCTTATCTTTGAGCTGCAAGTTGCCACTGGAAACTGTTTTAGCACATTAATCTCAAATAAGCAAATCTGTACATCTTGCAATTCAGAGGCTATGGCTTATTGTTTTTAGTTGCATTTTGGTTATTATAGCATAGTAGAACTTCTGTTCCAGTGTGGTGCTTGTTTGTGCTCATTTGGCTTATTCTAGTGCTTATTCATAAGCACATTCCATAGCAGTTCCATAATCTTACACACAACCACCTGTTTTTCCATTTTTCCTTGATTCCTTGCATTATTTTAAGCTTAACTTGAATTTTTCAGATTTTTCCCGTACTGTTTAGTATTTTTCTTGATTTAATTCAGTTTTTAAGCATTTTTAATTAGCATTTAATACAAAAAATTAAGAAAAGTCTCAAAAAAATAATTTTTCATTTTTCTTAAGTTTAGATAAATATAAAAAGACAAAAAAGTATTTTTCTAGATTTTTCTTAGTTAAATTTGTATTTTTAAATAATTTAATTAGTTTTTAATAGTTTTTAATTCCTAGAAAATCCAAAAATAATCAGAAAAATACAAAAACAGTTTTGAAAATTCTCTTTTGATATTTTATATTTTTCTAAGTCTTAATTTTATTTTCTAGCTTTATTTCATATTTTCTTGTATTTTAGGTAATTATTTATTAGTTAAAAATAGTTTTTAATTAGATAATTAGTTTTAAAAATAATTTTCTTTTTCTAAAAATTTTCTTTTATCATTAGGTTTGTAAAAATATCATTTTCATATTTTTAGGGTTAATATTGTGTAAGTTTCACATTTTTATTTGTACGTCGCGTAGTTTTTAAATTCAGTTTTATAAAAACATAAAAACAAAAAAATCATTTTGCAAATAGTGATAGCGTTTATTTAATATTTTTTATCTCTTTAATTTTCTTTAATTTGCATTTAAGCCTCTGTATTTGTTTGATATTTCTGTAGTTATAATAATCTCAAATCTTTTTTCCATTCAAATTCCTCGATCACTTTACGTTTGATAATCCATTGCATAGCTCGCTGGGACATAACGACCCGGGGAGACCCTATACTCCTCAGTTCCTCATTGCATTCGTGCTTAAGCAGTTTTAAGCTGATTACGGCCTGCCATTCACAAGTGGCCGGCTTGAATGATTTAGCTTGACTGTTTGGCACGCATCAAATTTTTGGCGCCGCTGCCGGGGAGCTGTGCTGATTATCTATCGTTTAGCAGATTAGTAGTTTGAATACTCACTCTTTGTTCATATCATCCTTATCTATCTATATATATATCCATATTTTTATAAAAAATCCAAAAACCCAAAAACAGCTAAAAACGTATAAAACACAAAAATATTTTTCCTTTTGTTTCTATATATGTATCAAAAAATAAAAACACAAAAAGATTCGTCGTTTTCTTTAATAATAACAACTTAAAAGATTACCACCGCAAACCAAGGCAGTGCACTACCTAACTGGGGGTGCGACCATAATAAGTTCCCGAACTAAAGATTTAAAACTTGCCTTTGTGTCCTTGTGATTGGTGTACCTTTTTCAAAGAAGCCATTCATCTTGTGATTATTGGTTAAGTTCACTGTTGTTTTGCCTCGATTTTGTGTTAATTGATTTTGTTGTGATATCTACGTTTCAGAACCAGAAAACCCATAAAGATTCTTCTCACCCCATTTTTATAAAACGTCTTCATAATTCCCATTCTCATCTGAAAGATTTTCATAATTCCCATTCCTCTCCTTAACTCTGAGATTCCTTAGAGTTAACTCTAGTGTATGCGCACTCGTTCTTCTAGATCATTGAGTCCTTTGCGTGATCTAGCAGAAATTCCAAGAAGACGTTCTCGTAGACGTACTGCCCAAATAGTCAAACCCGAGATTCGTATTATTTCAATCAACAATATGGCAGACGAACGCACTATGGCGGAAATGCTCCAAACACCCACCGAGGGTTATGGAGATGCCATCATTCTACCAGTAATCAACTCTGATCACTTTGAATTGAAGACACATTTGATCCAACTTGTGTCTACAAATCAATTCCACAGGTTTGACCGAGAAGACCCGTATGCACACATCCGTTGGTTTAACAAGTTGACCTCAACTATCAATTTCAAGGATGTACCACAAAAAGTAATCAAGTTGATGCTTTTCCCATTCTCACTTGAGGGGACAGCCCGGATTTGGCTGGAAAAAGAACCCCCTCGATCCATCGAAACTTGGGAGGATCTTGTTCAAAAGTTTGTCAATTACTTCTTTCCTCCATCAAAGACGACTAATCTTAAAAATGAAATTTCTGGATTTCGTCAAAATTTTGATGAAAACTTTGGAGAGGCATGGGAGAGATTCAAAGATCTCCTCAGGAAATGCCCCCATCATGAATTCACGGAGCTTCAACAAGTCAATATCTTTTACAATGGGTTGAACGGTAACGATCAAGATTCTTTGAATGCAGCCGCAGGTGGCAATATCTTGAATCGTAGACCTAAAGATGTGATTGAGATTTGCGAGCAAAAATCAAAAGTTCCTATTTCTCGCAACAAAGTCAATACTCATAACATTCCTGCTTCTTCATCCAGTAACTCTTCTGAGTTAGCAGCTCCGACAGCTGCTCTAACGGATGCCATCCGTTGTATGATTAAGGATGTTAAGGAAATCAAAAGCGAAATTCATAAGCCAGAACCAGTCAAAGCCGTAAACAAGGTGTGTGAAACTTGTAGTGGTCCACATGCGTATTATGATTGTCAAGCAACCGATGCTTCCTTTTACCAAGCTCCCGTAGCTTCGGTAAACCACAATCAATACCGACCACAAGCTGATCCTCATTACCGTGCACCAAGCGGTATGACACCACCTGGTTTTCCTCCTGTGCAAAACCATGGCAATCAAAATCGCTTTGTTCCGAATCAAGGACAAAATTTCAATAACTCTCAAAATTTCAATCAAAACCGGAACAATTTCAACCAACCATATCAAGCTCCTAATCATCAAAGTTATCAACAACCTCCTCAAGCTCCCATGCCTAATGACTTCATGAAAATTACTGAGTCAAGCATACGTTCAATGCAAACTCAGATCAATGACATGAGAGTTGAGCTTAAAAAGGAAATTGATACCACAATGTCTCGGCAGACAAATGAGTTAAAGAATATGATGAGCAGTTTCATGAACATGAATATGAACAAAGCTTCATCATTTTCTGGAGGACTCCCAAGCAATACAATTCCCAATCCTAATGCCGAGTTGAAAGCCGTCACCACTCGTAGTGGTAAGACGCACAATGGACCTTTGACTCCAATGCCCCCTCCTCCTGTGGCAATGAGTCAAGTTACCAAGGATACAACGGAAAAGGTGCAATTCTCAAGCCTACGAAGTACCGCACACGTCCCACCTTCGATAGTCCAAGCTTTAAGTCCGGAACCCGACGTTCCGAAGAAAAATCCTGAGCCAGAAATAACTTCCATCCCGGCTCAAAAGTCTAGTCAGCTTCCTTACCCATCAAGAATGAATGATGAGAAGCTCAAAGACAAAAACAAAGAGCAAATGGAAAAATTCTTCCAAATATTCAATGAGCTACACTTTGATATAAGCTTCGTTGATGCTCTCGTTCTAATGCCTAAATTTGCATCCACGCTTAAAGGCTTACTGACCAACAAAGATAAGCTGTCTGAGATGGCTAAAACTCCCCTCAATGAGCAATGCTCAGCGGTCCTTCTCAAGAAGCTTCCCAAAAAGCTTGAAGACCCTGGCAGATTTCTAATCCCATGTGATTTCTTGGGGATGGTTCAATGCTCCGCCTTGGCCGATCTTGGCGCTAGCATTAACCTCATGCCACTCTCAGTATGGAAGAAACTGTCTCTTCCAGAACTTTCATCCACTTGTATGACACTCGAGCTAGCGGACCGTACCATAACTCGTCCACTTGGGATAGCCGAGGATGTCGTGATGAAAGTGGGAAAGTTTCACTTTCCTACTGACTTTGTTGTAGTAGACTTCGATGCAGATCCTAGAGTTCCCCTCATCTTAGGGAGAGCTTTCTTGAGAACGAGTCGTGCTCTGATTGATGTGTTTGCTGAAGAGTTGACCATACGGGTTGACAACGAAGAGCTCACGTTAAAAATCAACCAGAACTCCAAACCTCTGTAGAAACAGAGTGTTGCCACAATTGATCAAAGATCTGAAAGATTCAATGCAACACTCTCAAATTTCACGGTTAAGAGGAGTCATCAAAAATGTGCTGAGCTTAAAGCTTTGAAAATCAACCCTGGTTCAAACACATGGTTTGAGAACTGTACCAGGGAAGTCAAGAGTGTTCTTGATGATGATGATGATCTAGAATCGGAGACTTCATCGGAAGTGGTGGAAACTGCTAGCTCTAAGAGCACACCACTTGTCCCACCTCCGGAATCAGTTTGTCGCATCGAGTTTGTTAACTCTGTGGATGAAACCAAACTCTCTTCAGTTTCATCTGAGTTGGATGATGATGTTTGTGATCCAATGGGAGACATCCTTCCCATTGATGAATTGCTAAAAAATGATCCATCATCCTCTATTCTTATTCCCGACTCTTCCATCCCTTCCCTCACCCCTGATGAGGAAGATGACAACTTTTGAAATGAAGTCGATGCCTTTCTTAGTGATGAGTCAATTCCAATGGGAATTGATAATACTTACTTTGATCCGGAGGGAGACATCCTTTTTCTGGAAAATCTGTTGATTGAAGAACCGTTTCCCACCCTCCCTCCCGGACATCTTCTTGAAAATCACCATCTAAGCTTTAAGTTTAAGCTTAAAGATGTCAAAACTGGTGATTTGCTTCTCTCTGCTGAGGAATGGACTTGCATTCTCATGTACGTCTTTATTCCATTCTTCACAGATGGTGTGGTTGCTCTTTCCCTTTTCTCTTTCGGGAATGAGGACACCATCTTTGACCCCGGTATCATCCCTTATAGTTTCTACTATTAACAATACCGCGGTTATATCTCGTCGGTGTGGAACTTTCTGATGTTCATATGTTTATTAACATTGTGAACGAAAGTCCGATCGAGATTGGTTTTCCACGTTACTTTCCCCATGAACCAATGAATGCGGGGATCGAGTCAAGCTAGCGACTCGGTAATCAAAAACAGTAGCATGCCATATGGGTTGTCACCCATATTTCTGAGCTGTCTGAAGTTTGTTACGGTTAGCCATTCACAAGTGGCTAGCTTGTGTGACAAAACTTGACAGTTTAGCTTCTTTTTTCTGCTTTCTACCACCCTAGTGTGGGGGGTGGGGGGGGGGTTGCCCCACATGTTTTGTATATAAGTCTTATTCCAAAAAAAAAAAAAAAAAAAAATCTTCTTTCTAAATAATGGCCGTAGTATTTCCCTTTCACGTTCTTTGTTTCGGCATAACCGCCGGTACTTTGAATATTGAGGGCAATATTCAATTCTAGTATGGGGGGGAATTCTCACGAATTTTATCATGTAATTATACCGCCCAATTCCCCCGTTTTTGGCCAAAATTTTTTTTGGAGTAAGTGTTTTACACTTACTCAATTGGTTATCAGTCCGCCATGTCTAATAAACTAAAGGATTGGATAATCCAGGAGCAAACGGATCTTGGTAAAGATGTATCAAATCCGTTGACGGCTTGCAATTTGCCCAAAATTGTATGGTATTCAGCTCACCATATCCTAAAAAGTGAAGAGTTGGCTAGCCCCGCAAGTTTATGGCTTGTGGTAAAGGCAGTGGAAAAACCATAATTGGTAATCAGCTCACCAAAGATAATATTGATAATTTATCTAAGAGTTGGCTAGTCCAGAAGCAAACGGCTTCTGGTAAAGACAAATCAAATCCGTTGGAAGCTGGTGGTTCGCTCAAAATCACATGGTTATCGGTGTACCATGGTTCTTACTTGAACTGAAACATTTGGCTACTCCAGAAGTAATGGATTTTGGTAAAGAGATTGAAATCCATTAGTTTTTCTTAAAAGATTGCTAGGGACTAACAATAGTTTAGTGTGGGGGATTGATGAGTGTGTAAATACTCATCATTTTTGGTTAATTCTGAACTGCAAAACGTTTAAAAATGCTCAGAAATGCATCAAAATACTGAAAATATCTCATAAGTGCATTTTATGTTTCAGATGCAAAATGTTCAAAATCAGATGAAAAACGAGCAAAGTTTGCATAATTGGCAGTTTCAGTCCCCCGACTTTCAGAAAATGACAAAATCAGTCCCTAGGCACTTATTTTAAAAGAAAAGTCACCAAAGGTCCTTTTGGAATCATAAATTGTCATATTTAGTCCTTTGGTGAAAAATCCAAAAGTTTTGAGAAATTACAGTTTTGATCCTTGGATTTTAAAAATTGTCATATTTAGTCCTTGGAATTTCACAATTGGCAGATTTGGTCCCTTGGAATATTGGAGGTTGGCAAAACTAGTCCTTGGATTACTTTTCATAATTTACAACTTTGGTCCTTGGATTTCCAGATATTACACTTATGGTCCTTGTGTTATTATTTCCACAAACCAAACGGACCATTGTTATTATACCAAGCCCAATCCAATTCCCCAAGCCCAATATCATTTTACCCGGTCCAAACCCGAACCCATTACCCACGTTTCAAAATAAACAACCCGCCCCCCTTTCCCTGTCTTCCCCGACAATATTGTCTGCAACACCAACACCTCCAGCCACCAACAATCACCCTACTCCACTCTTTGTCTCCCCCCTCCTCACCTACCTGCCAAATGCATTTAATGCACCTTGTCCCTGTCCAAGATATCAAAACCAAAATTGGCGCCAAAATGCTCAAACGGCCAAGATTGATCCTAAGCCATCCAATGGCCCATTTTAGTGCTGGGATATGTCCAGAGAGATGAGAGAGATAGTTTGGAGCATAAATAAAAGAAGGAAGGAAAGGAAGAGAGTAGTTAGTTTATTTTTAACAATGTATGTCGTTTTTTAGATTATCAAGTCTTAATTAGTTTTCAATTGTATTTTCCAGTTTATTTTGTATCAAACTAAGGTTCATAGTGTATTGCAACTCTCTTAAGTCTCAATTCCAGCTTATGTTTATGTTTCAAAGTTCATGTTAACTGTTGAATTTTTCAACTCTAAACTCTGAATCTCATACTTTAATCAGCTTATTTATGAGGTCTAACAAGCTTATATAAGCTCATAATAGCTTTTTGTAAGCCTGTAATCAAGTTTCAAACAAAATTGGATTCTGGTCAACAAAAGTCAACATAGGAGCAAAATTGATGCAGAAAGGGAAATGGTTGAAGCAGACATGGATTTGGGTTGATTTATAGTCAGTTGGGTTGGATTTGATAGGTTAGTGTTCTTGGTTTCACTGTTTTCAAGCCATAGTGGCTAGGACCCATTGTAAGTGCAAATTTCTAGTTTCAAAGCATAATCTGTTCCTGTAATTATAAGTAGCTAAAACCTGTTTAAACAGTAGTATTAGGGGTATTTAAACTTAGATTGATCATTAAAACATGTTGGATTAGAAGTTAGGTCAGTTTTAGTTTGCAAATCAGTTAAAAAGGTGTGTTTGGATTTACTGTGATAACTGTCCCAGAGGTGCATTCAGTGATAGTTTATTGTTGGTTTATGTTTGTTTGACTCCAATTAACTCATATCTGTCAACACTTGTGCCTGCAACTCTGAAAGTCAACATAATCTCAAAATCTGTCTTGCATGCTTGACTGTTGTGAATTGGGATAAACATAATATCGTTTTCTGTTTAGAATTATTAAACATTGCTTGCAGTAGTTTCAGTTTAACATATTTCATCAATATCAGTCATAAAATTGGATTCAAAGTTCACTTAAGTCAAATTTTCTCAACTGCTTCAAAAGTCAAAATTGTGAAAAGTCATTTTGGGCTCAACTGGTGGGAATTTTCATTCACTCATTTTTGGACCAAACTTAGTGAAACTTGTTGTTTTGAAAACTTCAACTGGTCTTCTTTCTTATCACCATTTTATTAGATTTTTTCAAATTTTTTAGAAGCCTCAAAAGAGCTTCTCTTTTAGGTCCCATGTCCCCTGTTCACAAACTCAGCTTAAACTGAGTATTTCTCAGATTTGTGCAAGCTTGCACAGGGCTCATAAGAGCTCCCCAAGGTCTGATTTTTTGGTTTGTTAGGTCTCACCTAGGTCTAGTTTAAGTTTCTATATTTGGTTTTTGTTGTCTAGCTTATTTGAGTGCTTATCTTTGAGTTGCAAGTTGCCACTGGAAACTGTTTTAGCACATTAATCTCAAATAAGTAAATCTGTACATCTTGCAATTCAGAGGCTATGGCTTATTGTTTTTAGTTGCATTTTGCTTATTATAGCATAGTAGAACTTCTGTTCCAGTGTGGTGCTTGTTTGTGCTCATTTGGCTTATTCTCGTGCTTATTCATAAGCACATTCCATAGAAGTTCCATAATCTTACACACAACCACCTATTTTTCCATTTTTCCTTGATTCCTTGCATTATTTTAAGCTTAACTTGAATTTTTCAGATTTTTCCAGTACTGTTTAGTATTTTTCTTGATTTAATTCAGTTTTTAAGCATTTTTAATTAGCATTTAATACAAAAAATTAAGAAAAGTCTCAAAAAAATAATTTTTCATTTTTCTTAAGTTTAGATAAATATAAAAAGACAAAAAAGTATTTTTCTAGATTTTTCTAAGTTAAATTTGTATTTTTAAATAATTTAATTAGTTTTTAATAGTTTTTAATTCCTAGAAAATCCAAAAATAATCAGAAAAATACAAAAATAGTTTTGAAAATTCTCTTTTGATATTTTAGATTTTTCTAAGTCTTAATTTTATTTTTCTAGCTTTATTTCACATTTTCTTGTATTTTAGGTAATTATTTAATAGTTAAAAATAGTTTTTAATTAGATAATTAGTTTTAAAAATAATTTTCTTTTTCTAAAAATTTTATTTTATCATTAGGTTTGTAAAAATATCATTTTCATATTTTTAGGGTTAATATTGTGTAAGTTTCACATTTTTATTTGTACGTCGCGTAGTTTTTAAATTCAGTTTTATAAAAACATAAAAACAAAAACATCATTTTGCAAATAGTGATAGCGTTTATTTAATATTTTTTATCTCTTTAATTTTCTTTAATTTGCATTTAAGCCTCTGTATTTGTTTGATATTTCTGTAGTTATATTAATCTCAAATCTCTTTTCCATTCAAATTCCTCGATCACTTTACGTTTGATAATCCATTGCATAGCTCGCTGGGACATAACGACCCGGGGAGACCCTATACTCCTCAGATCCTCATTGCATTCGTGCTTAAGCAATTTTAAGCTGATTACGGCCTGCCATTCACAAGTGGCCGGCTTGAGTGATTTAGCTTGACTGTTTGGCACGCATCAACGCCGTTAATTCATTATTGTTTATTTGAGGTTAAAGTGAAATTTCACTGGTGAGTTTACTTAGTATCTGAAGGTATCGGGGATGGTTGGATGAAGATTCTTCGAGATCCTTGCTCGAGCTTTTAACATATACAATGACAAAGACTTGGAAATCTAGTTATTTTTGGGTAATTCTTCCTTTTTACTACCACAAAATAACTATCACTTTAAGGAGTTACGTTGTAGTGCTCAGTGTCACGTGAAGTTGTGGATTTTCAAGAGGTGATGTACGTCCTATACTTGATGGTTGGTTGGGTGAAGAGTATAGGGTACTTAGGGATTCAAAGTTGCATGAAATATCTGCAACGCTCTTAGTCACACATTTGTGCAAGTTTAAGTCTAAAGTTCAGGTTATTTTAAATCAATGTCAAATTCATCATATTGGGTTTTCTCCATCAGCTGTCACGACAAAGAGCCGACTGAATGATAATGGGGTTGGTAACAATTTAGCTAAGAGTAGTAGAAAAGAGAGAGATGACGCTTGAATACTTCAGTTCAAACCTCGTTCCTTAAAGAAAAGAAAAGTGTACGATTCAGTGCGCTTTATCTTCGGAAGAAGAGAAATCTTCTTGTTTATGACGTTTGAATACTTCAGTTCAAACCTCATTCCTTAAAGAAAAGAAAAGTGTATGCTTCAGTGCTCTTTATCTTCGGAAGAAGAGAAATCTTCTTGTTTATGACGTTTGAATACTTAAGTTCAAACCTCGTTCCCTAAAGAAAAGAGAAGTGTACGCTTCAGTGTGCTTTATCTTCGAAAGAAGAGAAATCTTCTCGTTTATGACCATTCTCATCAACAAGCTTCATGCTTTTTCCATGCACGCTCAGTCATCAAGTGAACCAACCTACCGTTGATTGTATTCTTATTTCACTTGCTCAATCAAAATTGGCAATGACGCATCATTTACAATTTTTGCGGGGGAGAAGTGGGAATAGACTACATTTGGATGATACTCACTTGTTTAGTCAAGAATGGCAACTTAGTATGCAATTCTTGAGGGAGAGAAGAAGTGTGAATTTACTGCATGTTGATTGACATCTGAGAATAAATGGTCATACGGCTCCAAAATCATGTAAGAACCGAGCTTCTTCCTATCGGGTTATCTTCACATGGAGTTTCCTCTAAGAGCCGTTGGTTGACATCTTCTCATGGGCTGATGTGATTAATGACAAAGTGCTTCCAGTTAATGCTTCACGTACACATCATCATGATGATTTCGAAAATCTTTCTGTTCTTGTTTGATGTGAAAGATTGCTAGTTTAGTGTTACCATTTCATGTGTTCGTTGCGGGGCTAATTTCCTTGATGAACATCTTTCTGTTCTTGTTTGATGTGAGGGATTTGAGTTAAGGGGATTTACAATATGCATTTGGTGAGATGAAGATGTTGACTTTCTATTCCCCAAACGGACAATTTTGAAGAAGGTCGAGTCTACAGTCTGTTCTACATTTTCTGCTGCGTGTTAGAAGACTAAAGACGAGTTGCATTTGATTATCAAAAGACTTCTTCTTAATCCGGGAATTTATTAGAAAGATTGTCAGTTTAGGGGAGAACACTAATTGGGGGAGAGTGAAAAGCCAGATTTAATCCCTAATTAGATTTGCTCACATTGTTCTTCAGCAAGTTGATTCTCACAAGATTTCAAGTGTTATTCTCACAAGATTTCGAGTATATGGGCTTACAAATGTGTTGCTGATTATGAAGTATCAAAATCAGCAAGGGGGAAGGAGACATACTTCTAAAAGCACAACAAGTACACATGACGAACTTAATACTTCTGCTTGATTGAAGTTATTCCGGGAAGACAAATGTCATAAACGCAGAGAAACTCAGTGTGTATCTTGTGGCTTTTGGTGTTCTTACTCCAACTACGTAGGGGAAGAGATGTAAGATACAATTTCTGATGACAAAAGAGTTACACAATTGTGTGATGATTTCGATCAGATCGCAATCATCAGGGGAGAGAAATGTGTACATTGGGGATGCACAGCAGGTTCACGTGATCGAGCTTAATCACTTATTCCGGAGTTGACATCCGTAGAGATAATCAGTGATTCAACCTGCTGCTTCGAAGTTAGCGGTTATTCTTCCTCTGGGTATATGTGTAATTCGGGTTCTTGAGCTTTATACAATGAGACTGACTGCATCAATTCAACTACTTGGGGGAAGTGGTCTCTTGACAACTTTTGGTATGCATCGCTTCAGACTTCAGAGGAAAGAAATATGAGAAGAGTTATTCAAGCGTGGGATGATACGTTGTTGTTCTTTTTGATGATACCTGATGAGTGTGTAAATACTCATCATTTTTGTACCATTTAAACTGCAAAAACATCTGAAAACACTCAGAAATGCATCAAAATGATAAAAATATCACAAATAAGTGTTTTATGTGTTTTAAATGCAAAAATATCAAAATCTGGTGAAAAACGTATCAAGTTTGCATAATTGGCAGTTTTAGTCCCCCAAGTTTCAAAAGTTGTCAAAAACAGTCCCTGGTAAAACAAAATAAAGAAAAATGTTATTCAAGGTCCCTGAAATATTCTAAATTGTCAAAAATGGTCCTTGAATAAATCTTTTGTTAAATGGCAGAAAAGGTCCCTGAACTTTCATAAAATGTCAAGTTTGGTCCCTGGAAAATTGAAAATGACAAAACTGGTCCTTGTACTATTGGAACTTTTCAATATTGGTCCTTGTGACAATTTTGATAAAATGGCAGGAATGGTCCTTCAAGATTTCAGAATTATAAAACAAGTCCTTGTCATATATCTAAACCATGCCTTGTCAAAATCCTTTTGACCCCCTGCCATTATACCTTTTGAGCCCCCTGTCAAAACCCCTTGACCCTCCCTTTTTGAACCCCAAGTCAAACAAAAGTCAAACTCTCAGCCTTTACCGCCACCTCCTGTTTATCCCTTCCAACATGACTGCAACCACTTGCCTGCTCCCCCTTCCATCACCTCACCTTTTCCACCACCCTCATCATCATCAACCCCCCACAATAAATGCCACCCCCCCTACTTGCTAGTTTCAGAGCCTATAAGTCAAAAACAGGCCTTCCCGCCAAAATGATAAAAATGGCCAAAATGTGCAAAACTCAACCATTGGCCAATTTCAGAGGTGGGATTCAATCAGAAGGACACGTGGGAGTCAATGGAAGTATAAAAAGAGGAAGAGAAGAAGAGAGAAGGCAGTAGTTAGTTTTTAAAATTTCTTTCATGTCGTTTTTAGTTCAAATGTATTAATTCAAGTTCAAAAGCTGTTATCTTTTGTTTGAATGTATTAAACTTAAGTTACATATTCAGTATAATCTAGTTTTAATCATCAATTCCAAAGTTTTATTTATTCTCATATTTTTGTATTACTGTTGCACTTTTCAGTTTTCAACTCTTATGTACAAGCTTCCAAAAGCTTATTTCTCAGTTACAATAAGCTTATACAAGCTTCTCATAGCTTTCTGTAAGCCTGTGTTCAAGTTTTAAGCAGTTTTGGAAATTGGTCAACATAAGTCAAAATGGAGCAAAAATGGGTATGAAATGGAAATGGGTTGAAGCAGTGTTGGAATTGGGTTGATTTTGAGTTAATGGGTTGATCTGTTTAGGTTAGAGGTTCCTTTGGTGTTGTTTCAAGCCATTGTGGCTTAGGACCATTTGTAAGTGATTTACAAAGTTTCTTTGCATAACCTGTATTTGTAGTTTTTACTAGTTCATATCTGTTTAACAAGATGTATTTAGGTTAGCTTAATACATTTTGATCATTCATAGTAGCCAGTTAAGTGTCTATCTCAGTTTTTAGTTCAAATCATTTGTTTAAAGGGTGTTTGGGTTTGCTGTCAAAACCTTGTTAAAGGTTTAGTCAGTGGTAAACTCTTGTTGTCTTATGTTTGTTTAGTCTATTTGTGCTCATATATGTCCTAGCTTTGTGCCTGCAAGCTCTCAAAGTCAAATCTATATCAATCTATCTTTCATGCTTGACTGTTGGAAATTTTGGATAAGCAAAGTTTATTTTGTGCTTGTAATACATAGATATAACTAGCATTAAGCTCATTTCAGTATAATACATCAATCTCAGTCTTTGAATTGGTTGCAAATCTCATTAAAGTCAAAATCTCCAAATTTCTTCAAAAAGTCAAAACTGAAAACTCAGTTTTTATCAAACTGAGTTGATTTGTCTTGAGTTCAATTCTGGACCAATTTCAACAAAACTTGTGGTTTTGAAAAGCTCTACTGGTCTAGTTTATTATTGTGAATTTTGTGTATTTTTGAGAATTTTCTTTAAGCTCCAAATGAGCTTGTCAAAGGAGCTTAATATGCCCTGTGCACTGACTCAGTTGATACTGAGTCTGCACAGGGACTTGCAAGGCTTGTCAAGGGCTCAGCCTAGCTCACCCAAGTCTAGTTTTTGGTTTAAAGGGTCTTGGCCAGGTCTATTTTAAGTTTCAATAGTTGGTTTTGATTCTTAGCTTATTGGGAAGCTTATTTGTAAGCTACAAAGAAGCCCTCAAAACTGTTCTTAACACTTGGTTCTCAAAACCTCAAATCTTGGTAGCTTGCAATTCAGATGTTTAGAATAGTTGTAATTGGTTCCTTTTGAGTAGTTATAACATATTATTGCTTCTGTATTCAGTTTGTGCTCAGTTGTGGCTTGTGGCTTATTTGAAGTGCTTATTATATAAGCACTTGCCTTGCAGCCTCAAATTCCTTCAAACAAGCACCTGTTTTTCTATTTTTCCTAGTTTCATAATATTACTTTAGAGTTTTCCTGAATTTTTCAGATTTTTCCAAGTCAGTTTACTATTTTTCTTAATTTAAACTAGTTTTTAAGACTTTTTAAATAGCTTTTAATCCAAGTAATTAAGAAAAAGTTCAAAAAAATAATTTTTCATTTTTATTAAGTTAAGATAAATATAAAAAGCAAAAAAAATATTTTTCCAAATTTTTCTTAGTTAAATTTGTATTTTTAAATAATTTAATTAATTTTAAATAGTTTAAAATTCATAGAAAATAGATAAATAATCAGAAAAATATAAAAATAGTTTTGAAAATTCTTTTTTGTTATTTTAGACTTTTCCAATTCATAATTTTATTTTTCTAATTTTATTTCCTATTTTCTTGTATTTTAGGCTAATATTAAATAGTTAAAAGTAGTTTTTAATTAATAATAATTAATTAATTAGTTATAAAAATAATTTTCTTTTTCTAAAAATTTTCTTTTATCATTAGGTTTGTAAAAATGTCATTTTCATATTTTTAGGATTTATATTGTGTAAGTTTCACGTTTTCATTTGTACGTTACGTAGTTTTTAATTTCAGTTTTATAAAAACATAAAAACAAAAACATCATTTTAAATATAGTGATAGCGTTTATTTAATATTTTTTATCTTTTTAATTTCCTTTAATTTGCATTTAAGCCCCTGTAGTTTATGGGCTTTTCCTTAGTTATAATCATATTCAAATCTCTTTTCCCGTTCAAATCTCTCGATCACTACACGTTTGGCTATTCTCGCACAGCTCGTTGGGACTTAACGACCTGGGGAAACACTATACTCTCCTGATCTTCATTGCATTTGCTTCTGAGCTGTTTTAAGTTTGTTACGGTCGGCCATTCACAAGTGGCAGACTTGAGTAATAAAACTTGACTGTTTGGGAGCGGATCAAATTTTGGCGCCGCTGCCGGGGAGCAGTGCTAATAGTCTTACGTTTAGCAGATTAGTAATTTGAATATTCACTCCTTGTTTATACCATCTATATATTTTCTTATAAAAAATCCAAAAACCCAAAAAGATTTTCATTCTTTGTTTTTACAACATGTTTTTCAAAAATACCAAAAATATTCCTCTTTACCCTCTTACCCTTTTTGATTCTTCATTCCTTTACCCTCTATCCATTTGATTCTAACTTCTTCTATTCTCATGGAATCTCTCGAGGACGAATTCTGGGACGAAGTTGAAAAACTTCAGACTTCATCACAAATGTCAAGAATTCGTGTTGTTCGTGATGATCCATTAATTCTGCGTAGGGAAATGGAACGAGAAACCGGGGTGACAAAGGACCAGGTACTTCCTTCTGATAATGGAAGTGCTAAATATGTCCAACCTACGGTTATCCAAAGATCTAATCCCTCAATTGCTCCTAAGCCGTCTAGAATTGATTCTAAACTTTCACGATTTACGGTTAAAAGAAAACATGCAGAATTTAGACCGGTGACCAGCAAGAATGACTTGCCTAATCTTCACGTTTCTCAAGAACCAGAACCGGAGACCATAACGGAAGTGGTGTAAATTGCTAGCTCTCAGAGCACACCACTTGTCCCACCTCCGGATTTTTCAAAATGTTCTTCGAGACTTGATAGTCATTCAGATCACCATGTTGGTTTTGTTGATTCTTTGAATAAACAGATTCCTTATCATAACTCTCAAATGAAATCGTTTATTCCTTGTGTCGGTTGTGGTGAGCCTCTTTTTGGTTCACCCTGTCGTTGGTGTACATGTGTACAATGTGGTAATGATATTCGTAACGGGAGTTGTTTGTTTTGTGGTTCGAGGAATTCATTTGATTATGATCCTTATCAGAACTCATTTAACGACCCCTCTAACTTTTCCAATTACCCACCACAGCCCGACTCATCTTCATATAATCAACATAACTGCTGTGAATTTTGTGGAGGTCCTCACCAAGGATTTGAGTGTCAATCCGGAAACACGTTTGTCTATGAACAGTTTTCCGGTGATGCTCAGAACTTTGGTTACGACCAGTATCCATATAATTCACCAGTCCAGACTCAACAGTTTTACTGTTGTGAGAACTGTGGAGGTCCCCATTTCAGCTCTGATTGTCAAACAGGAAATCCATTCCCTTGTAACAATTACGACTATCCATATCACGACCAACCTCCACAGCACCATACGGTTCAAACTCCACCTGAGCCGTTGTCTCAAGAAATCTCCCAAGATTTTGAAACCGCAATGAAAACACTTGAGGATACGATTCGTAACTTTAAGAATCAAGTGAGTAGTGAAAAGACCATGGGAGAATTGCTGGCCAAAGAACGAGAAGAACGAGAGGCCAGCAAATCTAGGGAAGAATTATTAGTCCTAGAGCAAGCAGCTCTAAGACGTTCCCAATTTCTTAAGGCAGCTATGTACGATGATGACGAGGAGAGTATTTCTTTTAAGGATATTATTTCTCAACTCCCTCAGTCAGTTGATATCCCAGCAGTTGAGATTCCATCTCAAACAACTGCTATCACACCCGAAGCTCCCACTCACTCTCTGAGCATGGGGGACGAGCATCTTGACACTGTTCCTGAAAAGGAATCGGACGAATTCATAAAGTCTAGTGTTGAGAACCTTGTCCCAATCCCAAGAGAGTCACAGGGAATTCTTGATCATGTGTGTGATATCCCTCCTCCTCTTGTCTTCCAAAATGATCATATTGAGATGTTCTCCGATTCTAATGATAATGATTCGTTATCTTGTGGAGACATCGTTTATGTGGAAGATTTACCTTCTGAGCTTGTTAGCTTAGAAGAAGAGAATGATGAAGTTACTAACACTGAAATCAAAGATGAAGCACTTCGTGCAACATTACTGAATGTCAGTCTTCTCATTTCTAAAATCGAGGCTTTCAATGAAAAACCTATTTCATCTCCTATCCCCATTAAGGATAGTGACATTCTTTCCGATGATTCTATTCCGGAAATGAAAGCCTTCTGTTTTAATAATATGGGAGAGAAGATTAGTGGCAGTACCACTTTTCATTCTCATAATTCTCTCCCCGATTATGAATCATGTACATTAGAGGAGTTCACCAGTGAACCCACTCATATCAATTCTGAATATGATTCATTCACCTTCATGGAGTTCTCAGATGAACCCACTCATATCATATCTCCACCAGAGTATGATAACTTCTACTTTGATCTAGACACACCCGGGATATGTCTAGACCAATTGAGCTTAAAAGATGAAATTCATGCTATTATGAATTCTCCTTCTGATGATGATGAGTTAGTCAAGATTATTATCATGACTTTCTTTCTCTTCTTCACCTATCCCGTGGCTTCTCCTGTTCTTCACTCCTTCGGGAATGAAGACATTATCTTTGACCCCGGCATTTCCATGTACCATTTGTGAGCCGGGTCTGTCTGTATATCTCGTCGGTGTGGAACTTTCACGTACTTCAATGTTTATCCAAACATCTTGAATGAAAGTCCGATGGAGATTGTCTCTTCCACTTACTTCCCCATGAACCAATTAATTCGGGGTCGAGTCAAGCTAGCGACTCGGTAATCAAAAACAGTAGCATGCTACATGGGTTTTCACCCGTGTGTACCACCCTAGTGTGGGGGAGATGCCCCACATGTTGTATATAGATCTAAAAAATGAATGAAAATTGTAAATATAAAAAGAGAATAATTGTTGTGTTTCTACACTTAGCTAGTAATGTTATCTTTTTACGTTCTAAGTTTCGGCATAACAGCCGGTACTTTGAATATTGAGGACAATATTCATTTCTAAGTGTGGGGGGGAAATTCTGGCGAATTTGATCATAAAATGTACCCTTTTAGTCCATTTTTCCCCCAAAATGGCCAAATTTTAAATTTTTTTTTTAGTGGAAGTACTATGTACTTAACACAACAAATGGTAATCAGTCCAGCATGTCTAACCCACATAAGGATTGGCTAATCCAGGAGCAAACGGCTCTTGGTAAAGATATCTCAAATCCGTTGACGGCTTGCAATTTGCCCAAAATTGTATGGTTTTCAGCTCACCATATCCTAAAAAGTGAAGAGTTGGCTAGCCCGCAAGTTTATGGCTTGTGGTAAAGGTAGTTGGAAAACCATAATTGGTAATCAGCTCACCAAAGATAATATTGATAATTTATCTAAGAGTTGGCTAGTCCAGAAGCAAACGGCTTCTGATAAAGACAAATCAAATCCGTTGAAAGCTGGTGATTTGCTCAAAATCATTTGGTTATCGGTGTACCAAGGTTCTTACTTGAACTGAAACATTTGGCTACTCCAGAAGTAATGGCTTTTGGTAAAGAGATGAAATCCATTAATTTTTCTTAAAACATTGCTAGGGACTAGCAATATCTTAGTGTGGGGGATTGATGAGTGTGTAAATACTCATCATTTTTGTACCATTTAAACTGCAAAAACATCTAAAAACACTCAGAAATGCATCAAAATGATAAAAATATCACAAATAAGTGTTTTATGTGTTTTAAATGCAAAAATATCAAAATCTGGTGAAAAACGTATCAAGTTTGCATAATTGGCAGTTTTAGTCCCCCAAGTTTCAAAAGTTGTCAAAAACAGTCCCTGGTAAAACAAAATAAAGAAAAATGTTATTCAAGGTCCCTGAAATATTCTAAATTGTCAAAAATGGTCCTTGAATAAATCTTTTGTTAAATGGCAGAAAAGGTCCCTGAACTTTCATAAAATGTCAAGTTTGGTCCCTGGAAAATTGAAAATGACAAAACTGGTCCTTGTACTATTGGAACTTGTCAATATTGGTCCTTGTGACAATTTTGATAAAATGGCAGGAATGGTCCTTCAAGATTTCAGAATTACAAAACAAGTCCTTGTCATATATCTAAACCATGCCTTGTCAAAATCCTTTTGACCCCCTGCCATTATACCTTTTGAGCCCCCTGTCAAAACCCCTTGACCCTCCCTTTTTGAACCCCAAGTCAAACAAAAGTAAAACTCTCAGCCTTTACCGCCACCTCCTGTTTATCCCTTCCAACATGACTGCAACCACTTGCCTGCTCCCCCTCCCATCACCTCACCTTTTCCACCACCCTCATCATCATCAACCCCCCACAATAAATGCCACCCCCCTACTTGCTAGTTTCAGAGCCTATAAGTCAAAAACAGGCCTTCCCGCCAAAATGATAAAAATGGCCAAAATGTGCAAAACTCAACCATTGGCCAATTTCAGAGGTGGGATTCAATCAGAAGGACACGTGGGAGTCAATGGAAGTATAAAAAGAGGAAGAGAAGAAGAGAGAAGGCAGTAGTTAGTTTTTAAAATTTCTTTCATGTCGTTTTTAGTTCAAATGTATTAATTCAAGTTCAAAAGCTGTTATCTTTTGTTTGAATGTATTAAACTTAAGTTACATATTCAGTATAATCTAGTTTTAATCATCAATTCCAAAGTTTTATTTATTCTCATATTTTTGTATTACTGTTGCACTTTTCAGTTTTCAACTCTTATGTACAAGCTTCCAAAAGCTTATTTCTCAGTTACAATAAGCTTATACAAGCTTCTCATAGCTTTCTGTAAGCCTGTGTTCAAGTTTTAAGCAGTTTTGGAAATTGGTCAACATAAGTCAAAATGGAGCAAAAATGGGTATGAAATGGAAATGAGTTGAAGCAGTGTTGGAATTGGGTTGATTTTGAGTTAATGGGTTGATCTGTTTAGGTTAGAGGTTCCTTTGGTGTTGTTTCAAGCCATTGTGGCTTAGGACCATTTGTAAGTGATTTACAAAGTTTCTTTGCATAACCTGTATTTGTAGTTTTTACTAGTTCATATCTGTTTAACAAGATGTATTTAGGTTAGCTTAATACATTTTGATCATTCATAGTAGCCAGTTAAGTGTCTATCTCAGTTTTTAGTTCAAATCATTTGTTTAAAGGGTGTTTGGGTTTGCTGTCAAAACCTTGTTAAAGGTTTAGTCAGTGGTAAACTCTTGTTGTCTTATGTTTGTTTAGTCTATTTGTGCTCATATATGTCCTAGCTTTGTGCCTGCAAGCTCTCAAAGTCAAATCTATATCAATCTATCTTTCATGCTTGACTGTTGGAAATTTTGGATAAGCAAAGTTTATTTTGTGCTTGTAATACATAGATATAACTAGCATTAAGCTCATTTCAGTATAATACATCAATCTCAGTCTTTGAATTGGTTGCAAATCTCATTAAAGTCAAAATCTCCAAATTTCTTCAAAAAGTCAAAACTGAAAACTCAGTTTTTATCAAACTGAGTTGATTTGTCTTGAGTTCAATTCTGGACCAATTTCAACAAAACTTGTGGTTTTGAAAAGCTCTACTGGTCTAGTTTATTATTGTGAATTTTGTGTATTTTTGAGAATTTTCTTTAAGCTCCAAATGAGCTTGTCAAAGGAGCTTAATATGCCCTGTGCACTGACTCAGTTGATACTGAGTCTGCACAGGGACTTGCAAGGCTTGTCAAGGGCTCAGCCTAGCTCACCCAAGTCTAGTTTTTGGTTTAAAGGGTCTTGGCCAGGTCTATTTTAAGTTTCAATAGTTGGTTTTGATTCTTAGCTTATTGGGAAGCTTATTTGTAAGCTACAAAGAAGCCCTCAAAACTGTTCTTAACACTTGGTTCTCAAAACCTCAAATCTTGGTAGCTTGCAATTCAGATGTTTAGAATAGTTGTAATTGGTTCCTTTTGAGTAGTTATAACATATTATTGCTTCTGTATTCAGTTTGTGCTCAGTTGTGGCTTGTGGCTTATTTGAAGTGCTTATTATATAAGCACTTGCCTTGCAGCCTCAAATTCCTTCAAACAAGCACATGTTTTTCTATTTTTCCTAGTTTCATAATATTACTTTAGAGTTTTCCTGAATTTTTCAGATTTTTCCAAGTCAGTTTACTATTTTTCTTAATTTAAACTAGTTTTTAAGACTTTTTAAATAGCTTTTAATCCAATTAATTAAGAAAAAGTTCAAAAAAATAATTTTTCATTTTTATTAAGTTAAGATAAATATAAAAATCAAAAAAAATATTTTTCCAAATTTTTCTTAGTTAAATTTGTATTTTTAAATAATTTAATTAGTTTTAAATAGTTTAAAATTCATAGAAAATAGATAAATAATCAGAAAAATATAAAAATAGTTTTGAAAATTCTTTTTTGTTATTTTAGACTTTTCCAATTCATAATTTTATTTTTCTAATTTTATTTCCTATTTTCTTGTATTTTAGGCTAATATTAAATAGTTAAAAATAGTTTTTAATTAATAATAATTAATTAATTAGTTATAAAAATAATTTTCTTTTTCTAAAAAATTTCTTTTATCATTAGGTTTGTAAAAATGTCATTTTCATATTTTTAGGATTTATATTGTGTAAGTTTCACGTTTTCATTTGTACGTTACGTAGTTTTTAATTTCAGTTTTATAAAAACATAAAAACAAAAACATCATTTTAAATATAGTGATAGCGTTTATTTAATATTTTTTTTATCTTTTTAATTTCCTTTAATTTGCATTTAAGCCCCTGTAGTTTATGGGCTTTTCCTTAGTTATAATCATATTCAAATCTCTTTTCCCGTTCAAATCTCTCGATCACTACACGTTTGGCTATTCTCGCACAGCTCGTTGGGACTTAACGACCTGGGGAAACACTATACTCTCCTGATCTTCATTGCATTTGCTTCTGATCTGTTTTAAGTTTGTTACGGTCGGCCATTCACAAGTGGCAGGCTTGAGTGATAAAACTTGACTGTTTGGGAGCGGATCAATACCCCGAACGGAGAATCACGATGATCATTCTTAAAAGGAGCAGCAAGATTTATGATAATCGTGCGCTCCGTTGTGCACATGGCTAAGACAAGCTTGAAAGAGAGCTTTGAATCTGCTCAACAAGAAGATTTTCGGTTTGGGGGGAAGCTACCAAAGATTCACTTTCAGAAGGCTCAAGTTCTGACAACGATTCAAGAGCCTCGAAAGCTTTGGTGGTGAAAGTTTAAGAGATGATGATTTCTATCTTCTACAACATGCTGAACGATATCCTTATCTCGGTACTCGTATCATCATCTTCTTAAACTATATCATCTACTTTGTAAATATTTTTCAAAAACCAAAATACAAAAATATAAAACCAGCAAAAAGAAAATAGAAAAATATAAAATATTCAAAAATCCATAAAAATCGGAAAATTTGAAAATACCAAAAATATTGTTTTTTCAAGACATGTCTTCTGGTATCGATAACATCTACGGTATTAGAAATGTCATTCAATAATGGCACGAGACATAATTCGAGCTTTTAAATTGCCAAGCCATCCCGGGCCGGGGTCAGTATAGAATGAAAGGGACGACCCTAATGTTGTGTTGGCAAAGCCAACTTCTTGGGTTTCGGGAGGAAGAAAGCGGACGTGGGGACCCGGGTCGGGGCACAACGTAACTAAAGGATTCCATTTAGGGCCTGCCCAACAAGTAGACCAAAATAACTAGCTTCTAGTCCCAAGCCTCCAAATCGAAGCTTCGGAGAGCCTTCTCCTAGTCTATAATAGTTAATGACTTCTTTCTTCTCAGCAATTCGTTTCTAACCACCACCTAGTTGTTTGCGTTATGCATATCGATTGCAGTGGTCCTTTGGAGAGTATGCAAACCGTAGCTGATAAAGGGCTGGTCCAGTGGAAGCGAATTCACCCGTCATTTCCGTACCACGGCTACGCATTTGATCAAGATAACGAGTCAACTCGATCAACAAATTATTTGCCAGTACGACCTCAACTTCAAGTTCTCCCTATAGTCGCCTAAGGATAGTTCGTCTCACTTCGTTTGGTTCAGTAGTCATAGTTTGCGAGATGATAGTTGAGAGAGTTTAAAAAGAAGTTGTGTGTGAGAGATTTTAAAATAAGAAGTCATGTGTGTGAAAAATTTAAAATAAAACTTGGTGTTATTTATAGAGTGGAGGCTTTTTTTTTTTTTTTTTTTTTTTTTTTTTTTTTTTTTTTTTTTTTTAGTTTGAAATTTCAAATAAACAACCGTTGCATTTAAACGGTATATTTTTTGTCTTATCCTCTCCGAGGAACCGGCGAGAGAGCTCTTGGCGAGCCACGACGGTGTAGTGGCTAAGGCTCGGCGATGCCGAATGGGGTGCCACATTAGCTTCGGCGAGTGGTTTCGCCATGGTACCTGAGCCTCTTATAATGTGAATGATAAAGATTTAAAACATACGTTTTTAGGGGGTTATTTAAGCCCTAAATCAACACATTTTATATCTGTTACTACTTAAAATCGCTCCTTTTCACATTTTAGGTCTTTTGAAAGCAAAATCGTTCCTTAAAAAAATTCCTTTTTATTGATTTATTTTTCACATGTTGGTGGTGGTGGCGGCGGTGGACGGTGGTGGCAGCGGTGATAAAAACGTTTAAAAACGGACGAAAATGTTTAAAAAATGATGAAAATGTATTAAAACGTGTGAAAACATACGAAAATATTTTCCGCATAATAGAAAAAATTCCGTCAAAATTTTTTATAGAATTAAATAAAAAAAAATATTGTATAAAAATCATGCCAAGAAATCTAGTAAAAAAAAATTTTGTCAAAAAATTTTATAAAAAAAACTCCGTTAAAAAGTATTCAATAAATTTCAAAAATTTAAATAAAAAATATGTCAAAAAAGTTTTAAAAAACTTTTGTCAAAAAATTAAAAAAAAATTTGGACAAAAAAAATAAAAAAATAAAAAAATAAATAAAAGCACTTAAGGACTAAATCTGTAATACGAGACAAACCACATGGATCAAACAATTGAACATACAAGGGTATTAGTGTCATTTCAACTAGTGTTGATGGTTAAAATAACAGAAAAAGTGGTCAAGGGACTAAACCCGTTACGGGTCAAAACCACAGGGAAATGATTCGTTAAAAGAAACGTCTAGGGACAATTTTCGTTATACCCGATAAACCACAGGGACGATTTTCGCAATTAACTCTAATATTTTTGTGCTTAGAGAAAGAATAGACAAAAAGAGATAATGAAAATGAGACCCATAATTTCATTTAAATTCAAGAAACGCCACCTTCATAATAGAGATTTATGCAAAGATTATATTTAGGACTCAATCTCAAATTTGAGATTCACATTCAAATATCAAACAACAAAACTTACCATCAACCCCAAATCTAAACCGAAAGCCCCTCAACCAAACGGGCTTTTAAATCCAAATTCAAATCGTAATTATAAACTCATCTACAAACCAAACGGGTCCAAAGTACAAGTTGAGCTCATGTTCAAACCATTTTATAATAAATATAACATTGTAGACACTAACTTGCTATCATCTTTATGTTAAATCTTATATCTAAAGACCCAGGAAAACGATTCGTAGTAAATGTGAGTCTCTGATTATTTTTATGGGTCCTGATTATTTTCTGTGAGACCCTGATTCATTGGTTGTGTATTATATATGAGTGATTGTAGCTAATTGGCTACAAAAATTGTAGCCAAACTATCCCTTATATGATATACAATTTAAACAAGCTGTCATCAGCTTATTTTTAAGTGTGGGTGGAAAGGAGCCGAGCCGAGCTCGAGCTCGTTAAGGCTCGAGCTCGGCTCGTTTATATATATAAAGCTCGAGCTCGTTTCGAGCCTTATACTTTGAGCTCGAGCTCGGCTCGGGCTCGACTAATTTTATGATGTTTTGAGCTCGGCTCGTTAATTACATAAAGCTCGAGCTCGTTTACTACTTTTAAGCTCGTTTATATGTATAGACGATATATACACGTATATAATTCTAGGGCTCGTTTAGGCTCGCGAGCCTACTCGAGCTTTTTGTACAGAGCTCGGGCTCGAGCTCGATTATTAAATGAGCCCAAAATAAGGCTCGAGCTCGGGCTCGAGCTCGTTTAAGCTCGGCTCGTTCGAGCTTTTTACCGATCCGATCCCGAGCTTTTCACGAGCGGCTCGGCTCGTTTACACCCCTATTTTTAAGCTGTTGAAAGCTCGATAAGCCGAAACAAACACCCCGCTAGAAAGAATAATCCCATTTCAAGGTATTAACCTGTTATATTTTGTAAAAGAATGGTGACGTCATTTTGCATCTAGAATTTGCAAAAGCTAACGTTCATAGTCACAAGTAACACACATTCTGAAGCTCTCTTCACCTCAATGGCGTCGATGACGTCATCATCAGCAAACATCTCTAACCACATCCACCACAACAGAAACATCTTCATTAATCACAACACCAAATTAAATGGCATCAAAACAACTAGAATAAACAACTCTTCTCAAACTCGTCAGTTCATATCCTCATCATCATCATCTACAAACAACCACTCAGAGGATGATTATGAACAGAAACAAGTAGTTACTCGAAGGTATTTTGTATTTGTATTTATAATGTACAATTAATCTAATAATGGTGATGAGCTTAAACAATTTGGATGTTTCTATTGCAGGGAGGTTATGTTGAGGAGTAGTGGATTAGCTGTTCTTGGTGCCATTTTTCACTTTAGGTATATATGTCATAATTCAAATGTTATTACTAATATTACCTATATGTTTTATATTAGGTGTCAAATAATTCGAAAAGTGATTCTGAATCTTTTGGATCATTTCTACACAGACCCTTAAATATTTGAATTTTTACCAAATTTTTAAGCAACTTAACGACATGTATACTAGACACACTCTAGCCGGAGGTCTTTCCGGAAGCGGCCCGTTTAACGACCTCCCACCTCCCCCATAACCCGCTATTGTTGTTGTTGTTGCTCTCAGGAGCTTAACTGAGCTGTAAACATCACAAGCACGCACAAGCATTATCTCTGTCCGTTGTATTGTAACTGATAACCTTTCACTTTTGCTCTTCCCTTAGTTTTTCTCTTTCTTTTTCAGTGAGAAACACTAATGGAACAAAAGGTCTGAAAATTAAGGAGCACACACTGAATAAGCTTATTCAAGTGGGCTTTCTTAGAGATGGGGGGAGGCTTTTTTTGGAGTCATTGTCTTCTCTTAGCATGCACAGTTTGCTTACGCCTTAGGCACACCTATCTTTCTTCTTTTCGCGTTGGCCTAATGGATTGAATATGAATACAGATTAGTCTAGAAGTAAGCGTATATAAGCAATTGTGGATTCTGATTTTTAAGTAACGTATAATCACTATCAAATTCAACGCTAATTTTCTCATGTAATAGACTTTTAGCTACAAAATTTATCATGTAAAAGCATCACAAAATGGTCAATTATGCAAATTTCTCACACTTAAAAAGTTGTGGGCATTTCAATAAATCGACATAGGTCCAAAGTTATCATATTAATGTGACCATATGTTCGAAAATCAACTACCATGCAACTGTTTGATGGTTTATTTTTTGCAACTTACATATGATTCCTATATATGATGAAGAACTAGCGAATAAAACCATTACTGATTTTAATACCAAATAGTTGCATAGTGCATACGTTTTGGCGTAATATACTCTGTTAGAATTTCTTAACACAAAAAGTTAAAATATGAGGTAGTATAGATGGAAGTATTGAGTTGTCATGCGCTTATTGCAGTGGAAATAAACCAAATTACCTTGGCATACAGAAGAATCCACGAGCTTTAGCTTTATGTCCTGCAACAGACAAGTGCATCTCGACTTCTGAGAATATCAGCGACAGTGTCCACTATGCACCACCTTGGTAAGATATCATATGTTGAAAATTGCGTGAATGACTAAATATTATTATTAATTGAAAAATACCAATGACCACGTTTGAAAATGTAAAAACTAATATAAACTGAAACACAACGTTTGATAAAATTTGATAAAAATTTACCTTTTAGAAAAAAAAAAAAAAAGTTTGATAAAATTTCACAAACCCAACTTTGACATTGCCACAGTACTTAACAGCTTGGCATTTAATTTGTTTCTGCAGGAACTATAATCCAAAAGAAGGACGTGGAAGTAAGAAACCTGTCACCAAAGAAGTGGCAATGGAGGAACTTCTGGAAGTGGTTAGATAATAAACTTTCAGCCATTAGAGTGGAGGTGGGAAAATGGGGTTGGGTAACTTGTCAAACGGGTGGGGTTGCGTTGAACCAAAAACATTTCCTGTTAAGTCTCGCATAATTAGTTAATGCACTACACAGGATTAGAAAAGCTATGCAATAATAATAATGATATAGTTGTTAAAATTAGAAATAATACAGGGGCATGCAAGTAAGCGTTAACTTGGCGTGCCTGTCATCGTGTTTGACTAGGCTGAGTCAGTTGACATGTAGCTGTTACCAACAGGAATTACAGATTTAATTAGGATGTTTATCCTTAATTTGAATTGTTTTAGTTAGGATAAAGTACAAGTGTTTTAGGTTTATCATGTTGCTATTACTTAGAGGTTTGTTAGGTTTTCTTTCCTTTAAATGTAACCTGCTTTTCATTCAATAAAAAGTCAGAAAATAGAAGTCAATTGAGTTTATCTCAGAGATCGTTGGGTTCTTTCTATCGAGCCCTTAACCCCATAACTTGATCACATACCCGGGACCGTAACAGTAGCCCAATTCGACCCATCAATAAGGAAATGGGTCAGAATTGTCACTTTCATTCAAAACACAAAAAAAGGCACAGAACAATGTGTATTATGTTGCCTTTGGTTTAATGGCTCTTTTTTATGGTATGACAGATAAAATCAACAAAACCGGACAACTTCACACCAAGGATAGTAGACAGGAAAGATGATTATGTACGAGTGGAGTATGAAAGCCCAATTTTAGGGGTAAACTTTTACCTAAAATGTCGCTATTTCAGTTGATACATGGACATAAATGACGTGTTGAGTTACTTTGTTTGTCTCAGTTTGTGGATGATGTTGAATTCTGGTTTCCTCCTGGGAAGAAACCACTTGTACAATACAGATCAGCATCGCGCATAGGGCTTGGTTTTGATGCCAACAGAAAGAGAGTGAAGGTAATATGTTATATGTGTATCCCAGATACTCTCAGAAAGATCAATGAATGCTATTATCGTTTGGGCAGCTGGGGTCTTTTCCTCTTAATATATGCATCCATGTCGACACACATTTGTTATTATCATATACTTGACAGCTGAGACCCTTATGTCAGCTCTATACCAACTCATTTTAACCCATTATCATAACCTGTTTTCGCAAGCTGCCTATTTTGCCACCTGTCACCGGAATTTTGCCAATTTTGACACCTGTAAGCGCCACTTATTAATTGATCAATTACGATATTGTTACTTGATATTTTAAACTGGTTAATTCTTGATTATAATTTTACAAATTAACTTATCAAAATATAAAAGTTAGAATTCGAGATATAATTATTCCACTTGTTTGGAGAAATTACGGTTTGCCATCTTAGATCTTACAACTACGTACTACACCTAATATGTGCCAGTATCTCCGGTATATTTTTGTTATGATTTTCGAGTTATGTCGTGACATGCTGAAGGTATAATTGTTGTTATGTTATTTTGCATTATATAAATGTGGGTATGAAAGACTAATTATTTGCATGGTAATTATTGTTTGAGAAGAATGTGGTCCGATCGGTGTAGATTGGTTCAAGTCTTGATCCATTTATCTGCAGATACATTGGTCCAATGGGTCAACTTTTTTATGACCTTCTAATGCAACTAAGTCCGCTTTCAATTAGATCTTGATTATCCTATACCCCAACTTTATCATTACAAATTACTAATGTTGTTTGTTTATACTTTATATAGAAGATCCTTTACTCTGTCATCATAAACCTAAAGGGCATTTAAACAATTATACATTCATCATATAGAAATCATAAACAGTTTTTATTAGACTTTCCTTCGATCCGTTACGTTCGATTCTTCAAAAAATATATTCTTACGTTACCCATGTGCCATTGTCTTTTATGATAAGGCTCACTCAATTCCTTGTTCTTTTCATCAATATTTCAATGTATCAAAGTTTTAGATATTTCATTATCATATTCTAATGTAGTCAAGACATTTGATTAACCGTGAAACACTTAAACATGCAAATATAATGGGTCACAAGATCCTTTATTCACACTGATTCTTGGCGTAGTTTAATCGGTGCGAGATAAGAAGAGGATGTCACTCACATCATCATCCCATTGATTGCTTTGCTAATCAGTTTTTACTTTTTCCTCACCAGGCATTGCGGCTAGCTTTGGAGAAGAAAGGATGGGCTTCTGAAGACGATTTTTGAGAAGGCTTCGGTTGTTAACTATGTATTTTTTAATGGGAGCTCCATGAAGATGGAGGACCACAAAAGACTATTCAACAAAGTGTCAACTTGTATGTGATTTTGTTGAGCTCTTTGGAAGCACCAAGAAAGAATTACAGTTCATGTATAATGTATTGTTCATTTTGTATTTTAAGGTTTTAGGCTCGTTTAGTTGGTGAAAAATTTATCATTTTTTCAAGAATTTTTTCATATGATAAAGGAAATATTGAAAATCTGTTTAGTTACATTTTTTTCCAAGAATTTTTAAAAAGGGGCATTTACATATATCCTCACATACACACCCATATTTACATATTTTCCCAAATAGTGCTTTAACAGGCTTGTACATCATGCATAAAAAACTTGTGTTTGGGGAAATATGTAAATATAGGTGTGTATGTGGGGATATATGAAAATCTCCCTTTAAAAAATATGAAATTCTAATTCTCTAAATTTTAAGTACAAATTTGAAAAGCCTATTTTACTCTTCTCACTTTTTATACTTCCGTTTTAATACATTTTTATACATTTTTAACCGTTTTTATTCGTTTCCTATCGTTGACGTCCGTTTTTAACGTTTTTGTCATTTTTTATGTTTTCGTCCGTTTTTTTACGTTTTCGTATGTTTTTTACGTTTTCGTCCGTTTTTTAATGTTTTCGATTGTTTTTTACGTTTTCGTCTGTTTTTTACGTTTTCGTCTGTTTTTTACGTTTTCTTCCGTTTTTTTACGTTTTCGTGTTATTTTACGTTTTCATATGTTATTTTACGTTTTTCTGATATTTTATGTTTTCACCGTGTTTTTTTACGTTTTCGTTATTTTTTTTGACGTTTTCGTTCGTGTTCTTACGTTTTCATCCCTTTTTTTACGTTTTCATATGTTTTTTTTTACGTTTCATATGTTATTTTACGTTTTCATCTGATTTTTACTTTTTACGTTTTCGTCGATTTTTTTTTACGTTTTCGTCTGTTTTTTTACGTTTTCATATGTTTTCGTCAGTAATCTTACGTTTTCATCAGTTATTTTACGTTTTGTCCGTTTTTTACGTTTTCGTATGTTTTTTTTACGTTTTCATCTGTTATTTTACGTTTTCGTATGTTTTTTTACGTTTTTGTCCGTTTTTTACGTTTTCGTCTTTTTTAAGTTTTCGCCTTTTTTTTACGTTTCGTCCGTTTTTTTTACGTTTTCGTCTATTTTTTTACGTTTTCATATGTTATTTTATGTTTTCATCTGATTTTTACGTTTTCGTTCGTTTTTTACGTTTTCGTCCATTTTTTACGTTTTCATTCGTTTATTTACGTTTTCGTACGTTTTTTTTACGTTTCGTCTGTTTTTTTTACGTTTTCGTCTTTTTTCTTACGTTTTCTTCCATTTTTTACATTTGTGTCCTTTTTTTACATTTACGTCGTTTTTTTACGTTTTCGTCCGTTTTCATATGATTTCATAAGTTTTGTACGTTTTCTTATATTATCTTATGTAAGAAAATGGACGAAAACGTTAAAAAACGGCGGAAAACGTAAAAAACGCGCTAAAGCTTAAAAAAACAGACGAAAGCGTAAAAAAAATGGACGAAAACGTACAAAAACAGACGAAAACAAGAGACGAAAACGTAAAAATAGATGAAAATGTAAAAAAACATACGAAAACATAAAAAAATGGTCGAAAACATATACAACAGATGAAAACGAACGAAAAAGTAAAAAAACATACAAAAGCATACAAAACGGAAGCAACCGGACGAGAATGGATGAAAGAAGTTTAAAAGCGTGTAAAACGTATTAAAATCGGATGATATGTAAAAAAAATGGATAAATAAGAATGACAACGTACAAAAACGATAAAAAAACGGATGAAAACATATAAAACCGTACAAAAACGTATAAAATTGATAAAATTTGATAAAAACATACAAAGATCCAATATGGAAAAAAAGAGTTGATTTAAAAAGAAAAAAATGTTTGAAAAGAGCTTCATATAAACATCTTTTCATTTTTTTAAAATGGAAAAATATAATTCTATCTAAATGGGTTTTCAAAATTCTCAACTCTTCTTTAGATAAGAAAAACTAATCCCTTCTCTAGGAATTTAGAAACGGAAAACAAAAAAAAAAATTCACCAACTAAACGGCCTCTTAGTTTCTGATCGAAAAACTGTAAGAACAATTTACTCATCTGTCTTTCGTTGAGCCTTACAGCCAACTAACAAGAATGAACCAGGTAGGTTGACAAAACAAAGACTTGTCGAGATGGTCAAATTGGATCCAAAACTGGAAAACATACTGGGTTGAGTTGGGTACGATGGTTCAGTTCTGTTAATAAATTGTGAGTTAAATCATGATTACGAAAAAAAAAATATTTAGTGTCATGAAAAATGTCATTTAGTAGGTTATCGTATTATTACTGACTTCCAACCAGTTTGACTTACTTTTTAGCTGATTTTTTTTATTTTTTTTTTTATTTTAACTAGTTATCCCTAACCATCAAAACAAACATAAGTTCAGTCCAGACAAGAAACCAAGTTTTGGTCAAACATGATGCCCGATTCTTCTACATAGATAGAACTTTATAAATATGATCTCCAAAGCATTGAAGCAGACAATAACTATTGGGAATTGCATTCCACGATCCAATCAAAAGGGCTTACGTACTCTATACGAGGCAACTTGGGATCACCTTCAGATTGGGTAAACTAGAGACTAAGGGTGTGTTTGTTTCATTAAGATGTTTTAGGTCTTAATCTGACTACCACATCTTACTGGTAAGAGGTGGCTAGAAAGTCTAAATCTGAACAAAATAATGTTGTTTGTTTTGTATAATTGTCCGAATGATTTTAAATGCTCATTTCTACAATTTATTTATTTAACTAACGCAATGCGATAATAAGTAACTTATGTAAATATGAAACAAGACTTTTCATCATAAATATAACATAGTTAATTAACACAAGTCTTCAATCTCTTATAGAGTAAGAGACAGTAAGACAAGTCTCCCACCTCTCACTGAGTAAGGTGTTATATGTCTAACTGCGTCTGACTCAAAAGAAAAAAACAAACAAGCAAAAAGTTTGCCCTCCTCTTACTGGTAAGAGTAAGAGGGCTAGTAAGATTTTTTTAAAAAAAAAACAAACACACCCTAAATATACATAAAGGTCAACACAAGTATATGTGATCGTATGATGTTAGCAAGTACCGCATGCAACAAACTTGTATGCTTATTATCTTGTGTTGATCGGGTCAATGACTAGTCAAACTTCCTCAATACTTTCATACTTTGTGTGCAACTCCATAGGTTCATATAGATCATAGTATAACTAGTGTGTTGTACTGTGCAGTGCACTTAATTAACTCTGGCACAAGTAAGCTAAGGGCATTCAATATAGTAGTTTATGAAAAGGTTTATAAAATAATGAATAGGTCTAAAACTTGTAAAATATAGTGAAGATAGGTTTATAAATAAGTTTATGATGAATAGGTCTAGAATGTTAAACCTCTTCATAATTTAATGCACTTGAATTTTGTATAATTTATATAAAGTTTTATGAGGTTTATACATAGTGAAGATAGATTCAAAATTTGTTAATTAATGTCATAATAAAACTATAAACATTTATAAATATTTAACATAATAGATGCCCTAGAGGTCGAAACACCTTCTTTAATGATGACTTTACTAGACTCGAGTACACTATAACCAAGAAACATCACTTGTGGCATGTATAAGCGTCCATCACAAAATAATGAAGTATTTCCCATGTAGATACTTTTTTCTAATACGGTGTTCCACGATTGAGACATGTACTTATGATGATATCAATGATGCTCTTCTTTTCATGCTCATAAGACTAAAGGGAGCGGTGTTGACCGGGTCATCACCACCTTAACGCCATTTTAGTTTTTTTCTCTCTTCTCTTTTCTCACTTTCTTTCATTCCCTCTCATCATTCATCTATTTTGGTTACTTTCCCATCACCTTTTATTAAAATAATCACTTTATAAAAATATACCATATCCAATATCTCTCACACAATGACATATAAAAAGTATATATAGTAGTATATGAGTGATTCAGTGGTCTGAGTATAAAAGGCTTTGCACAATCACGACCCAAGACAACATTCATTTTGCCTGCCATATCAGCTTTCTTTCTCCGGAGACTTTCAGACGACCTAATATCAACATCAGCGACCTTCTTATTTTTTTAAAGTAATTTATTATTTATTTATTTATTTATATTTTTTTATCAATTCAAACCAAACGGTACATTTTTTAAAAATCTACCCGCATAACAAGCACACAAACTAGGTTGGAAATACGACCGAGTTGTGGTTTTGGTTGCCCGGCGACCGAACACGACCTTCAACCCACAATGGGGCGACCGACACTCGACCGACGAAGACCATAGGGTCGACCGAACCATTGTGCATAGCCTAATAGCCCAGTTAGTGCAACTTAAGGACTTCCGTACATGTACGACCACATGCACCTAGCTAGGGAGGAAGTTTATTAGGCTAAGCACAAAAGTGACCATGGGCGACATTCATTTTACCTGCCATATCAGCCTTCTCTCTTCGCCAACCTACAGACGACTTTTTACCACACTAAGGCGACCTTCATATATTTTTTTTTCAACTACCAAAATTTAACTTCTAGGGCTGTAAACGAATTGAACGTTCAGTGAGCATTTCATGAATCGTTCAGTAAAAAGTTCGTTTATGTTTGTTTATTTATTAAATAAACAAATGTGAGCAATATTTTACATTCGTTTAGTTAGATGAACGAACATGAACAAATGTCACGTCCGTTCATTTATGTTCGTGAACATTTGTTTATGCGTTCGTTTATGTCCATTTATTTATTTATATTCGTAAATCATATCTTTGAATCGTATAATTTTAAAGTTAGTTTTTTAAAATAAAACAACACATATAAAACAATATATTTTGCATAATTTAATAAAGTTTATGTTTGGTTGTCTATGTTCATTTATGTTCGAATCGTTTATGTTCATTTAGCGTTCGTTTAGTGTCTTAATGAACAAACATAAACGAATATGAACAACTCATTTTCTTAATAAACGAACATGAACAAGAAAATTTATCCGTTTAAGCGTTCATGTCCGTTTATTTGTCCGGTTAAAATTAAACGAACGAACATGAACAAGGCTCCGTTCGTATTCATATGGTACAACCCTATTAATTTCATTACATTTTTTTAAAAGACCAAATTTACAAATATTAAAAAAAAATACATAAAATAAAAATTAAACGTAACGGTCACGGCCCAACAAAATCACAACACGCATTTAAAAAAAATTATAACTTCATCTTCAACGCTACACAACGAAAACACACACTGAAAACACACACCTAAACACAAAAAACAAAAAATAAGTGGGAAAGTTTTGTTGGTTTGTGGTTCACTAATCGCACGACTCAAATAAAAAAAATGACGAATGGTAGGCAACCGATTCACCACAACAAGGACGACCAACTGCTGAATCGGTCGACCTACACCTACACTTGACCTTCATTACTGCGCATAGCCTTATCACCTATAAACTTAATTGTGGAAAGATGTATATTGCTCTCAGATTTGTCAAGTGATTACCGTAAGATTATTGTAAGACATTAAGTACAAAATTAGTTGTTGGTAGTTAGTGGTTCATTTATGGTATGCCATAAATGATTTAGGGTAGTTTAAGCGGTTGCTTGAGGTTAATGTTGTATTTTAGTCACATTTCATTGTATTTTCAACGTTTTATTGGTTAATATATTTTACCATGGTGGAAATTCTCTTTTACAAAAAAAAAATAATAAAAAATAAAAAATGAGATTATTGGTTTAACGGGTGCTAATAAGTAACATATTGCTAGTATGAGCTAGTATATATGCTATTAGATATTTGGGAAATCTGCTAACATCAAGACATATAGCTACCAACTAACTTCATACTCTTCGCTAACATGATCAATACGTAGAGTGAATTGTATTTGTGTTTAAGAAATTTTAAAAAGTGGTTAGTATTAATGGTTTTGTTTGAATATTGTATACATACTAAACTTAAATTCACATAATCAGTTACTAATAACAATCTTACTAGCTGTTGTTAGCAAAACCATTACTTTCTAGCACTTCTCAATCATAAATAAGTCTTTCAACTATCGATTACTTATTTAAGTTTGTCCACAATATCAGGCCAATGAACACGACTAGTAACAAGAAATTAAAACTACCTTATATTGACTAATGGTTGTTGAAGGTTACACTAATGTAAGTGATAAATGTGTGAAAATGATATATATTTGTAACCTAGTATTTGTTAAGATACGTGATTACAAAACAACGAGCTTTCAATATAATCGACACATATTTATCTTAATTCACTACACCAATTTCGAGTTCTCGCGACGGGCGACCTATTGCTAGTTTGCTACGAAGGATGTTGTCGTTATAGGTCCACTAAACAAAAAAAAAATTAAAAATTCAAATTCTTGTCCCCATCTTTGATAGAAACTTTTGGTGACTACGTCTTAACTTTTAGCGACTACAATACTAAACTACAAAAAAATCCACATTCTTTGCCTCGTCTTTGCCCAAACTTTTAGCGACTACATATAACCTTTAGCGACGGCATTGTAGTCGCTACAAGTTTGCTATATGACAAAACAAGTGCGTCTTGCATATTTGACTTTGACTATTATCTATAGCGACGACATGTGGTCGCTATAAGCCTTCGCTATATGAAATTTGTGGAGGTTTGATTGGCTGCATTGGGTTAAGGTTTTGTCGACTAACGAAACAAATTTGTCAAGCGGATGATTATCATCATTTAAAATAAGATTATGAACTTGAGGCCAAAGATGTTGCCATCGTTTCGAGAGCGTACCTGCTTTAATAACTTCTTTTGTCTCAGGTAAATGAGAAATGATGTCAATAAGTAAGCAATCTTGTAAGTCACTGATCCTATCTTCTTCTTCGTTATCCATTTCTTTTGATCTGAGTGTTTTTTAGTAGGTTTTCACTATTCCATGGTTGGAAACAGCCTGCGGGTTAAAAACTTGCAGACACTTTTAGCGACCATATGTGATCGCTAAAGGTGGTCGTCATAGATTTTGGTCAAATCAGCCAAGGACTTTTAGCGACAACATGTGGTCACTAAATATAATAAGTCAACGAACTTATAACGGTTACATGTAGTCGCTAAAGGTTTTGTCACATAAGTTAGCCGAAAGTCAAAAAGTCAAAAGTCAAAAAAGTCAAATCGAAACCTGTAGTCGCTAGAAGTAAAATTGTGGTCGCTAAATCCTTTAGCGACGGATATAATGAGACGACATTTATAGAGATTACACGTGGTCGCTGAAGGTTTTAGCGACTACTCTCTCCACTTTTAGCGACTATATCAGCCGAGGTCGCTAAAAGTTTATGATGTAGTCGTTAAAAGTGGTTTATCTAGTAGTGATATAAATGACATGAAAATATTGAATTGCCATATTGTTTGATATAAAGGATTGATCAACTATCATTCATGTGTGAAATGATGTATTAAACACAATACGAATGCGATCAAGATCAAGTAAAAATTGTTAAAGAGGGAAATTAAAAGACTGTGTCTTGAAAATGATTTATGGGGCGTAAACATCAAAATTTATACATCGTACTTATGTTTGTTCACATTTAAACAGCATTACACCATTAAAACCATCTCCCTGAGGGGCCACAGATTGATCCATTCTCGCCTTCCTGAGTGGTCACAAATCGATTTATTGTTATAGTCCAAAGACTTCGAATCGGCTTAGATGAGGTCGCGTTCTATCTACCCACACGGCCACACTTCGAGCAGCTTCCTGAGGAATAAATGACATCTAACTTGGGCTGTTTTAGCTTATCGACCAACAGCCATTTGACCTTTCTTTGATAGTTCAATTCCATGGCTTCATTGCATATTAGGCATATAATAATTAACTGCTAATCCACAAGTCGAATGCCAAGATATCTAAGCCAGTATTCCATCCAAATATGATTTACACATCAAAAGATATATTAGTCATTATATGAACAAATAATTCTTTACACTGATCTCTAGCACCATTCTAATTGATTGGAACACTACTAAAAGAAATAAATGTTTTACTTTTTATAAAGTTTAAGAAGACAAAGATCTAGTGACAATTAGTTAAATTAAATTGCATAAGCATTATTCTAAGATGCTAATTAGTTGAATTATATCAAATTATGACTGATGAGTTTAAAAGGAAAATGTTTACAAGATATATTGATCTGTATATATATGTCTGATTGTTTGAGTAAAATAATACCGTGTATCAGTATTACGTTGTACATTTTACACATAAATGGAAACTCAAGCTCATTTCCCGTTACCATCTCCCACAGTGTTCCCACTCAACTCACTCCTTAATAACTCACTACCCATAATTGTCAGGTATCCATCACGCACACTCACCAGACGCTGTAGAATATTTGCTTGCCACCCCTCTGCCACTGCCCCAAAACGGGAGAAAGATGCAAAAAAAGCGAGTGGTCATTACAGGCATGGGCCTTGTTTCTGTGTTTGGAAATGATGTTGATACTTTTTAGGAAAGCCTTTTAGCTGGGAGGAGTGGAATCACACCAATAGATCGATTTGATGTATCAAACTATTCAACGCAATTTGGTGGCCAGATTCGAGGGCTCAAGTCAAATGGATATATTAATCCCGAATGTGAGCAGAGACTATATTAGATGACTATCAGTGATACTGCATTGTTGCAGGAAAAAAAGCTCTTGAAGATGCTGCTCTTGGTTGTGATGAACGTTCAAAGGTTTGTAGTTTATTCCAGCTTTTCATGCGTCTAAGTATTCCTTTCGATGTGTACGTAACAATGGTGCGTTTAGTTGGAGAACAAATTCTCTTATTTTCTATCTCTAGTTTTGTAAAAATTTGGAAGGAGAATTAATCTCCACAAAACACTTGAAAATATAAAAAACGCGTTTAGTTGATGTTTCTATTCTCTGTTTTGAAGAAAAGGAGGGAGGGTTGAGGGTTACAAAGGAAAACAACTAAAATTTGTTTTGTAATTTTCCTTGTTAAGTTAAAAAATAGGGGATTTGTGTTTTGCAAAACATTTTGTTGGAAAACGTTAATTTGAACGCGATCTTTGTTTTCATTGTTTTCCGCAAAACATTTTGTGAAAAACAAGGGTGTTTTCCTTCAGCTAAACGCAACCTAAGGTTTTCTTCATTATTTTGCTAAACATAGTTTCTCACCTTTAGGCCAACTAATCCACGGGATTTGAGCCACCACCACACAGACTCAAACAGGGTAAAGCCCTTTCCTTTCGGAAGGTTGGCGGCCACTTCAGAGTTTTTTAAAGGGCTAATAACCTTTTAAAGCACTATACTTGTCAAGAATGGCAGTTCTGCGTAGCGAACTAAAAAAATAACTCTTTTAGACATTAATGTTGACATTTTTGTCTTTCTTTAAGTATTATGACCATATTATGACCATTTTGCCCTTTCTGAATATTTTTCGAAATACTTTTTTTTTCGATTTTTTTTCCAAAATATTTTTTTTGAATTTCTTTTTTGAATTTTTTTTTCGAAATTTTTTTCCAAAAATTTCTGAAATTTTTTTACGATTTAAAAAAAAATATTTTTCGAAGGGTAAAAGGGTCATAATATAGTCATAATACTTAAAGAAAGACAAAAATGTCAACATTAATATTTAAAAGAGTTATTTTTTTAGTTCACTACGTAGAACTGCTATTTTTGACAAGTATAGTGCTTTAATAGGTTATTAACCATTTTTTAAACCAAGCACGATTTGAACTTGAGACCTCTCACATTTTAGTGATGATAAGTGGTTGCATGTGTCTAATGTGTAGATTGATAAGGAGCGTGCTGGTGTACTTGTTGGATCCGCAATGGGAGGTTTTATAGTATTTTCTGATGGAATGGAGACTTTAATCAAGAAAGGCTCAAGCAAAATTACACCATATTTGACGCCTTTGATGACAACAAACATGGGATCTTCCTTACTTGCTATGGATCTTGGCTTTTTGGGACCAAACTATTCCATTTCAGCAGCGTGTGCGACATCCAATTATTGCTTCTGTGCTGCTGCAAATTGTATCCGTGATGGTAAGGCTGATTTGATGATTGCTGGTGGTGTTGATGCTCCTTTAGTTCCCGTTTCATTGGCTGGTTATGCTGCTTGTAATGCGTTGTCACAAAGAAACTAAAAGCCACACAGAATCGAACTTCACAAGCAGAAACAGAAAATATGGAACTCGCTCTCCAATAATCAGAAAAGACTAGCTTACAAAAACTGATATCAAGTACACGTCCAAACTATGTGCTCGTTTGGATTGTTTATATAGGACTTTAGAATGAGCTCTCCTATTCCTATTACAACTCTAATTAAGTAGAAAAGTCCTTATCTTAAAAGCTAAAAATAAGAATCCTAATTAAACTAGAATTGTGAACGTCCCACTTGCTTGGAGACTCTTTGACTGTCCATATGCTAGGATCAGTAATTATCCCAACATTCACCCCCTAATTTCTGACTCGAGATAGGGAGGTCTTCAACTCCGAGTAGCTCTTGCATCTCCTTGAACTTAATCCTTGCGAGAGCTTTCGTCAGAATATCAACACGCTGCAACTCACCTCTTACAAACTCAACTTGTACTTGGTCTCTTTCAACACACTCTCGGATAAAATGATAACGTGTGTTTATATGCTTGCTTCTCCCGTGAAAGACTGGATTTTTCATAAGTGCAATAGCCGATTTGTTGTCAACAAATAAGACCACCACTCTTTCTTCCATTCCGGTTATTTCACTCAACAACCCACGTAACCATATCCCTTGACACGCGGCTGAGGTTGCAGCCATGAACTCGGCTTCACAAGACGATAGAGCCACCGTGTTTTGCTTTTGTGAGCACCAAGTGATAGGTGATTTACCTAGATAAAATACGTGCCCAGTTGTGCTTCGACCATCATCTTGGTCCATAGCAAAACTACTATCACTAAACCCCACTAACTCCTTTGTTTTCTCTTGGTTGTATCGCACTCCAAAATTCAAACTACCTTGGATATACCTTAGTATTTGTTTCACAGCCGCCATATGTGATTCTTTTGGTTCTTGCATGTAACGACTAACCAAACCAACCGAATAAGATAAACCATGTCGTGTGTGTAGTAAGTACCTTAAACAACCAACTCGTTGTCTATACAAAGTTGCATCAACTGGTTTTCCTTCCTTATCCAAGCTTAACTTCATTCCAGGTTCTAATGGACATTGAGTAGGATTCGCTTCATGCATTCCAGCATCTTTTAAGATCTTCTTTGCATAGCCCGCTTGACTTATTGAGATACTCGAATCCTCTTGCTTTACTTCAATGCCAAGATAATATCTCAATTTTCCCAAATCACTCATATCGAACCTTTCTTGCATTTGTCTCTTAAATTCACCAATTTCGCTAAGCTTCGAACCGGTTACTAAGAGATCATCTACATAGACCGCAATAATCAAGATTGACTTGTTTGTCTTCTTCACATACACCGCTTGTTCGTGTTGACATCGTTTGAACGATATTTGCTTGAGTTCTCTATCAAGTTTTGTATTCCACGCCCTTGGGGCTTGTTTAAGTCCATAAAGCGCCTTTTTCAACTTGTAGATCTTCCTTTCTTCTCCTTTCTTCACGAACCCCTCCGGTTGTGTAACAAACACTTGCTCTTTTAGTTCTCCATGTAAAAAAGCTGACTTTACATCCAGATGATGTAGCTCCCATTCTTCTTTTGCAGCCAATGAGATCAATAAACGTATCGTTTCAATCCGTGCTACGGGCGCAAATACCTCGTCATAGTCAATTCCTTCCTTTTGAGCATAACCCTTTACTACTAAACGAGCTTTAAACTTATTAATTGAACCATCCGGATTTCTCTTAATTTTGTACACCCACTTTAATCCAATGGGATTAATATTAACCGGAGCTTCAACTAATTCCCATGAATCATTCTTCTCGATAGACTCAACCTCTTGCTTCATAGCAAACTTCCACTTGCTTGAAACTTTTGCTTCTTGGAACGTTCTTGGTTCATCATCTTCAATCAAAAGTAGATTTTGATCTTCATTAACAATTGAGGTTCTAGAACTAGACCCCATGATAAAGTCATTAAATCTTGTTGGCCTAGTTGTAACCCTCGAAGAACGCCTCATAATTGGTTGAGTTTCTGTCACAGGATTAGGGTCATTACCCGCCTCGATTTGATCTTCTAGTTCGATATTGACCGGTTGATTTTCATCAACATCATGATGATTTTCAGCCTCTTGATCTTCAACCTCAACTTCATCGGTCACACCTGGGTTAACAAATCCACAACCCGTATCAATAGAACCGTGCCATTCTATGACAAACATACCTGGGTTTAGCTCGTGTGATTCGCTTCCAGCAACATACTTCCAGCCAAGTTCCTCATTAAACTCCGCATCACGACATACCACTATCTTCTTTAGTTTTGGATTGAACAGTCGAAAACCTTTTGTACCTGGCTCGTTTCCAATGTAAATGAGTCGTGTTGACCTGTCGTCTAACTTATGTAAATATGGCCTTGTTCCCGTTGCATAAGCCACACATCCAAATACCCGCAAACCATCCAAGTTAGGCTTTTTTCCTTTGAAAGCCTCGTATGGAGTTTGATTAACTAGAGCTCGAGTTGAAACTCTATTAATCAAGAATGTGGCGTGTCTAACTCCTTCAGCCCACATATAGTTTGGTACGTCTCGTGCTTTCAAGATGCTTCTAGTCATTCCCATAAGAGTCCGGTTTCTCCTTTCCACGACTCCATTTTGTTGTGGTGTGTAGGGAGTGGTTAGATGTCTTGTTATACCCTCGTTTTCACAAAAGTTGGTAAATTCTTTTGAAGTGAACTCACCTCCTCTATCGGTCCTTAGGGTTATAATCTTCTTTCCCGACTTCTTCTCAACTAAAGCTTTGAACTTTTTGAAGTATTCAAATGCTTCTCCTTTTTCCTTCAAGGTAAAAGTCCACATAAAGCGTGAGAAGTCATCAATAAGAACAAATATGTACCTGTTGCCCGCTATGGATGGTGGAGAAATTGGTCCACATAGGTCGGCATGTATAAGTTGAAGAGAATGTGTTGCCTTAAATAAGAACAAATATGTACCTGTTGCCCGCTATGGATGGTGGAGAAATTGGTCCACATAGGTCGGCATGTATAAGTTGAAGAGAATGTGTTGCCTTAAATTTTGCAGCTTTAGGAAACGCCTTCTTGGTTTGTTTTCCTACCAAGCAAGATTCACACAACTTGTTCTCTTGATGAATTATTGGCAAATTTTCAACCATGCCCTTCCTTGCCATTAATTCCATCGTCTCGAAATTAATGTGACCCATCCTAGCATGCCATAACCAAGCATCATCTTCCATCTTTGCTTTGAGACACACCGGACTTCCAACTTGGAGCTTTATCTTGTAAAGTCTATTACTTGTTCTAGGAACCTTCATCAGAAGCTTGCCATCTGAGTCACGCATAGTAAGAAGGTTACCTTTCATACGAATGTCACATCCGCCTTCGGTAGCTTGCCCAAGACTAATTATGTTGCTTTTTAGCTCGGGTAGGTAATAGAATCGAGTGATCAACCTTTGCTCACCCGTTTTCCCTTCAATGATTATCGAACCCTTCCCTTTTATCTCGATGTAGGAGTTATCACCAAACTTCACTCTGCCGGAGATATTCTCATTCAACTCCGAAAAATATTCTCGGATCCCCGTCATGTGATTACTTGCTCCATTATCCAAATACCAAGTGTCTTCCTCGTTTGGCTTAGTATTCAATTGGTTTGGGATAATCTTTTCTTCATTCAAGAAAACTACTTCTTGAACGCTTTTCATCATAAAAAGTGTCGGGTCATCATCATCCTCCGTTTTCAAAAGGTTTGCTTCATGCTTTTCCTTTTGTACACGGCGTTCGGGACAATTAGAAGCAAAGTGACCATATTCATCACATCTGAAGCATTGAATCTTTGAAAGGTCTCGACTTTTGTTCTTCTTTTGATCCGTATTGCTCCCGGAGTTGTTTTGGTTTCCACGGTTGTGGTTATTAGCTTGACCGCTACCACGAGATTTGTTTTGAGAAGAAAAGTTTTGACCTTTACCGTTGCCACCAGAGGAATTCCTTCCTCGACCTTTCTTTTCATATCTTTCAGCCCTTCCGAACATCAACTTGCCTTGATCTTCAGAAGTGGTGTCAACACCCTTCATTCTTCCTTCAAAAGCTTTCAACCTTCCAATTGCTTCTTGAAAAGACATAGTATTCAAGTCAGCAAATTGTTCTATTGAGGCAACAATTGCAACATACCTATCCGGAACGGATGCAAGCAGCTTCTTAACAAGTTTCTTGTCTTCATAAACTGTTCCCAAGCTGTTGACTTCAGTTACAATTTTGCCCAACCTAGCCGCAAAGTCATCGATTGATTCGTTGACTTTCATCTTTAAAGATTCGAATTCCGTCTCCAAGGTTTGCAACCTTGCGTCTCGAACCCGATCAACACCCACATACCTGGTCTTCAAAGCTCCCCAGATTTCTTTGGCTGTGTTGAATTGTGAAACTTGAAAAACAAGTTCTTCTGGAATCGCCTGGAAGAGTAACGCCACTGCCATGTGATCTTGCTTAGCAACAACTTGTGTTCCTTCCCCTGGTTCCAGTGCATCGAGTATTCCATGGACTCGGAATACCGCTTTAACTCTTATTGCCCATATGTTATAGTTTGTGCTTGTTAACATTGGACATTGAAGAGCCGTTTTAGAATGTTCAACAGGAGGTGGTTGACTCGACTCGCCTTGCACCATCCTTCTTGCACGTCTTCTGTAAGTTACAGGTGTAGTTTGTTCGACTTCCAGCCCTAGGTTCTAGAGGTCGAGTGATTTACTTCCTGCCCAAGTAAACCAGGTCGATTGTGCCTTGATAAACCCTTGGTCGATCCTTGCTTTACAACCCTTGGTCGATTGGACTGCCTTGCAACCAGGCTCTTGATACCAAATAAAAGCCACACAGAATCGAACTTCACAAGCAGAAACAGAAAATATGGAACTCGCTCTCCAATAATCAGAAAAGACTAGCTTACAAAAACTGATATCAAGTACACGTCCAAACTATGTGCTCATTTGGATTGTTTATATAGGACTTTAGAATGAGCTCTCCTATTCCTATTACAACTCTAATTAAGTAGAAAAGTCCTTATCTTAAAAGCTAAAAATAAGAATCCTAATTAAACTAGAATTGTGAACGTCCCACTTGCTTGGAGACTCTTTGACTGTCCATATGCTCGGATCAGTAATTATCCCAACAGAAACAATGATCTACAGACCGCTTGCAGACCGTGGGACAAAGATAGAGATGGGTTCGTCATTGGTGAAGGAGCTGGTGTTGTGGTACTTTACCATCAATGCTAGCTGACTCCAATTTCTTTGATCGTCCACTTTTGTAACTAGTTTGCTTTTTGTGCAGGTGATGGAATGTTTAGAACATGCAATAAAAAGGGATGCACCAATACTAGCTGAATACTTGGGAGGTGCAATAAATTGTGATGCATATCATATAACTAATCCACACCCTGAAGGTTTTTCTGTTGCATCTTGTGTTAAAAAATGTCTAACGGATGCTAGCGTATCAGTAGAGGAGGTAATTTAACTTGGAAAACGTTTAGAAATGGTAATTTTGTTATTGCCTTACATAAAAAAGAAATTGTAATTTGGTTTTGGAAATACTTAAAAATTTAAATACACAAACACAGTTTGTCGTCATGAACTGTAAAGAAAAATAATACGGATCACCTATCTTTTCTGCGAACTTAATTATCATTATTATTCATTTAAACAATTTGAACTTACGCAAAATTCACTAATTGTGTTTTCCATGTAAAATCTTGTTGGTAGATAAATTACATCAATGCACATGCAATGTCCACTCTAGTTGGTGATTTGGCTGAGATAAATGCTCTGAAGAAGGTATTCAAGAAAACGAAAGAGATAAAAATCAACGCCACCAAGGTAACGTTCCCATTGTCCAAGTTGTCTACACAACCTCAAATACTTAGTGACATTTTCTTACTTATTGCGTTTCAGTCTATGATCGTACACAGTATCGGAGCAGCCGGGGGTCTTGAGGCTATTGCTACAATTAAAGCGATTCAAACAGGATGGTTGCATCCCACCATTAATCAAACTTCTTTTTTACATGCAGCCATTTCTAATTCATTTGGTTTCGGTGGAAACAACTCTGTCATAGCATTATCTTCATTCAAATCCTGATTTGGTGAACAAGAGTATAGTACTATGTCCTTGATTCATTGATATACGTGTATTTGTTCTATCTTACCATCATTGTAACTTTTGTGAATGAACATTGTTATAATGGGTTGATTTGCACACTTTTTATTTTGATTGAGACACTCAACTATACAAGCAGTCAAAGTCCACCATAAATATTGTACAATTATGTAATGCATAGAGTAGAGCATCCCAACAAAAAACTTGAGTGTGCAAATCAATTCTCTTGTTATAAATGCAAATGTGAAGGGCTACAAATGTACAACTTTCACTTTATCGAATAATCATCTCATGTAATTACACATACCTTAAAATGTGAAAATTACGGCGACCCTCAATTTAAAAGTCAATTTTGCGCAACATAGACCAATTTATAGTTGTTTACTGATGTATGCTTATGGTCTCCGTTTGATCAAGCAAGGAGGGCGCATACCATATTGGACGAATAAGATCATGTCATGCCACACCACCTAAGCAGGCGGATCGGGCGGGCACATGTCAAAACGGGCTATTTAAAAAAAAATCAAATTACAAAATAAATTCCTAAATCAAACACCCCCTTATTGTCTACTTAAATTAGATAACGGTAAAACAAACATTAGAATCGAATATATCAAAATAAAACGTCTATCGAAATAAAATATGGTTGTCTTAAACATTATGGACAATTAAGCACTAAATAACACAAAAGTTTTGCCACGCTATGACATATTATCAGCCCCAAAACTTAAACTAAGAATTAGCCGACTTTTAACCTTAAAGATGCTACTTATAGGTACACACACAAGTGAACGGCTGAACATGACACACACACACACAAAAAATAAAAATAAAACTTGTATCTTCCTCTGTTACCACATCCACCTTTCTTATCTCTTTAAATATCATTTCAATCAACACAAATTCAACCACCGAATCAAGAACAACACTTGGTTTATCTTGCTTCTAAAAAGAAACTACAAACACAATAATCACCCCTTTCGATGTCTAAAACATGAAGTTTAAACACGAATCACAAACCCCTTTTTAATCTCCCTTTTTTTAACAACATTTTATATATAAAGATATGACGTTCTAGTAAGAAATTAGAAACGAAATAATACAACAATAAAGATTACAATTAGTTTGTACAAGCATGATTAGGATTGCAAATCCACTCAAACCAAGTAAGATTTGCTTTTTTATGCCTATGGAGGATCCAAGAATGGGAAAGCGCTTTGATCTCTTCACCTAGAGTGTCCTTCCGCGGGGGTTTAGCATCAAAGAAAGCTCTATTCCTGTATCTCCAAAAGATCCAAAATGTTGTTTGGATAACAACATCAAAGCAGCCTTTCGAAAAGCTGTTTAAGTTCACTAAATCACCCCATGAAGATAAGCCTTGAATATCTCTAGGTTAATCTCCAACATCCCACCAAGCCGAGACCAATTCCCAAAACTAGACAGCAACCGGGCATTCGATGAACAAATGCTTTGTTGTTTCGATGTCGCCATCACATGCCTGACATCTTACAGAATCAAGATCGATTCCTTTTTATTTTTTTATTTAAATTAACCCTTGTAGGTAGTCAATCCATAGATAGTCTCCAAGCATGGATGTTAACTTAATGGGAAGATGTTTGTTCCACCTTACTGGATCAAGAGATGATGACAAGAACGAACTTTCAACATGGCGTCTGAAGGATGAGACAAAACATAAGGGATGGATCGAGTGTGTAGTTCCAAGTAACATGGGCATTAGATAGGTTTAAGTCTCTAAGCTGGATGAGCAGCCCGCTGAGTTGTTGACTTTCAGGCCCATCCTTAATGGGTCGTCTCCAATTCCAGTTTGTCGTTTGAACCCCATAAACAAAAGTAACCCTTTCATAAATCTTTTAGTGCTTTTCGTTTTCCAGCATGTAAAGCCTAGGATATGTTGTTTGAAGATTGCGATCACCTATCCAATGCTCGTTCCAGAAGTTAAAAGAATGACCATCTCTAACTTTACGAACAAAAGTCGAATGTAGGTTAATATTAACACTTGCCAGATGATTGTTTAAGTCATGAATTGATTTCCATGTGCTTGAAGGCAGCCCTCGATTGTTGTTTAACTCATTACCTATGCCTCCTTGATCACCATGGATGGAAACTATAATTTGTCTCCAAAGCGAACTCGGTTCTTTATGAAATCTCCACCACCATTTTGTCACCATGGCATGTTGGAAGCATAAAGGCTACCAATACCAAGACCTCCACAACTCTTAGAAGAGCAAACTTTCTTCCAAGCAACCCAAGGTAACTTATTTGAGTCAATTGAACCACCCCAAAAGAAGTTACGCCTTAATCTCTCAAGGTAGCTGATTACACCTTTTGGAACCTTAAACAATGAGAAGTAATACGTACCAAGAACCGATTTGATAAGAGTGATCTACCACCAAATGAGAGGGTTCTTGCTTTCCAAGAATTAAGTCTTTTATGAAAATTTTCAACTATCGGTTTCCAATTAGCCACTTTATTCATATTGGCACCAATTGGAAGGCCAAGATAGACACAAGGAAACACAAATACCACAAGAAAATTATTTTGATTTGAATGGAACGAGCTATTATGAGTTATACAAATCATTGAAACTAAGAAAGAACGAGTTGTTATGTAAAAAAAGGAGACAAATTTCGCCCAGTATGCAACTGTCCCTTTTAGATTTATTTATTTTTAGTTAAAGCCCATAAGAGCCCGTAAAAAATAAGTGATGGGCAAAAAACGATCACGACTTTTGAAAAAGTGCCAAAATGCCGTAAAATTACAATCTAGGCAGCATTTTCCACCTCTATTTAACAATTACCTGTATTTTCTCTTTTAACAATTTCCCTCCTAAAAAAATAAAGGAGTACGCGAATGACGTGGCAAGGGAAAAACATTTAACTTTCAAGTTATGAATGATGTTGCACCATATTATTGCTTCACGTGGAATTTACGTTCCCTTTCAAGATTATAAGAATGAGATCTGATCGGTGTGGATTGGTTCAAGTTTTGATCCATTTATCTGCAGATACATTGGTCCTATGGGCCAACTTTTTATGACCTAATGCAACTAAGTCCGCATTCATATAGATCTTGATTATCCTATACCCCATCTTTATCATTACAAATTCCTAAAGTTATTGGTTTCTACAAGAAAAAGTAGCTTTAGTGACAAGAATTCAATGACGAAAATTTTTTTGGTCACTATTTAGATGAACATAGTGACGATATAATTTTTCGTCATCTGGTAGAAAGTCAGTGACGAAACTTATAAGTGGTCACTATTTAGTTACTAAATTTCATGAATAGTGACGAGAAATTTCGTCATTAAGTATTAGTGATGAAATTTTGGTCACTATTTCACATATTGCTAACTCTATAAAATGATTAAGAATAAAGGCATTTAGATATGTACTTATTAAAACTTGCATATTCGTATATTAATCCAAAAGACGTAAACACTATCAAACGTTACGGATAAAATTTGTATTATAGAGAAATATGCAAAATTGCACATATTTAACTTTCTTTGATGTATTCTCCCCTAAACATATTATTTGAAACCAATGTTTTGAAAAACAAGTTTTCTAATCGACCCGGTCAAGTCACCGGGTTACCGGTTCGACCGTCAGGTCAACCCGGTTTCTATTAAAAAAAAGAAACTATTTTTTTTCAAGCGGTTCAACTATTGGGTCAACCCGGTTTTCTATAAAAAAAAGTTGAAAAAAACCAAACCCGGTCGGGTTTCGAGATCGAACCGGGTCGACCCAAGTTACTTAAAACCCGACGGGAAATTTTTTCCCATTTAGAAGATAAATAGGCATAATGGGCACATTTTTCTCGAACATTAAATTGTTTTTAAATAAAACTTATAGATATACTATATTTAGTTACTCAAATATAAATAAGGTGTTACGTTTGAGATTTATTTATTTTATTATTTTTTTTTTTGTCGTTTAAGGTCTTTTCTAAAATGATTCGTATAATATGAGCCCGTTTAGCCCGTTCCCGTTTAAGCCCGTGCCCGTTTATGCCTGTGCCCGTTTAGCCCGTACCCGCCCGACCCGCCCTTTTTGCCACCTCTAGTTAAAAAGAATCAATATTATGGACTTTCATTTCTAAACTATGTGTAGATGACTTTTAGTTGACATATCTTTCATTTTTGGTTTAATATTGTACTCACTTTCCTTTTAGTTGACATATCTTGGTCTCTAAATGTAAGAAATAGTGACCACACATTCGTTTCTAATGGTTTTTAAGTTGTTGGTATTTAACCCATTGAGTGACCACTTATTTCGTCATTAACTGATACTCATTAGTGACCATTATCTCGTCACTAAAAATGAAAAATAGTTACTAAATATTCGTCACTCATAGTTTTAAAACTGTTGTCACTGTAACTCATAAGTGACGAAATTTTTGGTCACTAATATGTGACGAATTATATTTTGGTCACTAACTGAATTAGTGACGGAGCTTTAGTGACGACTGGTGACGACTCTAGTTTGGTCACTAACTGAATCAGTGACAATTTTTGATAATGTTAGTGACGAAAGTTGTTTTGTCATTAAAGGTGGTTTTCCTTGTAGTGTATATAAAAGATCCTTTACTCTATCATAAACCTAAATGGCATTTAAACAATTATACATTTATCATATAGAAATCATAAACAATTTTTATTAGACTTTCCTTTAATCTGTTACGTTCGATTCTTCACAAGATATATTCTTACGCTACCCATGTGCCATTGTATTTTATGATAAGGTTCACTCGATTTCTTGTTCTTTTCATTAATATTTCTATGTATCAAAGTTTTGGATATTTGATTATCATATTATAATGCATTCATGACATTTGATTAACTGTGAAAAACTTCAACATGCTAATATAATGGGTCACAAGATCTTTTATTTACACTCTGATTCTTGGCATAGTTTAATCAGTGCAAGATAAGATGAGGATGTGACACTCATTGTCATCCAATGGCTTATGTTTGAATCAAGTTCAGTCGTTCTATAGTTTCACTTGGAGGTTGTTGATACAAAAGTTGGGCGTTCCTTGTTTGGGCTCCGGCTCTTCGTACCAATTGATAATTGTTGCTTGAGACCTGCGCACTAAGAGACATAAAACACCGTTAGGCTTATCGTGGGATTGTCTCCCACGATTATGCTCCGGCGTGAGAGTAAATAATCGGTTTAGGTTTAAAGGAGAGTTAGGGTTTGTAGATCGTACCTTTAACAAGGGATGGGATTCCCTTTATATACACACGGAATCCTTGTTGGTTCCGTGTTCCTCAACCTTCGGCGTATCCGCCTAAGCCGGTTGGGCAATGATTATCTCCATAATTAGGAGATATCCGATATCGTGTTACGTAAATAACATTGGGTTTGGGCCTTCGTGGGCCTAAACACTTATCAGCGTAGCCCAGTTCATGCTGGGCTTATTAGTATTGGGCTTTGGTCGGGTTCGTGACCCGAATATAGACTATACGTCATCATGTCCCCCCAGTATAGTATGCGCAGTGAAGGACTGCGGATGCTAGACTAATAACGGTAGACAATAAAAAACTACAAAGCGTAGCAAAGAAGCCAAAAGATATCCGCCTATACATTGTATCTAGACATAGTATTTTAAATTGGACACCTCGTAAATCGGGGGAAAGTAATTGCAGCAGCGTCCCATCAAGTGATCTGAACCACATGTTGGTGATAGTGGGATCCACTTGTCACTCATCGCGTGGATGAGAACACTTATATAACCGGCTGCCCCATTTGGCTGTGTTTCTCACAGTGAAAAAACTTAATCCGCCATTGTTAAGAAACCTTTCATTTGCAAAACAGAAAATCACCTATTTCGAAGGTAACCACGCGTACGCCTTTAAAATAATACCATGGTCAAGCAGTTATCTGATTTCACCTCCGATATAACTGAGGGTGAACTTCTAGAGTTTACCTCAGAGTATTTTATACCACTTGACGTGCATCCGGTTGTTCCGGGTGCGCAAATAGGAGTATACACACGTTTTTTCGAGTTCGCGAATCAACGTGTGCCCATATCCCTATTTCTGTACGATGTATTAAATTATTACAACCTGCACCTATCCCAGCTGCACTGCATCGGTGCAGCGAAGATCACCAACTTCGAGGTTAATTGCCGATTACTGGCGGTTAACCCAACCATCCACCTATTCCGTGCGTTCTACCACACAACGTGGTCACACGGGTGGGTCTCATTTGCTAAACGCGTTGGGCGCTTCCAGTGTTATACAGAGAAACTGGACGCACTTAGGAACTGGAGAGAGACGTTTTTCTGGGTAGACGACGTGTGCTTCCCACCGCGTTTTGAATTTTATACCCAGGGGACATTGCCGAAGGATGAGCGCCCCCTGCCTGGATCATATGTCGTGGAGGATGCGGAACTGATAAACGCCAACCGCATCCCCATTAGTTCCTATCCTGAGGAATTTCTGGTGCATATGGGCATTAGCCGTAATTACTTTGGTATGCCAGATGAGATGCCAATCCTCTTAGGCGCTGATGGCCAGGGTGGGTGCTCGTTCCTTCGCATCCCCTTTCTTAATTAATGTAAGAGCGTTCTTTTCCTTTATGCGCATTATGTAACCTATGTATTTGTTGTCTTCTGTTGCGCAGAGATGGATCTGTTCACCGTTGTGCAACTAGTGAAGCCGATTCAGGTTAGGGTAGGGACGCGACCACTGAAGGAGGGAGAAGATCCCATACTGGAGGCTACTGCCGGGCATACCCTGGAGATGAATGTAGGGGAAACAGGGACCAGCTCCTCGGTCGCAGTGGAAGCGACGCCGCTGCAAAGCGTGCCAAACCCCAGAGTGCCATCCCCAGTAGCGCAGCCACCGCCTGTAGCAGTGGCGCAACCTATGGAAGAAGAAGAGGAGGAATAGCAAGAATCTGGGCTCAAACGCAAAAGATCACTCGGAGAGGATGGCGCGAGCTCCTCAAGGAAAAAACGCCCTGTGATCCTCACTGTGGAATCATCCGCCAGTGATGTTGCGTCATCTCACCCCTCTGCGAATGCCTCTGGTTCACAGTAAGTAATGTCGTCAATGTTTTTTGCGCGCCAACTGTTTAAATGGGAAACTGATAACTCTCTGTCCGTGTATGCAGGTCTGAACAGGCTGCTGAGTCGCCCCCCCAGGATAGTCCAGTGCGTGCTGAATCCTCGGGGCCGAAGAGCCAAAGTACTGAGCCGTTGGTCTCGGGGGATGTGACAATGGATAAGCTGGTTGAAGATTTGGAGCTGTCTACGGCGCACCAAATGAAGTTGGTTGCGCAACTAAGGGCTTAATACTCAGGAGAGAGTAGCCAAAGTGTGGAAAAAGACCAGCATATTGCGGCATTGGAGGCTCATTTAGCTAGTGCCCAGACTGAGATAGAAGCAACAAATGCATACTCGGAGAAGCTTGCAGGGGGAAAAATGGCATTACTATCCCAAATAAACCATGAGCGTGCTGAAGCAGTAAAGTACAAGGCGTCGTGTAACTGGGCCCTTAAATATCTGGAACATGGTAAGGACGAGTTGCTCACGCAGTTAGGAGATCTTGGTTCTACTGTGGGCAGTGCATTGGAGGTGCAAGAGGCCAAATTGCGCAAACTCAATATTGAGTACGACGAGGAGTTGTACCCCCAACTCTTGTCGACGGTAGCTGAGCGCAGGTGGCTTATAGCCCATGGTCTTCGTCTCGCTGCCCTTACTACCCTAGAGTCGCCTGAAGTGGTTAATGCCTTCGGGGGGTAGTCTAGTGCGCTCTGGAGCGCGGTAAAGCAGAAGCTGTGGAGAAGCTTCATGAGGCAGATCTGTTAAAGGTACATGCTGAAAAGGTACCCGGCTATAATGCGCAGTCTTACGATGAGCTAGTGTCTGCCATGGAGAAGATGAGGTCTTTGGAGCTTCCAATGATTGCTGAAATGGAGCGCGACCAAGATTATCCCATAACTGTTATTATGGAAGGGTTGACCTTAGCGCGTCATCGTATTGATAATGCAGAAGCGCAGCCAGACTATTTTTTGAAGCCCGATGTCTCGCAGCTGCAAGTGCCTGTTTTTGCTCGCCCCAGGGACATTCTAAATCCTTTTGCTTTAGAGAAAGAAATGTCATTGAAGGAAGTGTTGGAAGCGCATGCCACCAGACTTGCTAAAAAAGAGGGTATTAAAGGTAAAGCAATTTTGTGCGGGGTTGGTGCAGCTCATCTTCCAAGGTCTGACGGGGTGCCAGTGAGTGTTGCTACTGTGTCTTACCAAGACTCGGATTTATTGAAGAGGCTAAGCGAGAGTGGAGAGGCTGCAAGCCGCGTGGGAACTTCATCACTGGAGCGGTCTAAGAGTATATAGATAGGATCTTATGTTTATGAACATCCTTTGTAATAATTTAGTTAGGAATAAAAATCTCCTTTTGTGAAATGTGTGTTGATATTATTGCAACTTGTACGTATCTGTTTGTCTTTGCGTATAAGACATAGTCTACAGGTCAAAGTTGTACACAAGCGCGAATAAGATAAGAAATCCATAGTCATGTATGAAGATCATAGAGTACATTTTTTTTTTATCATAATCGTGTATGTTGTGATATACAGCGTACTAAAAATATCATATCGAGGAATCAAGTGTCTTGGTTCCTAAGTTGTTAAACGTGCAGCATATGCATTGTTGCGCACCCATCGTGAGATGCGCACAAACTTATTCCAACGTCTTGAGAACAAGGTGTTTAACAAGGATACGTGATCAAGTGTTGATGGGTTTGCAACCCTCTTACTCAACGAGTCCTTTAGTAGGTTAGCTCATCCTTTTACCATCGTGGGTTTTTTTTAAGTGCATGCACGCCATGTAGGCAAAAAGTAAAAAGTTGTTAAGACATACAGTATATGGAATTAACAAATTAAAATGTGTCGCGGAGTTAGCTAGAAACCGCGACGTTTTATTGATACTTGCACGTGTTTATGAAAAATAAATAAGACAGTATACGAAGGAAAACAAAAAATAAATACATAGATGTTTATTAGGCACTTCAATAAAGTGCAGGGGCGTCTGTGCGCTGGGCCGTAGCCATTCCTATAAGTAGCACCGCTTAAGGTTGCAGATGTTCCATGTGCGTGGCAGTTCACGACCATCCAAGCCTCGTAGCTTGTACGCGCCTGTCCCTAATGTTTCAGTAACCTCATAAGGTCCTTCCCACTTTGGTCCAAGCTTACCTGTGTCTTCTGCGTGGCTCGCATCATTGGCGCGGTAAACGAAGTCACCTGGTCTGAATGAAACACTTCGCACTTTAGCATCATAGTATCCCTTCATCCTTGACTTTGATTTTGCTACCCGTATAGCTGCGCGTTCGCGCCTTTCCTCTAGCAGGTCTAAGTCGATACGTCGCTCGTCATCATTGGTTGCCACATTGATTTCAGCAGTGCGAATAGTTGGCATTCCAATTTCGGCTGGTATGACGGCTTCTGTCCCATAGACTAGAGAGAAGGGGGTGTCCCTTGTGCTGGTTTTGATTGAAGTGCGGTGCGCCCACAGAACATGCGATAGTTCTTCCACCCATCTTCCTTTGTGCTTGTCCAAACGTGCCTTAATTCCTTCACCCAGGCTTCGATTCGCACGTTCAACTAAGCCGTTGATTTGTGGGTGTTTAACTGACGCGAAGTGCTGTGTGATTTTTAGCTTCTCGCACCAGTCCTTGAAAGGGTTATCGCAGAATTGTTTCCCGTTGTCCGAGATGATTTCCCCAGGTAGACCGAAGCGGCATACAATATTTTCCCAGACAAAGCGTTTCACCTGGTTGCCAGTGATTGTCACCACTGCCTTTGCCTCGATCCACTTGGTGAAGTAGTCTATGGCGACTATGAGGAACTTTAATCCTCCTGCTACAACAGGAAAAGGACCGGCGATGTCTATGCCCCACTTGTAAAATGGCCATGGTGTCGTAATTGGTGTTAGCTCCTGTTGTGGTTGGCGTGGCACCGGTCTGTGAACTTGGCAGTCGCTGCATTTTCTGATTAAGTCCCGCGCATCGCGGTGCATGGTGGGCCAATAATATCCGGACCGTAAAGCGCGCGCCACCACGGATCTTGGTCCTGAATGCATGCTGCATGAACCTTCGTGGATTTCCCGCAGTACATAGTTTGCTTGTAAGGGACCAACACAGCAGAGCCATGGTTGCAAAAAAGAGCATCGATATAGTATGTTGTCCCGAAGTTCAAATCGTTGTGCTTGTGCGCTATATCCTTCGGGCTTCCTTTTGCTCTCGGGGTAATACTCCCTTACTTATGAAGTCCGTTATCGGTGTTATCCACGTGGTGCCTTCTTCCTCTATTACCGTAGATACTTCCATCTCTGAGATGGATTTGCTTTTCAATGTTTCCACCAACACCTGTTTTGATAGGTGTGCAAAGCTTGTGGATGCAATTTTGCTTAGTGCATCCGCCTTTCGGTTTTCCCCTCGAGGACCTATTTGATGGTAAACCTGTCAAAGCCTTGGATTAGTGCCTTGGTTTTTTCGAGGTACTGAATCATGTTTTCCTCCTTGGCCACGTACTCACCCAACACGTGGTTGGCTACTAGCCTGGAATCTACATTCGCTTCCAAGTTACGTACACTCATTCGAGCTGCAATGCGTAGTCCGGCTATTAGGGCTTCATATTCTGCCTCATTATTTGTTGCTGTGAATTCGAAACGCAGTGCGTAAGTGAATTCCATTCCTTCCGAGTTTGTGAGGATGAGGCCTGCTCCTGACCCATCCACGCATGAGGATCCGTCTGTAAACAAGATCCATGGATCTTGTAGTTCCTTCTTGCTTAGTGCGGGTGGATCATCGGTGTCTGGTTTTTCGATGATAAAATATGCTAGTACCTGCCCTTTTACTGCAGTACGTGGTCTATAGGAGATGTTGTGCTCACCTAGCAATACACTCCACTTCTGCAATCGCCCTGATGCGTCAGGTTTGGAGATGATTTGCTTGATCGGTTGGTCTGTGATCACTGCTATCGGGTGCGCTTGGAAGTACCTGCACAGCCGTTTGGCGGCGAACACTAATGCGAGGACCAACTTTTCCATTGCGCTATAGTTCATCTCTGTTTTCTTGAGCGCTTTGCTTATAAAGTACACTGGTGTTTGTACTGAGTTCCTATCCGTTAGTAATAATGCGCTGACGGCTCCATGAGTTGCAGATAAGTACATAATCAACTCTTCCCCTGATCGGGGTGCTACAAGTGTAGGGAGTGTTGCCAGGTGTTGTTTAAGCTGTGCGAAGGCTTCTTCTGCCTCCGTAGTCCAACGAAAATCTCCCTTTTTTATACACTTCTTGAGTGTTTTGAAAAGAGGTAGTGATTTGTCTGCTGACTTGGATAGGAATCTATTTAGACCGGCCAGCTTTCCATTGAGAGATTGGACTTCCTTCAACGTGCGCGGTGAAGGAAGGTCGATGACAGCCTTAGTCTTTTCTGGACACGGCTTTATACCATCAGGTTCTATCAAGTATCCAAGGAACATGCCTTCTGTAGCGCCAAAAGTGCATTTTTTAGGATTTAGCTTCATGTTGATCTCTTTAAGTGTCCTGAAGGTTTCCTCAACGTCGGGTACCAACTCCTCTTCAGTATGGCTTTTTATGACTAGGTCATCGACGTAAACTTCTAGGTTGCGGCCAACCTGTTTTTCGAACGGATTATCTACTAACCGTTGATAGGTGGCGCCTGCATTCTTCAAGCCAAAGGGCATTTTTGTATAGCAGTAGACGCCTTGGCTTGTGTGAAAGGCCGTTTTTTCCTCGTCTTCCTTAGCCATCTGGATCTGATGGTATCCTTTGTATGCATCGAGAAAGCACTTTAGTGGATATCCACACAAAGATTCCACCTTCCAGTCTATCTCTGGTAGTGGGTAGCAGTCTTGTGGACATGCTTTGTTAAGATCAGTGAAGTCCACGCACATTCGCCAGCTACCATCACTTTTCTTTACCATAACTGGGTTAGAAAGCTAGTCATGGTAGTAGACTTCCCGCATGATTCCTGCCTCTACTAGCTTGTGTACCTCTGCCAGGATTGCTTGCGCGCGCTCTGGAGCTTGGCCGCGCTTCTTCTGGCGGATCGGTGTGTATCCTTGTCGGATTTGCAGCTTGTGTTCTGTGATTGAGCGTGGTACCCCAGTCATGTGCTTTGGTTCCCATGCAAAGATATCTAGGTTCTTTTGCAAGAGTGCACACACAGCTGCTTTACCGATGTCTGACAGTGATCCGTCTATCGATACTTCCTGTTCAGGGTATTCGGGATGAATTGCGACCTTCAGGTTTGGAACTTTGGTTGCGCCCTGCTTTGTAATGGGTGCGGTTTCGCATGTGATCGCGTTACATTCTTTAGGTGGTGCAGCGGTGTTGTAGAGGATAACAATTCCTCCTTCCACTGGGAATTTAAGCATCCCGTGTGCATGCATTCATCCTTGAAGAGCTCCATAAAAGCGCTTGTGGATTCCCCTTGGCGCTGTTTGACCCTGGCGAGTTCAATGGGGTTTTTTGCACACTTTTTCCGTTGAGTAAAGTTTAGGCGGAACGCCTTTCTCAATTCTTCAAAACCATTAATGCTTCTGCGTGGAAGCTTGTTGAACCAGTTCCGCGCATTTTCTACTAGTGTGGAGTTGAACATGTGGCACCATACATGCTGTGGCCAGTTTTCAATTGTAGCGGCTGATTCAAAATTTTTTAGGTGATCATCAGGATCACCTGTTCCGTCATAGGTTTTTACGTTGGCAGGCATGCGCCTCCTTTTGTTCTCTGAGAAATCACTGATGCGTCGAGTGAACGCATCCACCTTTTGACGGCGCCACGGGAGAGATATATCTTCCTCCTCTTGGTCATTATATCTGTTTCTGGACTTCCAATGTCCTGTATCGCTATCCTCGTTGTCCGAGGAATTACCAGAGGATGAATTTTCCTTTCTTCGGCGCTTGCGCCGACTGTCCTCAGAATCTGGACTTGAAGGGCTTTCACTTGGGGAGTCTCGTCGCCCAAGTCTGTCATGAATTCTCCGGCTACCAAGTCTGGCGTGGACACTGGTACGCTATTCATCCTCCTCACTTCCTTCCAGATGCTGTGAGTTGGATGTCTCATCGTCATCAACTCTCCTCCCAATTCTGTTAAACACTGGGGGTCGGCGACTATCCCTCCCGCGCTTCTCCTTCTGACGGCGCGGTGGGGATGTCCCAAACTCCGGGCCGAAATCGAGCCGGGCATGCAGACTCCGACCTGACCTCTTATTTGCTTCCTTTTGCATGAGAGCAGCCAAGGTTTCGTAGTTTTGCGAAACAAACTCGTCTGGCGCTAGTTCTGACACAACCCCTTCTAGAGTAGGAGTATCAGTTTCCACCACTATACTCTTATTTTTATCGGGCGCATCAGGTGCTTTTGTAAAGTTTGTCTCCACCACCGTTTGGAATGGAGTGGCAAAAGGAGTGCACAGTGGGTCTCCTGCGCTAGCGGTGGTTGTTGTGGCATGGGTTGTCCCCGAGCGTGGTTCCACCAGAGGGAAGACCAAATCTTGGCCTGATCCTTGGTTTTTAGCAACACTGGTTGTCCCAGAAGTTTGCTTGGAAGCTGATCCGACATGCAGCTTCTTTCCCGTAAGATCTGTTTGCGATCGCTGATTTCCATGCTTCGTCATTCTAGTTCTTAGTTCTTAGTGAATGGTCCCACGGATGGCGCCACTTGTTGATACAAAAGTTGGGCGTTCCTTGTTTGGGCTCCGACTCTTCGTACCAATTGATAATTGTTGCTTGAGACCTGCGCACTAAGAGACAGAAAACACCGTTAGGCTTATCGTGGGATTGTCTCCCACGATTATCCTCCGGCGTGAGAGTAAGTAATCGGTTTAGGGTTAAAGGAGAGTTAGGGTTTGTAGATCGTACCTTTAACAAGGGATGGGATTCCCTTTATATACACACGGAATCCTTGTTGGTTCCGTGTTCCTCAACCTTCGGCGTATCCGCCTAAGCCGGTTGGGCAATGATTATCTCCATAATTAGGAGATATCCGATATCGTGTTACGTAAATAACATTGGGTTTGGGCCTTCGTGGGCCTAAACACTTATCAGCGTAGCCCAGTTCATGCTGGGCTTATTAGTATTGGGCTTTGGTCGGGTTCGTGACACGAATATAGACTATACGTCATCAGAGGTAATTCGTGAACCTTAATTACATCATAATCAAACGTTATTCTCAAGTAATATGATAAGTAATCGCTAATAAAAAAATTATATGAGTAAATTGATGTTGAAACTCATGTAGTTAATATGATAAGTAATCTTTGTTATATGCATAAAAATTATATATAGTCCCAAATTGCTAATAACGATGACGAAAGATACGCTTTTATTTTTAATTAAATTGATTGTTGTGTAACAGGAATATATCTGTTTAAATTGACGGTTCACGAATGTTGGGTATGGTGTTATAATATATTTTGTTTAAACTAATGGTTCACTAATTTGTTTAATATATTTGTGCAAACTAGTGCTTAAACTCTTTGTTGAAGGGAATGGTGGTATCGTTGCGCAGCCGTTACTAGGTAGAGTATCTTTTTCCCAATGGTATATTTTGAAGGGAATGGTGTATGTTTCTTTGAATGTTTATCGTTTGGTTTGCTGATGTATTAGTTTTTGAGATATTGATGTCTCAGTAATATGTTCTTATCTTCTTTATTGCCGACGTTGAAATTTGGTACATATTCCTTGTTCAGGTTCAGAATATTTACATTTATATAAAGGTTTTACAAGTTTATAGGTTTATAGCTTTGGTACATTTGTTCATCCTAGATTTGGTTATCTTATTACTATAAGAGTTATAGGTTTATAGCTTTAACAGGTCAAAAGGGTTAGCAAAAAATCTATAAAATATGATAAGAGAACATGTCAAATGTGTCAAGTATGTCGAAAATTTTATTTTCTAAAATTGATCCAAAATAAATGAAAACGGGTGTGCATATATGTTTTTTACGTGCATATGTGTTTCAAAGCTAATACAAAACAAAAGGAAATGGGTGTGCATATATGTTTTTTTACGTGCATATGTGTTTCAAGGTTAATACAAAATAAATGAAAACAAGCGTGCATATATGTTTTATACGTGGATATATAGTTTGCGTTTAGTTTTCCTAATTTATATATACTTTTCTTTATATCAGGTGTAACTGAATTAAGAGAATGATGACAACGAGTGTGCACATTTGTTCGCCTTCTGAAGATGTTGAAAACGAGTGTGCATGTATGTCCAACTTCTTAAAACGTCGACGGCTACGAGTGTTCATATATGTCCTACTTCTAAAAATGTTGATAATAATGAGTGTGCACATATGTTTGTTTGCGTTAAATATAATTAGTGCACATGTGTATGTGTATAGATCGTTTAGATTCATGTATTTTTGCTTTTTAGAAATTTGTATTTTAATTGGATTTCAGTCGATACCGAATTTTGTGTTTAACATTTATGTTCTTGGTTTGTGCTAAATTTACACATATGCACTAAATCTAGAAAACATGTATGCACTTCACTATGAAAAACATGTATGTCGAAAAAACTATTCCAAAAAGCAAAATAATAAAATTAATTTATAAAAACACATATGCACTAAATTAGTTTTAAAAACATGCATGTTCAGAAAAAAAATGTGCAAAAAAAACGCAAAAAAAAGAATAAAATTAAATAAAAATTAAAAATTAAAAAAAAAACGAAAAATTGAATGTTTATAAAAAATAGGATTTATTTATTTTAAAAATTCAAAAATAATATAAATTTGACTTTTACTATTATACTCTTTTGGGTTAAATAAAAATGTTTAATAATTCATAAATGATATGTTGCATTGATATGTTGGATAATATGCATTACTAGGAGTACACAAGGGGTTCTCGCAGTTCTCGCACTTAACATGGTTCTCAAAATAAAGACCCCCTATATGTATATAGGGAAGAGATCCGGTAAGAAGAAAAACTAAAATAAGAAGAATAAGAAGAATTTCTAGCCACACATTTCAAATAGGAGGGAGAAATTTAAGGGGAGATGCATGTATTTTTGTAGGTGCATCTGAAATGAGTGGTTGTGGTTTCTTCTTATCATTCCTATTTTAATTTTTCTTCTTATTTGATCCTAACTCTATGTATATATATATATATATATATATATATATATATATATATATATATATATATATATATATATATATATATATATATAGATTTGGGATCATATGAGATCATTCTTAAAGTTCTAAAAATAAGATCATTCCATGAACCAATAAGATTAAGCCAAGTGTCTTATTTATTAATTAAATAGTTTAACTTGAAATGTAATTAACAATTAAATGAAAAGGGTATCTTGGGGAATTCACAATTCTTTAAATGTATACAATAACCCTAATAAATCCCTTTATTCACTCATTTCCTTCTTTCTCTCTCTCACTAAAATAACCGGCCTCCTTTCTCTCTTTCACTAGCCTTCCTCCCTCCGATCATACATCTCTACCGTCGGTTTCCCAAATCCAATAAATCCGGCTGATCACCACTAAAACCGCCTCGTATCCAGTCAACGACACACCCTCTTCTATCCACCGCCAACAACCAAAAAAAGAATCGCGTGCGACTAAAGTGGATCTGTGACCAAGGTGTAGTATATCCGGTGTACCGGATTTGTTTTGTATCAATATGACGGGTACACCAGTCGCACATATTTGTTTTGTATCAAGATGATGGTGTACCGGATTTGTTTTGTATATCCGGTGTACCGGTGTTGTTTTGTATCAAGATGATAACTAAAGTGGATCTGTGACCAAGGTGTTGTATATCCGGTGTACCAGATTCGTTTTGTATCAAGTATCAAGATGACCAAGGTGTTGTATATCCGGTGTACCAGATTCGTTTTGTATCAAGTATCAAGATGACCAGATTCGTTGTACCAGATTCGGTGTATATCCGCTGTATATCCGGTGTACTAGATTCGTTTTGTGTTAGTGTTTATGAATTTTTTTTCTGGTGTACCGGATTTTGTATATGGGGATTGAATTTGTTTATATGGGATTTGGATTGTGTATTGGAATCGGTTGGTATATTTATATTTATCCGGTGTACCGGAATCTGTTGGTGTATTTGTATTTTTCCGGTGTACCGGAATCTGTTGGTGTATTTGTATTTATCCGGTGTACCGGAATCTGTTGGTGTATTTATCCGGTGTACCGGAATCTGTTGGTGTATAAAAAAAGTTGATTTGATTTTTGTATAAAAAAATAGATAAAAATTTGAAAAAAGTTTTGACCAAAGTTGGATTTGCATTGTCCAAAATACCCTTGAAACACAATTTAATTATTAAAATGTCACTCATTTAATGCTAATCTCATCTAACACAAATACAATGATCCAATGGTCCATATTTAGTCTTACTTTTAGAACTTTAAGGTTGATCTTACATTAACCTTCCCCTATATATATATATATATATATATATATATATATATATATATATATATATATATATATATATATATATATATATATATATATATATAGAGTTAGGATCAAATAAGAAGAAAAATTAAAATGAGAATGATAAGAAGAAACCACAACCACACATTTCAGATGCACCTATTAAAATAGATGCATCTCCCCTTGAAAATCTCTCCCTTATTTGAAATGTGTGGCTAGAAATTCTTCCTATTCTTCTTATTTTAGTTTTTCTTCTTACCGGATCCCTTCCCTATATATATATATATATATAGAGAGAGAGAGAGAGAGAGAGAGTTTAAAATAAGAAGAATGAGAAGTAATATGAACCAGTCATTTGAGTTTGTATTTAAGGGTATTTTAGTCAAAACAAAACAAACCCACTTTTTTCTCTCCATATCTCACGTTGCTCCTGTATTTTTTTCCAACTGTTTTTCCTCTTTTTCTCTATTATAGTTGACACATTCTTCAATCTTTAGTTTATTAGACATCTCCATCTCAATATGAATCCTGTTACGTACCCAATAATATACATGCGGATTTCTATTCGTTATTAATTATGAACTTTTATAAATGCATCCAAATTTACTGCATCTAAATGTAACGACAAAAGGTAGCTTCAATCTCCCAACATCTTATATTTAAATAAGTTGCATGATGACATGATGCATCTCTATTCTAAAAAAATGATACAGAAAATAGATGCATTTTTAAGAAGTAGGTTTATATAAAAATTTGGAAAAGAAAAGAATATGCATCTATATAGTACTAGCATTCAAATTTAGCAGGTAAAGTGTTAGATGCGTAAATTAGCTTACGAAATTTGTTAGAAAAAAAGGATAGGAAAAAAAAAGAAAAAAAAAAAAAAAAGAAAGATGCATGTTGAATCTGTTATAGAGAAAAAAAATGTATGTTATAACGAAGATGCATTATGTCGTGTATATTTGATTAAAAAAAAGATGCTTGTTAAGCTTTTGTTAATCCTAGTATATAAAGATGCATACCAATTTATTTTTTCCATGCATCTGATAAAAATCAATGCATCTAACTAAAGCCCGATATGGATAATCAAAGAGACGAAGCACTGATCGTCCTATTTAGATGCATATAATAAATTTTACAAATGATATTAACTGTTCAAATTAAATGGATGCACGTCATATTGTTAGAAAGTTGATTTCGTTGTTCTTTTGGGTAAAGATGCATATAATAATATTGATCATGGATGATGGTGGGAATTGAGAAATGAGTTCTGTAACTTCATATGTTCACCGAATTTAATGTGAAAGTCATAAGGGATTATGTTTGTTTTACCAATTTACCCTTGTCTAGCATGTAAAATGGGTTGTTATTTACCAATTTGCCACCACCTTATTTTTAGCCATTGATTTTTCAATCCAAATGATCAAAATATCTTCTTATTCTTCTTATTTTTGTTAATATTATTACTAGATCTCTCTCTTTCTCTCTCTCTCTATATATATATATTCTTACGCTACCCATGTGCCATTATCTTTTATGATAAGGTTCACTCGATTTCTTGTTCTTTTCATTAATATTTCTATGTATCAAAGTTTTAGACATTTGATTAACTGTGAAAAACTTCAACATGCTAATATAATGGGTCACAAGATCCTTTATTTACACTCTGATCCTTTATATATATACTAGCAGGGTACCCGCGCGTTGCAGCGGCGGGTACCCTGAAATAAAAGTTTTCGATGAACGATGTATTTTAGTTTATTATGTTCTTTTTAAAAATAAATTTGTGGATATCAAGAATTTCGTATAGCCCGTGCCCGTTCGGGCTCGAACCCGTTGGCCCGTGTCTGCTCTGGCTCGAGCCCGTTTGGTCCGCGCCCGTTCGGACTCAAGCCCATTTAGCCCGTTGCCCGTTCGGGCTTGAATATTTGTATAATGTGCTTTATTATTTGTAGTAGTGAAATTTAATGCAGGAATTGTGTTTAATTTGGTTGTACAATATGCTTGATAATTTGTATTTTTTATGTAAGGGGTGTTTTAATAATTGTATTAATTATATTTATTTACCAGTTAAATAATTGACTACATTAAATAGCGTTAATATGGTGTTTTGTTGTACACTATGCTTCTTGTCTTGTACGTCTGAAAATTATGTGCATTAAAGTGTAGTACACTATGTTTCTTTTCTTGTAAGTAGTAGTTATTATAGTCATTAATAACATTGACCACTTTAATAGCATTAATTTTGTAAGTCTAAAAATTACATCATGCTTATTTTGTTGTACACTATGCTTATTTTGTTGTAAATCTGAAAATTGGTTGCAGCTATTGTGCATTGTGCTTAAATGGTTGTAATTTTTGGTGAAGGGGTGTTTTTAATAGCATTAATGCTGTTTGATAGAATTATGGTCTTAAAATGACACCACGCTTTATTTTGTTGTACAATATGCTTACTTTGTTGTAATTCTGAAAATTTGGTGCATTAAAGTGTTGTAAACCATGCTTAATTTCTTGTACGTCTTAAAATTAAGAATGAGGTGTCTTCGTGCATTATAAGTAGTATATATATATATATAGTGAGGATCAGGTGCGAATTTTTTAAATTCGTGCGGATGTGCGGATAGATTTGGACCGCCCATTCTAGATCTGATCTTGACTTTTTGTAAAAATGTCAAGATCTACGCTAACTTCACGGTACCAATTGACCATGTAAACGATTTTTTTATTTTTTTTTCCTTTTGAGGGATCCTTACTATTGTTATCTTCTTTTATTTTTTTTATTTTTCCAGATTTTTCTGAGCACTTTTGTTTTTTTGATTATGAGTCCTACCGTGATATTAACGATATTATTAGTCATATTGTGATATTATGAAACTATGATATTATAAAATGGTGATATTATAAAATCAACTGTGAGATTAAGCTTTTTTACATGTAAAAATGAACCATGATATTAAGAAACATATGATAGTTACTATGATATTAATAATTTTATTAAAAAAGCATATGATAGTTACGGTGATATTAACAATTATATTAAAAAAATAAAAAAAAGTTTATGTGATAGTAAAAAGGAACCGTGATATTAACATTTTTATTAAAAAAAGGAACGGTGATATTAATAATATTAGTAAAAAAAACAAAAAAGTAGTGTGATATCAAAAAAAAAGTTAGTGTGATATTAACAATTTGTATTTAAAAAAAAAGTTTATGTGATATTAAGATCAGATATTGACTTTTGTAAAAAAGTCAAAATCAGACCTTAATATCACAATACCTTTAATCATGAAAACGATTTTTTTTTTAAATTTGTTTCAGCGATTCTTAATAATTTATGATCCTCTTTATTTTTTTAATTTTTTCAGATCTTCTTGATTTTTTTTAAAAGCTACTATGATATTTCCGCACCATCCCTCTTTATTTTTTAAGTACTTTAGTCTTGACATCTGCCAGTTGTATGTAAGAAACCATCTTGGACCTTTTCTCTTGTGAAATGACAGTCAATATACATGTGTTTAGTTCTGTCATGAAAGCATGGTTTGGCAGCAATTTGTTTTCACAAAAGATAGTGACGGGCAATTTGACAGGAATACGAAGATCCTTTAAAAGAAACTTAACCAAAGTAGCTCACATGTGGTAGATGCCATACTTCTATACTCTGCTTCAGTTGAAGATCTACTCGCAGTGGCTTGTTTCTTTGTTTTCCAATAGACCAAAGAATGACAAGAAAGATACAATATATATCCAGTTAAATACTTTTTAGTCATAAGACAAGATGCCCAATATGCATCTGTAAAACTAGTGATCTTCAAATGTGGTTAAACCTTTTAGATACTTTAACAAGTGAATTGCAGCTTACATATGCACATCTTTGGGAGAGGATACAAATTGGCTTAAGTGTTGAACAACAAATGAAATGTCTGGCCTTGTTATTGTCAAATAAAACAATCAGCCAACTAGTCTTTTATACGACCCTGGATTAGACAAAGATTTCCTAATGACAACTTTAGGTTTGTAGGCAGTAAGCAAATCCAATATGTATTTTCTTTGATTCAAATAAGTGCCAGCATCAGTTCTGCAAAGTCCAATATTTTGCCAAACTAAGGTCTTTTATGGTGAATTTCTGATCCAAACCATCCTTAAGCTGTCGTTTTTCAATTAAGGAGTCCCTTGTTATAATAACAACATCTACATACACTAAAGCTGCAGTGAAGGCACCATTATCATTTTTAACAAATAACGAGTAATCATGCTTGGATTGTTCATAGCCCAGGCTCAATAGAAACTTTGTCAACTCTTGGTTCCATTGTCTAGAAGCCTGTTTTAAGCTATAAAAAGACCTATTTAGTTTACAAACTTGTCCTAGAAGAGCTTTAGTATACCCTTTAGGTGGTGTCATGTAGATTTCCTCATCTATATACCCTTCAGTTGGGTACCGTTGAGAAAGTTTTCTTTGTATAATTGTTCAATTCTGTTAATAAAATTGTGACTTAAATCATCATTACGAAAAAAAGAATATTTAGTTTCATGAAACATGTCATTTATTAGGTTATTGTATTAATATTGACTTCCAAGCAGTTTGACTTATTTTTTAGCTAATACGGAGTATTGTTTTTTTTTAACTAGTTATCCCTAACCAACAAAACAAACATAAGTTAAGTCCTGACAAGAAACCAAGTTTTGGTCAAACATGATGCCCGATTCTTCTGCATAGATAGAACTTTATAAATATGATCTCCAAAGCACTGAAGCAGACAATAACTATTGGGAACTGCGTTCCAGAATCCAACAAAAAGGGATTACTTTAAGCAAAGGCGAGTCGGGATCACCTTTAAGATAGGTAAACTAGAGTAATATAAAAAAGGTCTAACAAAAGTATATGTGATTGTATGTTGTTAGCAAGAACCGCAAGCAACAAAGTTGTATGCTTGTTATCCTGTGATGATCGGGCCAATGACTATTCAAAGTTCCTCAATACTTTGTGTGTAACTTCATAGGTTATTATCAAGGTTCTTAAAATCGGGATCCTACCTAAGATCGTGTTTGTCTTTGCAACATCGTGATCGTAAGATCGGATCGAGATCTTAAGATCCTACTATAGTGTCATGTTCTTAATAGGCGTTGTAAAATTATGCGGTCTACATATTATTATATATCATATATCATGAAAATGTATGTCAAAATTATGATTATGAAGTGTTTAATATAATTAGCCTATTCTTTTTCAGATTCTACAAAATGTAATATATAAATTTGTAGTTTTTTAGCTAGCGGTTCGAGAAAAGTAAGATTGGATTGATTAAGATCTTAAGATTCTATGGTCAACATCGGGATCCTAGTAAGATCCTATCTTGCAAAGATCTTACGTAGGATAGGCATCTGTTTTTTTTTTTTTTTTTTTTTTTTTTTTCGTAAAATTATAAAATCCCAAGATCATCTTATCAAGGTTCATATAGATCATAGTATAACTAGTGTGTTGTACTGTGCACTTAATTAACTCGAGCATAAGTATGCTAAACGGTTGAAACTTGAAACACCTTATTTAATGATGACTTTACTAGACTGGAGTACACATACGACTAAGAAATATATATTGTGACATGTATAAGTCTCCATCACGAAATAATGAAGTATTTCCCATGTAGATGGTTTTTTCTAACATGGTGTTCCACGTACGATTGAGACTTGAAGTTATGATGATATCAATGATGCTCTTCTTTTCATGCCTGCTCGTACGTGTAATGTGTATGATCGGATAGATATACAGTGACTTGTAAAAAGTATATATCGTATATGACTGATTTGAGTGGTGTGAGTAGCCCAGTGAGTGCAACTTAAGGAATTCCGTTCCATACATGTACGACTACGTGCACCTGGCTAGGATGGAAGTTCATTATTGTTGAAATCAAAGGAATACTGAAAACTATATTATGAGATTCAACTAAACAATAAAGATTACAAAACATTGTATAGAAAGCAACTAAACTAACTCTAGCAACTAAACGGGGCCGAACAAGTGGGCCGAGCCTATTGGCCTTATTAGCTAACAATTATCACCTATAAACTTAATTGTGGAAAGATATTGCTCTCAGATTTGATAAGGAATTAGCAAAAGATTATTGTAAGACATTAAAGTGCAAAACTAGATCAGAACTATGAAGACATGTGTCAACAGTAACAAAATAAAAATTGAGATTATTGGTTATACGGGTGCTAATAAGTAACAGATTGCTAGTGTGAGCTAGTATGCTATTAGATATTTGGGAAATCTGCTAATATCAAGATATATAACTACCAACTAAATCCATACTGTTCGCTAACATGATCAATGCAAAGAGTGAATTATATTTGTGGTTAGTGATTATTAATGGTTTTGTTTGAACATTGTATATAGTCTAAACTTCAATTCACATAATCAGTTATTAATAACAATCTTATTAGCTGTTGTTAGCAAAAGCATTTACAATCTAATACTTTTCGATCATTACTGATTCTTTCAACTATCAATTACTTACTTAAGTTTGTCCACAATATCAGGCCAATGAACACGATCATCGACAAGAAATTAAAACTACCTTAGATTGACTAAAGGTACGTTGTTGAAGGTTACACTATATATGTAAGTGATAAATGTATGAAAACGAAATATATTTGTAACCTAGTCTTTGTGAAAATACCGATGTGATCAAGATCAAGTAAACATATCTTAACTAAAAAAATTAACAGATTGTGCCTTGAAAGTGATTTAGGGACGTAATAGTCATAATTTATATATACTATGAAAAGTATTTCAATGAGGGGCCATGAATTGAACAGATTGTGCCTTGAAAGTGATTTATGGGACGTACTTAGGTTTATTCACATTAATACAACATATACTATGAAAAGTATCTCAATGAGGGGCCATGAATTGAACCATTCTCACCTTCGTGAGGGGCCAAAATCGATTTTTTGTCCTTGGCAAAAGACTTCCTACTTAGACGAGACTGCTTGCTATCTACCACACTTTGAGCAGCTCCGTGCCAGGGGCGGAGCCAGGATTTAAAGTTGGGGGGTGCCGACTTTTTCTGATAAAGTAGCGATAGATTTTATATGCAAATAAATTATCATGTTACATAGTGTGTGGTTTTCAATATAAATTCTATATCCTATAGGCCTGCCACAATTGTGATTTTGATTATAGGGTTACAAACAACAACGTGTCTTTGTTCATATAAATTGATTAAATTTTTCTCTTATGTTGTTCATGTTCTAACTTTGAACCTATATAAGAGTAAAAACTCTTGTGTAGTAATCAAATACTGCTAAGATCTTCCAATTCATACAAAAACATTTGGTCTTACAGATTACTAGTAAATATTTAAGCTAGTTACATTGTTCTAGCTTTAATGAATATGCTCAAAAGAAAAGATGAAGAATGAAGTTAACTGAAGACGTTTGAAACTATTGCCTAAACAATTAGCATTGAAACTGTTTCCTAAGCAGTTAGCATAGAAACTTAACTTGTTGTATTCTTTGCTTGTTTTGAGTTATGTTATTGCATTAGGCATGTGTAATTGAAATGAATATACCTGTGTAAATGAATATACCTAAATTTTACTAGTTACTCTTTAGAAATATTTACAAAGCTATATTGGACTACTAGTGTTTAATACTTAAAAAAAATAAAACGAAAACATGGAAATATTATAGATTGATGCCGAATAATTGATCGTCTACGTTGAAGACCAAAGAAATGGGAACAAAAAATATAACATTTATAAATAATAAATGATTCTTAATAGTATAGTTAAGTAGCACGTGGAAAATGGAAGTCTTAGATTTACAGGGATATTTTTAATTTGTGGCTGAGTAAAGGAGTAAGGGGAGGTCCATTGGCCAAATTGCACCATATACGGGTTTTAGCCCTCTTCACCATTAAAGAAGTTAGACAGGTTGGGGGAGGCCCAGCACCCACCAGTCCCCCTATCTCCTCCGCCCCTGCTCCGTGCAGAATGAAAGGCATCTAACTTTGGGTGATCTAGCATACTGACATACAACCACTTGACTGTTCTTTGATTCCAAGGCTTCATTGCACTTAGGAATCGAATCAACTGATGATCTGTACGTAAGTCAGATGCAAAGATTGTATCTAAATCAGTATGCAATACAAGTACGTGTGATTTACACATCAAAAGATTACTTAGACAGTTTATGAATAAATATTTCTTTACACTAATCTCCAGCACCATTCTAATTGATTGGAACACAACTAAAAAAGATAAATGTTGAAGAAGCCATAGATATAAGGAAAAAAGCTATAAATGCTTAATGTACTTTATCAAAATAACTCATTGTGCTTTCTCAACTTCTTTTATTGTCATTATACTTAATGTTGTTTCCATTCGATATCATTATACATAACCGTTTTCATTTTATTCGGTTATTTTGTGTCCGTTTTTATCCGTTTTCGTAAATCGTCCATTTTTATCCGTTTTTATTTTAATCTGTCCGGATTAAAACCGTTTTTATTATCCATGTCAAAATGGTTTTTATCCGTTTTTATCTGTTTTTATACGGACATATTAAAATGAAAACGGATAAAAATGAACGATTTACGAAAACGGATAAAAACGGACAGAAAATAAACGAATAAAATGAAAACGGTTATGTATAATGACAATAAGTGAAGTAGAGACAGCATAATGAGTTTTTTTGTAAAATACGTTATGAATTTATAGCTTTTTTCCTAGATATAATAACGATATTGACAAATATCTTTCTTAAAGCGCACTAAATTAAGTCACATAAGTATTCTAAGATGCTAATTAAAATGAATCTAATCTAATTATAATTGATGAGTTTAAAAGCTGCCTATCAGGTGAAAATGAAAATGTTTAGAGATATATTAATGTGTATATATATGTATGATTGTTTGAGTGAGATAATCCCGTAAATCAGTATCACTGATGGAAAGTCAAGTTTATATAAAGTTACGATCTCCCTTGGCGTTTCCACTCAACTCACCCTACAACAACTCATTATCCCTATTTGTCAAATCATCCTCACACACAATCACCAGACGTTGTCGAATATTTGCTTGCCTCCCCTCTTCCACTGCCCCAAAACGAGAGAACAATGCAAAAAAGCGAGTGGTTATTACAGGTATGGGCCTTGTTTCTGTGTTTGGAAATGATGTTGATAGTTTTTACGAAAGCCTTTTAGCTGGGGAAAATGGAATCACGCCAATAGATCGATTTGATGTATCAAACCAAACAACGCGATTTGGTGGCCAGATTCGAGGGTTCAAGTCAAATGGATACATTAATCCCAAAACTGAGCGGAGACTAGATGACCATCAGCGCTACGGCATTGTTGCAGGGAAAAAAGCTCTGGAAGATGCTGCTCTTGGTTATGATGAACGTTCAAAGGTTTGTATTTTTTTTCATGTTTGCCATGCATCTAGTTATTGGTTTTGAATGGGTAATAATAATTTTTTGCACGCGTCTACTGTGTAGATTGATAAGGAGCGTGCTGGTGTGCTTGTTGGATCCGCAATGGGAGGCTTTGTATCATTTTGTAATGGAATGGAGACTTTAATCGAGAGAGGTCCTAGAAAAATATCACCATTTTTGATGCCTTTAATGGCAACAAACATGGCATCTTCCTTACTTGCTATGGATCTTGGCTTTTTGGGACCAAATTACTCCATTTCAGCAGCGTGTGCGACATCCAATTATTGCTTCTATGCTGCTGCGAATTGTATCCGTGATGGTAAGGCTGATTTAATGATTGCTGGTGGAGTTGATGCTCCATTAGTTCCCCTTACAATCGCTAGTTACAATGCTTGTAGAGCATTGTCACAAAGAAACAATGATCCACAAACCGCTTCCAGACCATGGGACAAAGATAGAGATGGGTTCGTCATGAGTGAAGGAGCTGGTCTTGTGGTAACTTTACCACCAATCATAGCTGGACTCCAATTTTGTTGATCATTCATTTTTGTACTTCATTTACTTTTTTGCAGGTGATGGAGAGTTTAGAACATGCAATGAAAAGGGACGCACCAATACTAGCCGAATACTTGGGAGGTGCAATCACTTGTGATGCATATCATATGACTAGTCCACGCCCTGACGGTTTATGTGTTTCATCTTGTGTTCAAAACTGTCTTGCGGATGCAAAAGTGTCAGTTGAGGAGGTAACTTAATTTGAAGAACGTATAAAAATGGCAATTTAGTTTTGATATTTATATTTAGAAATACCAGAACTCATACGTTATTTATCTCTATAAAATATATCCAAATTAAATCTTGTTGGTAGATAAATTACATCAATGCACATGCAACGTCCACTGTAATTGGTGATTTGGCTGAGATAAATGCTATGAAGAAGGTATTCAAGAAAACGAAAGAGATAAAAATCAACGCCACCAAGGTAAACGTTCCCTTTGCCCAAGTTGTCTACACAACATCAAATCTTTATTGACATTATATTATCTTACTTTTTGTGTTTCAGTCTATGATCGGACACAGTATGGGAGCAGCCGGGGGTATTGAAGCTATTGCTACAATTAAAGCGATTCAAACCGGATGGTTGCATCCCACCATTAATCAAATTGTATGTCATACCTATGCTTCACTACTTCTTATTGCCCATCACCAAACTGTATAACTGTCTTGAGGAAAACTAGCATTAAGATCACACTTGAAAAATACAGACACACTGTATACATCGGTAAATATCATGCATTAGTTAAATGGATTTAACAAAAGGGAAATACACCCTTATCTGTGCTGTGCCTAGTAGACCTTTTAAAAAAAAAATGCATATATTATATAGATAAAATAGCAAAATGCTAAACGTAGAGACACCTACATGACCATCCCGACAAAACTAACTATAAACTTACAATAACGACAAGCTGACCCTCGACCATGCAAGTCTGCAACCTGCAACTACAATGGGAACAAACACAGATTACAAATATAATAGAGTGAAGAGTCGACACACTAAGATAAAACCTCACCTACCAAATCCACTAAACTCAAGATCACTAAGGGGAAACACTGCAGAAAGTGTGAACCATATAATGATATATTGATACCCAAACTCAACTTCAACCGCGACACATAAGATACAACCTGCTTGAACCTCAAAACAAACAATTCTGGACACCCAAGCAAACCGAATGGTGACATTTCAAAAAGTAGGGATGGCTGATAGAAGAATATATCCTAGAATCTGTGAACCCTGACTGTAGACGAAGAATATTAACTTATTAAGCAAACCCTTCAATGAAAAATACACACACATTAACGCATAGATTCATCACATCAACAATCTAAAACCATAAAATTCAAACAAAGATTACAAGCATATATTACAAATAAATAAAACTAACTAGATGGGCTAATATTTTGAAAACAAGTTTTTACTTATACTAAATACGGATCGAGTATAAAATTAATTTGTTTAGATATTGTAATTTATTCTCCATAGATTAATACAAAATTTCATGTTTTCATTTTAACTATGTATCCCGAGTAATATATATCTGAATTCTCATGTTTCATTGCAACTGTAGAATCTCGAACCAGCAGTAGAATTCGACACTGTTGCGAATCAAAAACAGCAACATGAAATCAACGTTGGTAAGTTTGTTTCTAGCCCTTTTGCCCCGTTTATTTTCCCTGCTTTGTTCAGTTTGCTCATTCATTTTTTTTATACAGCTATTTCTAACTCATTTGGTTTTGGTGGGAACAACTCCGTCATAGCATTATCTTCATTCAGATCTTGATGTGTTGAACAAGAGTATGTCCATGATCCACAAAAAAACTTCACTTGGTGTAAGGAATTTGATCAGCTCGGCAAAATGTGGCATACTTACATTTATATGTGTCTTTGTTGTACCTTACATTCAATGAACTTTTGTGAATTAACGATCTCATATAACAAGGGGGTACAAACATATAGTACGTACGTACACACGGCATTTATCGTACAAACATTGCATCTAATTGCACATCCTTACATATACTTATCCACATAATCGCTTAGCCCACTTATGTTGAACGCAAACTCGAATGCATGTTTGATATTTCAAGACTCCATTCAAATGCCTAAACTCATGATCATTTAGTAGAATATTACCCACGCAAAGCAGCGTATTCAGAGGCGAAGGTTATTTCACGATTTTTTGATTTTACATTTTTTTATGATTATTTATGATTATTATTTAACAATTTTCTATAATAGATAATAGTTTGTAAAGATTGTGTTGCATCGTGACTTCGTGAGATGTGAATAATTAATAGTCATACTATGCAAACTTTTAAAAGTATTAATTTTAGCTATAAACATATTAAATTCATTATATTAGTTATATTTAATTATTGTAACATTTAATTTAATGTCATAATATATTGTGCAGTTAATGTATATTTAAATTTTATTTTTATAATTACTAATAATTGAAGGTGTATTAACTTAATTTTTTATAAGACTTTTAAAGATACAAGTTTCAAATACATTATAAGAGCATATGGTGCCCAACGTTATAGGGCTGGTGCCCGATAACGCTGACATATAATGCCAACCTACACCCCAACTCGTGTCATAGGTCTTCGCGTCGTACTCATTAGCCAACGTTATCCGTATTTAGTTTTCAATGTTGTAACGGTTGGATGCTTAAAAGAAAAAGAGAGGTTGGAGGTGGCTAATGTACGTAGACTTTCTTTCGAAAAAATAAATAAATAAATCACTTTACCTACTTTTTTACATTTTAAAATTATATAAATACCCCTTAAAATATCTAATTTTTACACATACTTTTACCTACACATCTCAACAATACTCATTTTTATTTATACCTCTAACTCACACAAATGAATCACGGCCAATTTTCATGGATTAATCAAATGCTCCAACCCAAAAAATCAATAAACCGAACACGTTATCTTCATATAATCCAAACACACTATTATCCACAATTCCATTACCTCAAATGCCAACCAACTTCCACCATTTGGTGCGCATTACAAATCCCAAACCAATTTACCAGCTTTAACCCATTTGCCAACCAACTTACACACAAGCAACTTCATATATTCACTCAATTTCAACTTCAACAACTCTAACAAACATAAATTTCCCAATAACAATACCGACAATCCCAACCACTATATCAACCCTAATTTTCCCAACAACAATACCAACAAACTCAACAACAACCCCCACAACCCCAACAATTTGAACCCGCGGGTTGTCGTCACCCACGAAATGTGGCAAAGGCAAAGTGCAAAACCTCACGAAAAGAAAAGAAACCTAGCATAACACGTACACCATGGAGTCAAATTAAAGAGTTAATTTTGGCGGAGTGTTGGTTACATGTATCCAAGTCTCCGAACACGGGCACCAACCAAACCATTGAGACTTTTTGGTACAAAGTTCTTGTGGAATACAATGACCAAGCAACGAAAAAGTCCGCATAGCTTGATTTTCTCTGGGCTCAAGGTACATTGAGCGTTCTAAAAAAATATTAACCGGAAAGTGGACTCCCATGAACCGACAACTCCACAAGTAAAACTCGATTGTCAACCAAATAGCGAGGCTTAATGGTGAAAACTATGAAGATTTGACGACGTTTGTTGAGCTCATGTATCAAGACAACGAAAGGAAAAGTTTTTCTCACAAAAACTTGAAATATTTTGAAAGACAAACATAAATGGTTGAATCCTGATTCAACACATACAAGCAGAATCCGAGGACGGAAAAACCAGAGAAGAACCCGAGCTATTTGGAGATGATGCTTTGTCGCGTCCCGTCGACAAAGAATGAAAGTCTAATAGTCAACGATCTTCAAACTCATTCGCCACTTCTTCTTCACAAGAAAATTATCATGAGATGTTGCAACAACAACTAGCTCTAGACAATGAGACGAAGATGGAAGAAATAAGAAACGAGACTAGGGAGAGGGTGGATTTAATCAAGGATTAAACAAGGAACGAGGACATGAAGATGCTTGCAATCATACGAAGGGGATAAATCCGCTCACAAGGCTATTATCGAGGAGAACAACGTGCAATGCGAGCCAATATTTTCCACAAAACTAGTTTAGTTCATTTACTTTTGTTTTTATGTCATTTTTTTATTTTATGTAATTTTTTATGTCTTTTATTTTATTAATGGAATTTTAATTTTAGTTAAATGTGTTGTTTGAAAGGATTATGTACAAAGAATAATGTCTTTCACGACCGGCCTTCACCGAAATGTTGAAGGGTCACACTGGTGCACACTAAAAGGAACATGTAAGTGAAAATGAGAAAAAAAATGACAAATTGGAATGGAACTAAAGAGGAAATGAAAATTTGTTAATATTTTCATAACACGGGTAAAACGATAATTAACAAAGTATATATTTATCGATAGATAAATATTGTAAGTGTAAAAGGCAAAACCACAAACCCTAAAAGGGTTGCGGAACGACCGAATGTCCTTAAGAGGATATGAAGGATTAAGTTTGGCAAATTGTCAAACTTAATGTACTTGAAGGTTAATTATGGGTTTCCTAATTCAATTAGGAGTATCCCATGGAAGCCTATAAATACAAAGGCATTCCATAGGAAGTCATTATTTATTCCACAAACCCTAAAATCTCCTTCCCTTCTCCATCTTTGTTTGATCGGTCGAACACGCAAACCAAAAGGTTTCGTAAACCCTTATGATCACCTAAGGATCGAACTTACTCTAGGTTAATCAATCGACTTTTAATCGGTTTACCCGTGCTTCGTATTTTCCTATCTTGCGTAGGTTCGTAGCACTAGTTCTACCAGTGCAATACTAGTGGAAAACTGACATAGTTCAAGTGATGATTCTCCCCAAGAAACCCTAAGAAATCAATTGAATTAAGAAGATCAAGAACGAGTCATCTTTGGAGTCGGGCCCTATGAGTCAAGCATATGTCTAGTGGGCACATTTCTCGGTCTTTGGTAATTCTTTTGATTCTTGTTTGTCTAACCTGTCAAAAATGTTGGATAGATGTAAGGAAACAGATTTAGTGTTGAATTAGGAGAAATGTCATTTCATGGTTAGAGAAGGTATTATTCTTGGTCATAAGATTTCTAGTTTGGGGATCGATGTCGATAAGGCTAAGGTAGATGTGATAGCTAAATTTCTTTATCCAAATAATGTTAAAGGTGTTAAAGTTTCTTACGGCATGCAGGGTTTTATAAAAGATTTATTAAGGATTTTTCTAAGATTGCTAGACCTATGACCCAGTTGTTGCGTAAGGACTCTAAGTTTATTATTTCTGATGATTTTATTAAGACTTTTAGTATATTAAAGAATAAATTGGCTATGACACCTATAATAATTGCACCCAATTGGAATCTAGATTTTGAGTTGATGTGCGATGCGAGCTATTATGCTGTTGGAGTTGTGTTAGAATAGATGGTTGATAAGAAATTTCAACCAATTTACTATGCTAGTAAGACTATGACTGATGCACAAGAGTATTATGCTACTACCAAAAATGAACTTTTACTTGTAGTTTATGTTTTGGTTAAATTCTGTTCTTACCTGGTAATGTCAAAAACCATTGTTATACTGACAACTCTTCCTTGGAATATTTGTTTAATAAGCATGATGCTAAACTTAGGTTGATTCAGTGGGTTCTGTTACTTCAATAATTCAATAATGAATCAAAGACAAAAAGGGTTCTGAAAACCTTGTTGCCGACCATTTGTCACATTTAGAGAATTTGGAATTAGAAGAATTAGATGAGGAAACCGTTAAGGATTAATTCCTAGATGTACACCTCATGGTCATCCAAGTCAAAGAAGCAGAAACAGAACCATGGTATGTCGATTATGCAAATTATCTTGTAACTAGAATAAGGACTTGTATTGCCGTCAAAGAAAAAAGTTATTCTCTGACCTTAAATACTATTTGTGGGATGAGCCATACATTTTTAGATCATGTTCAGATGGAACTATTAGGAGATGTATTTTAGGTAGGGAATTGCAGGAAATTCTATAACATTGTCATACAAGACCGACTGGGGCATTATGGAGCATATATTACTCGTAGCAAATATTCAAAGCATGATTCTTTTGGCCTACCATCTTTAAAGATGCCACTAAATATGTTCGAGAGTGTGATGTGTGCCAAAGGTTAAGTAATATCTCATCAGGAAATGAGATACCCTTAAATAATATTCTGATTTGTGAAGTTTTTGACATTTAGGTATAGAATTTATGGGACCATTTCCCTCTTCTCGTAACAATAAGTATATCCTTATTACCGTCGATTATGTGTCAAAATGGGTTGAGGTCGATGCATTGCCAACTAACGATTCTTGAGTTATTGTTAGGTTTCTTAAAAGCTATTCTCTAGATTTGGGGTACATAAGGCATTGATTAGTGATAGAGGAACTCATTTATGCAATTCCCAACTCGAGAAAGCTTTGAAAAGATATGGAGTAACACATATTCTTGCAACACCTTATCATGCATAGACTAGTGGCCAAACAGAAAACACAAATAGAGCTATCATACACATCCTGGGAAGATCAGTTAGCACCAATAGGAAAGAATGGTCAGACAAATTTTAGAAATGAGAAAGTGACGATCATTATCGAGTCAACGAGTCTTTTGATAATAGTTAGAATAGTTATGGGCAACCGGGCTTAGAGATAATGATGCAAGTTTTCTGACCAGGTTTTAATATTTATAATGTCTCGTTTACCTATGGTCCACCTTATGCACTCACGGGCAGTGTACCCGGTCGTGTGTAGTGTAGTAATCGGTAAAACCGAGGTCGTCCCAAGAGCTATGTAAGTGGATTCTAATTAAGTCTAAGTATCACTGGTTTTAATTGTTTTTAAGTTTGAAATGATTATTAACTAGTAAAACAAAAAATGAAAGCAAATAAATAAGATAGAGTTGTGATCAATAAGGGTAAAGTGTGCTAACCTAGTTACTCATCCTATCATGTTATGTTTACTTCTAACTACTTCCAATTGATTCAAGTGGGGTTTTAAGTCGCTAGGACAACATTTGGTCAGTTCATCCTAACCTATCAGCAAAGGCTTCCACCGGAGATCATGCTACTACCCTTGAAAGTCCAGTTGTTTTTAGTTCCATAAGACAAGTCATTAAGTACCTCTACATGCAAGATTCGCAAGAATGAGTGCCCGGGTGCTAGCATCTTAGACACTCATCCCTAACTTCTTAAGTTCATCCAAATGGCAGGTGATCATTTGGTCAGTTCGCACAAACGAGGAAGGGTCGTCAGTTGGTTAATTCTTACCCTTCCCACTCAATCTACCTACTTAGGGTCAGTTGGTCAATTCTCCTAAGAAACTAGACACTACCGCCATTCAAAACTACCGAAGCTAGGGTAGCTACCAATGAACTATGCATGCATACACTAGAAACAATTATACGGAAGCATGTAAACGTAAACAAAATAACTAGGCTAGCTAGCACCAAAGGTGCTTAGCCGATCATATTAAACGAAACCAAAGATTCAATGTTTGACATAATGAAATACATGAATCAAAAGTAAAAGATAAAATAATCGCTAATGCTTATAGTTAGGGAGTGATTTCTCCCTTGGAGATGGCTCCGTATGCTCTTCAAGATCTGCCTTTGGACCCCTCTTGACGTTCTCTGCTTTTTGGTGTGGAGTGAATGATATGAAATGCAGAAATTAGGGCTAGTATTTATAGGCACGATCCAGTTACGGCGTAACTTGAGTTGAGAGTTACGATGTAACCTCTATAATTCCATAATAATGCTCTCGTTAAGCTGGTTAGGCGTAACACATGGAATGGGTTACGCTGTATCTTCGGTACATGTTACATTTGTATTGATTACGTCGTAATCATTGGAAGGAGTTACGGTGTATCTGATGGCGGCGTGGAACATCCTTTGACCTAGTTGGTTATGGCATAATCTTTAGTTAAGAGTTATGCCGTAATTGATTGCTGAGTTGGTCTTCTGAATCACGCGCTAGCTATGGCGTAATGTGAGAGATGGAGCTACGCCGTAACTTCTTCACAGTAGGCATACTATCACAAATCTCTTAAGAAAATCTCCAAATCCGCGTCTGATTAGCACCAATGCTCGTAATTTACCTGAAAGTGAAATATAATGGAAAAAAAGCTTAAATCAATATAAATGATATAAAATAAGAGCATTATCGGGGTAAATTGACACTTAATATTCAGGACTATTTGATGTTATCAGATAACAATAGAGTCCATGTATAGGTTCATAGCAAAATCCCGGCCCATCAAGACCTTATGTAATAGATATATAAAGCCTCACACGTGTGTGTGTGTGTGTGTGTATGTGTATGAGGTGGTTTCTTCATTAAGGAATAAGAAACATCTCTTATTTTCCTTCATAATTCTTTCTCTCTTTATTTTATCTTCTTTCTCTCTAGAAAACCTTATATGTGTAATTTGATAATAAATATGGGATCTTAACAAGTGGTATCAGAGCTAGAACATGATTTAGAAGTATTGTGTGTTTTTAAAAGTAAAAAACAAAATTCGTGTCTTTAAATTTTTGGTATGAGAAAAGTCCAAAATACATCCCTGTGGTTTGTCCATTGTCCTGTTATACATCCTTGTAGATTTTTAGCACACATACATCTTTCCGTTAGTAAATTTGGCCTCTATACATCCCTCCGTTAGTAAAATCAGTCAATGAGGACTAACGGCGCAAATTATTTTCCGTTATCTTACTTACGCAGGTTAAAATATTTGCATCGTTAGTCCTCATTGACTATTTTACTAATGGAGGGATGTATGGTGGCCAACTTTACTAACGGAGGGATGTATTTGTACCAAATTTATGAATAAATAAAAATAGGGCAACATATGCTCAAACTCAGGTCTGTTGCTTCAAAAACCAACACCCCAACCACTGGACTACGAGTCCAGTGGTGTACATATACCACCTCTGTTGTAAAAATCGGTCCAGGCGGCCAATTAATCCCCGCATAATTGATGATCGCTCACTAAGCGCCTTGATTTATCATAATCGGCCTATTTAATCGGTTTGGTCAAAGATCACTTAAAAATTGGTAAACAAACCGATTAATCGGACAAAATCGGTCTAATCGGATTAATTGACAATATCGCTTAAAAATTGGTCAACAAAATCGCTTAAGAATCGGTCAACAAACCGATTAATCGGTCAAAGATCGCTAAAAAATGGTCGACAAACCGAGTAATATCTATGTTTGACTTTGAACTTTGAAGAATTATGTATTAGGTTTATTTTTGAACTCCTGAAATATTTGAACTTTGATGCACTATGCTTATCTTATACATATAATATAAAATAATATCTAAAATTACAATTTTATCCATAAAAGTTCTAATCCGATTAATCCCCGCCTAACCGATTAATCGCTAGGCCCTACCCGACCGCCTCACTAGCGCCTAGCGATTTTTACAACCTTGTATACCACAGTAAATTCCTTTTAACTATTTTTTTGGTCGAACTTGATTTCATACGTTTTCATCCGTTTTTATATATTTTCAACCGTTTTTCATACGTTTTCTTTCGATGTCAAGCCGAAATGGCATGGGCGGGTCCCATTTCTTGATAAACTTCATACGTTTTCTTTCGATGTCAAGCCGAAAAACTTGATAACGCTACACGCGTCGTTCGGGGTCAAAGAAACTTCCTTTTCTTCGAGTAAGTTTTATAACACCCTAGGCAGTGATCCTAATCATTGTAGTGTAGTATTAGGGTAAGACACGGGTATTGATATCGTTCTCTAGGGGAATAGGAATGCTAGTGAGAAGTTACTACGCTAAGGTTGGGGTTGAAGAAGTTTATTTTTTTTTATCTTTTTTATGTTTTTTAGGAAATGGAAAGGTACGAATCTCGGGGTTTGGATTTGGGGGTTGGTATTTCTACCAATTACTCTACTTATCTAATTATCTAATCTAAGGTGTATGTAGTCCATGTCTAATTATTGTGTGCTCGTATGATAGTTTAAAGATGTGTTCACTTAGGTTTTATTACTCCTTAATTATCTCCTATTGATGGTTGAATTGTCACGTCCTTATTCTTAATCGCGTTGTGTGTCTAAAGTCGTAGGGTATGCGTTTATCCCTAACTCTTTGAACTTACGAAAGGGTATCGTCTACAAAACCCTCTAGGGATTATAAACTCTAACTCTAAGGCACTCTTTGGATGGTTTAGCCTACAACCGCTCTAAGTGCTATAGCCCAAGGTTCACAAAGATTAATCGATCATTAATTACACAACGAATGACCTATCGCATTACTAGATCATTAATCAATTAAGATAAGAGACAACCAATCAAAATTTAATAATTAAGTTTCATATTCCCTAAGCAAACACACAAATAAATTAGTCGGACATGGAGAACATGCAAGCATACACACAAATAATTGAAGACATAATTGAATTAATGAAGTAAAACACTTATCTTGATGTAAGATAGGGTTTGGAGCCCTAAAATACTGTACAAGACAGCCTTGGTTCTGTTTAGGTTTTTACTCCAAAAGACTAAACACTAAAACTGAAAAATTCGGATTCTATATATAATATTACAATCGCGACGGCGTCACCTTATGATTTGTGACGCCGTCGAGTCGCCGTCATTAGGGTTTCGTCTTGGCCACGTTAGTCTTGCGACGGCGTCACCTTGTGCTTGTGACGCTGTCCTCTTCAGCTTCTGACGCTGTCTGGATCAAATCTAGGCCGTCTGAGTTGCGACGGCCTACTCTTTTAAAGCCTGACACCGTCACTTGAAAATAAGAAATTTGGCTTCTGTGCCGTCACAAAATGCTCCGACGGCGTCGCAGTTAAGCAGTGACGCTGTCACCTTGTATTTCAGCAGCTTGATTGTCTCGATTCTTGATTTTGGCCATTTTCTTTGTGTATCCGCGCCTTTTCGTCCAAATAAGTGCCATTACAGCAATTTGCCTTCAAGAGACCTAAAAAGTGAAAAGGAACGATATTAAGTAATAACAGATACAAAAGTGATCAAATATGGGCTTAAGCGACCCCTAAAAAAGGTACATTTTAAAACCTTATCAAATATCCCTACACTTGGTATTTGCTTGTCCTCAAGCAAATGTGCTTTTAGCCAATTAATTTATAAGTTAGGGGTCATGAAACATTGGTTTAAAACAGTCCACAACACATATAAGCCCCGCAATAGTCATAACAAGCACGGAAATTACATACTAGCACCTCACATGGGGTGTTTGGATACTCACATCTCTCTCGGGTGTATATAAAATATAACAAGTTGGAAATGGAAGATAAACACTCATTAACCGGTCCTAGTACATAGATTACCATAGGCTTGAGAATAGATCAAACCTCCATCGCTTTGGCGTAAGCACCTAAGAAAGACTATCAAAGAGGTCTTTAAAGGGTTGTAATGTTAGGCTTACGGTAGGGAAACAAAGGGTTTGGTGGGATAGGCTATTTAGTGGTGGCAAGTCAAAAATCTCTTATGTTACAAGCATACGAAGAATGGCGTTGCTAAGCCAAGACTCGACACTCTAAACTCTAGATAACTGAAACAAACAAACATAAATTTAAAAGATAGTTGTAGGATGGTAGCCCGTATGTTTTTTTTTTTTTTTTTTTTTTTTTTTTTTTCAACACACTATTTTTTTTCTTTTCTTTTTTTCTATTTTTTTTCGATTTTTTTTTCATACACTTTTACTCTACCATCCTGTACGGGAACATCAAAATGATAGGGATTTATAAGCACATCCCTACACTTGAGTTTTTATTACTCTAACACTAATTTGACCCGAATTGTAAAGATCAAAACACTTGGGGTACGTTATTACGCAAATAAGGGAATTTAACGTTCCCTTCCAGTCATTTCATAAACTTTAACTTTTTCCCATGAGTCCCAATCGTCCCAAAACTGTGTACAAAAGATATGACTCGACTTAGCAACTCATGCAAGCAACTAGATAATTGAACTAAGGGTTTAGGGTGATAACAATAATGCACTAAAAGTGAGTGCATACAAGGTAGGCTAAGGCGATTTGGGTGTATATTTGGGGGTGGGGTGTAAACAATGCTCTTCATTGATATTCCGGAAAAACCGAAACATCACGAGAACCGCGAAAATGATAGGCTCTGAGGGGTTAACTAGGGGTATCGTGTACTATAGATGAGTACAACGCAAAGGTGTGGGGGAATTACTCAACCGATGTGGAAGAAGTAATTATATTACGGGTATCAAACAAGGGTTATCCTAATGCCTCTTATCATTTAGTTATTCCTAACTACACAAGTGTAGTCTTAATAGCAACCTCGGAATGCATCACAAAACAAGTTCTAGAATCTATTATACTACCGGTTCACACTCTAAGCATTAAAGATGAATGCTTTAATTCCTACTAATCTAAGGGTGATCCTCACATTTTGGGTAGAATTTGGGTGGTAAAGGGTTTTTTGTGCTAGTCATGCAACTTTCTATCCGTGAGACGCTTTTGTTAAGACTAATGGCCCACTCCTATATGTCATGAACATTTTTAAATTTGGTGCCAAAATTACCCTAACCGACATTTTCTTATGGTTTATTACACAAATACAATTGGACAAAGCAAATAATCAAGGATAAGCATAGTTTCTAAGTTCCCGTTTTATTTTCCCTCTCTACACTTAAACTGAACATTGTCCCCAATGTTCCCCGAAAGTATCAAAGTTATGATAATGGAAGGTAATTAAAAATGAAAGAAACTAACTCCCTTGATCAGCTCGGTAGGATCCGTGTGTGAAGTAGTGGTTAAATCCTTTCCAAGAAAAATGTATGCGTGAAAAGCTCCTTCAAATCTTTTGTTTCTTCTTCTTGATAAATAAAACCTGCACATTCGAAGAAAACAAACGAAACCTTCGCGTAAAATCGGCGGTAATAATATATATAAGACTCTACTAAACTAGGATATAATGCTTATGGAATGGATGTTTACAGAATTTCTGGAAAATTAAGACCTGGAAAATTCCAAAATTTTATAAGTAGCTCAGAAAACGAGAAAAAAAGTAATATGTTGTTTTTACTCCTTCCTGACGCCGTCAGGTTGCGATCCTGACGCCGTCAGGTTATCCTGAAAAAAACTGGTCTGCGATTTTCTGGAAAAAATTCTGGAAAATTTACATCTTTAGAATCTGGAAACATTTCTCCAAAACATCCATTATGACTCGATACAAGCATTTGACTCGAAAAAACACACATATATATCTTTTAATGAATTGCTATTCTCATGTTTACGTTTCTTTGAAAACGTGTGTAATCCTCCCTACACTTATCATTTATGTAAAATACCTTTATATGCAATTAAGACGAGGTTAAAAACAAAATAAAGCATTTTTACAAATTTAAACATGAGAATAAGTAAAGATATATGACACTAACAAGCAAACAATTAAGCATGAGTTGCCTCCCACAAAGCGCTTTTCTTTATTTAAGAGTCTTGTAGCTAGACTCGTAGTCGTGCCCTTACGTTGTCTCGTTTTGCATTCTTAATGAGAATTCTATCATATTGACAAAATTTTCATCGACTCTATATCTAGGCCCGAGGGTCAAGCAATCCTTATAATAAAGCCTCCTTCTTTCCCACATAAATTTATAACCTTTTTCAACATCGTCCTTGCTTTTGTCCTCAAAAGCTTTGATGTTGTCTCGTTCAAAAATGGGTAGATGGCCATATTCATTTGTTTTCCAAGGCATCCTATAAGTGATCTCATCGGTTCCTTCCTTAAACCTAACCGTTCCATCATACTTGTTATGGCTCATTTTAGATGTTTCAACAAACGGTTTTCCTAGCTCTACTTGGGATAAGCTATAGTCAATGACGCATCCTACATCTTCTAGGACCAAAAAATCAACTAGGTATGTGAAATTTCCTATAAATACATGTACATCCTTGACTCTTCCCACAAAGTTGCAAACTCCACCTGGATACTTAGGGTCTCTCCTAATATTAAGCCGCTCATTCATAATGTCATTGTAAACAGCAGATGACATCACATTAATGGGAGATTCCGTATCTATGTAAGCATGGTCGGCACTCCTATATCCGATCATACAAGGTATTTTTAGGTTCCAAGGATTTCCTCTCCTAATCTTCGGGCATATCCTAATGATAGGTGATCGGGGATTATCCATTATGTATCGATGGTAGGCAACCTCTTCCTTAGTGGGGTAAAGATTGAAATAAGCACTATCCTCTTTGTTCACGTTCATCTTATTCAGCTTCCTAAGTTCTCCAATACGAGCTCGAAGTTGGTTGGCCAAGACTGGGTCAAACAATGGGTATTTGTCTGGTAGTAAAGTGTTGTTTGGTGGTTTATCACCTTCCATAATGAAAAGTGATGGGGTTACAAACAAAGGTAACGAAGAAGGGGGATAGACTATGAGAAAGCTAAAAATTGAGAAAAATTTACTTGATGTGAATCAAGCAAAGAAACCTAAACGAGGTGGACTACTAACTAGCTATTCTATTCCCCGGCAGCGGCGCCAAAAACTTGATAACGCTACACGCGTCGGGTCACCTTCATTAGGGTTTCGTCTTGGCCATGTTAGTCTTGGGACGGCGTCACCTTGTGCTTGTGACGCCGTCCTCTTCAGCTTCTGACGCCGTCTGGATCAAATCTAGGCCGTCTGAGTTGCGACGACCTACTCTTTTAAAGCCTGACACCGTCACTTGAAAATAAGAAATTTGGCTTCTGTGCCGTCACAAAATGCTCCGACGGCGTCGCAGTTAAGCAGTGACGCCGTCACCTTGTATTTCAGCAGCTTGAGTGTCTCGATTCTTGACTTTGGCCATTTTCTTCGTATATCCGCGCCTTTTCGTCCAAATAAGTGCCATTACAGCAATTTGCCTTCAAGAGACCTAAAAAGCGAAAAGGAACGATATTAAGTAATAACGGATACAAAAGTGATCAAATAAGGGCTTAAATGACCCCTCAAAAAGGTACATTTTAAAACCTTATCAAATATCCCTACACTTAGTATTTGCTTGTCCTCAAGCAAATGTGCTTTTAGCCAATTAATTTATAAATTATGGGTCATGAAACATTGGTTTAAAATAGTCCACAACACATATGAGCCCCGCAAAAGTCATAACAATCAAGGAAATTACATACTAGCACCTCACATGGGGTGTTTGGATACTCACATCTCTCTCGGGTGTATATGAAATATAACAAGTTGGAAATGGAAGATAAACACTCATTAACCGGTCCTAGTACATAGATTACCATAGGCTTGAGAATAGATCAAACCTCCATCGCTTTGGCGTAAGCACCTAGGAAAGACTTTGAAAGAGGTCTTTAAAGGGTTGTAATGTTAGGCTTACGGTAGGGAAACAAAGGGTTTGGTGGGATAGGCTATTTAGTGGTGGCAAGTCAAAAATCTCTTATGTTACAAGCATACGAAGAATGGCGTTGCTAAACCAAGACTCGACACTCTAAACTCTAGATAACTGAAACAAACAAACATAAATTTAATGGATAGATGTAGGATGGTAGCCCGTATGTTTTTTTTTTTTTTTTTTTTTTTTTTTTTTTTTTTTTTTTTTCATACACTTTTACTCTACCATCCTCTACGGTAACATCAAAATGATAGGGATTTATAGGCACATCCCTACACTTGAGTTTTTATTACGCTAACACTAATTTGACCCGAATTGAAAAGATCAAAACACTTGGGGTACGTTATTACGCAAATAACGGAATTTAACGTTCCCTTCCAGTCATTTCATAAACTTTAACTTTTTCCCATGAGTCCCAATCGTCCCAAAACTGTGTACAAAAGATATGACTCGACTTAGCAACTCATGCAAGCAACTAGATAATTGAACTAAGGGTTTAGGGTGATAACAATAATGCACTAAAAGTGAGTGCATACAAGGTAGGCTAAGGCGATTTTGGTGTATATTTGGGGGTGGGGTGTAAACAATGCTCTTCATTGATATTCCGGAAAAATTGAAACATCACGAGAACCGCGAAAATGATAGGCTCTGAGGGGTTAACTAGGGGTATCGTGTACTAAAGATGAGTACAACGCAAAGGTGTGGGGGAATTACTCAACCGATGTGGAAGAAGTAATTATATTACGGGTATCAAACAAAGGTTATCATAATGCCTCTTATCATTTAGTTATTCCTAACTACACAAGTGTAGTCTCACTAGCGATCTCGGGATGCATCACAAAACAAGTTCTAGAATCTATTATACTACCGGTTCACACTTTAAGCATTAAAGATGAATGCTTTAATTCCTACTAATCTAAGGGTGATCCTCACATTTTGGGTGGAATTTGGGTGGTAAAGGGTTTTTGTGCTAGTCATGCAACTTCCTATCCGTGAGACGCTTTTGTTAAGACTAATGGCCCACTCCTATATGTCATGAAAAATTTTAAATTAGGTGCCAAAATTACCCTAACCGACATTTTCTCATGGTTTATTACACAAATACAATTGGACAAAGCAAATAATCAAGGATAAGCATAGTTTCTAAGTTCCCGTTTTATTTTCCCTCCCTACACTTAAACTGAACATTGTCCCCAATGTTCCCCGAAAGTATCAAAGTTATGATAATGGAAGATAATTAAAAACGAAAGAAACTAATACTCCCCTGATCAGCTTAGTAGGATCCGTGTGAAGTGGTGGTTAAATCCTTTCCAAGAAAAATGTATGCGTGAAAAGCTCCTTCCAATCTTTTGTTTCTTCTTCTTGATAAATAAAACCTGCACATTCGAAGAAAACAAATGAAACCTTCGCATAAAATCGGCGGTAATAATATATATAAGACTCTACTAAACTAGGATATAATGCTTGTGGAATGGATGTTTACAGAATTTCTGGAAAATTAAGAGCTGGAAAATTCCAAAAATTTATAAGTAGCTCAGAAAACGAGAAAAAAAGTAATCTATTGTTTTTACTCCTTCCTGACGCCGCCAGGTTGCGATCCTGACGCCGTCAGGTTATCCTGACAATAACTGATTTGCGATTTTCTGGATAAAATTCTGGAAAATTTACATCTTTAGAATCTGGAAAAATTTCTGCAAAACATCCATTATGACTCGATACAAGCATTTGACTCGAACAAACACACATATATATCTTTTAATGAATTTCTATTCTCATGTTTACGTTTCTTTGAAAACGTGTGTAATCCTCCCTACACTTATCCTTTATGTAAAATACCTTTATATGCAATTAAGACGAGGTTAAAAACAAAATAAATCATTTTTACAAATTTAAACATGAGAATAAGTAATCAATAAAAGATATATGACATTAACAAGCAAACAATTAAGTATGGGTTGCCTCCCACGAAGCGCTTTTCTTTATTTAAGAGTCTTGTAGCTAGACTCGTAGTCGTGCCCTTACGTTTTTCTTCTCTTAGAGGCCCATTCTATTATCTCAACTCTATTTTCATCACGAATGTATTCAGGGCCCAACTCTAGACAAGCGGTATAGCGAATCTTGTCTTCCCAATCAACTTCAAAGGCCGGGATGCTGTCTACATCAAGATCATCAATACCCTCAAACTTCTTATTTTTGGAGGGCATTATATACTTAACACATTCGGTCCCATTTGAGAATTTGACTATTCCATCCTCTTGATCATAAACCATCATAGATTCTTCAATAAATGGTCTCCCAAGTATCACTTCTCCTAAAACTCCATCGATAAGGCCCTTAACATTTTCTAGGATCATGAAATCGCACCTATATGTGAAGTTTCCTACGAAGACATGTAATCTTTTAACCCTCCCGACATAGTTACTCACCTTCCTAGGGTAAAAGGGATCCCTCATAGGTCCTAACTTTTCACTCATGATCCAATTGTAGTAAAGCCTAGACATTATGTTCATAGGTGCCTTATAATCTATGTAAGTGTGATCCCTATATAAGTATCCAATCATGCAAGCTATCTTGATATTTTTAGGGTTGCCACTTTTTATGCATGGGTCGAAAGGTGGTCATGGAAAATTAACTACATTATAGTGATAAGCAATTTCCTTCCCATTAGGGTATGAATCAAAATACTCCCTAAGTTCCTCCTCCTCCTTGCTTCCATCCATAATTTCCAAAACCTTATAATCTCCTTCCACAATTTCATCTTCCGAATCACTTGAGGTTGAATCACTATCAAGGGTACCAGTGGATTCCTCAAGGGCTTTTTCAAGTGCACTTTCAATTATCCTATTTAATTTCTTAAGTTCTCCAATTTCACTCACAATGCGAGCTCGGAGTTGGTTGGCAAAAATTGGATCGAGTGGTGGGTATTTGTTTGATGGGGAATTGTTGTTTGGTGGGTCATCACCTTCCATGATGAAAAGTGATGGGGTTACGAACAAAGGTCACGAAGAAGGGGGATAGACTACGAGGAAGCTAAAAATTGAGAAAAATTTTACTTGATAGGAATCAAGCAAAGAAACCTAAACGAGGTGGACTACTAACAAGCTATTCTATTCCCCGGCAGTGGCGCCAAAAACTTTATAACGCTACACGCGTCGTTCGGGGTCAAAGGAACTTCCTTTTCTTCGAGCAAGTTTTATAACACCCTAGGCAGTGAACCTAATCGTTGTAGTGTAGTATTAGGGTAAGCCACGGGTATTGATATCGTTCTCTAGGGGAATAGGAATGCTAGTGAGAAGTTACTACGCTAAGGTTGGGGTTGAGGAAGATTATTTTTTATCTTTTTTATGTTTTTTAGGAAATGGAAAGGTACGAATCTCGGGGTTTGGATTTGGGGGTTGGTATTTCTACCGATTACTCTACTTATCTAATTATCTAATCTAAGGTGTATGTAGTCCATGTCTAATTATTGTGTGCTCGTATGATAGTTTAAAGATGTGTTCACTTAGGTTTTATTACTCCTTAATTATCTCCTATTGATGGTTGAATTGTCACGTCCTTATTCTTAATCGCGTTGTGTGTCTAAAGTCGTAGGGTATGCGTTTATCCCTAACTCTTTGAACTTACGAAAGGGTATCGTCTACAAAACCCTCTAGGGATTATAAACTCTAACTCTAAGGCACTCTTTGGATGGTTTAGCCTACAACCGCTCTAAGTGCTATAGCCCAAGGTTCACAAAGATTAATCGATCATTAATTACACAACGAATGACCTATCGCATTACTAGATCATTAATCAATTAAGATAAGAGACAACCAATCAAAATTTAATAATTAAGTTTCATATTCCCTAAGCAAACACACAAATAAATTAGTCGGACATGGAGAACATGCAAGCATACACACAAATAATTGAAGACATAATTGAATTAATGAAGTAAAACACTTATCTTGATGTAAGATAGGGTTTGGAACCCTAAAATACTGTACAAGACAGCCTTGGTTCGGTTTAGGTTTTTACTCCAAAAGACTACACACTAAAACTGAAAAATTCGGATTCTATATATAATATTACAATCGCGACGGCGTCACCTTATGATTTGTGACGCCGTCGGGTCGCCGTCATTAGGGTTTCGTCTTGGCCACGTTAGTCTTGCGACGGCATTACCTTGTGCTTGTGACGCCGTCCTCTTCAGCTTCGGACGCCGTCTGGATCAAATCTAGGCCGTCTGAGTTGCGACGACCTACTCTTTTAAAGCCTGGCACCGTCACTTGAAAATAAGAAATTTGGCTTATGTGCCGTCACAAAATGCTCCGACGGCGTCGCAGTTAAGCAGTGACGCCGTCACCTTGTATTTCAGCAGCTTGAGTGTCTCGATTCTTGACTTTGGCCATTTTCTTCGTATATCCGCGCCTTTTTGTCCAAATAAGTGCCATTACAGCAATTTGCCTTCAAGAGACCTAAAAAGTGAAAAGGAACGATATTAAGTAATAACATATACAAAAGTAATCAAATAAGGGCTTAAACGACCCCTCAAAAAGGTACATTTTAAAACCTTATCAAATATCCCTACACTTGGTATTTGCTAGTCCTCAAGCAAATGTGCTTTTAGCCAATTAATTTATAAGTTAGGGGTCATGAAGCATTGGTTTAAAACAGTCCACAACACATATAAGCCTCGCAAAAGTCATAACAAGCACGGAAATTACATACTAGCACCTCACATGGGGTGTTTGGATACTCACATCTCTCTGGGGTGTATATGAAATATAACAAGTTGGAAATGGAAGATAAACACTCATTAACCGGTCCTAGTACATAGATTACCATAGGCTTGAGAATAGATCAAACCTCCACCGCTTTGGCGTAAGCACCTAGGAAAGACTATCAAAGACGTCTTTAAAGGGTTGTAATGTTAGGCTTACGGTAGGGAAACAAAGGGTTTGGTGGGATAGGCTATTTAGTGGTGGCAAGTCAAAAATCTCTTATGTTACAAGCATATGAAGAATGGCGTTGCTAAGCCAAGACTCGACACTCTAAACTCTAGATAACTGAAACAAACAAACATAAATTTAAAGGATAGATGTAGGATGGTAGCCCGTATGTTCTTTTTTTTCCATACACTTTTACTGTACCATCCTCTACGGTAACATCAAAATGATAGGGATTTATAGGCACATCCCTACACTTGAGTTTTTACTACTCTAACACTAATTTGACCCGAATCGAAAAGATCAAAACACTTGGGGTACGTTATTACGCAAATAAGGGAATTTAACGTTCCCTTCCAGTCATTTCATAAACTTTAACTTTTTCCCATGAGTCCCAATCGTCCCAAAACTGTGTACAAAAGATATGACTCGACTTAGCCACTCATGCAAGCAACTAGATAATTGAACTAAGGGTTTAGGGTGATAACAATAATGCACTAAAAGTGAGTGCATACAAGGTAGGCTAAGCCGATTTGGGTGTATATTTGGGGGTGGGGTGTAAACAATGCTCTTCATTGATATTCCGGAAAAACCGAAACATCACGAGAACTGCGAAAAGGATAGGCTCTGAGGGGTTAACTAGGGGTATCGTGTACTAAAGATGAGTACAACGCAAAGGTGTTGGGGAATTACTCAACCGATGTGGAAGAAGTAATTATATTACGGGTATCAAACAAGGGTTATCCTAATGCCTCTTATCATTTAGTTACTCCTAACTACACAAGTGTAGTCTCACTAGCGATCTCGGGATGCATCACAAAACAAGTTCTAGAATCTATTATACTACCGGTTCACACTCTAAGCATTAAAGAAGAATGCTTTAATTCCTACTAATCTAAGGGTGATCCTCACATTTTGGGTGGAATTTGGGTGGTAAAGGGTTTTTGTGCTAGTCATGCAACTTCCTATCCGTGAGACGCTTTTGTTATGACTAATGGCCCACTCCTATATGTCATGAAAAATTTTAAATTAGGTGCCGAAATTACCCTAACCGACATTTTCTCATGGTTTATTACACAAATACAATTGGACAAAGCAAATAATCAAGGATAAGCATAGTTTCTAAGTTCCCGTTTTATTTTCCCTCCCTACACTTAAACTGAACATTGTCCCCGATGTTCCCTGAAAGTATCAAAGTTATGATAATGGAAGGTAATTAAAAACGAAAGAAACTAATACTCCCCTTATCAGCTTGGTAGGATCCGTGTGAAGTGGTGGTTAAATCCTTTCCAAGAAAAATGTATGCGTGAAAAGCTCCTTCCAATCTTTTGTTTCTTCTTCTTGATAAATAAAACCTGCACATTCGAAGAAAACAAACGAAACCTTCGCGTAAAATCGGCGGTAATAATATATATAAGACTCTACTAAACTAGGATATAATGCTTGTGGAATGGATGTTTACAGAATTTCTGGAAAATTAAGAGCTGGAAAATTCCAAAAATTTATAAGTAGCTCAGAAAACGAGAAAAAAAGTAATCTGTTGTTTTTACTCCTTCCTGACGCTGTCAGGTTGCGATCCTGACGCCGTCAGGTTGCGATCCTGACGCCGTTAGGTTATCCTGAAAAAAACTGGTCTGCGATTTTCTGGAAAAAATTCTGGAAAATTTACATCTTTAGAATCTGGAAAAATTTCTGCAAAAACATCCATTATGACTCGATACAAGCATTTGACTCGAACAAACACACATATATATCTTTTAATGAATTGCTATTCTCATGTTTACGTTTCTTTGAAAACGTGTGTAATCCTCCCTACACTTATCCTTTATGTAAAATACCTTTATATGCAATTAAGACGAGATTAAAAACAAAATAAAGCATTTTTACAAATTTAAACATGAGAATAAGTAATCAATAAAAGATATATGACACTAACAAGCAAACAATTAAGCATGGGTTGCCTCCCACGAAGCGCTTTTCTTTATTTAAGAGTCTTGTAGCTAGACTCGTAGTCGTGCCCTTACGTTTTTCTTCTCTTAGAGGCCCATTCTATTATCTCAAATCTATTTTCATCACAAATGTATTCAGGGCCTAACTCTTGACAAGCGGTATAGCGAATCTTGTCTTTCCAATCAACTTCAAAGGCCGGGATGCTGTCTACATCCTTATTTTAAGCCCTTATTTGATCATATATAACGCAATGGTTTTAAAATGTACCTTTTTGAGGGGTCGTCTAAGCCCTTTTTTGATCACTTTTGTATCCGTTATTACTTAATTTCGTTCCTTTTCACTTTTTACGTCTCTTGAAGGCAAATTGCTGTAATGGCACTTATTTGGACGAAAAGGCGCGGATATACAGAGAAAATGGCCAAAGTCAAGAATCGAGACACTCAAGCTGCTGAACTACAAGGTGACGGCGTGACTGCTTAACTGCGATGCCGTCGGAGCATTTTGTGACGGCACAGAAGCCAAATTTCTTATTTTCAAGTGACGGTGTCAGGCTTTAAAAGAGTAGGCCGTCGCAACTCAGACGGCCTAGATTTGATTCAGACGGCGTCAGAAGCTGAAGAGGACGGCGTCACAAGCACAAGGTGACGCCGTCGCAAGAATAACGTGGCCAAGACGAAACCCTAATGACGGTGACCCGACGGCGTCACAAATCATAAGGTGACGCCGTCGCGATTGTAATATTATATATAGAATCCGAATTTTTCAGTTTTAGTGTGTAGTCTTTTGGAGTAAAAACCTAAACCGAACCAAGGCTGTCTTGTACAGTATTTTAGGGTTCCAAACCCTATCTTACATCAAGATAAGTGTTTTACTTCATTAATTCAATTATGTCTTCAATTATTTGTGTGTATGCTTGCATGTTCTCCATGTCCGGCTAATTTATTTGTGTGTTTGCTTAGGGAATATGAAACTTAATTATTAAATAATGATTTGTTGTCTCTTATCTTAATTGATTAATGATCTAGTAATGCGATAGGTCATTCGTTGTGTAATTAATGCTTGATTAATCTTTGTGGACCTTGGGCTATAACACTTAGAGCGGTTATAGGCTAAACCATCCAAAGAGTGCCTTAGAGTTAGAGTTTATAATCCCTAGAGGGTTTTGTAGGGATAAACGCATACCCTACGACTTTAGACACACAACGCGATTAAGAATAAGGACGTAAAAATTCAACCATCAATAGGAGATAATTAAGGAGTAATAAAACCTAAGTGAACACATCTTTAAACTATCATACGAGCACACAATAATTAGACATAGACTACATACACCTTAGATTAGATAATTAGATAAGTAGAGTAATCGGTAGAAATACCAACCCCCAAATCCAAACCCCGAGATTCGTACCTTTCCATTTCCTAAAAAACATAAAAAGATAAAAAAATAATCTTCCTCAACCCCAACCTTAGCGTATTAACTTCTCACTAGCATTCCTATTCCCCTTTACCTTAATACTACACTACAATGATTAGGTTCACTGCCTAGGGTGTTATAAAACTTGCTCAAAGAAAAGGAAGTTCCTTTGACCCCGAACGACGCTTGTAGCGTTATCAAGTTTTTGGCGCCACTGCCGGGGAATAGAATAGCTAGTTAGTAGTCCACCTCGTTTAGGTTTCTTTGCTTGATTCCTATCAAGTAATTTTTTCTCAATTTTTAGCTTTCTCATAGTCTATCCCCCTTATTCGTGACCTTTGTTCCCATCACTTTTCAACATGGAAGGTGATAACCAACCACCATTCATCAACCTACCACCAAATGACCCTCCAAGAGCCCGTACTCTTGGTGAATACTCGAGACCAAGCCACCTAGGCTATAGGAACACCATTGAGCTTCCCGACCAAGCCCAATCTACGGCCCTGCGATCCGACACCATCCGGTTGGTGCAAAACGGATGTGCGTTCCATGGACTTCGTTCCGAAGATCCTAATCAGCATCTGAGGGATTTCCTTAAAATTGGCGATTCCATCGACCTTGATGCTACTACTCGGGAGACTACGCGCCTGCGTCTCTTCCAATTCTCTCTACGGGACCAAGCTAGTAATTGGCTTGAGCGACTTCCCGCCGGCTCCATCTCAAGTTGGGATGATCTTACCTCTCGCTTCCTTGCTCAATTTTTCCCACCAGGGAGAACCACTAAACTAAGGAATGACATCTTGATGTTCCAACAACGTCAAGGTGAATCTCTCTACGAAGCATGGACTCGATTCAAGGACTTACTTCATAAGGTCCCTCATCACGGCATTGATCTTTGGCTCCAAGTCCAAATCTTTTATGATCATGTCAACTTCCCCACAAAGCGATCCATTGACCAAGCGGCCGATGGAAAACTTAGTGATCTCACCGCGGAAGAATCATAGGTTATAATAGAGGACCTTGCTCTCTATGACAACGAAAGTTGGAATGACCCCCGTGAGCTGCCCAAAACCGTTAAGGCAATCTCCTTGCATCCCATTGACTCACAATCTTCCGACCATAGGATGATCGAACTTGAAGATCAAGTTAAATTTCTAATGAGTTCCTACGAAAATCCCAAGTCTTCAGGCCATGTGAACAAAGTTTCTTCCTCGTGTGAGCCGTGTAGTGATCCTCATAACACGCGCACTTGCACCCGATCCCCCGAACATGCCTCCGTTGACTACGCATCCTCGCGTATTAATGGAATGGGAGGAAGATTCCCTACAATACCCGAACCTAGGAATTTCAATGAAACCCGAGAAGCATGGAAGGGCAAGCCCGACTTCTATTGGGGACAAACCAAAGAATTCACTTCCAATGATTTTTCATGGCCCCCATCTCACGGTCCTAACCAACAAAACATTGAGGGGATGTTGCAACACCTAGTCGCATCCCAAGAAGCTCAAATAGATAAGCTCCCGGACCGTTTTAACCAACAACAAGCCGGGATGGATAGAAAGATAGATAACCTCGTGAAAGCCATGACCAATAGTGATAGGAAGGTTAATGCTATCTCAACTCCAGATCCTCCTGGTATAGAGATTAAGGACCCAAATAAGTTAGCGAAACACGTCCAATTCGTCAATACCATCACCGTAGTAAAACCCAATGGAACAAATGACGAAGAGGGCCATACACTTAAGAATAATGAAACAACCGAGGAAGTATATGAAGTAGACAATGACTATTTCAATAAGTTTCCTACGGAAGAAGAGCTATCTCGCCACTCTCACTTAGTGCGTGACCTCCGTCACATGTATGTTAGGAAAAGCCCTAGAATCAAGCTTGGGAACCCTTGGAATCTTAACATACCATGTTGCATAGGACACCTTTTTGTGGCAAAGGCCTACATTGATTGCAAATTCCCAATCAACATAATGACTAGCACCTACTACAATTGGGTAATGAAGAAGCCTATTCCAACTAGGCAAGACCCCGATAATCCTAGGGATAGGTGCAATTTTCTTGGTAGAGTTAAGGGATTGCCTGTTTATGTAGGTAGTTTCACGTTTCCTACGGACTTCATAATTGTGGATGATATTAGCACGACCATAGATCCTAGCTTGTTCCACGTTATTCTAGGAAAACCTTTCATAGAAAACACCGGGATTACTTATGATCCCTCATTAGGAATAGTGCGATTCAAGGATGAGACCGATGACATAGCTTACCAAATGCCGTTTAAGATTGAGAAGTTTTCATCACTCTCTAATGATGAAAATGAACTAATACTATCAGTCTATTATAGGAATGAGGAGGATAAGGAAAAAGGATTAGATTATGTTATGGCTAAGATTTTCAGATTCTATAAGGATTGCTTGAACTTAGGACCGAAATATAGGACCGATTGGGGAGAGGACGAACTCTTAGAAAGGTGCATCATAGGGAACTTCTACAACATGGAATACCCCAATAGAGACTGTCATGACAAAGGAGGTGACGGTAATGAAGTTACGTAGGAGCACGACTACGAGTCTAGCTACAAGACTCTTAAATAAAGAAAAGCGCTTCGTGGGAGGCAACCCATGCTTAATTGTTTGCTTGTTAGTGTCATATATCTTTTATTGATTACTTATTCTCATGTTTAAATTTGTAAAAATGCTTTATTTTGTTTTTAACCTCGTCTTAATTGCATATAAAGGTATTTTACATAAAGGATAAGTGTAGGAAGGATTACACACATTTTCAAAAAAACGTAAACATGAGAATAGCAATTAATTAAAAGATATATATGTGTGTTTGTTCGAGTCAAATGCTTGTATCGAGTCATAATGGATGTTTTGCAGAAATTTTTCCAGATTCTAAAGATGTAAATTTTCCAGAATTTTTTCCAGAAAATCGCAGACCAGTTTTTGTCAGGATAACCTGACGGCGTCAGGAAGGAGTAAAAACAACAGATTACTTTTTTCTTGTTTTCTGAGCTACTTATAAATTTTTGGAATTTTGCAAGTCTTAATTTTCCAGAAATTCTGTAAACATCCATTCCACAAGCATTATATCATAGTTTAGTAGAGTCTTATATATATTATTACCGCCGATTTTACGCGAAGGTTTCGTTTGTTTTCTTCGAATGTGCAGGTTTTATTTATCAAGAAGAAGAAACAAAAGATTGGAAGGAGCTTTTCACGCATACATTTTTCTTGGAAATGATTTAACCACCACTTCACACGGATCCTACCGAGTTGATCAGGGGAGTATTAGTTTCTTTCGTTTTTAACTACCTTCCATTATCATAACTTTGATACTTTCGGGGAACATTGGGGACAATGTTCAGTTTAAGTTTAGGGAGGGAAAATAAAACGGGAACTTAGAAACTATGCTTATCCTTGATTATTTGCTTTGTCCAATTGTATTTGTGTAATAAACCATGAGAAAATGTCGGTTAGGGTAATTTTGGCACCAAATTTAAAATTTTTCATGACATATAGGAGTGGGCCATTAGTCTTAACAAAAGCATCTCACGGATAGGAAGTTGCATGACTAGCACAAAAACCCTTTACCACCCAAATTCCACCCAAAATGTGAGGATCACCCTTAGATTAGTAGGAATTAAAGCATTCATCTTTAATGCTTAGAGTGTGAACCGGTAGTATAATAGATTCTAGAACTTGTTTTATGATGCATCCCGAGATCGCTAGTAAGACTACACTTGTGTAGTTAGGAATAACTAAATGATAAGAGGCATTAGGATAACCCTTGTTTGATACCCGTAATATAATTACTTCTTCCACATCGGTTGAGTAATTCCCCCACACCTTTGCGTTGTACTCATCTTTAGTACACGATACCCCTAGTTAACCCCTCAGAGCCTATCCTTCTCGCGGTTCTTGTGTTGTTTCGGTTTTTCCAGAATATCAATGAAGAGCATTGTTTACACCCCATCCCCAAATATACACCCAAATCGCCTTAGCCTACCTTGTATGCACTCACTTTTAGTGCATTATTGTTATCACCCTAACCCTTAGTTCAATTATCTAGTTGCTTGCATGAGTTGCTAAGTCGAGTCATATCTTTTGTACACAGTTTTGGGACGATTGGGATTCATGGGAAATAGTTAAAGTTTATGAAATGACTGGAAGGGAACGTTAAATTCCCTTATTTGCGTAATAACGTACCCCAAGTGTTTTGATCTTTTCAATTCGGGTCAAATTAGTGTTAGAGTAATAAAAACTCAAGTGTAGGGGTGTGCCTATAAATCCCTATCATTTTGATGTTACCGTAGAGGATGGTAGAGTAAAAGTGTAAGAAAAAAAAAATCGAAAAAAAAAAGAAAAAGAGAAAAGAAAAAAAAATAGAGTGTTCAAAAAAAAACATACGGGCTACCATCCTACATCTATCCTTTAAATTTATGTTTGTTTGTTTCTGTTATCTAAAGTTTAGAGTGTCGAGTCTTGGCTTAGCAACGCCATTCTTCGTATGCTTGTAACATAGAGATTTTTGACTTGCCACCACTAAATAGCCTATCCCACCAAACCCTTTGTTTCCCTACCGTAAGCCTAACATTACAACCCTTTAAAGACCTCTTTGATAGTCTTTCCTAGGTGCTGACGCCAAAGCGATGGAGGTTTGATCTATTCTCAAGCCTATGGTAATCTATGTACTAGGACCGGTTAATGAGTGTTTATCTTCCATTTCCAACTTGTTATATTTCATATACACCCGAGAGAGATGTGAGTATCCAAATACCCCATGTGAGGTGCTAGTATATAATTTCCGTGCTTGTTATGACTTTTGCGGGGCTTATATGTGTTGTGGACTGTTTTAAACCAATGCTTCATGACCCCTAACTTATAAATTAATTGTCTAAAAGCACATTTGCTTGAGGACAAGCAAATACCAAGTGTAGGGATATTTGATAAGGTTTTAAAATGTACATTTTTGAGGGTTCGTTTAAGCCCCTTATTTGAACACTTTTGTATCCGTTATTACTTAATATCGTTCCTTTTCACTTTTTAGGTCTCTTGAAGGCAAATTGCTGTAATGGCACTTATTTGGACGAAAAGGCGCGGATATACGAAGAAAATGGCCAAAGTCAAGAATCGAGACACTTAAGCTGCTGAACTACAATGTGACGGCGTCACTGCTTAACTGCGACGCCGTCGGAGCATTTTGTGACGGCACAAAAGCAAAATTTCTTATGTTCAAGTCACGGTGTCAGGCTTTAAAAGAGTAGGCCGTCGCAACTCAGACGGCCTAGAGTTGATCCAGACGGCGTCAGAAGCTGAAGAGGACGGCGTCACAAGCACAAGGTGACGCCGTCGCAAAACTAACATGGCCAGGACGAAACCCTAATAACGGCGACCCGACGGCGTCACAAATCATAAGGTGACGTCGTCGCGATTGTAATATTATATATAGAATCCGAATTTTTCAGTTTTAGTGTGTAGTCTTTTGGAGTAAAAACCTAAACCGAACCAAGGTTGTCTTGTACAGTATTTTAGGTTTCCAAACCCTATCTTACATCAAGATAAGTGTTTTACTTCATTAATTCAATTATGTCTTCAATTATTTGTGTGTATTCTTGCTTGTTCTCCATGTCCGGCTAATTTATTTGTGTGTTTGCTTAGGGAATATGAAACTTAATTATTAAATATTGATTGGTTGTCTCTTATCTTAATTGATTAATGATCTAGTAATGCGATAGGTCATTCGTTGTGTAATTAATGCTTGATTAATCTTTGTGAACCTTGGGCTATAGCACTTAGAGCGGTTGTAGGCTAAACCATCCAAAGAGTGCTTTAGAGTTAGAGTTTATAATCCCTAGAGGGTTTTGTAGACGAGACCCTTTGGTAAGTTCAAAGAGTTAGGGATAAACGCATACCCTACGACTTTAGACACACAACACGATTAAGAATAAGGACGCAACAATTCAACCATCAATAGGAGATAATTAAGGAGTAATAAAACCTAAGTGAACACATCTTTAAACTATCATACGAGCACACAATAATTAGACATAGACTACATACACCTTAGATTAGATAATTAGATAAGTAGAGTAATCGGTGGAAATACCAACCCCCAAATTCAAACCCCGAGATTCGTACCTTTCCATTTCCTAAAAGACATAAAAAGATAAAAAATAATCTTCCTCAACCCCAACCTTAGCGTAGTAACTTCTCACTAGCATTCCTATTCCCCTAGAGAACGATATCAATACCCGTGGCTTACCCTAATACTACACTACAACGATTAGGTTCACTGCCTAGGGTGTAATAAAACTTGCTCGAAGAAAAGGAAGTTCCTTTGACCCCGAACGCCGCGTGTAGCGTTATCAGCGGATCCCATTTCTTGAATGTAGTCTACCACTATCCGTAACTGGTAGTCATAAGGTCTATTTACAGAAGTGTTGTGAAATTTAAGGATTACACTTGTAGTCAAGACAAAATTCGTTCATTCAAATTTGTTTTGAAGTATAATACTACTAGGACCCTCGTAGAGGTGATTAGATGTTTGTATGACCATACTCAAAAGAGGTCTGGATACTTCCTAGTGATTTTGATAATCTTGATCAATCGGATGAAATGAGAAACAGAATAGTTAAATTATGGAATGGCTTAGATCCATATCCATATTTAACACAGTATTTGTAAAAAAGGATAGTATAATTGTAAACCATTAAATGTGCTTCATGAAACCACACTTTAATAATTTTGGGGGCATTGGCGTTGTAATATCTCGAAATTTACCCAGTCATTAATTAACGTTGAACATGGAATAAATTTCTATGAATATTTAATTTGCCATTATTACGAGCAAATTTTTTTTTACAAAAGCAAATACAAACCGTATCTATGTGACGCGGTTCACACCTCATTTGGAACGAGCTCACATGCGTACCACAACAATATAATCAATGAAATAATCAAACTCGACACACCCCTATAAAATTTTGGGCCTTGACTCATCCAATAACAACCGAGCAGACACCATATATTTTTTGGGGGCTTTGGCCACCTTACAAGCCCAACAAACGAACAAACCCCCACTACACTTTATATTTTTTTTCCTTCATTTTCTTTCTTTCTTCGAAACATAACCGAGCTTACAAACACCCTTTATATATTTTTTTGGTTCATTCTTTTGTGTCACACAAAGAAACCAACAATCACCCTTTTGTTTACTTAGTGTCAAATGCACCCCATAAACCCACGTGTTTCATATTTTTTTTGAAATTTAAAGCCGAGGACCTCATGATTATACCCCCTGTTTTAGTACAATCTAATGAAATTTCATAACAAAACATTTTGTCCATTGTTCCTTGTCTTTCCAAAATGCTACTGCCACAACACCAACTACAACTTATCATTTTGAAAGACAGAATCGCAAAATCAACTCATTGAAGCATCACATCCAAAATTTCTTGTCCTTCCAACTATACAACTGAAGTGGTAGACCCAAGTCAATTTCAAACTGGTGCTCAATTATCCTCATATATATACCCATGCAAATCCATATTCGGCTCTATCACAAACTAAAAACAAAACACAAACAATCCCTCCCCTTTGCTACTGTCCAGCGTGTTGGAAATGTATATATTTACAAACAGGTGAATGTCCGGATTCGAACTCGTGACCACGGGATTGCACACATTAGAGAATGAGAATTAAAGTTAATAATTAATGTTTATGTTTACGATTAATTATTGCACATTAAGTCCGGTTAACGATCGTTATGTATTTAACGGAAAAATGACTAACGACCGTTAATGAAAAGAGAAGGACTAGTAATGGAAAAACTTGAAAGAAAAAGTTATGGGTTTTCTTTGGGCTTTGTCTCATGGCCGGCCATAGGGTAATCCCAACCCAAATCCTTAACTTGTTCCCAAAGTATTCCATCTACTATATAAAGAGGGTTAGGTTCTAGGGTTTCACACACTTTGTGCATTGAATTAACCCTAGACCTCTCCTCTCCTTTTTCTCTTGCATTGCTCGGCCGAACACCCCATTTGTTAAGGAGTTTGGTTTTGTTTTGCATATACGAGGACTTGTGTTAGATCTAGCAATCGCTTGATTCGTTTGGTTAATTCGTGTGTACAAGAACGTGGTTGTAAGACATTATTCTTACACCAATAAGTACTTCTTTGGTTTGCTTTGCTCGAGGGTGGTTTTGCTTTGCTCAAGGGATTTGATATTCGCAAGAGGTACGTTACGCATACTTTCAGTTAATTAATTTATTTGTTATGATCTTAAGTCTTCCGCTGTGTACTCTTGATGTCTTTATGTTTTATTTTATTTTATATATCATAAACTAAACAGTGGTATCAGAGCCTTGTATAACAAGTAATTAATTACTGAAACACATAATTAAAATAAACATGAATGTGTTATTATTTGTATGCTTAGATCTAGGGTTTGCAAAACCTAAACCCTAATTTTGAGGGGGGCGTCAATTTTGGTGCCCTAATTAGGGTTTTGTAAACTATTGTTTTAATTGGATTAGAAACCCTAAGATGCATGCAACTTTATGTGTATATGCGTAACTCTGTTTAATTGCATTAATTGTTAAGTGTAATTTATATCCATGATAATTATCTGCATGTTTTATCATGGATCTGTTTATTGTATGTCTTTCATGTTTTAAGTGATATACATTAAATAATGATAGATCTTAAATTGGGGAAGACCTCAATAATTATTAATTTTAATCAATTATGTGCTATGTGGTATATATTTAGTTTTGACTTACGCAATCGATGAATCGATGCATGTGGTTCACCTTGTACATAGATGAAAACGGGTGGAAGTCTTAATTAAATATATGCATATTGACAGTTATAAAATTGGTTATTAATAAGATTTATCAAAACCGTTTGCATGTGGCTATTTGATATGCATGACTTTTATTTGTTATGTATTCATTGTTTATTTGTTTATTTTTTCAAATACTTGCTTGTTTGTGTTTTGTAACAAGGGTATTTTTACAAGAAAAATAAACTGATCTAAACAATGGTGAAACATGTATTTTTAAGAATAGTAATCATATTCGTTTAATTGATTGATGACTTTGGTACAAATGACTGAAAGGCTCACCCATGAGAATGAACTAATAAAAGGGGTTTAAAGAAGTGCGCATAGTCACACTGAATGGATGTCTAAGGTTGTGCTTCAGCACGTACCTGGTCCTCTGCCCCCTGTAAGTTCGAGTGGAGCTACTTAGTAAGTCATTAAATGTGCAAGCTCATCTTAAGGGCGAATTCGTGTTGATTCCATGCGCCACTTAGGTGGTAATTATCCGAAACACTAAGTGTTTACACTTATGCAAAAGTACGGTATAATGGATGATAATTAACACTAATTCCTTGATTGGTGATCCCAATACCTCAATTAAAGTTTGATGATGAAAAGCTTATACATTAAAACAAGATATAAATGTTTTAATAAAAACTATGCTACAAATATGGATGCATGACATCTTTGTACATATTTGATTTTACATCAAAACTATTACCCTTTAATTTAAGTTATATGCCATCCAACGAAACGGAAACACCTAAGATTACTTTCTATTTGCGTGAGAACGTGACTTAGATCTTAATCAAAGGGTAAAATGTCCACGTGTCGTCGAGAGCAAGTCGAGATAGGTGAAATTGAGTTGCTCAAAGTTCACACAGATGATAACCTAGCAGATCCGTTAACGAAGGCCTTGCCTGGTGAAAAACTTAATCATTTGTCTGATAAGTTTGGACTTCGTTTAGCTAGTAGTTTCATGCCCATCTGTGACTAAGTATTTTAGATAAAAGGATATTGTAAACATTATTATTGAAATGAAATAAAGTATTTTTGTTATGTTTATTATTCATTTATTATGATGTTGTCCTATATTTACATGTTTAAATCCTTGAATAACTTAAGTTATTCTAAATAGTCCGTTGTCAATCAATAACATGGGAATGATATTGAATTAAGACAAATCTGAGTATTAGTTAGAATATACTTGAAAGTATATTGATGCGTAGCATGACTAATTTCAGATGATATTCAATGAATTGAATATAGGACTTATCCCACTCACATGATGATACTTATGGATCTTTGTCATTAAGTATATCATGGATATTTATCCTCTGACTTGAGATACAAGAGATATGTCATGGATGTAGTGCATTTTTGTGAAGCAATCTAACCGTACACGTAACTGGTAGTTATAAGGGTTGTTTTCAGAAGTGTTGCGAAATTTATGAATCCTGCTTGTAGTCAAAATGGGATTGTTTCCTTCAAATTTATTTTGAAGTATAATACTACTGGGCCCTCGTAGGATTGTTAAGATGTTGTATGGCCATACCCAAGGTCTTCTGTTTAGAAGAATTGGTAATCTTAATAAATCATAAAGCGAGAAACAGAATAGTTAATAAGAAATGAGTAAGATCCATATTCTTATTAACATGGTATTAGAAACAAAAGGATGAATATGATGATGAATCATCAAACTTGGTTTTTCTCCAGAAAACCATACACGAGTTGTACCGGGGGCATTGGCGTGTTGCTAGACGCTAACCAATGTCATTTCACGTTTTGTAAACATATCCAAGTGGGAGCTGTTGGAAATGTATATATTTACAAACAGGTGAATGTCCGGATTCGAACTCGTGACCACGGGATTGCACACATTAGCGAATGAGAATTAAAGTTAATAATTAATGTTTAGTGTTACGATTAATTATTGCACATTAAGTCCGGTTAACGATCGTTATGTATTTAACGGAAAAATGACTAACGACCGTTAAATGAAAAGAGAAGGACTAGTAATGGAAAAACTTGAAAGAAAAAGTTATGGGTTTTCTTTGGGCTTTGTCTCATGGCCGGCCATAGGGTAATCCCAACCCAAATCCTTAACTTGTTCCCAAAGTATTCCATCTACTATATAAAGAGGGTTAGGTTCTAGGGTTTCACACACTTTGTGCATTGAATTAACCCTAGACCTCTCCTCTCCTTTTTCTCTTGCATTGCTCGGCCGAACACCCCATTTGTTAGGGAGTTTGGTTTTGTTTTGCATATACGAGGACTTGTGTTAGATCTAGCAATCGCTTGATTCGTTTGGTTAATTCGTGTGTACAAGAACGTGGTTGTAAGACATTATTCTTACACCAATAAGTACTTCTTTGGTTTGCTTTGCTCGAGGGTGGTTTTGCTTTGCTCAAGGGATTTGATATTCGCAAGAGGTACGTTACGCATACTTTCAGTTAATTAATTTATTTGTTATGATCTTAAGTCTTCCGCTGTGTACTCTTGATGTCTTTATGTTTTATTTTATTCGATATATCATAAACTAAACACAACGAAACGAAACAAAAGGAGCAAGTCATCGTTTAGTTTTCGAGTCCCAAAGCCTCGCTAGTTCTAGTATGTTACGGGTTTGAAAGCTTGTAAGCTCTGGAGTTTGGCTTCGTTTCTCGTTCGTCCCTCGTTCGCGTTTCCACTTCGTTTTCCCACCACCATTGTTGGTGTAGTAAGTTCTCAAGCTTTTTTTTTTAATATGTATGCATGTCTTAGTCACGTTCAGTAATGTCTATAAAATGGACGTGACATGTTTTAGATTGTTAAACGCTTATCATATCGTTAACGTATCACTTAGGAAACTTGCACTAAAAAATATCATGATCTTGTGTGGCCATGCAATAAAGAAATGTCAACAAACAAACTACATGCTAACATAACTTAAGCACATGACAGTAAACCAACTGAAATGAGTTTTCTTGGGTGTATATATATATACGTACGTACATGCATAAAAGCTTATAAAGAAATAGGTTTGGTTGTAGAAGACTTATGAGGCAATGAGTTTGGTTTAATAAATATCAAAGAAAAACTAAAGATCAAATAAATCATTTTAAACCAGTCATTTTTTTTATCAAAATAATGAAATAAACTTTCACTTTCATTTTTAAAAACTATATATCTCAGAAACCATTGATCATTAAACGAAAATAATCATAGCATCACGACAAGTATAAAATTACCTTTAATTTTATATCTCACATCATATACTTTCGACGAATATTTTTTTCTGACTTTTTTGTGGGTTTTTGGTTTACGGTTAGGGTTTAGGTTTTTAGGGTTTAGGGGTTTGACTTTTTTGGGTTAAGTTTTCTAGGGGCTAAGGGTTTAGGTTTCTTACGGTTTAGCGGATAGGGTTTAAGTTTTTTTGGTTTAGCAGTTAGCGTTTTAGGGGTTTAGGGTTTTTAAGGGTTTAAGGTTTTAGAGGTTTAGAGTTTTAGGGTTATGGTTTAGGGGTTAGGATTTTTAGGGTTTAGGGTTTGTAGTTTAGGGGTTGTGTTAACACAAAAAAAATATTTTTAAAATTTTCATTTATAGTGTAATATATCGATACCCGCAAAAAATGATAAAAAATAAGTTCGTCGAAAGTATAAAATATTAGATCTCTATAGAAAGATAATTTTATTCTTGTCGCAATAGTAAAATTAGTTTTATCTAACTATTAACGGTTTGTAAGATATTTAATTTTAAATATAAGGTTGAAAGTAAATTTAATTATTTTAACAAAAAATGAATGGTTGAGATTGATCTATTTGATATTTAGTTTTATGTGATCTTTATTGATCTCACCCCATGAGCCAATATCTCTTACAAACTTAACACTAATAAGCTATATATTGTGTGCTTATTCTTACTCCATTAACCCACTGAAACTAAAAGTAAACGATATGAGACACTTCGAACTTTAAATGACCAAGAACGCTAAAAGAAACCAAAGCTTAAGTATTAGCTATTCGAGTTAAGCTAGAACTTGATCACTTTGAGTCGAAACCTACTGTGGTCGAATCACAGTGGGGTATTGCGATGCATCTTTGTCGAGAGTTAAGCTCATGTCCAATGTCGTCATATCAAACCCTTGGACATGCACATTCACAAATTAGTGGAATGAAGGAGAAGGAACACCAACGTTTCATAAGCCTAACACAACCCACGACCTCAATATGTTTTCCAAGTGAAGTATATAACGGGCATGTCGCAAATCCATTAAATGTACTTAAACTGCAAAACCTACCATCAAAAGAGCCCTTGGCTCAGTGGTAGTGACGTTCAACGTTCACATAAATCACCCATGTTCGAAGCCCATACGTAGTCATTAGGTAGTCACAATTTTTTTGTTCTCTTTTCAGTGCCTCGTTTCTTTTTTTTTTGAAACACAATTTATAAACCCAACGCATGTACACACTGAGTCATGCAAGATATATCACAGACTCGAAAAGGTTATATCCAAATTGTTTATTGATAAGACACAACAGATAGCGTGGAGCAGTTGGTTGGGGTCTTGACTGATGAACCTGTAGTCCGGGGTTTGAACCCTGTCCTCTTCCTTTTCTTTTTGCAATATTATTACTTTTATAAAACTTCACGTTAGTCCCCTTGTGTTGTAAAGACCTGTCACTATCACCTTTAACTAATTAGGAAGAAAATGTTAATTCTAAAAACTAAGAATAAAACTAATTAAAATTTACCTTTAACTTAGGTAAAAGTTACACTTTTTACCTAAGTTAAAGGTAAATTTTATAACTTCAGAATAATCTTTTTTTTGTACAAACTAGTTACGTCAAAAATTTATAACTTCTTATATAAGTAAGACAATATCAAAATATAAATAACGACGTAAATTTTAACGAATGATAAATAGAACGACTTAAAACAACTAACACGAATATTTTTAACACTTATTATTCACCAAGGTAAAGTAGTTAAAATATTTCGTCCACCGACTTTTGTTAAGCACCATATTTTATAAACTCGTACATCGAGAAATATTTACCTACACGCAAGCTAAATGAATATATAGTTCTTTTCTTGAACTTTAAGCATTTGCCACACAAGTATCGATGATACAAATACTTTTCAACGTTCCCATTGAACATTAAAGTCCTAAACATAAATCATCGAATCTAAGATTTGTCATATTAATCCAGGTCGCGTGATTTGAGTCGGTCCCTTTCACATTAGATATTTCTATATCTAGACTGCTATACCACCGAGGTGAGTTCATAGTCCCATTTTTTAATACGTTTTACAAACTCGTGGGGAGATACATGCTACAAAACCGAACACAAGTATTTTACTGTATGCTATCCTGATTTGTATTTTCCTAAGTTCTCACACATGTTGCCACTAAAAGACACCCATATAATGAACCATTAATCACTTGCGAGTGAACGCAAATATAGTGAATAGATCTATTGGCAGTTGACGCCCCATTTGTGTTTGCCGGAATGGTAACCAAATGCACTGTATTTAAACAAGAGGGTTGCGCTCGTTGCGGGACTTAACCCAACACCTTACGGCATGAGCTGACGACAACCATGCACCACATGTGTCCGCGTTCCCGAAGGCACCCCTCTCTTTCAAGAGGATTCACGACATTTCAAGCCCTCGTAAGGTTCTTCGCTTTGCATCGAATTAAACCACATGCTCCACCTCTTGTGCGGGCCCCCGTCAATTCGTTTGAGTTTCATTTTTGTGAACGTACTCCCCAGGCGGGATACTTAACGCCTTAGCTACAACACTACATGGGTTGATACGCACAACGCCTAGTATCCATCGTTTACGGCTAGGACTACTGGGGTATCTAATCCCATTCGGTCCCATAGCTTTCGTCTCTCAGTTTCAGTGTCGGCCCAACAGAGTTCTTTCGCCGTTGGTGTTCTTTCCTATCTCTACGCATTTCACCGCTCCACTGGAAATTCCATCTCCCCTTACCATACTCCAGCTTGGTAGTTTCCACCGCCTGTCCAGAGTTGAGCCCCGGGATTTGACGGCGGACTTAAAAAGCCACCTACAGACGCTTTACGCCAAATCATTCCGGATAACGCTTGCATCCTCTGTATTACCGCGGCTGCTGGCACAGAGCTAGCCGATGCTTATTCCCCTGATACCGTCATTGCTTCTTCTCCGGGAAAAGAAGTTTATTACCCGTGGGCCTTTTACCTCCATGCGGCATTGCTCCGTCAGGCTTTATCCCATTGCGGAAAATTCCCCACTGTTGCCTCCCGTAGGAGTCTGAGCCATGTCTCAGTCCTAGTGTGGCTGATCATCCTCTCGGACCAACTACTGATCATTGCTGAGAACAAATAGGAGAATGGCAAGCTCCTACATGAGCGCATTGTTACTCACATCATTCCATGATGTCAGTAAATTATATCATTTATATGATATCACACATGTTAAGGTTTGCGTGTCATGAGGCTTAGGGCAATATACTACACCGGAATATCACTTTTTTCACTACTATTCATCTTGTGTTCAACCAATTATGATATAAACACTATGGATTCACTCAACATTTGTGTTGATATTTTAGCATATTTTATCTCACTAGAACAAAAAGTGGATTTGGCTACACCGAATATGCGTGACGATATAAATATAGTCACACATGATTTTTCGACCGTGTGTGACTAAAGGTCGCGCGACCATAGGTACCCTACGGTCACATGTTTGACTTTTTTTTTAGTCTCTATTATAAAACAACCAAAACCTTAACATGTGTGACTAATTAGGTACAAATTTTGTTGGATTAATCCGTATTAGTGACCATAAACACTGTATAGTCACACAAAGCATTTTTGTTTTGCATATTTAGTCACATACAATTAAGCATAAAGTGGCCAAAAGTGTTAATAAGTGTGACCATATGGTGTTTAAAGTGAAGAAATGTGTATTTTGTGTGACTATTGTTCATACAATGGCCACTTGAATTTTATGTTTGTGTGGCCTTTTCTAACATTTAGTCACACAAAGCATGTTTGTTTTGGGTATTTAGTCACATACAATTAAGCATAAAGTGGCCAAAAGTGTTAATAAGTGTGACCATATGGTTGTTAAAGTGAAAAAATGTGTGTTTTGTATGACTATTGATCATCCAATAGCCACTTGAATTTTATGTTTGTGTGGCCTTTTCTAACATTTAGTCACACAAAATATGTTTCTTTTGGGTATTTAGTCACTTACAATTAAGCATAAAGTGGCCAAAAGTGTTAATAAGTGTGACCATATGGTGTTTTAAGTGAAGAAATGTGTGTTTTGTGTGACTATTGATCATCCAATGGCCACATGAATTTTATGTTTTTGTGGCCTTTTCTAACATTTAGTCACACAAAGCATGTTTCTTTTGGGTATTTAGTCACATACATTTAAGCGTAAAGTGGCCAAAAGTGTTAATAAGTGTGACCATATGGTGTTGAAAGTGAAGAAATATGTCTTTTGTGTGACTATTGATCATCCAATGGCCACTTGAATTTTATGTTTGTGTGGCCTTTTTCTAACATTTAGTCACACAAAGCATGTTTCTTTTGGGTATTTAGTCACATACAATTAAGCATAAAGTGGCCAAAAGTGTTAATAAGTGTGACCATATGGTGTTTAAGGTGAAGAAATATGTCTTTTGTGTGACTATTGATCATCCAATGGCCACTTGAATTTTATGTTCGTGTTGCCTTTTCTAACATTTAGTCACACAAAGCATGTTTCTTTTGGGTATTTAGTCACATACAATTAAGCATAAAGTGGCCAAAAGTGTTAATAAGTGTGACCATATGGTGTTTTAAGTGAAGAAATGTGTGTTTTGTGTGACTATTGATCATCCAATGGACACATGAATTTTATGTTTGTGTGGCATTTTCTAACATTTAGTCACAAAAAACATGTTTCTTTTGGGTATTTAGTCACATACAATTAAGCATATAGTGGCCAAAAGTGTTAATAAGTGTGACTATATGGTGTTTAAGGTGAAGAAATATGTCTTTTGTGTGACTAATGATCATCCAATGGCCACATTAATTTTATGTTTGTGTGGCCTTTTCAAACATTTAGTCACACAAAGCATGTTTGTTTTGTGTATTTAGTCACATACAATTAATCATAAAGTGGCCAAAAGTGTTAATAAGTGTGACCATATGGTGTTTATAGTGAAGAAATGTGTGTTTTGTGTGACTATTGATCATCCAATGGCCACATGAATTTTAAGTTTATGTGGCATTTTCTAACATTTAGTCACACAACGAATTAAGCAAACAGTGACCAAAAGTGTTAAAAATTGTGACCATATGCATCTTTTAGTCACATATAAGAAATCGATATATATATCAAAACAAATTCAAATATATATATATATATATATATATATATATATATATATATATATATATATATATATAAGAGGAGGCATGCCACATATAATGCCACTTGGCATCCCATAATGCGACGTCATTAATACACCTAAGCAAAGCATGCCACCTAAGCTTTAATATAGCTAAAAACCGCATTAATTAAAATGTTTAAAAATTTTGTCCATTACAAGATTCGAACCTGGGTTTCCAACATCCACACACAAACACTACAGCCAATAGGGCATGCCAGTTTTTGTGACATACCATTGCATTCCCATATTGATATACTGACCATAAATCCATAGTTTCATTAACTGTACCCCTACAATTTTTGCACTAACAAACCGGAATAATAAAACCCTATCATAAATCACAAATTCAAAAAAAACCCAAGATCACAAAATCCATCTTTTCATTAACTGCACCCCTCACAAAATCCATACCATATTTTTTGCTCCAGAACCTCAAATCTCAAACACATCTGATCATGTCTTGATTGCGCTCAAAGCCAAAGGTACACACTTTTTGCTAATTGTTGCAAACATCTTCATGGGTTTTATAATGTTTGTGTTTTAATAATATAATTCTTTGGATCGTATCATTAGAAACCTTAATTGGATTTGTTGTTTTTTTCATCTAATTGATTCTACTAATTCGATTTACTTTTTTTTTTCCAGATTAATTGAATTTAGATAGAAGCTTCAATCAGGTACTCTTAATTTTTAAATTTTATTATTAACTATTTGATTTTTCTATATGTTTTTCATGTTACTTACGAAAAGTTATAAACTTTACATATTGATTTGTGTGTGATTTAATCTGATTATAAAATTATTTGTTAGCAATTTGTGAGGAGTTACCACTATTAGATTTAAGGACTTTGAGGGTTAAGAGTTGACTATGATGTTTAATTGTATTTGGAAGCCTTAATTTAAGAGTTGACTGTGATGTTGAAATTAACATCATAGTGAAAGGACTTTGAAGGTTAATATAAGGATATTTAACTTTTTTTGGAAGCCTTAATTTCATGTAATTTTATTTGAACAGAAATAATTAACTTTAGCTTACACAATAATTCATTGATGTTGAGTAAGAGTTGAAGATTAAGAATGATCGTTTACTGTGAGATTAGTTTTTTTCCGTGATAATAAGAGACCATGACACATGTTTACATTGTAAGAATGAAGACTATGTTTGGTGATAAATAAGTATGTGAGAGGTAAGGATTGGCCGTTCATTCTGATACCACTTTCTACAGAAACCGTTCATTCTCATACCACTTTCAATATAAGTGATTCCAATGTGTTTTTACAGGTTGGTTTTGTATTGTGTCCCTACTTTAAAACGACGGAGTAATTTTGTTTTTTTCCTTCCAATGTGTCTTTACAGGCTCATTTAAAAGGTGAATCAATGAACCTAGGCGTACCAATGGGCATTTCAGCTGTAGGTTGGACCGAATCATATCCTTAGCTGCACAGATGCGTATATCAGTTACATGCCACAAGGTATGGTTTCTGTATATTTGTTTTTATCGCAAATTGGGCAGTGAAAAGCCAAATGATGACCACGTTTTGAAGTTTCATTAACATTCAAGTCATATTGTAGTTTCACTAAAAGTCTTAATTCTTTTACCAACCATATCAAGAGACAACGGTTTGTAAGGATCCTGAACTTTGATCTTAACTTGTGCACGCCTTATGTTTTCATGCTCATATACATAATCGTGACCGTATCCCTTCCTCATATAATGATACATGGTATTCACGATTATGTTTTCGGTGCTATTCAAAGACAGTTGCAAAGGTCACTTTAGGATATATATATATTAGAATATTGGTACTCTCCTTTCCATGTTCATATTATTTTTTGTTAATAATGACCTTATCCCTTCCTCAACAGAGATGATTATTGGGAAGCATTTACACAAGACACAAAGGCAAGGAAAGATTTATTTACCTCTTATAATTTCCTTGACCATTGAATTTATCTTATAATTTCACCCCATAAGGTCTGAATATAACTTGATGGGTCTGGTTGTGCAGGCCAGTTATTAAACAAACACCCTCTAAAGCTGTTTATGTGAACCATGTATGCATATAATTAGGTAAAAATAGATTTTCTTTTGGGCTTAGATGATTTTAGCAGGCTGCCTTTTCCTTGAACAGGGCACTTTGAAAGGCTTTTGTTTAACAGAAGTGAAATCAAGTCAATATACCATGTTCGAGAATATGATGTTCACAAACTCATGCAAATTGAGGAGCCTGTTGATATCTTTGTTTCACATGATTGGCCTCTTGGTGTTGCTGATCATGGAAACTGGAAAGAGCTTGTCCGCTATAAGCCAGATTTCGAGGATGAGGTAACTAACTTATGTTATCTAGCTTTTAAGGATAACATCACAACAAGGTACTTTAGCTTTACGGTTTAAATCAGCATCTTGGAAATCGACCATGTTACCTTCTTATTTTACAGATTCGGGAAAAAAAATTGAGAAGTAAACCTGTTGCAGAGTTGCTAGAAAAACTACAACCTCCTTACTGGTTATCTGCCCACCTACATTGCAAGTTTGTTGCTTTAGTTCAACATGAGGATGGAGGTCAAGTTACCAAATTTTTTGCACTCGATAAGTGTATTCCGAGGCGGAATATTTTGCAGGTACAGTTTCACCTCTTTTTTGTTGTCTACTGATTATTTTCTTTTTAACATAACATTTCTTTTTGTGGTTTGCATATAGATTATCGAAGTTGAATCTGAGCCTGGGCCACATGAGATTCAGTACGATGAAGAGTGGCTAGCAATAACCCGCAAATAAAATTCCATTTTTCCTCTTACTTCCAAACGTTCATATTTCAGGTATTTACATCCAAGAGACTCATTTTTTTTCTTTCTTTCATTATTTTTAAATTTATTGTTGGTGACTATCTTGTACGCACAGTCCCATGCCACAATTCTACTCAGACTGTTGCCAACAGTTCATTTTCCGGTATATTACTAAAAAAATCCTCTTAGATATTGTTGCATTTCTTGTGTTAATATTTTGTTACTATTGCGTTTGCTTCTTTTTCCCCAGGACATAATCGTAATCCTCAAACAGAAGCTTTGTTAGAGTTTTTAAAACTTCCCTATGTTCTTGATGAATGTGGGCCAACTCGCCTCAAAGGTCATTATCCAACTCAAAGAGGTAAATACAACCGATGTTGTAAGAGTGGTCAAGTTAGGTTACCACTTCGAAGGTACTGTCCGGAGGTCATTAAAGAACTCTTTGAGACAGGCACTTCATGGAAAATATCCGATCTTATAACCTCATGTTTGCCATGACTTCATTTGGAGCTTAGGTAGTTATATTACGATTTGAATCCAAGCCCATCTGTTCCCCAAGATTGTAAATTCTATATTTTTTTAAAACAATTAAACCCTTGATGATTTAAAGTTATACAAAGGATTCAACCCATTGGGTGCTTCTGCTCTTTTTCATTTTTTTGAGTGCATGACAAAAAAACAGATTATGGCCTTTTGATGATCTAGGGACAACATTATCGAATATAGAGAATTAAGTTTGGTAGTGAGAATACGTTATGTTTCACCCTGCGAGCATTTTCTTCAGCTTCTCTCTTTCTCTTCTGTAATGTGTTGAAACCAAACCATATAACACAGCGTACCTGATTCAGTGGCTGCATTGGATGCCCTTAATTGTGAAATAACTTGTGCACCAACTAAGTTTGCAAACATGGTGGCATATTCTCTGTGGTTTTCAGTAAGTTAAACATATAGCATCTCATCAAATATTTTATGTATGAAAGCCATCAACGTAAGGTAAATAGTCAATGACTCATACAATCTAACAAGGGTGATATATGTATGTCTTTCTTATGTGCATATAATATGATATGTTGAAGCCATATTGAGTATTCGGTCGAGTGTGATACACTATCAGAAAGTGGGTATTTAATATTCAATGGGTTCTACATTCACGCATCATCTTATCATTATGAACTGATCTATGCCTGCACATATCAGATATACATCTGCAAACGGTGGCAATTGCACTGGTGTATTACCGAGGTATAATCATCTTCAACATGAAAGGCCAAAGCACTTGGTCCATTTCAGCAAAAGAGATCAGAGGTTAAAGTAGGATATGATCGTCGCACGGAATTAACAACATATGTTTATCAACTAATATTATCGAAATTGCGCTTTTTCTTTTTATATGATTTGTTTAATTCATTGGTTATTGTTTCTTTCTTCCAACATGCCCTTATTGATACAACTGGTCATGAAATTTTCACGGGCTTGACATTCGTGTACAATGATAAATATGAAAAGGCGGTAGTCTGTGTGGGTACTCATTGCCGCGCAGATGCAAATGTTGTCGAGACCTATACATACCCGAGTATGTGTACAACTCAGGGTAATTTCAAACTTAAGGTTGCTGCTGGTGAATTCACAGACTCAGCTCTCAGATCTTCATGGCGCTAAAGCAACCGGAAAGACTACTTTTTTAAAGTTGCTGGTGAGAATTTTGTTTACCCATTCCCTCGATCGAAATTAAAGTTTCTACTGTTTGCTAAAAATAACCTTTCATTCATGGTCACAATTCCCACTCTTTATCTTATTACTATTCTCTTCTAATCTGTAGGCAGGTCGTGTGTTTCCAGATGCCGTAGAAGGGGCTCTTCTGATGTGAGGGCACCCAATTTTTTTGCTGCCCAGTTGCCCCCAAAAACTCCGCAATGACAAACTGTCAGTGATTTCGTTTATATGAATTAACATTATTTATGCATGACTTCTTGGTTGGTATCTGCAGTTTGTTGTAAGTGTTAATTGAATTTAAAGGTATGTAATTCTTGGTTAAAAAGAACAAAATACTATTGATGTTATATAACTTTTCATATTAGATTCGAAAACTACTCGATTGCTATTGACTTAGATGGTATATTATTAGCTCTTTCTGTCTATTATTAGAGTCATCCTCATGTTATTTTTCTTAATTTTTTTACAATGATTTTATTACAGAAGAATCGAAGGAGTTCCAAAAGTTGTCACTGACTGATCCACCTTGGCCTCAGGAGCGCCTGAACAAAGATGGTATGTTTAATTTTGCCTCATTGTGTTCGATATGTTTGCTTCTCTTATTTAGTTATTTGATTATGTAAAACATTTGTTTTGTCTTGCAAAAGGCGAAAAACCATTGGAGCAGAAATCAGTAGGAGGTGGTGAGAAACCATTGGACTGTATTGTAAAGGATGGTAGTGAAAAGCTTTCTGTGTGCAACGTTGTTTACTGTAGACTTCAATGAAAAGGCTAGACAAATGACCTTTCGGCTTTCTCCCCTAATTTTTAGTACGCTTATTGTTATAGACTTATGGGAAATTAGTACATACATAACTAGCCAATCGGCGTTATAAAATGTACCCGTTTGATAGTTAAAGTATGTTGATACTTCATAATTTATTATGATGCATTGTCATATGATATTGTTTTGACGAAAAACTTGCCTCCAATTTCTAAAGGTTTGCAGCCGAGATTTTCCATGGTTTGCATGAAGAAGTGATGGTGACTGCCGCTAGGGGCCATGGTCTACTGGTGCGTGTTCAACAGGTTAAGGCAGATTTCCCTGCGATTGAAACGACACTCCTTTCACAAACTGGCCATGCAGCATTCTTCTCCAGTTCAGGTTGGAATCATATTTTTCCCGGCCGTTATAACTGATTATAGTCCATATTAGACTCTATATTCAATACATATTACTTTTGCTGAAATGCTGTATATTCCCATCGTTTATTCATTAAGAATGTAGAAGCTTATTAGATAAATTACTGCCCTTCTTTATACACAAAAATGATTTGGCGACAAACTATATTAGGATTAGAATTATTTAAGCTTCTTGTCAGGAATAACTAGAACTACTTGAGTTTTTAGGCGTGTCCGTGCTACCTAGATCACAAGGAATGTAATCTAAGCTCTCTTACCTAAGTGTTGATTGCTTCAAACATGGGGAAACCTATCGCATTTACTCGTTAAGTAGTTATGGCTTAGGGATGATGTAAATTACACGGAGTATGCAAATAGCGAAAACCATTATTGGATCTGTAACAAGAAAATGGGTAAAAGACTAATTGAATAATCTAGCAAATAAAATATGCAATAGGCTAAAGCAACCTAAATTTTGTGTTATCAAAGAAGACCTATAGTCTCGTCCATTCTAGCGATAAACTACTCTCCTTTTGTGGAATAAGGTTTTTGGAACTTTTTTTCTGTTGCGATTAGTTTTCATTATGCAACCTTTGGCTATTTTTTTTGGATTTGATACCTCTTTAAACACTTTTTTTTTTGTCATTTTGGTGAAATCATTTCTAATATGGCTTGTACTGATGATTTTCCTTTTTTATATATCGTTGAAAGGTTTTTTCAAGAATAAATGTTTCTGGGGTGTGTATGTGCAGGTTTAAAAATCAGGTTCGGTAGGGAGATCGCTAGACGTCACTCGGTTCAACAACTATCCTGAGTTGAAAGAAGAACTGGGTCAGATGTTTAATATTGAGGGGTTACTTGAAGACCCTCAAAGATCAGGCTGGCAGCTTGTATTCGTTGACAGGGAGAATGATGTTCTTCTCCTTGGAGACGGACCCTGGGAGTAAGTAACTTTATATATAGGTTCCCATATGCATAGTACTAAAATTTGTGTAGAATCTGTCCCGCTATAGTCATTGTATTATTTTTGTACTTTTGATTCTTCAGAAGATTGTTCTTTGTCCCGCTTGAGTCAATATTATAGCCAAAAAACCTTTAAAAAACGGTATTCAGTATTGCTATCTTTTTATGCATATTTTTAAAAAGTTTCGATTAGTGGAACTGTGGAAGTATCCTTTCTTTTTTATATATCAAAATGTGAAGAATTCCCACAAAATCTTCTTCTAATGTCTCAAATGGTAATAAACTTACAAATGGCTATCAAACCCTTTTTATTCGTAACTATTATAATTCTTCATAATTGTTGTTACAACTATTGATAAGGATTTTGATCCTATTGAGTTATATGACTGATAATCAAACACATGCTTATTAGTTGGTTGATCATGTGTGTAGGGCATTTGTAAACAGTGTCTGGTATATCAAGATACTTTCTCCTGAGGATGTTCAGAAACTCGGTAAGCAAGAGTTGGAAACGTTCAACCAAAACTCAGGTGAAAGAACTGGAAATGACGGTAGAAACGTGTCTGGACTACCTCCATCAATAGGTTCACTTGATTTTTGAGAATCACCGGTAACCAGAATCCTATTTGGCGGTGCCTTTCTGGTGTTACATTTGGTCATTTTTGACCAATCTCTATGTTGTGTTACTTTGAAGTCGTATATGAGTCATCTATGAATGATCCAATTTAGTAGGTGTGTAGTGTATCCACTGGTAATTTAGTAAATGTTTGATATGAAATTGTAGAACATATATGCAGCCAATGTTGACCATTATGATGATGTTATGCAACAATTTGTTGATTGTTGTGGAATTAGTGCATACACAACATGTGTAGCTGGGCCGCTGGGGCAAGAAAATATGTGATTTACTTCATATCCTCTTGTAAAACAATCTAAATCGGCACAGTTTAAGTTGAGTTGAGCTTGAGTAATTATATTTTGATATCCTCTTGTGTTTACATCATTATTTTTTGAGTAAGTTGAGTAGAGCAGGGCACTGTAGTTTTTGCTTGAAATGGTCATTATTTGGGTTACGCTATAGTAAAATATCCATAGGTAGATCTGGAATAGCATACTTTGCTATCACTCTGATTTTTTCATTAAGAAGTTGAAACGAAAAACTTCATTTATGCTTTAATGGTATACACATGGTGACTTTAGATTAAATCTCTTTTACAAACAAGTTGTGCAGGATTTTTTTACCCATTTTACTTATTAATGGGCATGATTGGTTTATATAATATATCTATGGGTCGTAACGGAACGTTAAAGTATATTGCTAATGTTTGTTATTTTATATATTGTTTTCAAAGAATTTGCGTCGACAATGTTCGTAATTTATTAACCGTTACTTAATTTTTCATTGGACACTTTTCCAATCATTTTTAACACGTCTTTTTTCGCTATAGTAAAATATATCAACGATAACTATAAGTCATGCCCGCCCAAAACTATATACTAAAAAGTAATTAAAATCAGCTGGAAGCACCTATATACAACAAGTAAATAAACATAATTAACAAAAACAAAATAATAATAATAAATGTTAATAATATTATCAAATGTAAAAGATGTTCATGATTAATATTGTTTAGAACAAAATGTAGAAATTAGTTACCTCCTTTTAACCGTTTTATGGATTATGGTAACATCAATTATAGTTCTTAACCGTTGATTTAACTTTTAATAACTTTTTAGTATATATTTGTTCTACTAAATCCTAAAAATAAAAACCACAAATCAAATTACTTACCTGCTTTTAGCCGTTTTATGGATTATGCTAACAATTATAGTTCTTAACCGTTTCATTTAACTTTTAGTTACTTTTTAGAATACAATTGTTCAACTAAACCCTAAAAATAAAAACCAAAAATCAAAATACTTACCTACTTTTAGCCGTTTTATGCCGTTTTATGGATTATGGTAACATCAATTATAGATCTTAACCGTTTCATTTAACTTTTAATTACTTTAGTATATATTTGTTCTTCTAAATCCTAAAATAAAAACCACAAGTCATACCCGTCCATCGGACGGGTTCTGACACTAGTATATATATATATATATATATATATATATATATATATATATATATATATATATATATATGTATATATATATATATGTATATATATATATATGTATATATATATGTATATATATATATATGTATATATATATATATGTATATATATATATATGTATATATATATATATATGTATATATATATATGTATATATATATATATATATATATCTGTATATATATATATGTATATATATATATATATATATATATGTATATATATATATGTATATATATATATATATATATGTATATATGTATATATGTATATGTATATATATATATATATATATATATATATATATATATATATATATATGTATATATATATATATATATATATATAGTGTATCTTTATTTTTAGAACCCTGTTAAGTGCGAGAACTACGAGAACTCTTCTTGTCCAATCATAATTTAGTAAACTCATTTTTTTTATTATGTTCAATTCGTAGGGGAATTAAAGAAATTTAACATATACAACATTTAATCTGATAATTCAATTTTTTGCTAAAATTATGGAAGATATGGTTTTCATATTTTTTTACTTTTATTTTACAGATCTTCTCTAATCTAAACAATTATAATCAAACCCTAATTCAATTCGATTCATCTTCTTTCTCCCTCCCAACCCTAGTCGCCCCTCTTCTCTCAATAACTAATTCAAAACCTTCAATCAAGGATCGTGATTTACTGCCACAACAACCATGATCACTAATTCAAAACCTTCATTTGTTTATTTATATTGTTCTGATTTTGGTTTAATTTGTAGAATATTTATTGAACTACTGGATCTGGTATGTTATTGTTTTGATTTACGGTGAGGTGTTTTTGTTGTAAAATGATAAAGATTGAGGGATAATGGAGCATAATACCGAGTTACCGACTGGAAGGAGATTTAGAAAAACTATCTACCTTGTAAAACACCGCATCAGGTGTCACTGCTGTAACAATTCGCATTTTCGGGTCACTATTCACAGTTACTATTCACTTTTCACTATTCATCCCGTAAAATTTTTATTTCACATTCTCGTAGGATAAATTATTTTAGTAATGACCTCAGAGTTCGACAATCGTTAAATCATTTTCGCAATAGTTATTAAGAAAACATCGTCTTAAAGTTTCATTTTGGTCGGAACACCATTTCAACGTCCCGCGCATAACGAAAACTGCCTCTGACAATTTTCCCCGCATTAGATTAATTTTTGGATCACTCATGATGAATTTGAGAATTTTTAAGATTTATTTTTATGTTACCAAATAAGCCCAGCGCAGTACGAAACTAAACTTACGTTTTAAACAATTCTACTTACATCCAGACTTAACGATTCCTGCACTGTATTTCCAAAGATTTTTAGAAACTTTTACATTTTTGGAAAAGTCAAACATATTTCCCTCCTCCTTTGACCATAAAGAAATTAACCTTGTACGTTCTACCTTTTTCTTAAATCGCGTAACTTTTAAACTTCGCAAATAACTGTTAAGTTATCCCACGTATGAAAAAAACCACATTTTTACATCTCATATCACTTTTAGACTAATTTTAGTCTACAATAAATAAATTCACGGTCGTTTCCCTGAAATTTCGTTCTTTTCTGATAAACTACGAATTACGCGTTTTTGACCCGTATTTCCAGTTTTAAGCAGCGTTTTTGCACCCAATAAGACTTATCACCCATTTTAAATTTTTAGATGGAGTATAATGATGAGTTTCATCATTCCTGCAAGTTTCATATTTTTACGATACCCGGTTTTACCTTTTATGGCTTCGGTTAGCATTTAACGGAACCAAAACTCACTCCGTAACCAAGATAATACCAAAACTATCCACCAAAGTCATCCTATATTATCATGAACGAAATTAGGGAGGGGATTCATCTTGTTGGTGTCAAAATCCTAAGCATACTTTCTTTAGATCATTACATGTGTAAACTTAACCATGGTTAGTTTTTAACCCAATATATAGTTAACCATAATCTCTAGCCTATAAATACCAAGCTAAATCACTTCATTTTTCTTGCACCACCCCTTCTTATCATCTAAAGTCCTAAACCCTAAGGCATTTCTTATAGATCTTGTAAGAACATTCATGTGTTCTTGAAGAAAACTAGCGTTTGATCTTCGTTCTTGGAAGTTTTCAAGAAAAAGTCGTTATAATCTTCAAATATCTTTAAGTCTCCAAAAAGACGTCGTTATAATCTTCTTTTCTTCTTCGGGTTCTCAAGAAGGCGTTGTTATAATCTTCTAATAGCCGTGGGTTTTCGAAGATTGCAAATTCTACGTCGAAGCTCCGCTAATATTTTATTTTTTCATAATACTCAAGCATTCTATTTTAAGGTAAGTATATATATAACTCAAACTTATTTAAATACTTATAAACTTTGTTAGTTTATTTATCGTATTTATAAACTCTTAATTTATCATATAATCAAATAATTAAAATACATGTTTCACGTATTGAGCACTACAACACTAGGGAACTTCATGTGAGGGGTTCATTTAGGTAAACGGATCGACGAGTTGCTGGATTTACGATTTAAAGTGTCCTAGCTCCTTGAACGTTTACTGCATGACCTCTGAATTATGATGGCCCGAACGGTAGTACGAGATATACAAACTAAAACCATTTCTATAAACAAACATACAAATACTACGTCATGATCAATATAATGGCATATATAGGCTCGTTCATGTTTTCTTAGGCATTATTCCGAACCTAAGAGTTGACATCATATTCTAGGTTATACGTAGAGACTTCCAGGCTTATCCATCGATCCCGTTATACGTTGTGATATCATTTTTAAGGTGAGTTTCATAGCCCCTACTTTTATACATTTTGAATTACTTTTTGGGGGAGATACATGCTCAAATATTTTCATTTACTTTCACAAGTACTCTAAACTTTTAAGGATTTCCGTGAGTTTCATAGCCCCTACTTTTATACCTTTTGAATTACTTTTTGGGGGAGATACATGCTCAAATATTTTCATTTACTTTCACAAGTACTCTAAACTTTTAAGGATTTCCGTGAGTCATAGCCCCTACTCTTTTAATACTTGTTTTACAAACTCTTTGGGGGAGATACATGCTCAACTATTTCTTTTACTTTTACAAATACTCAAAACATTATACTTGATTGCATTATACGTGATTGCATTATACTTGATCGCATTATACTTGGTTGCATTATACTTGATTACGTTATACTTGATTTTGTTTTACATGCTTGGAAATACTTAACTCGCTTAAATACATGAATTGTATTTACAAACTTACGCAATACTCTATGTTGTCGGAGAGATATTGATAGTACTATAAGTCGGGTATATGCCCCCGCCCATGTGTACCCGATTCATGACCATGGGATTAATATAGTACTATTTGGGAAGATGCCCCCGCCCATGGTACCCGATTCATGACCTTGGGTGAATATAATCCGGTGTATTGTGCAAACTATATTTGGCAGTGGGTTGTGAACACACAGGTTGCAAGTTTTGTATGGACGGAACTTGGAACTGAGTGGATTTACAATGCCTTTGCTGTGAAAACATTTTTTCAAGGCTTCACACGTTAAACAAACTCTATGAACTCACCAACCATTGTGTTGACACTTTTTAGCATGTTTATCTCAGGTCTTAAGGCGATAGCTAGAGTTTGAAGCATAGAGTCGCACGACATATTTTGAAGACTTACGCTTATATCATTTACCATTCCAAACATTTTGTAAACATTTATATATTATACTTTGGGACCTCATTGTTTGTAACTCTGATTTCATTAATCGAATGGTAACTTTTCAAAACGTCTCATTTAGAGGTCGTTTTCTATAACTTGTACTTTGTATTATGAAGTAGCACCCCAATGACACAATCTTCCGCTGCGGTATTTTGGGGGTGTTACAACTGCCTTTCACAATGTTTTGTTGTTATTTCGTTATCATTATGGTCAACTGAGTGATGTTTCTTTTTTATTATATATTTCAGATATGTGTGAGACAGAAAAACCTTTCATGTTCTAGAGCACTAGAGAATCCAGTAAAGTTATGTATTTACTTAATGCCCCGTCACTGAATATTACCCAAATACGGAACAACTCATATTGTAGTTTACACATTTTACAGGTGGTTAGGAGGTTAAAAAATTCTCCTTTGACTCCACAAGAGACGTCTCTAATAGAGGGGAAAGGATCCTCTCAAGTTGAGGATAACTTGATTGATCAAGTTAGACAAATATCAACCATTGGATCAAATCCAATGGCTCAAATCAAAAGAATAGGAGATGATTTGAGCCATTGGATTTGATCCAATGGTTGATAATTGTAACTTGATCAATCAAGTTATCCTCAACTTGAGAGGATCCTCTTCCCTAATAGAGGAGGTATTTTTTCTTCGTATTAGTTGTGCCAACGTACATACTTATTTTATATGACTAATGGTTGGTATGGTTAAACAATGCAGGGATTGAAGTTATTTAAAATGGATTGGATGGTTGTATGCTAGGGGTGGCAATTTTTGACACGACACGATAAACGACACGAACCCGACACGAAGTTAAACAGGTTTGGGTCGAGGATAGGTTTGGGTCTAAAACAGGTCAACCCGTCTAACCCGTTTAATAAACGGGTCGTGTTTGGGTTGAGTTAGTATTAAACAGGTCAACCCGTGAACCCGTTTAAGTTATATAAGCCACAAAAAATAAAATATGTAACTTGGATTTCATGTTGAATTTTTATTAAATGTACTATCTTATGTACTTAATATATGAGTAAGTTACGATTATATTCAAATATCATTGAAATTGTAGCGCAGTTATTTGTATGTTATTTTTATCATTTTTTAGATCTTTATATCGTTTTTTGCATTTAAACAAGTTAAATCGACAAACCACTAACCTTATACACCGCTTGCCCTCTTTATTTAAACAGGTTAAACGGGTCACAAATGGGTTACACATGTTATGCAGGTCTGGGTTAGGGTTGCGTTTCTTGACATGATTAATAAATGGGTCGTGTTTGGGTAGAGGTTAAAATAACACGTCAACCCGCGAACCCGAATAGGTTAACCCGAACACGACTCGATTGCCACCCCTACTATATGCAAGTGCATGGTCCCTCACAGAGACCCGTCATTGCTCTCTCTACAATATCTTCGTATGCACGATCGACTTGGGGGAAAAGTGACGGACAATTAAATCTGGGTTCATTTGTCAATCAACTATTTGGATAGATTTCTTGCTGTTTATGAATTCCCTGTAAGTTTTGATTTCATATGTGTTATTAAGGGTGTGTTTGGTATTGTGTTACCAAAAGGGTTGCGAAAATAACTTTTCGACACATTATTGATATGGTCATTGATTTATTTTGCAAATTTTTATGTGGACAGAAAGACAAAGAATGGATGATGCAATTACTAACAGTAGCTTGCTTATCACTTGCATCTAAAATGGAAGAGAATGAAGTACCTTTCATTCTTGATTTACAGGTTTAACTTCATTAAAAAATATGTTATATTTTCTATGTTGGCTTAAAGTGAATTATATATTAATGTTGTAAAAATGAATGAATTTGCAGGTTTGTGAATCAAGATTTGCATTTGAAGCAAAAACCATACAAAAAATGGAGCTACTTGTTTTGACCACATTAAAATGGAGGACGCGAACCATGACTCCATATATTTTTTTTCATCGATGCTTTCATTTCGAAACTTGATTGTGATTAAAACATCTCAAGATCCTTAATTTTGAGATCAACCCAACTCATCTTATGCTTAATTAATGGTAATTAGTCTCTTACTAGTACATTTTTTTACTATGTATTAGTATGAGAAAGGGCTAAAATGGTAGTTTTTCATAATGTAGGAATTGACTTCTTGGAATTTAGACCTTCTGAGATAGCAGCAGGAGTAGCAATCTCTGTGGTTGGACAAACACAAATGTGTGCCCTCTTTCAACGTCATGTACAAAAGGTAATGATCATATAATGTCTAGAGTTTTTTGTATATTTTTTGCATGCTTTGTATTTTTGCTTCATGTGTTATCATGATGATCTAATAGAAGCCAAAATTTATATTCAGATCTAATAGATGCCAAAAGTTTTTTGTATATTTTTTGCATGCTTTGTATTTTTGCATGCTTTGTATTATCGATGTTTATGAATCGAATTGAATTCTTAAATGTGTGGAGTTAGTAAATGATTTTAGTAGTGGTTGCACCAAGAACGATCGTGAAACGATATGATGGTTGTACAAGTCTATATGACATGTGAGAATCAAGTTTGATAACGAGCTTCGCGGTTGACAAGAGTATAAAAACATATATGTTTATGTATAAAACATATATGTTTTATGCTTGATTTATAAAACATATATGTTTTGTGTTTAGATTATATATGTTTTTCATATATGAAAAAATTTGTCTCATGTTTATTTGTGTTTGTTAGTTTAAGTTTGTCCATGTGTGTTATGTTATCTTGAGTTTTATTACAAGTATTTAATCTTGACTATTATTTTTTCTAGGCATGACGTTCTTTGAAGGCGTGCACACATGCTGAAGTACATATATGTTCTTGGAAGGCGTGCATGTATGTTTTTGGAAGTCATGCATGTATGTTCAAAATAATATGATGAGAAACTTTAAACACATATGTTTTGTGCTCATATGTCCGTTTACGTTAATTATTGTTAGTGCAAAAGTGTAAAGATAGATTATATTCATGTAGTTCTTCTTATTATAAATTTGTATTTTAATTATATTTCAATCTATATCGAATTTTGTGTTTAACGTTATGTTCGTGGTTGTTATAAATTTACATGATCTAAAAACACACTTTTTCATTTGAAAAACATGTATGTCGAAAAAACTATTCCAAAAACCAAATAATAAAATTAATTCATAAAAACACATATGCACTAAATCAATTTTAAAACATGCATGTTCATAGAAAAGCAAAAAAACGCAAAAGCAAAAAAAAAAAAAAAAAAAAAAAAAAACACGAAAAATAATATAAAATTGACTTTTACTATTATACCCTTTTGGATTAAATAAAAAAGTTTAATAATTCAAAAATGCTATGTTGCACAATATGCATTAATAGGAGTACATAAGGGGTTCTCGCAGTTCTCGCACTTAACAGGATTCTCAAAATAAAGCCCCTATATATATATATATATATATATATATATATATATATATATCAAAACATATTCAAATACAATAAAATTGGAATGTATATACAATTGTAATGTCGTACATAATAAAATTCTCAATAATTTAACGACTTCTGACTCTTGGTCTACTTAGCTTCCTTTTGCATGGCATCACTAGAGACGTAGCGCTTCGTTGGTAATTTAGGTGCAGTTTTGTTCTCACGAATAATTTTTATGGTACTTGGTGGTGTTACCTGTAGGAAACAAAATCCGGGTGTATAAAACACTGAATTAAATATGAAGAATGGTATATGTAGGTTTATAAAACACATGCATGTATGTACCTTTTCATCGAAAACCACTTGACCCTTTGCCATACATAAAAACCACCTACTGCATCCTTAACTGTTTTGATACTGTTACTTCCTACATCCGGTATGCATGATGCATCCACTAAAGATTTATCAATAGACACTCTCTAGCAATCCTTTGGGAGTGGTTTTTTATGAAGCATTTGTTTTCCATCAGTTTTGTACATGGTACCTTCAGAAATAATACTTGATTTCTTTAAGTGTCACAGTCTACACTTAATTACCTAAAAAGATAATTTGTTGCATGTATATATGTATCAGTAATTAATTAAACTAAAGAACATATGAAAATGTTTAAATACATACTTGTGGTAGTACTATTAATGGAGACTCATGTTCTTGTGATTCGGAAAGTTGACGTGAAGAATCCTTTCGTTTTGATATAGTCGGTTTCTTAGATGCGACAGATTTAACAGTTTCCTATATATATAAAACATGGTAAATAATACATGTATGTAGAATTCAAAAATCCCAGGGGTATGATTTATTACTTACACTTATTTCCATTTCCTTTCCCAAAGTTGCAAGTCCATTAGACTTCTCAATGCTCGCAATTTTCTCACGTCCAGCAACACGTGTTCCGGCATCCTCATCAGCACTGCTATTTATAAGATTAATGTTCACCGGAGACACCTGGAATATAAATTGTTTAAGAAGACTACAACAGTATTTAAAAGGGTAAAAAAAAGATGGAATGTTACTTTCTTATGTCAAGAAACAAGTTCAATTTAAGGCTGAATGGATTCTATTGTTATATGGAGGAGTCTTTGGATCATGGATTCTAATGGTAATATAATTTCACTTTTGTTACACAAAAAAAAATCAAGATAAAATATGTCTTACATCCGTTGGTGTCAATGGAGTTGACGTTGGCTGCAACTACGCCCTTTGTGCAGCCAATTGATTCATAATATCCTGGATTACCGCCTCTTTTTCTTGACTTTGGCGTCGCTCATTATCAAGTTCACTTTGAAGTAACACCACTCTTTCATCAGATGCTTGTCTGATTCGAGGCAGATCAAAATACCTCTTGTAGGTTACTCCACCTCCCACTCCTCTCGCATATCCTCCCTTTTCCGTACCTAATACAACTGTCATGGCATCAGTGCCATGATCAACCTTCAAGATTCCTTGTTTGATCTTGTCCTCCGTCTCTTTCTGTACACACAATATGGGAAATAGGTTATTTAATTCTACCAGTATTAACTTAGGTAACAGTATTAACTTATAACTAACAGTATTAACTTATAACTAACAGTTTTAACAAATACACTATCAGTATTAACTTATAACTAACAATAAACATAATAATAAAATTTGCAGTCAAACTTACAATTTTTTGTCCAACTGTTCTGATATCATCATCGTGAAATTCTCCGTCTTTATTCACCCTTCCTTTCAACCACAGCGTACCACGCGGTGGTTCTTCATCTGGTTCAATTTCTTTATTCTCGATCTTATAAACATCAAATACATACACTTGTAAGATAAACCAATATAAACGAAAGTATGATGCTATTAAATGCAAATGTGCAAATGTTTAATGTTACAATTTTATCTATCACACGGGCATATCCACCTCATCCCATTGAATGCTGATAAACAGACTTGGAACGCGCCACTTTAGATGCAGCTGATTTCACCTTGCAACACAAGATAAAAAAGGTGTTTAGATGTAGTAATGCTGATAGTATACAACTAATATATATGGAAACACCAAATGTGACAGATATTTAAACTTGAATAAAAATGAATAATTAACACCTTGTATTCCTCGGTGGCCGTGTAGTTTACAAAATTTACCCAATCTTCGGCTTTTATAATTGCACTATACTTCGCCGGGACTTCATTAAGTTTTGAAAGGGTATTTTGGTTGGGCAATATGTAGTTTTCGGTCAATTTCCTTCTGCAATTCCTTAGAAGTTGACCAAGACGATTCATTATCAGCTTTCTGACTGTTAAGTCAACATCAAAATATCGCTGCAAAGATTAACACAATGTTGTTAATTAGTTGCACATAATGTAAATGCAGAGATAAACTTATTAACACCTTGTACCTACGACAGCCAAGCCACTACTAGTTAAAAGAAAGTATATGTGTACCGTGATTTCGTCCCACATTTTATCTCTTGCTTCTGAATCAATCTTCCTCTAGGATAGAATCCTGACACATATATGCTCACGAACCAAATCACCCAAAAAAACTCGAAAACAATGCCATGTTTTTTTCCTGATAACCTATTCAGTGCATCGAAGGTTACATTGACCTTTATTCCGTCGGTTTTTCCATAATCCCTGCGAAACTTAGCTAACCTAGTTATGCCCCTCTTAACAACATTTGCTTTTGAATGGTTGTTTTCAGCATCCTCACCCTCATCTGAATACGCCTCTGATTCATATCCTTAAGGGTTATCATTTTCACAATAAGAATAAACCAAATCATCCTGATAATTGGTTTGAGTTGCCATGATTCGTCAGAAGTAATGTGTTAAAGAAAATTAGTAAACTTAATTGGTAAATAATGGTGTAAAAATTGAAGTTCTGGTTGTTTTGCTAGAATCCTGAATTATTGGAGTAAAGTTATGGCTCATTATGGGGCAGTTTTTCAATTAAGGAAACCATAATTTCCTAAGTAATTTTAAAAAAATTGGCTGAAATTTGGCTCCAAATTTGATAATTTTAAAATATGGCTCCAAATTGATAATATATAATTTAAATATTTCATTTTTTGCTGCAATTTTTGAAACAAACACACCCATGACAGAAATGGTGCTTACCCACAGTCCCAAACACCCATATAACTTTAAACCCGATGTATCAAAGACACATATAACTGCAGCTACACTAAAATCTCACCACATGGCGCATACAAATGAACAAACAAAAACAAAAAATGGAATTAAAGCAACTAATTAAGCAACTATAACTAATAAGCAGTCCCAGATAAACAAGTAAGCACAAAAATAATCAAATCCAACCAAGGACTGCCGATACAACAAACAGCCCTCAGACATTACCTTAAGCCTATAAATAAGCTATTTATAAGCACTTACATAAGATCTAACATCCTCCAACAGAAAAAAAAAATCAAGAAATCATGTAAATGCAATTAACTTAAAGCAAAAACAACAACAAAAACACGCTAAATCTAGTGGTTCAATCCAAAATAATTGTCATCCACAAACGGTCCACTTTTAAACTTCATAATCAGTCATAAAAAATTGACAACAACCTAAAAAATGAACAACCTAAGCAAAACACTTATGAATCGCATATCCATGACTCAACATTGAACACGACACATGGGATGCACCACTGTCATTGGATCAACCTCAAACCTACAATAATACATTCTACCAGATATGAACTTAAACACCACAACCAATTCCTAAATGCAAAACAACATTAAAAAAAGATGAAACAAACTAGCGAATGCATCCCATTCCATTCCATTGGATCAACATACAAATTTTAGAGTGTCATATGGATAAACCATCAAAAGATCCATACATGTTTTATTGTTAATATACCTACAAACCATAATATTAAACCAAGATATTAGACATTATAAACAGATGACACTAGAGCAAAAGAAACCATCCCTTTACATAGCGAGCAACCCTTCAACCATTCATCGCTTGAATTTGTTCTTCCTTGGTCTCGATATCCTCCTCAGCTTGAGTAATGAGATTATTCAACCCCTGCAGCTTAGTCCTCGTAGCCTCCCTGTCATGCCTAAGATCCATCAAAGTGTCAAAATGGTCATCCCCATCTCCAAGAGCTACCATCTCAGCAATTAAAGCATTAAACTGCCCAATCTCATTCTTTGTTGTGGTGGCCTCTTCGCGCATCCGGTTTATAAAGCCATGGAGACTGGAAATTTGCTGAGCCTTGAAGAAACTCATGTAACCATCAACAGATGTCTCCCCGCTAAACTCAATTAGGTCATCAATAACACGCTTAGCCAATTGGTTTTGTGGTGATGGTGCTGCCATTGATAATGAAATTGGGTAAAATAGGATATTATTAAAAGATTGATAAGAAAGGTTGAAGAAGAGTCGTGGGGATAGTGTGATAGAGAAGATACTTGTAACTCCAGAAATCGAGAAATAGCCAGAGATACTGGTAGTGGTAACTAAAATAGTCCTTATGAATTCAAACTATAAAGACCTAATTTTTAAAACCGCAAAATAAGTCCTCCTTTTAAACTATCACTATAAATTAGGGGTGTTTATCCGTTCGGTTATCGGGTTGTTTGGTTTCGTTAAATCGGTTATTTTTTTTATTCGGTTCAACACGAAACCGAACCGAACCGAACTAGAATTAAACCGAAGCGAACCGAAAACCGAATATGAATTCACTTCGCTTCTTGGGTTGACACGAAAAGTCTTAAAAACGGATAAAACGGACAAACACAGACGAAAACGTGTAAGAACGTAAGAAAACGTATGGAACGTAAGAAAATGTACATTAATATGTAAAACAGATGAAAGCGTATGAAAATGGACGAAAACGTCTAAAATAGATGAAAACGGCTAGAAACGGACGAAAACGGTCAAAAACTTATACAAACGGACTAAAACATGAAAAAACCAGCGACAAAGTGTAAACACGGACGAAAACGTGTAAAAAAACTAAAACGTATAAAAACTGATTAAAAATGACAAAGTCGTACGAAAACGGTGGAAAACGTATGAAAACAGACGCAAACGTGTCAAAAATGTATGAAAATGTGTAAAAGTGTAAGAAATCATATGAAAACGGGCGAAAAAGTGTTAAAAACATATGAAAATGGCTAAAATGGACGAAAACGTATAAGAACGTGATAAAATGTACGTTAATATGTAAAACATATGAAAACGTACGAAAACGTCTAAAATAGATGAAAACGGTTAGAAACGGACAAAAATGGACAAAAACTTATACAAACGGACTAAAACATGAAAAACCATCAACAAAGTGTAACACACTGACGAAAATGTGTAAACAAAAACGAAAACTTATAAAGACTGATTAAAAAGGACAAAGACGTACGTAAACGGACAAAAACGTATGAAAACGGACGCAAACGTGTGAAAACGTAGGAAAATGTGTAAAAGTGTAAGAAACCGTATGAAAACGGGCGAAAAAGTCTTAAAACATATGAAAACGGACAACAAACGGACTATAGCGGACGAAAGCGTATAAGAACGTAATAAAATGTACGTTAATATGTAAAACAGTTAAAAACGGACGAAAACATATGAAAAGAGACGAAAACGTGTAAAAACGTACAAAAACGGACGAAAACATGTACAAAAATAAGAAAACGTATGAACACGGACGAAAACGTATAGGACTGACTAAAATGGACGAAATCGCGCAAGGGTTGTGTTACCGTGCCCAACGTATCTAACGCAACCTTAAACACAGTTTCACACAGTGCTTTGAGTAAGACGCGTAAGTTAATGATTTTATGTCATCCTGAAATGTCAAAATTAGCTTGCCCACCCTTAATAACTTTAATACAGTTCATATAACCTTCACACTATAACTATACACCTACCAAGCCGGTGCAACCCATTCATGACCGGTGATAATGGCTAGTTCACATGGTGGGTCGGGTATTACGTTATCACTGGTCACATTCATTAATGGCTATTTGACATCATATGGGTCAAAAAGCATTGGGTTATAGTTGCTTAGAGTGTCATGTTACGACATGATTCAGTCAATAGTATATATAATATTATATTATGAAAAACCCGACCAAATGGTCAATTTGATGTCTACCCGAGAATTAAAATCTCAATTTTGTAAAAGAAAGTAGAAACACAATATTTTCCAGAAATATGAGATATTCCCAGGTCGTTTTAAGTCCCAACTGAGTGTGAATGGAAATTCGCGTTCGGTTCGTGATCGGGTGATAAAGAATAATGAAAGATATTTGGATTTTGTGAATAAATTTATGAAACATAAACTAAAAACAAAAAAAGAGCAAGGTTGGATCAAGTGGTTAACACTCTTGCCTCTGGAGACAGAGGTCAAGGGTTCGATCCTTACCACTTGCAAGGCCGGAGGTCCTTTTCTACCTTTGGTAGAACCGGAAGCAGACTCTCAAGGGTTCGATCCTCACCCCTTGCAAGGCCAGAGGTCCTTTTCTACCTTTGTTAGAACCGGAAGCAGCCTCTCTACCTTAGGTAGGGTAAGGCTGTCTACGTCTCAACCTCCCCCATAGACCGTGGAAGACGGTATTGGGACCCATAACCCGTGGAAGACGGTATTAGGAGTTACTTTACTTTGTTTTTTTAAACTAAAAACAACTAAATAAGCAAATAAATCAAGTAACAAAAGTCGAAATAACCTAAAATGCACTTAATCCTAAAAATACCAAATATTGGAAATTTAAGCATAAAAATTAAAATTATTTTTTAAAAGTCCTAAATACTTAAAAATAATATTTTTTTTTTAAATTGTATTTTTCTGAATTTTATTTTATTTATTATGAATAAAAAACCTTTTTAAACTAATTAAATGAAAAAAATCATTAAATCAAAAGAGAAAAAACCTTTTTAAACTAATATGAAAACTTTTCAAAAATTTAAGCAAATTTAAAATTCCCCCCACAAATTAAATTTATTCCCCCTAAAGTTTGCATCAAGACCATTCCAAACTAGTTGCAAAAATTAACTCCTCATCCTCCTGTACCGCCACACCTCCCTCTCATCTCACAACAAATTCCGTCACCACCACAACTCTCCCGTCATAGACCCACCAGTCCCGTCACCACTGGTAAGTATTGTTATGTTCCTTTTGTACACATCGTTCTAACACATAAAATATATAAGTAACCCTGTTAAGCCTATTAGCTAATTGGACATTTGTTTTGAGATATCCTCTTGTAAATTATGTCATTTTATTGTTAAATTTAGATAGTTAATCGGTTAAAAATTTTAAGAAACCCTGTTAAGTGTGTTACCACATGAACATGGAACCATAATTTAGCTAGTTAATTTCTTATTTTTCCTTGACCCAAACACCCCTTTAGGAACTGTTTCATTAGACTTTATTCAGTTCTTAGCATAATTCAATACCACATTCAATCTTTGAGCTATCCTCATTACTTTGAATGTCTTTTTTAACTTTTAAGATCATCAATTGCAGTTTGATGTTGTCTTCTATAATCTTCAATAACTTGGACTGTCTTTTTAACATGCCTGCAGGGACTACATTTATAAACATTGATGCTTGGATAAGTGGGACACATTTATAAACATGGACAAGTCTTGGATAGGAACTAATAGGACCAACAAATCTTATGTTGATGGAGTAGCAGCGTTTATTGATTATGCAGTACACAACTTGCGGAAGATGGGGAACATCGACCAATGAGTTAATAAAAATGATCTTTCAATGCCATGTCCATGTACAGATTGTTTAAACCACATAGAGCATAAAGTGGAGAAAGTGCAGTTCCATTTATTCAGCAATGGGTTTGATCTAAGCTACCTAAACTAGACTAAACATGGAGAGAAGGATGAGTCATCAATAAGTACCGAAAAACCTGTTAACGCTACAACAGAGTTTGTTGACGACGCGAATTTTGCTTCATATATTCCAACAGATGCCCCAGCAACAGTAGAAATGGTTAATGCTACAAAAGATAATTTTGATGAGGATGATCTTGTCAAGTTTCAACAATTATTATTAGACGCAGAGAAGCCTCTTTACGCAGGATGTCCTGACTTGACAAAGTTGTCAGCAGTAGTTAAACTACTCAACTTGAAGGGTAAGTACGGATGTTCTGATAAGTTCTTTACTGAATTACTAGGATTGTTAAAGAACATGCTACCTGCTGGTAACGAAATGGTGGAAAAAACTTACAAAGCCAAAAAAAATTTGAAATTGATGGGATCAAGATACACAAAGATACACGTATGTATCAACAACTGCCTTCTTTACTGGAAGGATGACAAGGATTTGACTGCGTGTCGAACTTGTGGGATATCAAGATGGAAGGTGGATAATAAGACACATAAAGTGTACGGAAATATTCCAGCAAATGTAATGTGGTACTTTCCAATTATACCAAGACTGCAACGACTATTTAAGCTAGAAATTATTTCAGAAGATTTAAGATGGCACGAGACACGGAGGATAACCGATGGTGTGTTACGTCACCCCGCAGATTCAAAGGCATGGCGTACCATAGATGAAAAATTCCCCAAAATTGCTAAAGATCCAAGAAATCTACGGCTAGGAATATTGGCTGATGGGGTTGACATCAACTTAGGAAATAGGCATCACAGTGTATGGCCAGTGTTAACTGTCATATACAACCTTCCTCCATGGTTGTGTATGAAAAGAAAGTTTATCATGCTTTCGGTATTAATATCGGGATACCTGGGAAATGATATCGATGTTTTTTTAGAACCATTGGTTGATGATCTGCAAACCTTATTCGATACAGGGGTTGATACATATGATGCATCCACAAAAGATAACTTTAATCTACGTGTCGTTGTGTTATGGACAATAAATGATTACCCTGCACTTGGTACATTATGTGGCTGCCCGTACAGTGGATTCAAAGGTTGTGTAGTATGTGGGAAAGATACAAATTGTGTTAGACTTTTTGCCTCATCCAAGAAAAGTTATGTTGGTCACAGACGATATCTACCATATGACCATCCGTTCAGAAGGCAAAGGAAGGCATTTAATGGACAATAAGAATTTCTCCCCGGCTCCCAATCCAATGACCGGGGAACAAATATACAACAAGGTACAACATATTGAAAATAAGTGGGGAAAAGGAAAACGAACAAACAATAATGCATCAGAAAACCAAGAAGATACGAGAGGCAGAGGTGGGAAGACTCAAAAGCAGAAAAGAAACATAACAGAAGTAGAGGGTAGTTCAAGCCAAGTAAACAGACAAAACAATGTGTATTGGAAGAAATTCAACATTTGGTATCGAAAACTTAGGTATTGGAGGCATAATTCTGTTCCACGTTGTATTAATTTTATGCATGTATAAAAGAATGTTGCTGAGAGTCTCGTCGGAACTTTGCTACATGTTCCAGGAAATACGAAAGATGGACTGAATGCTCGATTGGATCTGGCTGAGTTGGGGGTAAAACAAGAGTTGTTTGCTATGCAAGAACAAGACAAATCAACACTACCTCCAGCAGGTTACACATTAACGAATGCGGAAAAAGATATTTTTTGTGAAACTTTACACAACATCAGGGTACCACAAGGCTATTGTTCAAATTTCTCTAGTTTGGTCAGCCTAAAGGATAGGAAGCTCATTGGCCTAAAATCGCATGACTATCACATGCTAATGCAAGAGTTTCTGCCCATTGCAATACGTTCAATCATGCACCCACCCACACGATATGCTATTATCAGGTTTTGCTTTTTCTTTAAATCAATATGTTGCAAAGAAATAATATTGCAAGAACTAGATAATATGGAAGCAGAACTGGTAGTGACACTGTGCCTACTCGAGAAGTTCTTTCCTCCATCATTCTTTGATATTATGATACATTTGACTGTGCACCTAACTAGGGAGGTAAAATTATGCGGTCCCATATGCTTTCGGTGGATGTATCCATTCGAAATATGTATGAAGGTTATTAAAGGACATGTATGGAACAGAAATAGACCAGAAGGATGCATTGCTGAGGAGACTATTGCGGAAGAAACAATAGAGTTTTTTAGCGAATATCATAAATCCATGAAAACTGTTGGTATCCCGCCTGATAAACATGAAACAGATGAAAATGAGAAAGGAAAGCCATTGTCGGCCGGCAAATCAAGTGAAGTTTTTGCAGAACTCTTTCAGAAAGCACATTTGTACGTAATAAATAATACAGTTGAAATTGTACCGTATATCGAGTAAGTCTTACTAACACATGTCTATTTCGTTACTGAAAATGATCTATCAAATATAATAATCAAACACATTGTTTCAGGCGACACAAGCAAGTTTTGAAAACAGAAAACCCGGGTAAACGAATAGCATTTCTGGAGAATGAGCACAGCAAATCTTTTGCCAAGTGGTTACGCAAAGAAGTAATTAATCTTATGTTACTCAACATAACCTTTCTAAACCTTATTTCTCAGCTCATTTTGATCTGAAAATTGGTGTACTTATAATTCAGGTTGAGAGAGAGTTAGAAATCGACAAAGAAAGTGTATCAGAAACTGTAAGGTGGATATCCTATGGACCACGCACCACCGTACTGAAATACGATGCATATCACATCAATGGGTATACTTTTTGTACGAAAGATCATGAAGGCAAAGTTTACCAGAACAGTGGGGTTAGTGTTGAGGAATTAGATATGCACATATCTAAAGAAGTTGCAACCACAAGAAAAGCATATTATTATGGGGTTTTACAAGAGATATGGGAACTAGATTACCGTTACATGCAAATTCCTCTTTTCAAATATGACTGGGTTAATCACAAAGCTGGTGGTGTGAAACGCGATACTACTCTTGGGTATACATTGGTTGACCTGAATAGTTTAAGCCACAAGGTTGATCCATTCATATTAGCCGCACAAGCACGACAAGTGTTTTATGTGAAAGACCAGGTAGATAAAAAAAATTATATTGTGTTTAAGACACCTCCCAAGAATTACAAATATAAGTATGACGAAGCCGATGAGGAATTAAGTACCGTCCTTCACCAGCACAATGATAACATATTGCCACGTGTGGATCGACGTGACTTGGGTAACGAATCACGAACTGACTACTATCGAACCGACTGTGGAGGTGTTGTTATACGAAAATCTAAGTGAACCATGTTATGCTCAAGTTGTCACACTCTACCTTTATCATATTTCACTCTTTTAAAGCATAAAGACATTCGATTTTTTGTACTTGTTTAAGGATTTATGTTTATAATACAAGACTTAATATTAGTTAAATCTGTTAGGTATATTAATTTGTACTTGTTTAAGGATTTATGTTTAAGGATTTATGTTGAAAATCAAGAATTCTCACAGATTGGAGATGTATGGAAGTTGTGCTAGTTGATGTGCTATAGTACAGAGTTAATTCTGGTGATGTCATTGTTAAGTCTGTTTGACTATTCTTTAGTCTGGTAGTGCAAAAATTAAAAAACGATTTTGACTGTTTAAATAGTACTGTTACCTAATTTTAGGTGGTTAGAAGTATTTATATGGATAATTTTTATTTTTAGAATTCATATTTATCCTTTAATTACTTTATCCTAATCTTTAAAAGTTTAAATCTTTTCTTTCGATTAAGTCTCCTTACCAGTACTAAACCCTAATTGCGCTGCACTACCAGTACTTCAATTAACATAAAAGATGGCACAATTAAAGTTTATAGACAAGCACAATCAAGTGGGATTTCTCAAAAAGCCTGCTGAAAGCACAGGCTTCGAGCAGATAGTGTACTTTCTAAAGGGTAGTCATATCAGGTATGCCCTTACTCATAATCCAACTATCTTTGATTCCCTAGTCAAACAGTTCTGGCAGACTGCTACTGCTAGAACTATTGCTGATGGGACACTAGAGTTAAATGCAACTATTGATACTTTAGAGTATTCAATCACTGAGGAATCAGTCAGAAGCAAGCTTAAATTGGCTGATGCCTCAGGGATTTCAATGTTGCCAAATAATGACCTCTTTCAGGGATTGGAAAATATTGGATATCTAACTCATGGAACATTCACTTTTTGGAAGAGTCATTTTACGCCACAATGGCGTTTCCTTGTGCATCATCTTTTACATTGTATGAGCTCTAAAAGTGGTGGATGGGATCAATTTGGAAGCAATATTGCTTCTGCATTGGTCTGTCTCTCCACTGGCAGACTCTTCAATTTTTCAAAAATGATTTTTGATGCCATGGTTGCTAATGCCAAGAAGAAGAAAAAGTTTTTGATGTACCCAAGATTTTTGCAAATAATCTTAAATGTTGAAACAGCAAGCAAACATCCTTACATTGCTCTCCCTTTCACTAAAAAGATATCTGGTAATATGAAAAGGGGTTTTGAAGGGGTACACAAGCCACTTTTGCCTGCTATGTTGCCTGTTGTTGCTAATGACCCTGCAGGTACATCTACATCTGTTCCATCTCCTAGTGCTACATCAGAAGCTCAGGCTCAACCTACATCTGAACCAGAAAAACCAGAGTTTGAACAGAGGATACCAACACCCCCACCACCTTCACCTTCAGTCCATGAGGAAGAACCACCAGTGATTCCTCAACCACAACCTCCAACACTCACTCCTACAGCAGAACCCAGATCCTTATCTATGGAAGATCTACTTCAACTGGTTCCACAACTGATTTCAAGGGTTGATGAGTTGGAGAAAAAATTGAAGAAGACCAAGAAGTCACTGGGGACTACTCTCAAAAGAGTTAAGAAATGGAGGGGAAATTCAAACAGACGGGGATAGACATTACAGAATCAGAAGGTGAGGAATCCTCTAAGGAAACTCAAATTAGTCCTCAAGGATTGGAAGCAGCTGAAATCTTGGTTAAGAATTTCAGTCAGAAGAAATCCTTTAAGAAGAGACTAGATAAAGAAGCTGCAAGTTCTGGTGGAGTGGATAAGTCTGGTGAATTTACTAAAGATAAGTCTGGTGGTGCTGAAATTAAATCTGCTTTTGATGAAGATTTTAATACTCGCTTTGATGCTGAAGTTAATACTAGTACTGAACATATTAATCTTGGTAGTGATCCAGGTAGTACTGGTGAGGAGTTTGTGCATAGGGAAGGTAAAGGAATAGTGCAAGAATCTTCTGAGCCAGTGAAGACCAAAAAGCAACTCACAGAAGAGGAAGCTAGCTTAGCTGAGATTGCTAGGATTCAAGCAGAGGATGAGGCTGCAGAAGCTAAACGTGCAGAACAAACATTGAATGATGAGCTGATTGCCAGAAATCTGCAGGAGGAACCAGAATTAACTGAAGACCAAATGAAAAGGAAAGATGAAATTTTAGAATCTGCCAAATTCTACACTGATGAAGAATGGGATACTATAAAGGCCAGATTATTAGTAAACAGAGATATCCTTCTTGATATTGGCGGAGAAGACTATGCAAGGAAAATGGTTGAGGTGGTTAATGAGAAGAAGAGGCTTCTCAGAGAGCAGAGACAAAGAGAAAGGATGCACAGACCCTTGACCAAAGGTGAGCAAAGGGATTATATGATCCACTACATCAAAAGTCAAGGGAATCCTAGATGGACATTGGGCCAGTTAAGGAAATTGAAGGCTGATGTTCTAAAAGCAGAATTTGAAAAAGTAGTGAACCAAATTAACAAATTTACTCCAATGGATTCAGAGTTGGAAGCTTCAAAGCTTAAAAGGCAGGGTTTAAATGTTCAACAAAAGGATGCTGAGAAGCAGAAGATTGCAGAGACTGAAAAGGTTGCTGAACCTGAAAAACTTGGTGATAAGCCAAAAACTGTAAAGAAAGAGGAGGAAGCTGAGGTTAAGCAACCAGTTGTGAATATGACAAGGAAGAAATCCACTAGAAAGAAAGGAGTGAAAAAGGATAATACTAAGGTTAAGAAGGAAGTGGAAGAGTACATGAAGGATAAGGTTGATGAACTGTCATCAGAAGAGTTTACCATGGGCTCCATTCCTACAGGTTCAACACTTCCTGCTAAGATTGCAAAGGTTCAGATCATCAAAAATGGGAAAAAGGTAGTTTACCTGATAGTAAGGGAAAATCACACAGACACTATATATGTGAACTTTCCTGGTTTATTGAGTGATTTGTCCAGGGATGATTTGAAGACCATGTACCAGCTGATGATGGAGAAGCATGGTGACAAGAGACCTGAAGAGGAATATGAAAGAGTCCTCTGGGGTGACTTGAAGACCATGTTTCAGACACCAGATGCTGATGATGAAATGTGGAAGCTGGCCTGTCAAGAACAAGTGGTCAGATGGAGATATTTCCACACTTGTCAGGTGCACTGTTTGGAATTAGAAACTGCAATTATTTATATGCTTACAGAAGTGGAGTATCCACTTCCAAACAGTATTTGCAGGGCTATGCTTGAGAAGAAGCTGTTAGGTGAAAGAAAGGATGATGCATGCTATCAGCTTTTGAGGTTAATTGAATCAAAAGCTCAACAGCAATAATACTAGTAGTATAACAGTTAAGTCTGGTAGTATTTGTAGTTAGTTCTATTTATGAAAAACATAATAGTTTATTAGAGTTTAGGGAAGGATATGTACGCGTAGAGATATCTTAGGAAGAGATATCTATATCCTTCTACACGTTTTGTATACTAGGCTTTCCTAAGTGTATAAAGGAACCCTAAAGTATAGTGAAATGAACTTGTACTTAGGCGAATAGAAATATTAATAAAAGAAGTTTATTAGTGAAATAGCATTTGTGTTCTTCTTGCTTGTTGTTAAGATTCCGCATTAACAATCAAGTACTCGTTGTTAAAGAGTTCTTCATATATATAATTAGTTTGGATTTATCCAAGTTTAGTAGATTGTGGTGTTGCACAAGTGTTAATGTGTGTGTTTGTGTGTTCATATCAATGTGACTATAAAAGTCATCACCTACAAACCCACATTTGCATTAACAACACAATAAATGCCACAAACTTGACCATATGGTGTTTAAAGTGAAGAAATGTGTATTTTGTGTGACTATTGATCATCCAATGGCCACTTGAATTTTATGTTTGTGTGGCATTTTCTAATATTTAGTCACACAAAGCATGTTTGTTTTGGGTATGTAGTCACATACAATCAATCATAAAGTGGCCAAAAGTGTTAATAAGTGTGACCATATGGTGTTTAAAGTAAAGAAATGTGTATTTTGTGTGACTATTGATCATCCAATGGCCACATGAATTTTATGTTTGTGTGGCCTTTTCTAACATTTAGTCACACAAAGCATGTTTGTTTTGGGTATTTAGCCACATACAATTAACCATAAAGTGGCTAAAAGTGTTAATAAGTGTGACCATATGGTGTTTAAAGTGAAGAAACATGTATTTTGAGTGACTATTGATCCTCCAATGGCCACATATTAATTTACGTGACCATATGTACTGGATTTTGGCTACACTTAAATAATATGTGTGACAAAACGTTTAGTGTGACCATATATGGCATTTGGTCACAGTGTTAGTAGTAAATGTGACTATATAGATTAGCTTTTGGCAAGCTAACACAAACTAAACTTTAAACACACATATTAACTTACGTGAACATATGTACTGGATTTTGGCTACACTTAACGAATGTGTGACAAAACATTTAGTGTGCAATATATGGCATTTGGTCACAGTTTTCAAGTGTGTGACATATATTTGTCACTGTTTATATGTATATCGTGACTAATGCTTCAACCTTACTTTTCATTTGTCACTCGTTCCAATTTCAGATGTGACTAAAGAGTTGGCAAAACATATCAGTCACCCTTAAATAATGTGTGACAAAACTTGACTCTATGATTTAGACACACAAAAAATTACTTCATATGACTAACGCATCAAGGTTACTTGTATTTGTCACGCGTTCCAAATTCATATGTGGCTAAATGATCTGAAACAAATTTACCAGATACCTTTAGCCACACAATGTTCAATTGTGTGGCAATATCGTTCTAATGGTCACACAATCAAAATTTTCATGTGTGACTAATTAGTAAATGTTGTCAATTTTCGTACCTTCAGCCACACAAATATGTGAATGTGTGGCCGTTCCATTTCGACCATGTGTGACCAAATCCCGTTTTTGTACTAGTGTCTCAGGTAACTAAAAGCATGATGGCACGGAGTTACGTATGAGATTCAATAAATGTAATTTATTATAGTACTCCCTCCGTCCCAAAATTATAGCCCCCTATTGACTTTTTCGGTCTTTCTTTTACAACTTTGACCTTAAATATTTTTGTTTGTGTTATATAATACTTGATGCAAATTATATGAATGAATTGTGTTTTAAATGTATTTTTCATCAACTATTGTATAACACAAACAAAAATATTTAAGGTCAAAGTTAAAAAAGAAAGACCAAAAAATCAATAAAGGACTATAATTTTGAGACAGAGGTAGTAATATATTAATTATTAAATAACAATATTAACTAAACTAATTGTCGTTAATTAATAATTACTTTATGGAAGTTAGTTAACTGTTAACTACGAGGACTAGAGTGTAATTAGATAAGGAAAATGATCTAGAATCCCCCACCTTATCCATATAGACGATCGGCCAAGGGTTCCAAGGGGAATCCAAGTGTGACTTGGACTCCAAGATATCTTACTATATAAACAAACCCCTTTGTTCATTAGTTGGTATCTCTTGGAAAACCCTAACTAGCTTTTTCTTATTCTCTTCTCCCCAATTTTGTCCTAGTCGATCGAATTACATAAACCCAAGGGTTTATGCGTTTGACTTTGAACGAAAGTAAAGTGATAAGTTAGTTATTGTGATCCAAGAACTAGCATTTTAATTGAATCGTTATCAATACGTGTGTGTGATATCGTAGAGAAATCCATCTAAGATTTTTGGTTGTGAAGTGATTGACTTTTACATATAGTAATTTATATAAACCCTGTGGAAAACTAGAAGGGGGGGTTGAATAGTTTTACCAGTTAAAACTTCCTTTTAAACTATTTAGATCGACTTATGTCAATCTATTTGGTTGTGTGTGTTGGATGTTGATAAACAAGCATATAAATATATGTAATGAAAAGATAAGAGTAAGAAGCACAAAACCACAACGCGAGTATTTATAGTGGTTCGGCTACAAGGACACCTTCCTTGCCCTACTCCACTCCCCGAGTCACCTACTCGAGAGTTTGTAATCACTACACCAATCTCCTTATGGCGGAGAAGCCTTCACAACGTCGCTTAACCTTTTTCCGGTACAAAGCTAAATACCGAGTTCTTTCACACCAAGGCGAACCACACCTAACACAACGTCGCCTACCCTTTATACGGTGCTAGGCTAACCACCGAGTTCTTTCACACCTTAGGAGAACTAATCCTTCACAACGTCGCCTACCCTTTATTAGGTACTAGGCTAAGCACCTAGTTCCATTGCAATGGAGGAACTACTACCACACTACACCAACGACTAATCCCAAAGGAGATCTACTCCTTTACAACATCATCAAGGACATCAATATCCTTGGATCTAATGCTAGTCTATCTAGTACATCGAAACACACCATATCGAATGTACATCTAAGGCACCTTTCACTATTGCCTTTGAATAGATCTACAAGACACCTTTCACTAATGTCTTTGATTAGATCTACAAGACACCTTTCACTAATGTCTTGTGTCTTCACTTATAAGCACCTTTCACTAATGCTTCTTGTCTTGACTTCTAAGCACCTACCACAAGTGCTTATCCTATAGACGATAGATACCCTTCACTAATATCTTCGTCTTGACACTTGAGACATCTTTCACTAATGTCTTCAACACTACACTTCTTTGAAGAAAGAAAGGAATCATCAACAAGAGGACTTCAATAGCCTTGATGATGAGGAAGCATGGCAACTCATGGACTTGAGCTTGCTCGACTTCAAAGGTGATGATCTTGCCTTTAAGAGGAACCTAAAAGATCACACAAACACAAGACTACAAACATAGATCTCTTGGATCTAAGGTTAGTGAGATTTAACTCAGGGGAGAAAGTATGTTAGAGAGAGGTATCAAATAATGAAGAAATGGCTCACTATTTATAGAGGAAAAACCTACTGTTTCCCCGGATCCCACGGATCCCTACCATAAGGGATCCGGCTAGCACAAAGCTAGGGATCTGTGGTCCGCTCCTCTTTGCCCATGGGTATTTTTGGTTATGGGTCATGGGTCATGGGTTATGGGTTGATCCATGGTTTTCTTTCTAGATACAATGTACCTTTAGGATACATTGAACTTGGTTAAGTGGTATATATAAAACCATGGGTTATGGGTCAAAACTATTTGCTAGTTTTTATCTATTTAGTATATACTTGTTTTTACCCATTTTAGTATATACTTGTTTTTACCCATTTTAGTATACTTAGCTTAAGTATGTGTTAACTCAATATGTAAACACTAGTTGTTATACATATATATCTAAATCATAGAAACACTTATACTTGTTAAGCCAATATGTAAACACTAGTTGTTGTATATATATATATATATATATATATATATATATAGGATAAAGATCAAATAAAAAGACAAATATCCGTAAAAAGATAAAAAGATTTTTTTTTCAAAAAAAGTTCACGAAAAATTCCCAAAAAATCCCACAAGATCGGGTATGATGGTGCATGAAAAAGTTGTGAAAAACTTTTTTCTAAAAGTGGATATTTTTTCCGAAAAAAAATTATGAAAATATACGTTTGCGCATTAAATCCTTTTTTTGTGCATCAAAAATTGGTTTTTGCACCCAACTTCTTTTGACTTTTTTCATCAAAATAACATTGCGCATCAAACTAAAACAAGTTAAAAATTTTGTGCATCAAAATTTTTTTGCGCATCAAAATTCGTTTTTTGTGCATTAAAAAAAACGTATCAAAACTCAAATTATAAAAAAATGTTTTCACAAAAGTTTTATGCACCAACATACCCGATCTTGTGGGATTTTTTGGGAATTTTTCGTGAACTTTTTTTGAAAAAAAAAATCTTTTTATTCTTTTTACGGATATTTGTCTTTTTATTTTAACTTCACCCTATATATATATATATATATATATATATATATATATATATATATATATATATATATATATCTAGATCATAAAATCACTTATACTTGTTTTAGTGTTTTATGTGAATATGTTAGAAAACTATTAGTTCAAACCATTTACGTATTTTATTTGTTTCGTTAATATGATTTTACATTTATTATCGACAAAACATTAGAAGATCGTAAAATATAAATAAACGTTTTTACGGCTTATTTGTATTAACAAACCCTAATTTAGGGTTTATTGGTTTCTTGATCTTGTTCTTGAATCGTAAGGAAGCTAGCAAGGTACGTTTTCTAAGTGATTGACTTTTACATATAGTCGATTTATATAAATCCTAATTTAGGGTTTATTGGTTTCTTGATCTTGTATTTGGATCTTGATCTTGTATTTGGATCGTAAGGAAGCTAGCAATGTACGTTTTCTTTTAGGTTAATTGTTTATATTATATAATCATTAATCTGTTGCGTACTCATGATGGTTAATTATATGTTTATTATGTGATAATCGTAAGGAAGCTAACAATGTAATTTGTCTAGCTCTTTGCTATGTTAATCTCATATTGCCGTTAAAGAAAAAGAAAACAAACGGTTGTCAAATATCTTTATGATTGTTTAATTAACGACCATGACATGTAAAAGAGTAGTTTATTCTTTAGTAAAGTCCTTTACATATACTCAACATTTACGAAGAAATTTCACTAGTAGACTTTTATGCTTTATCTTCCACGTTTGCTGACATGACGAACCAAACACACAATTCTTTATTTTAGATTGTCACAATTTGATTCGTTGTTAGTCAAGTTGGGACATGTATATAAATTTTCATAAACAAGTTATAATCAACTCCCACCAAAAGCAAAAAATAGAAAGGAACTGAGATTGAAGTGCATGAAGATTGGTAAAATTCCTCCACTTTTATCTTTCTTGGCCAAAAGCGCCGGTTTTATTTGTTTCTCACGTTATTACAAGAAATTTGGTAATCTATTTCCCATGTCTGCATGCGAGGTAAATGGTAGCAACATTTTGCTTATGTTCTGGGCACTTAGCTTTCTCGTTGTCGCCATTTACTTGAGAGGGTCTTCAAAGAGATCAAGTGATAACGAAGCTTGCCAATATCATTCCGTTTCTTGTCTCTCTGATATATATTTGCACCCATCATCTTACAAAGTTGATAAAGGAATATCAGATGATACTTATAGTCTCACTAATATTACTGTAGTTGAAGATGAGCACGAGTTCGTTCCTCGTGTAGTTCATCTAGAATTGATAGACGGTGCCAGTGAGGGCCATGAAGATTGCAAAGATCTCATCCCGTCTTGTCTTCATGTAAAACTGATTGAGGGTGCCATTGGAAGTGATGATAAGTATGAAGAGTTTCATGGGTATGATGGTTATGATGAGGATAACGATGATGATGGTGAACAAGATGATGTTGATAGTGAGGATGATCTTGAACTTAGAATAGAAGAATTTATTGCCAAGAACGTTAACTTATGGAAAGAGGAAATGCTCAATGACAAGCTATTTTACTTGGAATACTAGCTTGGGTTTTTCTTTTCCAAAATTAGTTGATCAAGATACATTTAGGGTTTAATATTGTTATGTATATATATCGCATTCTCTCGTTTTTCCCTTTGTTTTTTGTAGGGAGTTAAGGGGATCAAAGTTTGTATGTTTCATGTTAATGTGTTCATGATTCAAGATATTTCTGATGTGATGGAGTTAGTATAATAGTAAGAATTATAATTACTAGGGTAGTAACTTGTGTATATAGACATCAATGGTTTTGTAATTGTTATTAAGATTATATAACGTGTTTGATATATGTTTTCAGTCGTTTCATGAAACTATTAATTTTAGTTCCAAACTTCCAATTGTATGATGCATTTTAAGTTTATAGATCTGATATATCCTGCAATAGTCGTCGGTTGTAATACATTTTATGAATGGTACTGACAAATGCCACCAACTAGAAAAGACCAAGGAAAAAAGACATCAAGGGTGCTCTATACATAGGTTGTAATTGTTGTCGTGGACTTTTGGTACCATTGGAGCCTAAAATATTCAATAACAGTGACCTTTTGGTAATGAGTATTCAATTTAATTTCACAAAAGGTGTAGATTGACGGAAATACCCTGACATCGGATGTCTTTTGGCACCAGCAATTATCCACCCCACAAGGAATAACTCCGACAACTCTTCTGGCCTAGTGGGGCACCAACTGGAGTGAGCACGAGCCAAGACTCGGACCTCGGAGCTCTTATTCCACAAAGTCTCTCCAGTGTGCCCATAGGTTTTGCGGAGATAGGTACCTATATGAAGCAAATGCCAAGGATGGGACTTGAACCTGAGTCTATTGACTCAAGCACAAGTGCTCCAATCATTGAACTAATACTCCATTCATGGCCGGCTTTCAACCTATGTGGGCTGCCCAACCGCACAGGGCCCAAAATTTGTAGAGGGCCTCAAATTTTGATTCAAGCCCAACATATGTATGAATAAGAGTAGTAATTAAGTTGTAAAAGGCCTAAGAAGAAGTGGCCAGATGACTATTCTAGCATTTATAAGTATAAAGAATCATTAACTATCTATTTGTCAACCGATGTGGGATGATTGATTTTTCATTTCCTTTTATTTCTTTGATCTACACTATACTTTGGATGAAAATAATGTTAATGTTTAGTACTATCTATACTACATAAAATGGACATAAAATGGAAAAACAGTCAAAGTGAAAAAGTTTAATGGTCAAATGAGAGAGAAATATATTTGTGTAATTAATACTCTTATTAAAACACCCCATTACTTAAAAGTACAATACTTTATTCACATTGTACAACCAATTAAAAGCATATCTACCAAATTAAAAACAACCAATTAAAACACCCTTATTAAAAAGTACAATGAAATTTTCACAATGTACAATTTAAACAAGCTACAACATAATTCTAAATATAAAATAATAAACAAACTAATTAATGTTATTTTTAAAACACCCTAAAATGAAAAGTACATGTTATTATACACATTATACAAATTAATAAAACACACAAAGCTTCATACAAGCTAACAAGTTGATAGTACATATAGTTTTAAAAATCGGACCGGACCAACGGGTTCAACCGGAAACCGGTGTCGCCATCGGTTCGGCTAACCAATAACAGCCATCCGGAAACGAACTAGAGAGGACCCGTTAAAACCGATACAAACTGGTGAATCGGGTCTCATCGAGATCTATTTCTCCGGTTAATAGTCACAGGGTACTCGCCGCCGCAACGCGCGGGTACCCTGTTATATTATATATAAAGGAAAAACCAAAAAGTAAAAAGTAAAAATTTGAAACTATTAACACATATTGAAAACCGGGTTGACACAGTACGCTTCAAATCCAGTGGGTTGACCCTGTTTAATTTGACCCGTTTTGACCCAACATGTCATATTGACTCGGTTTAAATCGACCCGTTTTTTGACGGGAACGGTTCAACCGGTTGAACCACTCGGGTCGAACCGGGCTTCAAAACGTTATGTTTAATCCCCAAATCTTCAAACTTTTTTTATTTTTCGTTTAGAACCCATAAACGTTTTTTAACACAAAACGATATGTCGCTATATAAATATATTATCTATAAGTTTTTCTTCAAAAACAATTATAATGTTTTACAATTATGAGAAAATATGTGCCCGTTAGTGCACATTTAACTTTTCAATATGCTAAATACGCTCATTTCAAAAAAAAAAGATGCGGCTAAATGTGCCCAAATCTTTTACAAAATAGCCAAAATTAGCCAATTTTTATTTTATTTTGGGCTAATCATATTGACGCTAATTTTAGTCACCATTAATACCATCCTTGCTAGTTTTTACGCAACAAGTAACGTGTGTTGTTAGTTTTTATCCTATAACTGATGTAATGTTTACTTTCATTTTCATTAAATGATTTTATATGTTGTTTGATAGATGTTAAGAATTTTGTCTAGACTTTAATTATCGTATAGTACAACCGTTTGCAATTGCATTTTCATCGGTTCACGTTCTATTTTAAACGTTACACAAAACACTCACCACAATATCACAAATCATTAATTATCTGACGTTAGAAACAGCTGCCGCTAGGCGCGGGTACTCGTCTAGTATTTTCAAACACATGTACATGTAAAGACTAAATTGGTTCCCAAGACACAAACACGCATATAGATGACTGATTAAGACAAGTGCAAATAGAAAAATAATCGCAAAATAACTTGTTAAAATTAACGTCATCAAGGGCTTCATTTGTGATCATGGCACAGGGCCCCGAAATCCACGGGACGGCCCTGACTCCATTGGTTCTGTTAGGTTAGGTTAATTCAATATTTAAATGAGCACACTATATAGTGATCAGTTGATTTTGACTTTAATAAACCATATAATATACTTACACCAAAACGTTGCAAATTGCAATTATTGGTTTTGATGCGATAACGATAGCCTTGTGGTTGTGGGAAGTCTAGGCGGTTGGGGAAAGCTTCAAGCTAATCATTTCCCTTTTAAATAAAGAGTCCTTATACTAATTGACAATGTGATTAGCTAATTAACTACAACTTAAAACGTCCATCATCAATGTCATTATGAATATTCTAAATAAAAGTTCCAAAAAATGAGGAGAGTATATATGTTGGTCAAATTATGTGTTGCCATGTTAATCACCATGACATGCACAAATTAATTTATTCTTTGTACATTTTCTCACACAATCAGCTTTTTCGCTGAATTTTCCCCGAGCAGACTTTTAGGTTTTCCGTATTCTATTATTGCATTTCTTTTTCTTGCTCATGATGGTGCAAGTGCTTATACATTTAACTTGTTCTAGATAGCCTCTTTTATTCACATGTTTTGTTGACATCAAAATCGCAACTCGACTTTCTTAATAGAAATAATCTGAACCTATATAAGAGAGTGTTTTGTATTAATGACATGGAATGATGACTTGACATAAAAATAATGACGCGACACCTATCATTTACTCCCTCCTTCCATTCATTTATTTAATTCTTAAAATTATTTCCGCCTATTTTACATCTTCAACCAAAACATCATATCTTTCATTTAGGGTGTGTTTATTAAAAGTAACTGTGAGCAGTATCAGTGAGCTGTGAGCAGTAGCAGTGAGCAATATGCACAGCTCACCACTTCTTAAAAAAACATTGGAAAAATTAGTTTTCCTAAAAAATAGCAAAGTTCACCGCTTTTTTGCCAAACGAACACTAAAAATAAAAAAGCTCACTACTCACTGCTAATCGCCCCAAAAGCTCCGCGCCAAACATAGTCTAATCAATATGTGATAATCCAAATCAATTAAACCTTAAACAAATATAATTTCAAATTATCGTTCCATTGTGTTGATTCGCTTAAAGATCCAACTAATTTCAGTAAGTTTTAGTCGTCCACTGTAACTGATATCGTGATACGATCATTTTTATACAATTGTGATCATCCAAATCCAAGATCGGGTGTACTCTGAATCGATGTATGATTATCGTTATTCAATTGTACTAATGAAAATGTATTTTAGTTTGATTTTTTGGGTGTCTATTGTTACCGGAATTCAGAAAGCAAAAGGAACGATCATCCCGATAATAATCATCGCCAAAAGCAACGTAATGAAGGTATTCCCAACAAATCCCATCCTAATTTTCGTGAGGAACATAAGTCGTTTTCATCAATCTTTGTCTCTAATATCTCATGGAATGCGTCGGTCCAAGATCTTTGGGATATTTGTAAAAAATAGGGTGTGGTGATCGATGTTTACATAGCAACAAAGAGATCCAAATCAGGTCATCAATTTGGTTTTGTACATTTTATAAACGTTAATGATATCAATCAGTTAGTTTCCAACCTAAGAACGGCATGGATGGGTGGTTTCCATTTATTTTCCGATGTGGCGAAGTATGGTCGAACTTATATGTCACACCCCCAAAATATCGCAGCGGAACGATAGTGTCATTGGGGTATGACGTCATAGCACAAAGTATGGATACAGAAAACGACCTCTATAATGAGACGTTTTGAAAAGTTTACCATTCGATTAAATAAGGTTATAGTTTACAAAACATGAGATCCCAAAGTTTGATAATACATAAAGGGTTACAAAACATGTCGAATGGTAATTGATAAAAACACAAGACTCCAATGTATGCCATGAGACCCAAAAGCTCCATGAAATGTTATCGCCTTACGACCTGAGATAAACATGCTAAAAAGTGTCAACACAAAGGTTGGTGAGTTCATAAGTTTGTAATAAAATGATCTGAAATACTTTGAGAAATGTTCACACAGCAAAGGCATTGTAAATCCACCCAGTTCCAAGTTCCGCCCATACAAAACTTGCAACATGTGTGTTCACAACCCATTGCCTAAAATAGAATGACAATCATGAATATGCGCATTAAGGTAGTTAAAAGTATAAATATCACCACAAGGGTCTTCCAACAACTCGTGTTGGGATGTTCCTCCAACGACTCACGTTGGGCTGTATCCATATAAATGGCCTTCCAACATATAAATATTGGGATGTTCCTCCAACGACTCACGTTGGGCTGTATCCAAATAAATGGCCTTCCAACATATAAATATTGGGATGTTTGTTTAAGTCTAGTCACTTCACGCACCAAGTCTAAAGTATAAGTAATGTTGTTTGGCAAAAGAGTTTAAATGTTTTGATAAATAAGCATGTATCTCGCCCCAAATAGTTTATAAGAATTTAAACGAGTAAAAGCGGGGTATGAACTCACCTGGTATGATTGATATGCTAACAAAATGAAGTGCACGAAATTGAGGCTCGGAAACTATCCGCGACCTAAAATGAATGTTATGACTTGAGTTATGATATGTTGTCGTGAATGCATGATTTGGAAACGTATCACCCAATATGCTACTTGAAAACTAGTTATATAAAAATATTGTTACTTTTGAGCTAATGGCGAAAATATAGTTAAAACTATGTAACGGTTTTAGTAATTAACAAAATCGGTTTACATCGGACTTAACGTAATATATACATAGGAAAACTAACTTGTTTTTAAGGTACGTTTCCCCCGAAACGTCCGTTTAGGCCCTCAAAACCTTGATTAAAAATCCTGACAGCATACTAATGCTGTTAATAGTGTTTTCAGCACGTTTTTGACTCAAAGTTTGGTTAACCATAACTCACTCGTTTTAAGTCCGTTTTTCAAATTCTTTATATCTACGGTTTCGTATTAACATATACTAATATATTTTTGATAAGTCGACACATTTAATAACGCTTAAGACCCATTTTTGACTCGTACAAAGTTGAGAATACATGCTAAATTTTCTGAAACAAATAGTTTTCGTCGTCAAACTTGAAAAATTCATATCTTCTTCGTTATAACTCCGTTTTAACCCGTTCAAGCGACCACGTTTTCGTTTTAAAGTATATTTTCCAAATATCTAGCCTAAAAATTTTTATCTAGTGTCGAAAATTCCAGATTTTAAAAATGAGGACAAACCCTTTTTAAAACTTGTCGAAATGAGTTTTTCTCGCGCCAAACCTATTCCCACCAATTCAAAACAACTCCGAAGCTATTCTAATCCTACCATACACCTTTTTAGGGTGTCATGGGTTCCTAGACATCACCAAAAGTAATATATTTCAAGGGATTCATTGTAGGATAATTATATTACATAATAAGTAATAAAAACAACAAAAGTGGTATAAATATCCATAAGACTTGCGTGTTTTGCTCAAATATGATGAAATGAATATGAAATAAATATGAAAGATGAAAAATGGATATGAGATGCTTACTAGTTAACTTGATGAGGTTTATGATCAATGGTTTAATCCTAATCACCCAAGGTTTTTATTTCAAAACTTTAATCAAGAGTGTGTCTAGATTGTAATAACTTGACAAGAAAATTTTTGGGAACTCCTTCTTGAATCTCTATGGTGGCCGGTTCTAGGTGAGGAAGAGAAAGAAAGATATTTGCTTTTCACTTTGAAGATATGAATGAGTATGTGTGATGATTTAAAGTATAAAACATATAAGTTACTAGATATTTGTAAGTAAGGAGTGTGTGTCACCCTATATGGGTCGACATATATAGAAAAATAAAAGACCAAATAGTTTTGTTGTAGATAAATACTTGTGTATATAAGTAATGTGTAGTTATTTAAGGATAGTTGATAACTTGTGTACATATTTAAGCATTTAGGGTAGCGTTAACTAAATATAAATTTTAACGGGTCAAAATAAAATATATTGAAGTCATAAAAATTATAAAAATACATTTCTTGCAAAATTTGAGTGAAATAATAATTATCGTGTAGCTTTTAAGAAAACCGTCGTAATTATATAAATATAACAATTTATATACAAAATAAATTTAAAACACTGGGTAAACTCATAATATTATTTTTATAATCTTAATATGAGTATTAAAATATATAGGGATAATTTTTGGAAGTGTCGGATCAAATGTTCAAATAATGTTTACGCGATAGCGTTTATTTAATAAGAAAAAAAACGTTTAATGTAAAATGCAAAACCTATGCATAAATTGATATGAAATGATGAATATGGAGTTTGAGAAATGACCGAAAATTGAGAATTGTGACATTATAATATACCTGTGGAACGTTCTGGGGACGGCAAACCCAGTGTAGGCTCGAAATCTCAATCTGTTAGTATCAACGAAAATGTTTTTCAGTCTTTGAACTCGTATGCTAAAGCGGTCCTGGGCAATAAATCAGTGGACATGTCGGGCGAATACGGTACAAGTAATGCTAGAGCAGAATCTGTGGGGGTGTCGGATTGTAACAAGGTACATAAGGATGCGGGTAATGAAGCGGTGATGACTATCTCGGTAGACGATTGTATTGATTTGGATGGTATGGAGCGTAGTATTCTCGCTAAAGTAAAAGATTTAAGTGTCATTTCAGAGCTTCTTAAATATATGTCTTCTGAGGGATTCGATGATGTTGGTCTTAGATATGTTGGGGGACGTTGGGTTTGGTTGGAATTTGACTCTATGAATCAAGTGGAAAGCGTCAAGACTTCAAAGGCGTTAAATTAGATATTTTTGGAGTTCAAAGATGTTTCTCACGATTTTATTCCAGATGAAAGATGTGTTTGGATAGACGTGGTGGGTATGCCATTGGGATCATGGGCTCCAGAGGTTTATAAGAAGTTGGGTGGTCGGTGGGGAAGCAGCGTGTTTACGGATATGGTTAGTGATGGACCAATGTCTCACGGGAAGGTTTATGTCCTTACAGAGTCTTTACATCGTGTGTTAGAGTCCTTTATAGTCTCATATCGTAAGCGGAATTATCGTATTATCGCTACTGAGTTTGCATATTGGGCGCCCAATATTGAATCGATGGAGGTCAATTCCGAGTCTAATCCTCTGGAAAGGAAAGATGCAGAGGGACCTAGTTTGGATGAAAGTTTGGAAAATGAGGAGCATTTGGATGTCGATAGTTATGATTCAGATTCCCCTAAGAATGTTAATAATGATTCGGTGTCGCCTTCTAGTCGGGTTTTGCGAGAGGAGGATGTTCGTGGGGTGGAAAATGATCTTGTTGACTCCTTTGTAGAAGGCGAGATTCGTGGTGATTCGGTCTGGTTTAATGATGGGTGTATTAAGGGTGGCATGGAAAAGAATTTGGAAGATGATGCTGGCGAGATTCTTGAAGTTCATTCTCAGGGTGATTGTGGTAATGTCACCACTGATGATAATGATCCTTTGCGCATCATGTTATTGCATCAAGACAAGTGTCAGGTTACGCCAGTTATTACTCCTGAAAAAGACTCCATCATTGCGCCTCCATCTACACCCCCGGGTAATGATTTAAATATTGTTGTTGAATCTGGTTCTTCGTGGCTTGATTATGTTGGTCCTCTAACTAGTGACGAGATTGATTCTGATAAACGATGGAGCTATAGAGACCCCAATGGAAATATACACGGGTTGTTCTCTCTCGCGCAACTACGTACGTGGAAAGATTATTTCTCTAGTGATCTTCAGATTTGGAGCTATTATGGCAACGTTAAAGAAGCTATTCTTCTTCATAATGCCTTATCGAGACAAACAAAGGATGCCGGTTAGATCGCTTTTTTGGTTTGTTGCATCGGGTGTTCGGTTTCGTTCATGGGAGTTAGTTCTGTTGGCGCCATGGTGGGATCTTTCTAATTCTAATAGCCTTTGGTTGTTTTGCGAGTTTGTCTCGTTTCGTTAGAGTTTTCTGTTCCTTTTTGTTCTTTGTTTGTTGGATCGTTTTTGCGTGTATCGTTTGCTAGTTTCTTTCTAGCCTTTTAATTAAAATTCTTTTGCCGTTCAAAAAAAAAAAAAAAAAAAAGTTAACTAACTGATGTTAAACAACCCTCTATATTCAAGTTTAATCACTTTCAAAAATCATATTTGTAATTTGTTTATGTATACAATAAAAAGTATCCCCTATTAAGATCTATAAAAAACCATATATAACAAATTGTGTGTTATGATTTTAGATTGAATTGATGTATATTATCACAACAAAAATCGAAATCAACCCTAATTTGCTCCGAATAAATATTAAGAATTTGAAAGTCTGAGGCAAGGATTTCGGTTGTGATTCTTATTGTGTTTTTAATCTATTGCTTTTCAACTTTTTTTTTAATTGATCTCTTTATATTCTGGCTTTGATTTAATTTTGTTTTCATTGTTTCTTAAAAAATATGTTAAGCTTTGATCAAGGTTATAAATAGCGCGAGGTGTGACGTGACGAAACTTTTGTGTTTATAAAGCGTGAAATAATATGGCACAAAATGCATAATAATTAAGATAGCAATAGTTCTTGTTTTATTTATTTACTTTACTTTTTTTTTCAAGAAAGAGTTTATGAGCAATTCATGTCTTTTAAAACATGGTCCTTATATGAATTTGAAATTTTGAACTAATGAAATAGGAGAAGGTAATGAATTTTTGCTAGATATAAACCATTTACTACATAATGTCCAGAAGAAAATGAACATGCATACTATAGAAATTCTATATTTTTTTTTTCATTTGAAAGGAAATTTTCTTTAAGACATTTAAAAAATAAGATTATAAAATTAAGTTACCAGAGGATTAGAATTAACTATCCAATCTAATCAGCTAAGAACCAGTTTCTTTTGCCTATGATAAATCCACATGTGAGATAATACTTTTATTTCTTCGTCTAACGTAAAAAGTAAATGTGATTTCTAAATCTTCAAGTCAGGCAAAAAGTAGCTTTAACAACCACATCAAAATTGCTATATGCGGATGTTGATAAATTCATATTAAAAAGGATTGACATGCCAATATCACAACTGAGATCTGATAGTATTCGTAATGCAAAAACTAACAAAAACTTTTTACTATTCTAAAAAGCTTTTTGAAAAGATTTTTATGCATTGCATTAAAAGTCTTTTGAAAAGCTTTTTACAAAGACTTGATAAACCTCAAGTATTTGCTAAAAGCTTTCTCTCTTGATATCTCAAACCATTAAATGCATCAAATCTTTAAAAACTTTGCATTACTCATGCTCTTAGGATAATGTAGTAAAGCTTCTTTGTAGGTAAACTAGATTCTAACAAACTTGATGAAGTAATGAAAGAATTGATAGGGACTAGGGAGTTAAACGATTTTAGTTATGGCTACATATTATGGAATCTAACGACCGTGTTCTTGCCATCTTCTAATTCTTTGACGAGATTTTTTTATCTAAGAGCACCATGTATCGTGGCATGTCAAAACCCAATTTACAATGTCACTTCAGCACCTCAAAATCTCACTTTTAACACACACAAGCGCCTCAAAATACCAATCTCTCGTACACCCTTTCACAAGCCAAAAGGCCCCACTCACACATCAAAATACTCGCTCACACACTAAAAAAAAGAATTTTTTTTTTTTGTCCTCTTTCACATTTCACGTACGCCACAAAATTGGCGTTGCATTTGTAGGGGAGGGGGGGTTTACGGTGGCGTGGACTTGGTGGCACCAAAAGGAAGTTTACTCCAGACTTGGCGGAGACTTGCACTACGATACCTTCTACTCTAAGAAAATTATTGCATAATGAAATATGCAAAAAATAACCGCCTTCGACTCTGTTCAAAAAATAATAATACTTGTAATAGTCATGAATGCAACGTTACCGAACTCACTTATAGATTTACAGTGTTAATGAGTGACCACGCATTTGACGTGTAATTAATACACTCAAACTTCTCTTTTCAGTTAAAAATGCATTTAATGAACATTAAATAAGTGAAATGTGATTTTTCAAATTAATACACTCAAACATTTCTTATGTTTACACTCTAAAAAATGTCCAATGAGCACCCCTTTGACGTGTAATTAATACACTCAAACTTCTCTTTTCAATTAAAAATGCATTTAATGAACATTAAATAAGTGAAATGTGATTTTCAATTTAATACACTCGAACTTTCCATATTTTACACTCTAAAAAGTGTCTAGTGAGCACCCATTACCAAATCCGTTATTGTAATTAACCAGAAGTAATACACCATAAATGGAATATTACCAAACTCACTTGGAGATTAATACACAAATACAGAGATATAGTCTAGGGACTCTAGGCCACATTACTGATAGCAAACAATGAAATGCAGAACAAGTGCAAAAGCAATAAATTTGAATTGGGAGAAAATACAGATTTCATTGATGTACTAAATGAAGTCCTGTGTTAAGAATTCTCACACCACAACTGATATCTAGTAACAAAGAGTTAAAAGACGTATGTCCAAAATGGCGAAATGGGAAAACTTTACTTTATAGCATGTACACTAATATCCACCTAAGAAACAAGTAATTAGCAATCTACACAATCTCCCCAAGCCTAAACCCATTGCTACCACAATCCATTCCTGGGTCCAACCCACACGATGAATCATACCATTTATGATTCTCGGGGAAGAGATTATCAACCTGCAAACCAACAAGTGTGTCTGCATCTGTTTCAATCTGTGTTTCATCATTCCTTACGGGCTTTATTTTAAAATCCTCACAATCAAGAATAATTTTTTCATGAAATGTGTTACATTTCAGCCAATTTTCGGATTTACATGTATCATCCACAAGATCTTTCTCGTTCCTACAATCACCATTAATATGATCCCATGAACCAACATTTCCATGTGTCAGCTCAAAACTGTCATCGACGTCTTCAATCAGATCTGCATTTTGATGAGCGTTCCAATTCACTAAATCACTTTCAAAAAGCAACCCACTTGATTTTGACCCGTATTCGCCTACATTTCTAACTTTATTCACAAGATCAAATAACTCTTGAGACACTGAATTCAAAAGTTCAGGTTGCATTTTGAAAATTTTCCCTTCAAGAAGACCAACTTCATGCTTTAACTCATTAACTTGATGCAAAACCGAATCCTTTGTATCCCTGCCATCCGAATCATCATTCCCAATAGAGTTTTCGTTATCTCCTTCATCACTGACTCCATAAACCAAATCTTGATCTGATGAGAACCCACCTTTATACCCAACAAGCCTATGCATAATCCTCGCATTCCCATCCAACGGACCAGGCTCATGCCCTGAATGCACAGCATACAATTTGAAAACCGCTATCCCCTCTTCTTGATAAACAAAAGTCTTATCCTTCTCATTATAATCACAAATCGGAACAATCGCCCTTATCTTAAACCCACATCCACATCTCTTCGACGCATAAGGCTCCCTCTTCAAACCCCTAGACTTTTTCAAACCAGGCTCACCTGCTCGATGACACGCATAATCCTTAACCTCCGCCATAAACGGTTTATACTTAATATACTTCTGCCTTATACACAACACAACCTTATGCTCAACAGCCAACTGCCTCAACTTCCTACACACATCTCTCGCAGAAACCTCAAAACTTTCCGTATACTCAAACCTACGCCTTTTACCCGACCCACCAGACCCATTACTGCAAACACGACACGCACCCACACAAGCCCTTATGAATGACTCAGGAATCCCATACATCTTACCACCCACAGTCCAAACTTTCCTAACCCTATCAATAGTATCTTTCACGCCAAAATGCTTCATATTATTATCATCACAATGAAAACTCATAACTATATCTTGCCATTGGCTCGTATTCGCAACAAACTGACCATTACTACCAAAACATAAAAAATATTTACCATTTTCATTTTGCACAACTGTCAACTTCTCTTGTATTCTTTTCCAAGCAGTAACATAAGCAGTACCTTCACTTCTATCTTTCCTAACAGACTTCCACGTGGCAAGTACCGGAGCCGGAGTAGCAGCCTGAATATCGCCGGAGCTAGCAAACTTTCCAGCGAGTATGCATTTGATCATTAAAGAATGTGAGTCTTGGTTGAATGTGTAGTATTGTGATGAGATATATAGGTTTAGGTTAACCTTTTCGTCAGAATCTTCGTCGGAAGATGACCGGAAAAAGTCAAATTCCGGCGACGGGGGAATAATGGGAAAAGATTTGTGGGTCTTGTTGAGAATGTGATGGGGAGTAAAACCCAGTTGGGGTTTCGTTTGGTTTAACATGGTTTTGTGTAAAGATTGGAATATTGGTGTTTTAAAAGGGTTTGAAAGAAGAGTGTTTGAGTTTAAGGACAAAAGATTGGATATTGTATTGTACTTGTTTTGTTGGGTTGGTGAGTTGAGATTGGATATGGTAAAAGTGTTGTTGGAAAGTGATGTTTTGTGGTTTACACTTTAAAGTTTCAAGTTCAAACCATTTGTCTACAGCTTTTTTTTCTTTTTTTTTTTTTTTTCTAAAAAAAGGATTGTCGACAGTTTTGGGGGTTAGACTATCTCATAAGATTTTTATACGAGTGTTGATACTCACACCATTTTATTTGATAGTTACATCATTTTGTACAAGCTGTATAACACAGCATACAACACTGTAATGCACAGATTGTGGTGAAAGTATAAAAAGTTGTGGTGTGAGTATCAACACTCTTTTTATATATTTGGTGAAAGCTAAATATACGCTATAAATTTGTTCAAAATAGTCGATTTACGTAATGAATTTTGAAAATTACCATTCTATACAAGATACTTTTAATTTTGAAAAAATCTACGCAAGATGACCAGTAACTAGCTGGTTATCACTTATCAGGTTTTCAAGTTTAAAAAATTACAGGAATGGTCTTTATGGCTTGTGTTGACTTACACCGGTCATCCTTTAACTTTTTATTCACTTAAAAAAATTATATTAATGGTCCTTATGGTTTGCGTTGACTTTCACATTTAGTCTCTTGTATGTTTATGTCTGTTTTTTTACGTTTTCGTCCTTTTTTGTACATTTTCATCTGTTTTTGAACGTTTTCGCCCATTATTGTACGTTTAGTCTCTTGTTTTTTTTTTGTCACTTATAACTCTTTAATTTTCACCTTTAGTCACTTGTCTTTTTCTTCACTTATAACTCTTTGAGTTAATTACATAAATTGTCCTAGCCTTTTTTTCACTTATAAATCTTTGAGTTAATTACATATATGTTTTTGTACGTTTTTATACGTTTTCATCTGTTTTTATACGTTGTCGTCCGTTTTTGTACGTTTTTATATGTTTTAATTCGTTTTTATACGTTTTCGTTCCGTTTCATACGATTTTTGTATGTTTTCGTCTATTTCTACGTTGTCGTCCATTTTCTTACGTTTTCGTCTGTTTTTTGTACGCTTTCGTTCGTTTTCATACGATTTTTGTACATTTTCGTCCATTTTTACGTTCTCATCTGTTTTTTTTACGTTTTCGTACGTTTTATCAGTTTTATACGATTCTTTTAATTTGTATATGTTTTCATCCGTTTTATATGTTTTTATACGATTTTGTACGTCTTTATAAGATTTTTGTACGTTTTTATATAATTTTCGTACATTTTTTAAATGTATACAAACGAATGAGAACATATAAAAACATACAAAAATCGTATAAAAACGTAAAAAAACGGAAGAAACGTACAAGAACGTACAAGGGACTAAAGGTGAAAGTCAACGCAAATCATAAGGACTATTACTGTAACTTTTTTAAGTGAATATAAAGTCAATGGATGACCGGTGTAACTCAACGCAAGTCATAGTGACCATTTCTGTAAATTTTAAAACTTGAAAACCTGGTAACCTGCTAGTTACCGGTCATCTCTCGTTGATTCTTTCAAATTTGAAAATATCTTGCGCAGAATGATAATTTTCAAAGTTCGTTGCGTAGATGGACTATTTTAAATAAATATGTTACGTATCTTTAGCTTTCACCCTTATATATTTTATTTTATTTTAACTATAATTTTAATTATCTCATAATATTTATACAACAAATTTATCTACATGTTTTAAAAAGGACTTGAACCCACAATCATTTGAATCTCACATGTCTTAAGCAGGACTTAAACTTACAATCATTGAACTTGAAAATTTCTCAAATAACATGAGGTATCATTGAAACACAAGCCTTTTGATATCGCTCGATATTAGCACGTGTGATTTGTGTTGGGCGACATAACTATATCACGTCAACCCTTGCTACATTTCTCACATGTTAGCATCATATTTACCTACTCAAACTCTCATAATACTACTCAAAAAAGAGGGAATCAAAGGTGGTATAGTAATCCCTAGATGTAAAAAAGAGGGAAAATATAATATGATGCGTATTTTTTCATCCGTAAGTATAAGACATCGTACAAATAAGAAATTGGACTTGAATCATTACCTAAAAACAAACTCGAATTGTTATTCTTTGTGGTAGAAGTTATGCCATGTTCTAGAAGGGACAAATGTAAATAGTAATTGATCGATCTAGACCATGTAAAATTAGTTGACAAAATGTTGAATATACGGTTACCAAAAATAGCTGTAATAATAACTTTTGAAAACGTCTATTATCTTTTTGTGCAACTTCAGTTTTTTCTCTAGTTTTTTGTGTATCACCAAGATAGTACTGGTTATAACTGTTAAAATGCTAATTATCTGTGGGCATCAAAATTTGGACAAGTGTGTCGTAAATGTGTAGTGTAGTAGAGGTTAAGTTGTGTGACTGTGTGAGCTTGCATGTTTGAAAAATACTTTAACATTAACATTAACTGTCAGATAATAAATTTTCACCAAAACTCCTTAAATTTGTAATATTTCGAATTGCTAAGAAAAGGCCAAAAGCCAAAAGCCAAGTTCTAGCGTTCTACCCACATGATGTGCTGATGACTCATGTTCGGGAACAGTATAAAATTTCAATGCAAAATGAATTATTGGAAAGTTGGGCATGTTGGTTAAAATCATTTTCTCTCTACAATATTACTACGGTGGTGTTTGAATGCAACTTAATTGACTTAATATGAAAAAAACTTAATTTATTAAGTCATATAAAAACTTGTTTGTTTTTCACTTAATCAAAATAAATGACTTAAAATAATAAGTGATAAAAATAAGGTCCTCCATATTAAGTCATTTGTTAATTAACATAACTTTATTAAAAAATTAAACAAACAAGCCCACGTGTCTTATGGTTTTTGTTTTCTTTTTGCAAGAGTTGATTCTGCAGGAGTTTTAACAGAGATTACTATATCAAAGTAACACATACGAAGCAATGTACCCTTAAACGCTTACCTCCTATTTACCTAAGAAAGAGCTTCACAAAGAAGAATTCATCAAAACTAAACTAATGACCTCGTTATATAGGCCAAGGAGTTATTAAAACTAAGAAGAATTCATCAAAACTAAATATTAGAAATAGTATACAATTTGTATAGGGATTCCCTATCCAAGCACCCTATGAAACACTTGCCAGGCACCCCATAGGCCTTGGGCTACCATCCGTACGGCGCAGACTTGTACATTTTTTATTTATTTATTTTTTTTAATTGTGTAATGTTTATTTGTGTTGTATATTTAATTTGTGTAGTGTTTTTATATGTATAGTGTATTTATTTGTGTAGTATTTTTATATATAAAGTATTTATTTGTGTAGTGTTTCCATTTATTTAAACAATAACAATAAAACATTAAACATTAAAACATTAAACAAGTACAACAACAAATGCTACTACTACTACAACGAAATCTACTCCACATGAAGATTATTAATGTCATCTATAAGTTCATAGAGTATTCCACTCGACTGACATGCGTGATCAACTGGATTTCTTGCCAATTCCAGTGATGCCTCCAACGTCTTTATTCTTGCCTTCAACAAATTGTTTTGAGCCAATAGCATGTTGATCGTGTTATCTTTAGTGTCGCAGTTTGAGCACTGCGTTGAAGGAGAGCCTTGACCAAAGAACTTTTGTTGAAATACATCCTTCCACATAAAGTATCGACACCCATAGTCTTTAGTCCCTGGCTATTACATGATGAAACAATTATAAGAAATGTATTCTTAACAAACAAGTTATTGATATATTTACGTAAATAAGCAAACGTTTAGTTATTTACCTTTGATAAAGGACATGCATAATACTTCTGACCACAACTTTTGGGCTTTTGGGATGTTCTTTCAATTATAAATCCCCGTCGACAACGACACAAGAAAGGATTTTCTTGTTGCATCTGGCCAAAATAATTTGCATAATTATTTACAACATAAATCAGTAATATCATGGTTCACAAAATTAGAAGCTTCGAATACATAAATAACCAATCTTGTTATAGATTAATAGTTGATACATGGTTCACAAAATCACAATATAACTAGAAACTAAGATCAATCACGCCCGAGGCGTAGTCGCTCCAATGATGTTGCCATCTGTCCCACACGAAACTCTAACTCTGAAATGCTTCTCCTCATCCGGCAATCTCTCGCTCGTACTCGTCAACGGGAGACGGCTGTAACAAAAGATGAGGAAGAACCGGAGGACGGTGTATAAAGTGACTAGTTAAAATTATCGATATTGACTGGGAGAATAACTTGATAGGCATAAATTTAATATACATACCATGAATCTGATAGTAATACAGTTCATGATAGCATGGTAACCCATAAACTAACCACAACTGATGACCACATTCATGTGGGTCCACATCCCGTTTACTTTTTGCGAGTATGAGTAGTAAAACATCTCTTGAACATTAAACCGCAATTCGTTAAATAGTGTGCCCTTACACGAATGCAGTTTCTTGATTTTGCTTGTATTCAAATAGTCTCGTATCGCAGTTTCTTGCGCAACTATAATCTTGTCGACCGAACACAACAACGTGTCTAAGCTGGACTGTGTGAAGCCCAAGTATAACTTCAACAACGCGTGTTGACCCTCAACTCTACATGTTGTTGTCTGGCCGAAGCTGCAATATTGATCGGTAATGTACGACACAAACATGCGGTCGTAATGTTGCAGCCAGTTATTAAAATACCGCAAAACATCTGAGAAAACAATGAATTAATAAAGTGGGAAAATAATTCGAGTAGTTATTTATTAAATAATAAAAAAAAATATATTAATGGGTAAGTACCCTGTTTTTGGACCAATAAATCCTGTAGGTGATGATAATAGTGCGTGAACACATCTTCGGTCGGAGCTTTAACCATCAAATTCCATGTCCATCTAACGGACTCATACTCCTCTTCCGAAGCGAAGTTGTGTCTGCAATGCTTGAGCACATTTTGATTGATATGCCATCGACAAAGTAATCTGTTAGCGTTTGGGAATTCTGCTCTGCATGCCCCAAGCAACGCTAAATCTCTGTCGGTGACGATAACCCGCGGGTAATATTGTTCTTCTATCACCAACTTAACACATTCCAACACCCATTTGAAATTTGGATCTTTTTCACAGTTCAAAAAACTAAACGCCATTGAGAATGTTCTGTTTGTTGAAGTAACTCCAACAATTGTAAAGAATGGCAGTTTAAACAACGTGGTGTTGTATGTGGAGTCCATTAACATGATTTCCGGGAATGTTGTCCACAGGGCATATGACGTCGGGTGAACAAAAAATATTTCCTCCAGCTCATTAGTGTGGTCATTTACCCTGGGGTAGTATGTATAACCTTTACGCCTCAAATGTATTAAAAGGAGTTGTATCGGAGTCAAATCACCACGAATGGCGCCGCGTATCTTGTTTTGTGCATTATATATCGGTTTAATGCTAGACACGTTATTCAGATCGCTCTCTTTTAGTGAAGAAAGTATAATTCGTGGTGCTACTTGATGTTTTGTCAATTGCTCCACCAAAACTAACTCATTTTCTTTTAATCGCATGGCCTGTGAAAAACCATGGAACTAGTCTACAAAATCATGATTATGCCTCAGACACTTGACCCTCAAGATCCAACCATTAGTTTTAGCGGTACCAGTTCGACCTTTTATATATTTCGCCAGTAATCTGAATGGGCAATTAGTTTTAGCGGTACCAGTCTGCCGTTGAAATTCATCTTCAAAACCTTCACGTGCAGACGTCCCATTTCTAGAACACTTAAATTCGATCGAGTACTTATAGCCCCTATCTGTTTTAGTTCTTCCTTTAACAATAAGAAAACCGTTCGATTGAGCAGTAGATTGCATCCAATTAGTTAAAACAACTTCATCACGGAACACCTAAAAAATAATAAATACAACTTTTAATAAAAATTTAAAAAAATACAACTGTTAATAAAACTTTTGTAAAACTTTTATAAAACTTAAAAAATACAACTTTTAATAAAACTTGTTATAAAACTTTTAAAAAACTTGTTATAATACTTTTAAAAAACTAATACAACTTTTATTTAAAAAACTTATAATACTTTTATTACTTTTATTTAAAAAACTATTAATACTTTTATTACTTTTATTTTAAAAACTTTGTTATAATACTTTTGTTTTAAAAACTTTATAAAACTTGTTATTATACTTTTATTACTTTGTTTTTTTACTTTTATTATGAAAACTTTATAATACTTATATTATAAAACGTGTGTAATACGTGTGTGGTGTTGAGGTGTGTTACGCGTTCGTTTCTTGTGGTGAAACGGTGTACACGTTTCTCTCGTTGATATCTTTGTTTCTCTCTCTCACTACCCTCTCACACGTAAAAGTACTTCTCTCTCTATCCTCTCGTTTCTCTCTCTCTCTCTCTATCAGTTGATAGATCTGAAAAGTTTTTAGATCTTGATCTAAAAACTTGTTACACTGTTGTGGTGATATTTCTGATGTTGTGGTGATGTTGTCTGATGTTGTGGGTTGGTTTCGTTGATTATTTTTTAGATCTAACAAGCTTTTAGATCTTGAATACTTTTTAGATCTTGAAAAAAATGAAAGATTTGGTATCGTTTACGTGGTAAAGACTGATTTTTTTTTAAATCTAAAAACTTGTTAGATCTGGGGGGAAAAAAAAAAAAAAAAAAAAAAAAAAAAAAAAAAAAAGTGGTGGTATCTGTTGTGGTGATGTTTCTGATGTTGTGGTGATGTTGTCTGATGTTGTGGGTTGGTTTCGTTGATTATTTTTAAGATCTAACAATCTTTTAGATCTTGAAAACTTTTTAGATCTTGAAAAAAATGAAAGATTTGGTATCTATTTATGTGGTAAACACTGATTTTTTTTGTAAATCTAAAAACTTGTTAGATCTGGAAAAAAAAAAGAGGTGGTATCTTGAGGTGATGTTGTCTGATATTGTGGGTTGGTTTCGTTGATTATTTTTTAGATCTAACAATCTTTTAGATCTTGAAAAAAATGAAAGATTTGGTATCTATTTATGTGGTAAACACTGATTTTTTTGTAAATCTAAAAACTTGTTAGATCTGAAAAAAAAAAAAAAAAAAAAAAAAAAAAAAAAAAAAAAAAAAAAAAAAAGTGGTATCTTGTGGTGATGTTGTCTGATGTTGTGGGTTGGTTTCGTTGATTATTTTTAAGATCTAACAATCTTTTAGATCTTGAAAACTTTTTAGATCTTTAAAAAAATGAAAGATTTGGTATCTATTTATGTGGTAAACACTGATTTTTTTTGTAAATCTAAAAACTTGTTAGATCTGAAAAAAAAAGAAAAAAAAAAGGTGGTATCTTGTGGTGTTGTTGTGGGTTGGTTAGACTTGTGCAGTTTTGAGACCTGTTGTGACTTGTGCAGTTTTGAGACATGTTGTGCTTGACTAGTAGAAAATTCAAAATAGGGTACTTGGTTAGACTGAGTGCAGTTTTGATACCTGTTGGTGCTTGGCAAGTAGAAAATGGGGTGCTTGGCTAGACTGTTGTTGTGAACTTATGCACTTGTGCAGTTTTGAGACCTGTTGTGACTTGTGAGACCTGTTGTGACTTGTGAGGCGATGATGATAACCGAAACCGAATGGACGGCAAAGTGAGGTTTATCTCACTTTGCAACCTTCGAATTTGAGCCTTTTTCAAAAAATTTCCGAGGCGATGATGATTTTTGAGCCTTAAAATTTTTCGAGACGATGATGATAACCGGAACCGAATGGACGGTAAAGTGAGATAAAATCTCACTTTGCAACCTTCGAATCTGAGCCTCAAAAAATTTCCGACTACGCTTTTTTCTAAAAAGTTATTTAAAAAAAAAAATTGTAAAAAACTAAAAAGTTGTAAAACAAAAAAAAAACCTTGTACAAAAAAAACTTGTAAAAAACTAAAAATAAAAAAAAAATTGTATTTTATATTTTGGCAAACCAAAGCACCCAAACCTCAACTTTTTTATAGGATCCTTCTACCGAAACACCCCATAGTTTTTAATATAGGGGGTGTTTGGGTTTTATCTCTCCCACCCAATCATCAGTAGGAGGGCTAGTGTACTTTTTGTACTATTTTTTTTACCCGTTATTTTTTGTCATATATTGTCTTTTTTCTTTTCTTTTTTTTTTCTTTTTTGTAATGTGTTTTAGTAATGTTTTTTTTTGTGTTAAAATTTAGTAAGCTCAAATTTAGTTTAGCCTTTGTCGGTACTAAATATCGTGACAATACTAAATTTTTTACAACTTTGAGTCTTTATTTACTGAAACTATATATTTTGTCCTCTTCATGTTTTATTTTTGCGTTGTGTTAAAAAAAATGTAGTCAAAAAATTACAAAAAATTATTGAGATTTTTAATAGGCTCAAATTTAAAGGTTGCAAAGTGATAAAATCTCACTTTACCGTCCATTCGGTTTCGGTTATCATCATCGCCTTATCTCAAAAGTATTTTTCATCGACAAAGTTCACATTCACAATAGTAAAGATTCTCAAATTTGCAGGAAGCAATTCTCAATAGTAAAGATTCTCAATTTGCAGGCTTTCCTTCGTTATAAACGATATCACATTCACAATTCACAATTCACAGTTCACAGTTCATACCACAAAGAAGCAATCACAGTTCATACCACAAAGAAGCAAACAAGAGGTAATAAATTTGGCTTTGGAAAATGTCGAGTTCACCATTTTACACCAAAGAGGTAATAAATTTTACATTTTTTCAATATCACATGCAAAATTTATAAAAAACGACAAAAAGACATATCGAGATTTTTAATAGGCTCAGATTATTATCGTTTTATCATTTTGGCTGCAAATTTGAAGGTTGCATAGTGGAAAAAAACTCATTTTACCGTCCATTCGATTATGCCATGCCAAATCATTTTGGCTGCAAATCAACAAAAGTTTTTTTTTTTATCATCATCGTCGTATCTCGATTTTTTTAAACCATTTAAAAAAAACCAAGTTTAGATAAGCAACCATTAGAAACTGCTTATTGCATAAGCAGTTTCAAATAAGCAACCAACTGCTTAAAACTACTTATAATAAGCAGTTACATAAGCAGTTTCATAAGCAACCAACTGCTTAAAACTACCACAGATCTTAAAAAACAACAGATCTTATAGGGAGGGTTAGAACATCTTTTTTCAAGATCTTAAAAAAAGTATTCCAGATCTTAAAAAAAAAATTCCAAACCAAAAACATATATTAAAGAAAGTTTTCCAAGCCAAACAGATCTTAAAAACAACACCACAGATTTGAAAACCACCACAGATCTTAAAACCACCACAGATCTTAAACCACCACCACCGATCTTAACAACAGATCTTAAAACCACCAAAAACAGCTTTCAAGTATCTTAAAAAAACCAACAGATCTTTCAAGTATCACCACAGATCTGTGGTGTGTTGGGATTTAGTAAATCCAGTACTTAAAGTGCCGGTCACCTCAAGTATGTATACTCGTTAGAAAGCTCGTAGTCATAGTAATTCAGTGTTAGTATTTAGAATGCTTTGTAACACCGTGGAGGACGGACGGGTCTTTACCCACTGTATGCCTGATCCACAGCCTAATAGAGGCGCCTATTCTTGTACCCTATAAATACCCTTTTCCCTCCAAGGCAAAGGGTTGGAGCTTCATAATACATTTTTCTTTGTCTCTCTAGGGTTCCCATTCTCTCTCACTTTCTCTCTCTAAACTCTTAACCTAGTAGCCGCACCTCTTGTTTTACAAACCAAGATCTTACAAATGGTATCAAGAGCCATGGTTTGATCATCCATCTCTCATGTTCTTGGTTTGATTGTTATTCTTGGGTTAAGGTTTGGTTTATACGCGTAAAAAGGTTGTCTCGTACACGATATTTTTGAATCATTAAAGCTTTAAATTTTTCACTTTTTAATCCAAGATTCTTGTGGGTTAAGGTTTATTGAGTGTTAAACTTTCAGTTTCTTGCAAAAAGTTTCGAACTTTACGAGTTTTTCTTGTTTTTTAAGAGTGTTTGGATACGTGTGTACGAACCTACGCGTAAGAGAGAAAGGTGGTTTTGATCTTCGAGACTTGTTGTTTTGGTGTTTTTAAGGTTGTGTTATCATCTTTATCTGGTTGTCTTAACATTTTTGATCATAAAAACGTGTTTGGCAAAATTTGTACTTCCTCCGCATAACGAAACCCTAATCCTACGCGTAAGGAATTTTTCTCTTGATCTTCATCTCTGGTGGTTACTCAGTGTTCTTCTTGCTTGGATAAGCCTGAAAAACACTTCGACTTTGGATATCTCGTACACTGTGAAGTGTAAGAAATCGTTTTGGGTAAAACCCTAATTTTACGCATAAGCATAAAACTTACGCGTAACAATTCTTACGCATAAGCTTTTTCTTACGCATAAGCTTGTCTTACGCCTAAGGGAAACTTACGCATAAGGTTCTTACACCTAAGCTTTGGTTTACGCATAAACTTAAGTATTTTACCCTAAAACCCTACGCGTAAGCTCTAGTCTACGCGTAAACTCTGTCTACGCGTAAGCTTGTGTCTACTCGTAAGTTGTAAGTTACACGTAAACTGTTGTCTACGCGTAAGCTCTCATCTACGTATAAGTTCCTACGCATAACTCTGTTGTCTACGCATAAGTGCAGAAGTTTTACGGTTTATCTCTTGATTTTGTAAAATCCCGTGAAAGTATCTATTTCCCGGTTAAGTCAAAGATTTGTAAAATCCCGTAGAATTTAAACATGTCTTCCGTTGCTAATGATGTGCAAGCTGCAGGATCTGATACTCGTCCTCCTATGCTTGACAGAACTGACTATGAGTCTTGGTCACAAAGAATCAGGCTGTACTGCTTAGGAAAGGAGAATGGGGTTAACATCCTTAAGTCTATTGATGAAGGACCTTATCAGGTTGAGACTACTAGAGATATGATTGATACTGGTGCAGATGGAACAATAGTTTATGGAATGGATAGACCTAAGATGTATGATGAACTCACTGATAAGGAGAAAAAGAGATTCGATGCTGATATCAGGGCTTCAAATATTATTCTTCAAGGTCTTCCAAAAGATATCTACAAGCTTATCAATCACAACACAGAAGCCAAGACAGTTTGGGATAATGTCAAGATGCTTATCTCAGGTTCTGAATTGACTATCGAAGACAGAGAATCACAGCTGTATGATGAATTTGAACACTTTAAGATGAAACCTGAAGAGAGTGTTTATGAATACTACGTGAGATTCCACAAGCTGGTGAATGATATGAGGAATATCAAGATGACTATGCCAAACATTCAGCTGAACTCAAAATTCATAAACAATATGAATCCCGAATGGCACAAGTTTGTCACTTCTGTGAAGCTTACAAAAGGACTAAAGAACACCAACTATGAGCAATTGTATGCCTTCCTTCTTCAGAATGAGAAACATGCTATGTTTGAAAAAAGGATTCTAGAACAGTTCAAATCTCAACCAGGAGAAACAAGCTCATCAAATGATACAACTGCATTCTTCACCAAAGCATCACAAGTCACACCCACTGGAAATGATAATCACAAGCCCGTTCCTGATTCGGGATATAAGCAACCTAACTCTGATGAAGTCATGGAGCACTTTATCAATAAATTGGCTTTTACGTTAAACAAAACTTAACCTTCTCTCCACATACCAACAGACTTCACACTAACAATGAGATCAGGACTGCATCTAATCTACACAACCATGCTTTGGTCAGAGATGGAAAAGTTACAGTTCAACCAGTTCAAGAAAGGCAGTACGAACAAGGAAGAGGTGGAGCTGGTAGAGGCTATGCTGCAATTCAGAATTGGGGAAGGAATGGAAACCAGGGTCAAGCAAAGCCAATCAAGTGCTACAACTGTGGTGAAGAAGGGCACATTGCTAGGAACTGTACTAAACCAAAACGCCCTCAAAACGCAGAATACTTCAGGGACAAGATGTTGTTGGTTCAAGCACAAGATAATGGCGTAATGTTGAATGAAGAGGAGCTGTTGTTCTTGTCTGATGGGAATGCTAGAACATATGATGGAGATGTGGACGAACAACCAGTGCATGCTGCTCAGAACAATCCCAACGCCTTTCAAGTTGCAGACTGCGATGCATTTGACTCGGACGTTGATGATGAACCATGTGCACAAACTATCTTCATGGCTAATATCTCCCCAATGACCTCTTCATCTCAACAAGCCAGTCCATCCAAGGAATCCATCATTAAAGAGGTACTCAAACTATATGATGTGGTTGATGAGCAAAAGATTCACCATGAAGTACAATCTACTGAAGTCATTGAATCAGATATTGAAAATATGGGAAATAACAATGTTATCCCATATGAATAATATGTGAAACAAGATGACAGTCTTGTGGTACCTAGTGATGAATCTTCTGCAATTAACAATGAATGCATGCACAATGAATACACTGCATTTGTGCCTGATGATTCCTTGACCACTGAGCTCAATACCTATAAGGAACAAGTTGCTAAGTTTGAGTTAACTACCCGTGAGCAGGATATGGATAACCAAATGCGTACTATTATCAGAAAAAGTAATTTTAGAGAAGAAGTATTAAAACAAGAGTTAAACTCCTTACAAGAAAAGCTTTCTAAAACTGCTAAGCAAAAACAAGAACTTCAAGAAAATGTGAAAATGCTTAAGCAAGAATTCAATGCTAAGGAATCAAAACTTTTGAATGATTTTTCCAATCTAAAAACTTTGAAAAAAAACTTGAGAATAAGTTGTGCGTACAAGGGAATACCATTCAGACTGCTCACATGATCACTAAGCATAGAATCTTAAGCGATAAGCATAGCGTTCCCCTTGTTGAGGAACCAAGTCCTGAGGTTATTAAAAAGGCTAGAGCTGCTCATAAGGTACTTTATGATGGTAATGAAATCCTTAAGCCTAGGCAGAAACCTAGTTGTGTTGAGTGCACTGAGGAAGATAAGAAATCAGATGAAGTCACTAGGGAGAAAATGAACAAGAAGCTTGAAAATCCTGAGTGTAAAAAGAATAACATAACGATCAAACCTCATGATTACACTAAGGAAAACTGGATCTCCTTAAACAAGTTTAAGACTCAGACACTTCTAACTCCTGAACAAGTGTTCTGGAAAATGGATTTAGATAAGCAAAAAGCAGAGAATCTTGTTGTTTCTAACCCTCCCCTTAGGAAATTGCCAAAAGCAACTGTGTATCCTCCTAATACACCAATGCACCTAGTTCCTAGATCTATTGCCACTAATAGCAGGACCTTAATCAGCCTATATGTTGTTTATCAGCTGTTTGTTGATTTTGAGAAAACGTGTAAGAAAAGAATCACACCTACAGGAATAACTGAGGGGGAAAGAGGTTTTGAGCAAACCAAAGAATGTTATTTAACCAAGGTCATGCCTTTCTTCAAACAATTAAAAGGTCAATTTGAGAGTCTTAAAATTGGAATAAACACTGATATTAAAGAAATGGAAAAGGAATTCGATGCAATGATAGTTGAAGTCAATGATTATGAACAGGAACTAAAATACAATGAAATTGAAAGGAAGAATCTGCATATACTAAATGAGAACTTGATCTCTCAATGTGTTGCTCAAGATGTGTTCTATGTTGCTACGAATTCTTCTATTACTGCATCTCAATTTCATGAATTATCTGTTGCTTTGAAAGTTTCCCATGATCGTGTCATTGAGCTTGAAAAAACAAATTCAAAATTGCATGAGAAAATTGAACAGGATGATCATGATAATCTGGTTAAACATCTTTCAAAATTAGAAGTTGAACATTTTGCTTTGCAAATAAAATATCAACATCTCAAAGAAAATGTTAAAGCCTCAAATATCAAGACATCGTCTGATGCTCCTGAGTTTGATGCATTTTTTGAAATCAACAAACGTGATGAACAAATTCGAGCTCATTATAACACGATCAAAAGGTTGAAAGCTCAAATTTCACAACTGAAAGGTGAAAAGAGGGATGTAACTGGTTCCCATGTGCCTCCACCTTTAGATTCTCAGAATTTCCAACTTCAAAACATCATTTATAACTTACAAAAGGAAAATGCTTGTTTTAAAACTGAAATTTCAAAGGTTAATGATCAAAACAAAGAGTTATGTGATTCATTTAAAGTTACACATGATAAACAAATTGAAAAGATAACTTCTTTACTTAATGATATTGAGGATCTTAAGCGTGAGGTAAAAGGAAAGTTGCCAATCCCCAATTGCAAGTACTCTGTTCCTAAAGTCTCTGATTGTGATAAGTATGCTATTGATATGTTATATATTCCCCCGCCCATTAGGAATAATGAACTTGCACATAATGAATATCTCTCATCTCTTAAGGAAAGTTTAAAGGGTCATCGTGAGATTGTTGAAGATGAAAGATTAGAAAAACCTCTTGATAGTACCATTGCCTATGCTTGCATGGATGCCAAACGATCTCAAGAACTCTTAGAGTACATAATTGTCACATGTCCAAAATTTAGCAATAGGCGAGATAGAATAGTAGCACCCAGTTATATGCCTAAGGATAAGAATGTGACTTTTAATGTGCCTCACAAAACTTCAGAACTCAGCACTTCTAGACCACCAAGGCACAGTGTAGTTTCACCAACTAATATTCCTGTTGTTCCTTCTACAAGAGTAATCGGCAATACTAAGGTTAGCGGGTCAAAGCCTTCAGGCAATACAATGCGAAATAGGATCTTGCCAGCCAAAAGTGTTGAAGAAAAGTTAGTAGAAGAACACCCTAGGAAGAATAAGTTTGAGCTGAATAAAACGAATCATGTTGATTATAGTATTAGCTATAAGCGTACTGTAATTAATTCGAATTCTACTGCCTTTTGCAAAACATGTAATGAATGTTTGATTTCTGGTCTTAATCATAAATGTTCTGAGAATGAGGTGATTAATGTTGATAATACTCCAGTCAAGAATATAAAAAATGCTAGACATGTTAAGGAGATCTGGAAGCCTAAAAAGAAAAAGGTTAGCAACTGTTGGAAGCCTACAGGAAGAAAATTTAGCAATATGGGTTATCAATGGAAACCTTCTGGCAGAAAATTCAAATTGAATGAATCTTGCCCTAAGTTGTCTAGATCCATGCCTTCTAAGAAATGGAAGCCCACTGGTAGAATCATACCTTTAAGAAGTGAACACACCTCACACAGGTCCACTGTCACTACAAGTGTTGCAACCAATACTAATGAGGTCATATCTCCTATTACTGATGTGGGTGCTCCAATAATGTGTACTAACCAAACGGAACCCAATCGTTCATGGGGTTCCAAATTATCCAGTTATCCATTCTTGTCTGTGTTCAAATGCAGGTCGTACAAATCGTCCTCTGGTATTTGGACTCAGGCTGTTCAAAGCATATGACTGGAGACCGGTCGCGGCTCATGAACTTCGTGAGCAAATTCATCGGGACAGTTAGATTCGGAAACGACCATTTTGGAGCTATTATGGGTTATGGAGATTATGTGGTTGGAGATAGTGTAATTTCCCGGGTATACTATGTGGAAGGTCTTGGTCATAACTTGTTTTCTGTTGGTCAACTCTGTGATTCCAATCTTGAAGTGGCTTTTTGGAAACATACTTGCTTCGTTAGAGAACTTGATGGTGTAGAATTATTAAGAGGCACTCGAGGTTCTAACTTATACACCATCTCTATCGATGACATGATGAAGTCCTCTCCAATTTTCTTGCTGTCAAAGGCTTCTAAAACAAAATCTTGGTTATGGCATCGTCGTCTCAATCACTTGAACTTCGGCACCATAAACAATCTTTCCAGAAAGGATCTTGTCAGAGGCTTACCCAGATTAAAATATGAGAAAGATTATCTTTGCTCAGCTTGTCAATTGGGAAAAAGCACGAAATATGCCCACAAACCAAAACCCACAAACTCTGTAATGGAAGTTCTTCATACCCTTCATATGGATCTGTGCGGACCAATGAGAGTGCAAACGATTAATGGGAAGAGATATATTTTAGTCGTTGTTGATGACTACTCTAGATTTACTTGGGTAAAGTTCTTGAGGACTAAGGATGAAACTCCAGCCGTCATCATCAAACTTATCAAGCAACTTCAGGTTCGTCTTAACAACACGGTTAGAATTGTTCGAACTGACAATGGCACAGAGTTCGTTAACAGAGACTTAAGTCAATTTTATGAAAGCATTGGAATCAGTCATCAAAGAAGTGTTCTACGAACTCCTTAACAGAACGGTGTAGTTGAAAGACGAAATCGAACTCTTGTGGAAGCCGCAAGAACAATGCTAATTTATCCGATGGTTCCAATGTTTCTATGGGCTAAAGCCATTGCCACTGCTTGCTACACCCAAAATCGTTCCCTTATACACACCTCTCATGGAAAAACTCCATATGAACTAGTTCATAAACGAAAACCTGATCTCTCCTACCTTCGTGTGTTTGGTGCCTTGTGCTATCCAACGAATGACGGTCAAGACCTAGGAAAATTAAGAGCAAAGGCAGATATTGGAGTTTTTGTTGGTTATGCACCAAACAAGAAGGGTTACAGAATCTACAACAAGAGAACCCGAAATATCATGGAAACAATTCACTTTACGTTCGATGAGCTGACCGGTCAAATGGCTCCAGGACAATCCAGTTCTGGACCCGCACTTCAAAATAGTCCCATTGGGTCATCCCTTGTACCAAACTCCTCTCCAGCAACTCCATATGTACCTCCATCTGAAGATGATTTGAAGAAATTGTTTGATCCAATGTTTGATGAACATTATGAGCCAAGTGCCACTGATCTATCAACTCAATCAACAGAGGCTGCTTCTATCCCTGTCAATGAAGTCAACTCTTCAGTTTCAATGTCATTAAGTCAAGAAGCGCCTGCTGCTGATCACTCTGTTTCATCAACAAATCATCAATCATCGAATGTACATCATGGAATTGTCTCTGGATCCCATGATGAAGTTAATCCCTTTGCTACTCCCGAAGATGCTCCATTTGAAAACATCTTTGCCCCTGAACCAACACCTGAACCATCTTCATCAGGGGATTTAAACTCTGCTACATCAGTCCTTCAACAACAACCACACGAACACATTAGAAAATGGACACATGACCATCCATTAGATAACATCATTGGGAATCCTTCTCGTTCCGTATCAACTCGAAAACAATTAGCTACTGATGCCTTATGGTGCTTCTTCAACTCAGTACTCTCTAAGATCGAACCAAAAGATGTTAAAACTGCAATGTCTGAGGACAGCTGGTTTAATGCAATGCAAGAAGAAATTCATGAGTTCGATCGTCTAGATGTATGGGAATTAGTACCAGTTCCAGATTGTGCTATGATCATTGCTCTCAAGTGGATCTTCAAAGTGAAGCTTGATGAGCACGGTGATGTTCTGAAAAATAAGGCACGGTTAGTTGCTAAAGGTTATCGTCAAGAAGAAGGTATCGACTTTGAGGAATCTTTTGCTCCTGTTGCACGCATCAAAGCAATCAGAATCTTCCTGGCTAATGCTGCAAGTAAGAATATGATTGTCTATCAGATGGATGTTAAGACGGCTTTTCTCAACGGAGATCTTAAAGAAGTCATATACGTCAGCCAACCAGAAGGTTTTGTGAATCCAGAGCATCCTATTCATGTCTATCGCTTGAAAAAGGCCCTTTACGGTTTGAAGCAAGCTCCAAGGGCATGGTATGATACGCTATCAAAGTTTCTTCTATCCACCGGATTCAGCAAAGGAGCAGTTGATCCAACATTGTTCACCCGAAAGTCAGGCAAACATTTAATTCAAGTTCAAATTTACGTTGATGATATTATCTTTGCCTCGACTGACCCTAATGAATGTGATCGTTTTTCTATGGAGATGGGCTCCAAATTTCAAATGTCAATGATGGGACAAATGTCATTTTTCTTGGGATTACAAATTTCACAAAGTCCCGGAGGCATTTTTATAAATCAATCCAAATACGCTAATGAAATCTTAAAGAAATTTGGATTTACCTCTAGTGACCCTGTTGACACTCCTATGGTGGAGCGTACAAAACTGGATGAGGACCACTCAGGGATCATAGTAGATCAAACGAAATATCGTAGTATGATTGGATCCCTGATGTACCTCACAGCCAGCAGACCAGACATTTTGTTCGCTGTATGCATGTGTGCTAGATACCAGGCTAAGCCTACCAAAAAGCACCTTGAAGCGGTTAAACGGGTCTTTCGGTATCTCCAAGGAACCATTAACATGGGACTTTGGTATCCGAAGGATTCCGGTATGTCTCTAACGGCCTATGCAGATGCTGACCATGCAGGATGTCAAGATACACGTCGAAGTACGTCAGGTGGTGCTCAATTTTTAGGTGACAAGCTTGTAAGCTGGTCTTCAAATAAACAAATGAGCACTTCCATATCCTCTACAGAGGCTGAATACATAGCCATGTCATCCTGTTGTGCTTAAATCTTATGGATGAGATCCCAATTATCTGACTATGGCTTTGTATTCAACAAAGTTCCTATGTATTGTGATAACAAAAGTGCCATTGCTCTCTGCTGCAACAATGTTCAACACTCTAGAGAAAAGCACATCGACATTCGACATCATTTCATCAGGGAACAAGTTGAAAATGGCGTGGTTGAACTATACTTCATACGGACTGAATATCAACTAGCAGACATCTTCACAAAAGCTCTTTCTCGAGAACGCTTTGAGTTTATTCTTCCACGACTAGGCTTAAAGAGCCTTCAACCAGAAACGCTCAAACGTCTTCAGGAAGACATCGAGGAGTAAAGGTGTTCAACTCTATCTATTATTTGTAAATATCTTTTCAAAAACCAAATACAAAAATACAAAACCAACAAAACAAAAATAGAAAAATATAAAACTTTTCAAAATCCATAAAAATCAGAAAATCTTGAAAATCTTCAAAAATATTGTTTATGTATCATGTTTTTCTTGTCGGTTCGATAACATCTACAGACTTTGAGTTGCCACTCAAAGAATGGCACGGGTCTCTAGATGAAGTTCGAATCTTAAAAAAAAAAAAAAAAAAAAAAAAAAAAAAAAAAAAAAAAACAAAACGAGATGGAGAAAAATGTTGGTTTATTGTCATTTCTGACAGTAACCCGCTTTTCAAAGAAAGAACAGAGCCATACTTTATCATGTTTTTCAAATCTCATGCTCTGATTCTATAAACATTTATCTGCTATCTAATGAAAACAAATTGTTTTGAAAAATAACTTGCACTCAAGTTTGAAAATCATCTGGACCTAAACGTTTGTCAAAATATCTATCTCTCAATCAACAACATGTGTCGTTGATTGAGGGGGAGAATGATTTCAATTAAATCAAAATGTTATTTGTCATACAATTGTTTTCAAAAGATAATCATGCATGTTTAATCAATGGAGTTTAAAGTCTCAAAATCCGATCATTATCTGTTAAAAAGTTTTCACAATCAAGTCACAATTCTCCTTAAAAGCTTTCAAAATCAATTTAAATCTACAAGAGATCACAAATCTCAAAGGATTTGATAATTGTGATCGGGGGAGAATTTGTGATTTAAATTGGACTAAAACTGATAATTCAGTAAATGGTTTTATAAGGATGTACATGCTCTCCTTCCCACATGTGCCAAACGATTTCAAGTTTTCCATGCACATGTTGAGGGGGAGCATCTATCTTAAACCACAAATATTTAAAACGTGATCAACTTATCTCATTGTGCAGTCTTCTCCTAAGATGTGCAAAACAGTTTCAAATATCTTTGCACATATTGAGGGGGAGCAAGCTTATGAAAACCTCATCCTTCCCCAAAATGCTTTATCTACTTGATTTGATTAGGGAAGTGATGTTGATATTTTTTAGTAAATAGTAATCAAAGAAGTTAATTCTTTCTCTTGCCTCCGTGTGCAAAACGATTTCAAACACTTGATGCACATGTTGAGGGGGAGCTCTTGTTCTAAAAATATCAAAAACAATTCAGGTACAAAATGCTTTGATAATATATCACAAGTATCTGGATTGATTTTCAAATGGTTTTCAATTGGTTCCAATGGCAGATGAACAATACCAAATAGACTGACCAACTTTACTTTATGTATGGTGATATAAGGATGATAAGGTTAGGTATTTGTTCCCATGATCCGCCAGAACCGGAGGGATCTACCCAGGGACAATCCACTAGTTAGTGTAGAAGTCCTTAGGTATGATGATAAAAGGAGAAAAATGAGATATGGAAAGAGTGCGGACTGAGTCAGAGCTAGTACTGAAATAAACCCAACAAGGTTCTAGCTATGATGTCTCGGTAAGCACTGAAGGGGTTGAAGAATGGAAAAGAATTGAATGAGAAAGGGGTGAAAACAAATAGCCCTCCAATTATTCAACCTTAGGGCAGAAACCGGGTTTAATTCATTTGCTACTGGTGGTTACCAAGGTAACATCGGTATTGAAGACAAGACGTCATGGACCCAGGGACGCACTGCACTTCAACTTCCCAAACCACTCAAGTTCCTCTTAAAAGGACTTGTTTCATTCTCACAGGGAACCGACATTATCTATCGACTTTCTTTTAGAGATTGTTGATATTGAAGAAGGAGACCCTCTCCCTAGTCTCCGATACAGGATCCAAATATGCACAAATTGAGTCTAGAGCCACGAGATCATCAATAAATCTCCTTAGGACACGTTCAATGAAGACTCTCTGTTTCACACAATGTGGAAAGAGAGATTATATCTTGAGTCCTACGCATTATCCTTATGGTATTGCCAGAACATCTGAGTGATATGCATACATATTCACAATGAAGATGGAAAGCCTTCTGGAGCCAACATCAAGCAAGCTCCTGGTAGGTGGCATGTGAGATCTATTCTATAGATCAACCATGTGACAACTGAACAGAAACAATGGGGCGATTCAATCTTTTGAATCAATCCTGGTTCAGGTTATGGATTGACGGACACCTTTGAAAAACCAGTCGTTGTGCTTAAAAGTTCTTTTCCATTTCACATCGACTGTGTATTAATGTTTCAAAATTAAAGGGTATTTATGATTGATAATTGATTTTCCATAAAACCTTCGTGGTATTGCAAAACACTTTCTATAAAGCAATACACGATTGTTCTCAAATCACTTTTCATCAATCAGTGAATCTCTATTCGCTGGTTCACTCACTCCGTGTTGTCTTCTTTGAGATGTTCCGGTTTGAGAACAGCTAGAGCAGCTGCGAAAACCTGTCAAGGAAATTCTTCGAAGTTATACCTGATCACAGGCAGTACTTGTATTGTTCAACGGGGAACCGTGGGCCGTGTACCTCAATTCAACAAAAGTGATCAAAGACACTTTTGTGTGCTTTATTGCTAACTGTTTTATGCAGGAACACCCGACGTTTGCAGCTGATCAGAATTAAGCGGTCAATCCATAGCCGCATGCTCACACATTACATTCATCTCTAAAGAAATCGTGATAAGTGCATCAATGACTCTGATGTTTTCACTCTATGCTTCTGCTACGCTGCTGCAAATATCATGAATAAACTAAAGCTTCCGCTACTCTGATAAGATGATATCATGATCCAGAATGTGAGCATGTCGGTCCAAATGTCACAACATCACATACTATCAACACCACAATGGAAGAGTCAGAGATTTATGGTTGCTGATAATCTCAAAGCTGGTTCAAGACTCAAACATCACGTGGATCAGTTAAAGACCTCCTCTTGATTTAACAAAACATGCAGAACATGATGAATCAAAGACTACGAGCTAAAGAACAAAAGTGCTTAATCAAAGAAACCAAGAACAACGAAATGTCATATCAGTTTGTAATCATTGTAAGTTGAGGTGACCTCCCTTAGGGGGAGATTGTTGGGATTTAGTAAATCCAGTACTTAAAGTGTCGGTCACCTCAAGTATGTATACTCGTTAGAAAGCTCGTAGTCATAGTAATTCAATGTTAGTATTTAGAATGCTTTGTAACACCGTGGAGGACGGACGGGTCTTTACCCACTGTATGCCTGATCCACAGCCTAATAGAAGCGTCTATGCTTGTACCCTATAAATACCCTTTGCCCTCCAAGGCAAAGGGTTGGAGCTTCATAATACATTTTTCTTTGTCTCTCTAGGGTTCCCATTCTCTCTCACTTTCTCTCTCTAAACTCTTAACCTAGTAGCCGCACCTCTTGTTTTACAAACCAAGATCTTACATGGTGGTTTTTCAAGATCTTAAAAACCACAGATCTTAAAAAGTATCACCACTAACAGTTTTCAAGTATCACCACCATAAATCTTTCAAGATCTTAAAAACCACAGATCTTAAAAAGTATCACCACTAACAGCTTTCAAGTATCACCACCATAAATCTTTCAAGATCTTAAAAACCACAGATCTTAAAAAGTATCACCACTAACAGCTTTCAAGTATCACCACCATAAATCTTTCAAGATCTTAAAAACCATAGATCTTAAAAAGTATCACCACTAACAGCTTTCAAGTATCACCACCATAAATCTTTCAAGTATCACCACCACAAATTTTTCAAGAAACTGTTTTGATGGTGGATTTTTTGAAAAAAGCTTTCAAGTATCACCATAGAAACCATCACGTATCACCACAAAAACGAAAAACAGTTTCTTGAAAAAAACGGTTCCACCGAAACCATCACGTATCACCACAGAAACCAAAAACAGCCATAAACGATCACGTATCATCACGGATCTAACAAATAAAGATCACAAAACCATCACGAATGGTTTGATCTAAAAACCATGAATGGTTTGATCTAAAAACCATTGAATGGTTTCATCTAAGAGAGAGATAGAGAGAGAAATTGATTGAGAGAGAGAAATACTGAGTGAGAGAGAGACATAAAGACAGTGAAGGGATGTGAGGGTGGGTGGGTGGGGTGAGGGATGTATACAGCCTGTACAAAAACGCGTTTTCCCTATTTTTTTTTTTTTTTTTTTTTTTTTTTTATCAAATAAAGTAAAGTAATGTTGTAAAAAAAATGTAAAGTAAAGTTGTAAAAAATATGTAATATTTGCAAATTTGAATGTTGTAAAAGAAAAAAAAAACAGTTAAATTTAAGGGGTAAAATACTGGAAATTTTATTTTCTAGTGCGTTTTTAACATAGCAATTTATACCAAATAAAATTTTCCCAAGCTGACCTTTTATTTTCTTGGACCTTGCCAGGGGCTGCCGCCCCTTGGACCCTGCTACCAGGGGCGCTGCCCCCGGGCCCCCGTCATTCGGGGCTTCGCCCCCGAATAATAATCATAATAACGTCATACAAGTGTAATTGTAAAGTTTGTAAAAAAAAATCTTGTAAAGATACATTTGTAAAGTTAAGTAAAAAAATTCCCAGTAAAAAAGTTGTAAATTTTTTGTAAAAATGTGGGTGGGAACCGGACATAAAATATCATTTGTAAAACGTTTATATTGATTACTTATTATGACTTTTGCATATTTTTAGACGTTTGCATATTTTTAGTCTTTTATACAAATTTTATAAACTTTATAATATAAGAGTATTAGTTGTATTAGTTTTTTAAAAATAAAACTAATATAAAAGTTTGTAAAAAAAATGTAACAATAAATAAAGTTGTTAAAAATGTACAAAGTTGTATTTTTTATAAAAGTTTGCTAAAAATAAAAGTTGTAAAAGTTGTTGTGTTTTTTAATTTTTTATGTGTTCGGTACTGAAGTTGCTTTAATTGATTGGGTGCAATCTACTACTCAATCAAACGGTTTTCTTATTGTTAAAGGAAGAACTAAAACAGATAGGGGCTATAAGTACTCTATCGAATTTTTGTGTTCTAGACATGGGACGTATGCACGTAAAGGTTTAGAAGATGAACTTGAACGGCAGACTAGTACCGCTAAAATTAATTGCCCATTCAGATTACTGGCAAAATTTGTAAAAGGTCAAACTGGTTGGATATTGAGGGTCAAGTGTCCGAGGCATAATCATGATTTTGTAGACTCGTTCCATGGTTTTTCACAGGTCATGCGATTAAAAGAAAGTGAGTTAGTTTTGGTGAAGCAGTTGACAAAGCAGCAAGTAGCACCACGGATTATACTTTCTTTACTAAAAGAGAGCGATCCGAATAACGTGTCTGGCATTAAAACGGTATATAATGCACAAGACAAGATACGTCGCGCCAGTCGTGGTGATTTGACTCCGATACAACTCCTTTTAGTACATTTGAGGCGTCAAGGTTATACATATTACCCCAGGGTAAATGAACACACCAATGAGCTGGATGAAATATTTTTTGTTCACCCGACGTCATATGCCCTGTGGACAACATATCCGGAAATCATGCTGATGGACTCCACATACAACACCACGATGTTTAAACTGCCATTCTTTACAATTGTTGGGGTTACTCCAACAAACACAACATTCTCAATGGCGTTTAGATTTTTGGACTTTGAAAAAGAGCCAAATTTCAAATGGGTGTTGGAATGTGTTAAGTTGGTGATACAAGAACAATATTACCCGCGGGTTATCGTCACCGACAGAGATTTAGCGTTGCTTGGGGCATGCAGAGAAGAAATCCCAAACGCAAACAGATTACTCTGCCGATGGCATATCAATCAAAATGTGCTCAAGCATTGCAGACACAATTTCGATTCGATAAAGGAGTATGAGTCCGTTAGATGGACATGGGATTTGATGATTACAGCTCCGACCGAAGATGTGTTCACGCATTATTATCAGCACCTACAGGATTTATTAGTCCAAAAACAGGGTACTTACCCATTAACACATTTTTTTATTATTATTTAATAAATAACTACTCGAATTGTTTTCTCACTTTATTAATTCTTTGTTTTCTCAGATGTTTTGCGGTATTTTCGTAACTGGCTGCGACATTACGACCGCATGTTTGTGTCGTACATTACCGATCAATATCGCAGCTTTTGCCAGACAACAACATGTAGAGTTGAGAGTCAACACGCTCTGTTGAAGTTACACTTGGGCTCCACACAGTCCAGCTTAGACACGTTGTTGTGTTCGGTCGACAAGATTATAGTTGCGCAAGAAACTGCGATACGAGCCTCTTTGAATACAAGCAAAATAAAGAAACGGCATGCGTGTAAGGGCACTTTATTTAACGAATTGCGGTATAATGTTTCAAGAGATGCTTTACTACTCATACTCGCAGAAAGTAAACGGGATGTGGACCCACATGAATGTGGTCATCAGTTGCGGTTAGTTTATGGTTTACCATGCTATCACGAACTGTATTACCTTCAAGCAAACGGTATGTATTTTAAGCGTTTCCTGGCCTGTTGTCCGAAATACTCAAGAGCCTGATGAGCCTGAATATCCTGAAGAGCCTCAAGGGCCTGAAGAGCCTGAATATTTTTCTTGTCAAGATGACGTACAAAAATTCCAAATTGTTTTTACCAAAGCATCGTCATTTGTCAAAAAAAATATGTTAAACAGGCTCAGAGGTATATACGCTCCTGAATCTGTGTCAATCCAACAACCTGCTGTTAAAGAAAGTAATCGTGGATGTCCGAGCGCAAAGGACAACAAATCCAAGGCTAAACAAAATATCCCAGATTTGAACAAATAACCCCCCACAGGGCACCGCAGAAGCTATACAAAACCTAAAAAAGTCCGAGACTTAAATGAAGAAGCTGCGAGACATAGTTCATATGTGGGAGAGCCTTCTAACGTCCTAGACTTGAACGAAGAACCTAGCGAGGGTGACTTAAGACACGACTTGTACGTTCCAGATGACAGTAGCGAATATTTTATGGCTCAAATTCCACCTCTTTTCCGACGCTGGATCCTAGGGATCTTTAACGTGGAAGGTGATGGAAATTGTGGCTATCGAGCTCTTGCCGTAGGTCTTGGTCATCACGAACGAATATGGCCTAGAATTCGAGCTCTTGTCAGGGAAGAGGTAGACAATAACGAGGAAGTTTACATGCAAATGTGGGGGAATTGGTTTCCAACTTTTCGTAACTCGCTGAATTGGTTTGAAGGTCCAACACCCTACGGTTACTGGATGACTATGCCAGAAATGGGTGTGGCTATTGCTACAGCTCTTAACCGTCCAATTGTATGCATATCCAATTCACAATCTATTATGTGTCTTCGGCTGAGAGATGGTCCAAATACAGCACAACTATTGTCCCCCGTTGTGATTCTTCGTGTGGGGGAAGGCCAGGCTGCTCACTTCGTTCATGCGGTTCTTGATGAAAACTCACCACTCCCGTATACTCACCCACAATGGATATGGTTCAGAAATGACTTGGCCGCGGGATGGGCACATATGTTTACTCAACGACAGGGCATGTTTAGAAGGACGTAGAAAACGATTATTGATTTATATTGTAAATGACAAAACATGTATAGACGATTACTGATTTATATTGTAAATGACAAAACATGTGCCTCCCTCTCCAGCTATATCTCCAGCTGCAGATGAGGACAATTTTATACACCGTCCTCCGGTTCTTCCTCATCTTTTGTTATAGCCGTCTCGCGTTGACGAGTACGAGCGAGAGATTGCCGGATTGAGGAGACGCATTTCAGAGTTAGATTTTCGTGTGGGACAGATGGCAGCATCATTGGAGCGACTACGCCTCGGGCGTGATTGATCTTAGTTTCTAGTTATATTGTGATTTTGTGAACCATGTATCAACTATTAATCTATAACAAGATTGGTTATTTATGTATTCGAAGCTTCTAATTTTGTGAACCATGATATTACTGATTTATGTTGTGAATAATTATACAAATTCTTTTGGCCAGATGCAACAAGAAAATCCTTTCTTGTGTCGTTGTCGACGTGGATTTATAATTGAAAGAACATCCCAACAGCCCAAAACTTTTGGTCTGAAGTATTATGCATGTCCTTTGTCAAAGGTAAATAATTAAACGTTTGCTTATTTACGTAAATATACCAATAACTTGTTTGTTTAGAATACATTTCTTATAATTGTTTCATCATGTAACAGCCAGGGACTGAAGACTATGGGTGTCGATACTTCATGTGGAAGGAAATATTTCAACAAAAGTACTTTGGTCAAGCCTCTTCTTCAACGCAGTGCTCAAACTGCGAAACTAAAGATAAAACGATCAACATGCTATTGGCTCAAAACAATTTGTTGAAGGCAAGAATAAAGACGTTGGAGGCATCACTGGAATTGGCAAGAAATCCAGTTGATCACGCATGTCAGTCGAGTGGAATACTCTATGAGCTTATAGATGACATTAATAATCTTCATGTGGAGTAGATTTCGTTGTAATATTGAAAACATTTGTTGTTGTACTTGTTTAATGTTTTAATGTCTAATGTTTTAATGTTTTAACGTAAAAACACTACACAAATAAATATACTCTACATATAAATACACTACACAAATAAATACACTCTTACATATAAAACACTACACAAATAAATACACACTATATATATACACTACACAAATAAATAATAAAACAATATACAAAACAAAAAAAACAAAACAAAAAAACAAAAAAACAAAAAAATCCTCCTATTGAGGCACCCATATAGGGCATATAGGGGGTGTTTTCCTTTTCTCTCATCTGTCAAAATATACCGGTGTCACGTGGGTTTTAATCTTAATGAGTATACAAGTGGGTTGGAATTCGGTGTTATGAGGTACATGGTTTTTACGATGGGCTTGTATTTTGATTGGTCCATGCTTGTATATTAGTAGACAAAATTACACGGTTGGTCCCTATGGTTTGCTCGTATTGCAAGTTTGGTCCCTAAGTCATTTTAATTACCTCACAGATACCTATTTTTGAAACGTTGCACTCTTTTAGTCCCTATTTTGGATGGCCGTTAGTGCAGTCCGTTAAGTATTTTGCGCTGTTAGTCCTTCTTTAATAAATTTTGCACCGTTAGTCCTTATTTTTTAAAATATAGTTTTCCACAGTTAGTCCCTCCGTTAATAATAGTTACCGCCCGATTTTTTACGTTTTTGTCCGTTTTCGTTCATTTTTTATCCATTCCGCCCGTTTTTTTACGTTTTCCGTTCGTTTTGTTTCGTTTTTTTTATAGTTTTTGTCCGTTTTATCCGTTTTTCTTACAATTTTATCGGTTTTTGTCCGTTTTTCTTAAATTTTTATCCGTTTTTCTTACGTTTTGTCTGTTTTCTTTCGTTTTTGCCCGTTTTAATCCGTTTTTGTCCGTTGTTCTTACGTTTTGTCCGTTTTTCGTACGTTTTTATCGGTTTTCATCCGTTTTTGTCCGTTTTTCTTTCGTTTTTGTACTATTTCAACATATTGAAAATTTTTCCAAAAAACAAAATTTGGAATAAAAATTTCAAAAAAAAAAAAATTGGAAAAAAAATATTTCCGAAAAAAAATTTTGAAAAAAAATATAAAAATTCAAATTAAAAAAAAAATTGAATAAAAACTTCCAAAAAAAAATATTGAATAAAAAAAATATTTTTCAAATAATTTTTTTTTTTTTAAATCTTTAGAAAAAAATTTGAAATTTTTTTTTTTCAAAATTTTCAATATGTCGAAATACTTTTTTTGTTTCAAAACTTTTTTTTTCAATATTTTTCGAAATTTGGACATATTGTAAAAAAAATTAGAAAAAAAAAATTTCGAAAAAAAAAATTGAAAAAAAAAATCAAATTTCAAAAAAAAATTTGAATAAAAAATTTGAAAAAAAATGGACAAAATGTAAGAAAAACGGACAAAACCCGATAAAAACGTACGAAAAACAGATCAAACGTAAGAACAATGGACAAAAACGGATGAAAACGGGCAAAAACAGACAAAACGTAAGAAAAATGGAAAAAAATTTAAGAAAAATGTTAGAAAAACGGATAAAAACGGATGAAAACCGATAAAAACGTAAGAAAAACGGACAAAAACTATAAAAAACGAAAGAAAACGGACGAAAAACGTAAAAAACGGGGGGAAACGGATAAAAAACGAACGAAAACAGACAAAAACGTAAAAAAATCGGGCGATAACTATTATTAACGGAGGGACTAACTGTGGAAAACTATATTTTAAAAAATAAGGACTAACGGTGCAAAATTTATTAACGAAGGACTAACAGCGCAAAACACTTAACGGACTGCACTAACGGCCATCCAAATTAGGGACTAAAAGAGTGCAACGTTTCAAAAATAGGTATCTGTGGGGTAATTAAAATGACTTAGGGACCAAACTTGCAATACGAGCAAACCACATGGACCAACCTTGTAATAGTTTCAAAATAAGTGCAAAACAAAAGCAACAACTTCAATTTAGCAATCAATATTGCAATAGTTTCAAAATAAGAAACATTTAATCAATGATTGTGATTCAAAGATTTTATGTCAAAGCGCATTGGTTTTGTAGATTACAAAGTCAAGTTACATATATTTGTTCCAAGTGGTTCATGGTTTGTATTTCAGCACTTCTTTCAATTTATTGCATGCAAAGAACTTCCAACGAAATGTTAAAGTAAAAGGCACGGAAATGACATAACTCAAATACTAGTTTATTCTGCATTTAAAAAGTGATTTATACAATGCTAATATCGAAAAATGTAGTCTACGACAGAAGGTGAGTAGTGATTCAAATAAACATTGCTTCTGGTCGAATTTTAATTACGCCAACTGTTTTGCCTCTTTGCCTCGAAGGATGACCCATCGTTAAGCATGTCTTGAGCATCAGTTTCCATTCCAAGCTTAGACAAAGCTAAAGCTTGCATGTAAAAAGCAGTCGGCCACTCAGGCAGGCATACCTGAGCTTGCATTGCATCCCTCAACGCGAGTTCTGGTTGTCCAATCATCAAGTACGAGAGGGCCCGCCTCACAAAGATAGTACCGGACGGGACAGACATCATCGTTACCAACTGCAGTTCAACAATTTGGTCATTTGGATACACATAAAATGCAGGAAAGTTCTGCAGTATTGTATATAAGGTGGCATTTACTATCCATTTACTTATGAAAGGACAGATTTGGGTTATGTTTAGTATCCCCGGTCAAATAAGTAAAATCAGAGAAAATTATCAGGAAACAGGTCAAAAAGGTCTAAAATTGCAAAACTCGTGATATTCTTTAATTTGTATGACATTTTGTGATCAATTTGGACACACTAATCATTTATATAAATCTAAAACTATTAGAAGAAACAAGTGTTTCTGGTCAATTCAGCCTGAACTGTTTTTGTTTCGTCCCCTACCCATTCTGACCCATTATCTAACACACCCATTTATTCACCTATTAATTGTAAGTGACCAAACTCATATTAATTCATGGTGAACCCTAGTTTCTTATCTCCCAGACGTCTAATGATTACATATATGCATTGAAGAATAACAATATATGAATCAATGAGTAATAAGGATTAAGGAATATACCTTCGAATAGTATTCAACTGACCCATTGAAATCCTTGTCCCTAAACGCGATATCCCCGAACTTCTTTGTATTTAACATATCTTGCACTTGCTGGGTCCATTCTTGAAATGATAGCTTCATAAAAAATCCCAATACCCCAAACAAACAAAATTAGCCACAAATTAAAAAAAGAAACATGCAATAGATTGAAATCCACCTACTTCATGTCAAGTAAGGATAACATGTCAGTAAATCAAATCTTTTAGCAAATGATAGTAAGTAAAGGTGGCAATTGCGACCTATTTACCAATGAGCGGGTCGATTCGGGTTAAGATTTACCCTGAACGGTTCAAACAAACTGAAAGTCGCCCGACGTGTATTCTTAATGTTTATAGCCTCCTAAATCGCTTAAAAGTCTTGGATCATTATTGTAATACATAGCTTCTGTGTATTTAGCACATTAACGATTTCTAAGAAATGGACAAAAATAATCTAGGTCAACCCAACCTAACCAGGCCACACCTATATATAAACAACTCGGTTTGACCCATTACCAACCCGCACAATCTGGATTTATCTGCCTTTCTTGCCACCTATACTGACCAACTGGTAGAATCTAGAATAAGAAGAGTTGGCACACCTCATTCTCAGCACCCTCTTCGTCTCTATACCCCGTTTTTAGCAAAATGTCATGTACTGCAGTAAGATCCATTCGTGCACACGCCTTGCCAAGAGGAGAAAGTAAGGTTGGAACCACCACCGGAGTCTTTGTCAGACCCATTAAGACATGGGATGCAACCTACAGACTCAAAACACAGATTAATTAGGCTCATGTGTCAAACAACAGTATTACGTGACATTGAAAAGAAAACGATCGGGATTTTCCCTCTTCAGGTTATCCAGGGAGGACGAGCCTTTTTGACTCAGATGTACGCGGCCACACCGGGTTTATGCCAGGACCGTTTCCGACCCTTCCCTGGCCACCCCCAAATTTACACACCTGGCGAGGTTTCCCTTGACCTCTATAAAACCGAACAAGAAAAATGGATTCACCTCTTTCTGCTTTTGAAGTGGTGCCACTGCTGTAAGAAGAAATTTGACATCAGGACGATCTCTACCCTCGTACTGAAGACACTTGGAAGCAAGTTCAACCATCACAGTTGCATCTTCATCTGCATATTGTCCTTCCAAGGATGAATCCATCAGCAACAAAACATTTTTCCCGCGTATTAAATCCAATGCCTGGAAAGTATAAGAAAATAAACTTCTAATATTTGTAACAAAAAACTTTCAAGATATTAAATGTACCAAATGATCAACAAAACTGTGATCTAATTACAAGACATTTTAACTTATCATTAAATAAGATATATGCACAACCAAAAGTATCTATCAGAGAATGACAACAGCTATAAACTTGAAAAAGGTGAAAGGGGGGAATATGTAAAAGAATGTATATTACATGGCTTGGAGGGATATGTTTCCCGCTCAAAAGGTCCAGCAGGACAGTTCCATAACTATAAATAACACTCTCAGGAATTACCCTGCCTGCAAGAGGTAGAAGAAAATGTCATTGTAATCCATACACAAATTTATATCCGTACAGTTAGCTCTTCCAAGAAAAGTAAGGTTTTATCAGTTCATAAATACTAGAAATTGCAATCAAGAATCTGAAAATGTTAGCAAACAGCTCCAGAATGGCATGATACAACCCTACAACTGGACAGCAGACTCGAACATCATCATCTAACATTCTAACATTGTGTCCTCAAGCCCTGAATCAAATTCTATTCTAGATATTTTCTCATAAAGAACCTATATGGTGTGTACCGTGTAATTAGGACTTCAATACTTTAAAAAATTCTTGTTTGAACTATTGGTATTTATAGTTAGAATATGAAGAAAATGATTTCCCTTAAAAAACTATTGCTTTGTTTGGAAAAATACAAGACATAACTACATTCTCGAGTCCAATTTGTTAGTAGCATACCTTGTTAGTAATATTACTGCCAACTTGTTAATACAACAACAACAACAACAACAAACCCAATCCCGCCGAGGCAGGGTATGGGGGAGGTAAAATGTAGACAGATCCTACCCCTACACCAGGGTAAACCCGTGGGTAGAGAGACTGCTTCCAACTTGTTAATGAAGAACCAAATTCTTTTCAGGTTTCAAACTGGTAAGGAGGCAACTTCTAAAATCATGATCACACTTTCATAGAAGAACGACCACATGTTAGTTCTATCTGCGAACTTAGGAGTATACATTTGTGGCTGAAGCAAGTTTTGGGTGTTTTCAGTTTGCACAGGAAGATTTTTGTCTCCACAAATAACAGTACATAATATTCGATTTGTGTTATTACATTGGTCCTCTGAAAATGTTAGCGAACCTTAATTACTTGGAGGTGATTCACCTACTTAGTCATTGATGTATCACGTAAGTGAAGCATTATTTTAAGGAATATATGACTTCGAAGTAACAACTTTCAGGAGCAAGAGGTTCATTCGGTCACGAATTGCAATACATGAACGCATATTTCAAAGCTCAAGAAGGTATACCTGTCCTCAGAAACTCGGGAGGAGTGTAAGCAAGATTAGTGCTATAGCTCTTCCCATCACGACTATTCTTCATCAAACCAAAACTAGATAAGCGAGGGTCTCCATCCTGATGCATAAAAGTAACTCAAATCAAAATGAGGTCAAGTAAGTTCAGTTTCAAGTAAACTTGATGCAGTGAGTCAAATATTAGAATCATAATACAAAATCTGCAAAAGGTAGCATGATTTGTGGTACATGAACAGGCTACATGTAGCACATTAAACAGAAGTGAGAATACAATTCCATCAGGAGGACTGAAAAGTAACACAAACATATGGTTGGTCTAGTCACAACTATACTACTATTCTTTTTGAGATCTCCATCGCTTGGATCCTGAATATGAACTTTATATACATGATATTTCACTTGTAACACAAACATATGGTTGGTCTAGTCACAACTATACTACTATTCTTTTTGAGATCTCCATCGCTTGGATCCTGAATATGAACTTTATATACATGATATTTCGCTTGGATCCTGAATTCGTTGTTTTTGCCTTGCTCTTTGTTGCCCTTTTGGTCTGCTTGCTCTCCTTTGTGCTTTGGATCTTTGTTTTTGTTTGTGTTCTCTTATGTGATCTCTTACTTGTTTGCCTGTTTGACTTTTTCCTGCCTGTTTCTCTTCTTTCTCGCCCGCACACCCGCACTTGCCGGAGGTCTCGTTGGAAGCAGTCTCTCTACTCCCAGGTTTTATCCTGGGGTAGGGGTAGGATCTGTCTACATTTTTACCTCCCCCATACCCCGCTCCGGCGGGATTGGGTTTGTTGTTGTTGTTGTTGATATTTCACTTGTAAAAGGTAAAACAAAAGGGCCCAGGTTCCACGGCTAAAATAGTTTTTTTCTTCACCAAGTTCCTTTGCACAGTTCAAACTATTAAGCATGTTTTGACACGATTACTCTACAATAATAGAGGAGTGCTTTCATATGTAGGAAATTCTTACAGGTTGTAGCAGAGTTTTAACTTTATCTAGAGTCTCTGTAGCAAAAGTTGCAGCTTTAATACCATGCAAAATATAAGGGAGCAAACTGATACTTCTTGTCAGTAAACATAATAGGCATTCTGATATCCTCTAGAGCTAACTTCACTAAGACCTATCTATTGTTGTATTAAGTTATTAAACATAAAACTTCAATTAAATATTAACTCAGATATAGAGTTGTTATTAGAAATGTACCTCATCAAAGAGAACCCTATATGCATTCAAATCGTGATATATTTTCCGATTCTCCGCATTGCAATGCTCGAGTGCTTGTGCAATATGGTAAGCAACTCTAACACGCATTTCCCATGGCAAAGGCTGTTTATCCCCTATATACCAACAATCGGAACTCGTTAAGCAAGATAGGTATATGACTATATAAAAACTGAAAGAACAAAAAACATCTACGACTACATAATGAAAACCTATTCCGACGGCGATCAGTTACGATGGCTCCTTCCTAAATAAGTTATCTAAAAGTCAGTCTTAAAGGATGAATGATTGCTTATAAGTGCAACTCATACGACAACTAAGAGAGATAGCCAGTTGCAGCAATCAAGACTCACCAAACACCATAAAACATGTCTTGCTATATAACTACATATTTTTAGATACTTCCTAAAAATTGGTTTCAGAACCTTTAAGCATCATTCCACAAACTCGTGTTTGTGTCTAAACAACTTATATCGTTAAATTAAAATCTGTCGTGAATTAGGGAACTACAGGCTACATAAAGCATCCCTCAGTCAAGTTGAACCTACAGAAGATTGTTCCCTCTCTTCTAAGGTAAACATTATTATTGAACTAAAGCCTGTATACAAGCAAAAATGAGCTTTCGATAATTCAGGTGTTATTTAAAACTTAGTTGTACAATGCATAAACTACTTGGTAGTTGCTTACTGCATGTAAATGTTACTTTGTCAAATAGTGGGGCAAAAAAAAGATACATTAATTCTGTAGGAAACTTAACTTACTTTTTGCTCTACTTGTAACCGTTAAGCTATAACATGTCAGGAAAGTAAGAACTATTGAATTAATATAGTAATAACTGATGTATCCAGAGTAAGTATAAACTACTTTACTTTGGGATAGTGAGCAACGATACTATAAAATTTTGCATTTAAAGGACGCAGGGGCCTAGGGGAAATACTTTAATTGGGATAATGAGTCACACGGTTTGTTAGCATATGAAAATAACAACTTGGAATTCATACAGTGAAATAGATGCTTTGAGAGTGTATCATTGGGCATGTATTCAGCAACTAAAAGACGCTCATCTCCCTCTGCGCAACAGCCAATTAGATTCACCAATCTATTATGCCGAACCTTGCCAACTCCAGCAGCTTCTGCCTATAAAAAAATCATTAAGAATAAAAAAATAATCAATCGCATAGCATACTAAAACAAATCATGAAATCAAAATATGCAACAAAGTAAACCAACTAACTAAACAGTAAACTGGAAAGGACAATCTTCAAACTATAGTTGGTATATCTGTATACCTAAATCTTTATACTTACTCCAATTGGGGTTTTCGCCCTACCAAGCGACTGTTTATCTTCTCGAATTTGAAAATCAAATTAGAAGGTTCCAGATAACAGCTTCCCTAATTAGTTAGCAACTATACAGTTTTTTTTTTTTTTTTTTTTTCATTGATCTCTTTTTTAATACCAATTCTTCTTCATATGTGTATAAACTGACAACCAAAAATCAACATTGTCAACAGATATTAAACGAGCATGTGATACCAAATGACATTCAGAAACTGATAAAGGTTCTAGAGGACCTAAACTTGACAGGTGATGAAGTGAGCATAATTTTTGTGATTTCAAGTTTCATGAACAAAGATACTATTCAAAAACTTCTTCAGTGTGTTCTCTCTATTAAAAAAAAAAAAGAAGAAGATTGCATTGAGAAAGGAGGGTCAAGATCAGTAAATTTCCTATCTCTAAAATCCTAAGATCCTCAAAACAGAAGAGACGCACAGAATAAGACAATAAAAATCAATTTCCAATATATATTTAACAAATGTCAAAGATATTTCATTCAAACATGGGGTGGGTGAGAGTGGCTTTCAGTCAAATAAAATTTTAAAATATCTACATGTCTAAAAGTAAAAAGTTACAAACTTCTTCGGTAAATTTTAATTCACATGTATAAAGATCCCACACACCTCAAATTTTAACTGAAAAATAACAACTAAAAGTTCAAGAATAATGTTCGTTAAAGCTACATTTCTTAGTCAAATTCGACTTCAATTTTCAAGCAATGCAGCTTTAAGGGGACAAAATATACTTTAAACCAAACAAAGCCTTCGTGTAGCAACTTTTAATAGAAAGGGCTGTTTTTACAAAAAGCTACCAAGTTCCCAAAAGTAGCAACTTTTTATGTAAATCTAACTTGATTCATTACACTTTTTCTTTCAATCAGAAAAGCAACAAAAATTATATCATACCGAGTAATATAACTTTCCAAAAACAACTTTTCCTTGCTAAATTCATAATAACATATACCCTACCATAGCTTAATGCACATCAACAGCTAAAAATCCACAAAAATCATAAAATGCAAGTATAGCATACCACAAATTGTTGCGGGTCAGGCCAAGATAGCTTCGAAAACCGCTTAATAGCAACAACTTTATTATTCTTTAGTTTTCCTCTATACACCACATTAGGAGCCTTTTCACCACTTTCCGAAACGATTAATTCGCTACTAAACCCATTTGTAGCCGCCCGAAGTTCCGTTAGCTCAAATTCCTTAAACACAGGCACTGCTTGCTCTTGATCCTGTTGACCTGCTACTTGTTCTCCATCACCTTATTCAAAACATGGAAGAAATCAATACAAAACCAAACTCCAACGCCAAAACAACAAGCTACAACTAGCTATATCAACTAAAGTTATCAACTTGGTTTAGCTTATTAAAGGTTATGGGCATATATGATTATTAAAATCAGAAAAATCCCATAAGCTCAGTTTTTCCAGCTTATAGCTTATCAAGTCCATAAGCTCAAAAAGTAAGCTTATCACCTTCTGAAAATCTCTATAATTAAGCTGATAAGCCCATAAAATAAGCTAACTAAACAGTGTAACAAACAGAATAATGCTAAAAAGATATACTTCAATTCACTAAAAACAAACACAGTAAAATGTGTTTTTCACAGAATGACATAATAAACAACAAATTTACATAACAATTATAAAATCACAAACTACAACCAACCCATCAACTAAAGTTATCATCTTTAAGCCCACTACTTCACTAGCACTACAAAAAGTACAATAATGTAAAAAAGATAGTTAACTTAACTAAAAAACACACAGTAAAAGGTTTTTTTTTTTTTTTTAGTATAATATAAACAAATCAACAACAAAGTAACTAAAGTATTCAAATTTACATTAACAGTACAACAACCATAATAATTTAACAGAAACACACAATGCAAGAATCACAAGTTTTAAACTTTAACATCTAGATATCAACTTAACACTACAACAATGAAAAAAAGACAGTAAAAAAAGACATGGTAAAAAGTGAAAAAGGTAAATCTTGAACCTGGATCTGGTTTAGATTCAGGAACTTGATCAGGGGATTGAACATTAGCAGTTTTGGACTGAAAACAGCCCATTTTTTTATAAAAAACTTAATCACATAAAATTTTATAAAAAACTTATGACTAGTGTTTTATAAAAAGAACCCTAAAAATATGGTGTTTGCTGATTTGGGTGTGTGAAAAGAAGTGTGTGTTTTTAGTGTTTGTGAGTATGCAGGTGAGAGAGAGAGAGAAACAGAATATGATTGGGGGGAAGTGGAGGGAGACTGGTGAAGTCATGTGATAATGGAGCACGTGATGTGCACAGTAGGGGAAGTCAAGTTTTTTTGTTTGGTTGTAAAAAACACTTTCCTTTCTTCATGTAAAATGTTTTTTGTCTTTTAGAGAGTAGTTTTACGACACGAAATTTATGGGAAATGTTTCACTACCTTTTTTTTTATATATTTTTCTGTGATACATTTGTGTTTCTAAAAGTATGTTTTAAATTAAAAATAGAGTAAATTGCAAAAATTGTCCATGTGGTTGGCTAATTGCAGGCGGCCTCTCTGTGAGAAAACTTTTTCATCATTTTGGTCCCTGGCTTCTAACGTCGTTAGTGATGGTCAGTTGAGGGAGGCACATGCTTTGCACACGAGGACAAATATGTCATTTTACATGCTTACACCACAATTCCCCACTTATTAAATACTCTCCACCTTCCCCAAATCTATTTCCTCTTCTCCAAACATAAAAAACCGAATTTTTTGAGAATACCAAATCAGTCAAATTAATGGCAAATGTGAATTGTTTTTGTGGTATCCAAGCAACTATTCGCACTTCTTGGACAAACAATAACCCTGGTCGCAGGTTTATGTGTTGCTCTCAAATGGTGAGTTTTTTGTAATGCATTTTTTTATGGTATATTTACTAACTTATGTTAATACTTCATTATAGGAACCACTTTGTGATTTCTTTTTATGGTTTGATCCACCTATGTGTGGTCGTTCAAGGCAGATTATACCTGGTCTTCTATTGGGATATGAAAGTGCTGAAGAATGACAAAGTACTGGAAAAAGTCAAAGTACTGCTAAAGAAGAAGTCAAAGTACTGCTGTCGAAGTCAAAGTACTGCAAAGCTAAAGAACTGCTATATTCGTTTATGGAAAGCTTTGTTATTCTAGAATATTCTTTGTTTAGATTACTTGTCGTACAAGGATACAAATTGTAAACCGATTAGGGTTATCCTTAAGCCTATAAAAGGACCCCTAGATTGGCATTAGAGATATATGTTTTAGAATCCTAAAGTACGATTATTATTAGTGTTTTAGAGTTGTTTAAGAATCTGCATAACAAGCAGATTTAGATTTATTAATAAAATCGTTGAAAGTTAATATTATATTCTTCTTAGCTTTGTTAAGTAAATTCTGCATACCTAATAGAGATTACTCAGTGTTTCATTGTTAACAACTTAGGATTTATCCGAAGTTATTAAACCCTTAACAAGCTATATAGTTAGTTTGGTTAGAGTACATCGATCCAACAAGTGGTATCAGAGCTTGTGTGAAAACTCTGACTAAGAAGAAACCTTAAAACCTAGTTAACAACAAAAACCTAAAGATGTCGACTGAAGCTGTTCCACCACCATCAATCACCTCACTGAGAATACCAATCATTAAGAAGGGAGAATACGACCTATGGAGCATGAAGATGAGGCAGTACATTGCAATTACAGACCATGCACTATGGAATGTAATTGTCAATAGTAATGAAGTCGTTCCAGAATCTATTGATGTTCCTGGACAACCCAAAGCACCTAAGGCTGTCTGTAACACCCCAACCCGACAAGGGTAGAAGTGTCACATTCTGGTGTCATATCAGAACATAAAGATAAAATCCTTACAAACGAAAACCTTAAAAATGAAGTATCAAATCATATAAACAATCGACTGACAAGGAAGATTTCAAAATCCAAAATGTCTAAAATAAAAATGAAATCTCAAAACAATAGCCCGACAACATAAATTCAAATAATAAGGTAACTAGGGTTGGTCCACTCAAATAATCCAACTCTCAGCCCATCAAAGCCCATCTTCAAACCTAACACCTGCCGCAGGAAGAGAAATGCGGCTGAGCTTAAAAAGCCCAGTGAACAGATATAACAAAACGAAAGCTAAATAGAATCTGAAATGCAAAATGAACAAAGGAAACGGATAATAAAGTCACAACGAAATGAGAACAATGAGTCAATGAGGGTCCTGCAGAACACAATTATACAAATATCCAAAACGAACAGATAACAAGGAGAACGAAACAAAGCAAAGCATCGATGACATATAAACAAGCACATACAAACCAAACATACAAGACTGAAACATAAGCAAGCATAGCAGGCATCGCATCCACACAAACATATAAATGACATAAAATCAATTCAGGAACTCAGAAGACATACAAATCAACAGAAATCTAAAGGCAAACGGAAGCAATTAGTTAATAAGTGAGCATGGCAATTCATACAGGTCAAAACCCTTAGTTGAAAGCATAACCAATATCATAACAGCGAAAGTACTAACAGCAGTCAACACATGGCAGTCATACGTAATAAGTAAGAATACAGTATAAAGATATAATTAAATGAATTAAAGACATAACAGGGCAACTAAACAAATTAACAAGCCAGACGTCATAAGTTAAACCATTTACCCAAATCAACCTGAAGCATAGACAGAATGTAAGCATGGCAGGTCAACAATAAGCAGATAAGAATACAACGGATAGTCATAGTCCACGAGATCAACTGAACGTAGTACACATGATAAACATACAAAACTAACGATTACACATTAGCATGATCACCGGACAATACAGAAGGTCACATAACAGTGAGATCACCTATCATCAAATAGAAACAGGTAACTCAGATAACCGCATATTAATCACATCATAGCAGGATAATCAATGGTCACATAAAACATGAATAGTATAATCAAATTCAATAAGCATATAATAACCCGGTACGTGAATGGAACGATAGTCTGAAGTAACGGAATGAGAGTGTGACAGATCAAAGCAATGGAACATATATATCTTGGTAGTAGAGTGAGTCATATAAGGGTATTGGGTAATTGACAGTGAATTCAGAATATGGTGCAATGGGGAATCCAGAGGGTACAATATAGGTGTATCAAAAGTGTAAGGGTTGTCAGAAATCTATCCCGAGCCAACAAAACAAACCATATCAATAGTGGCAATAGCAGCCAAGTAACCAATAGTAACCATTGTATTCGGAGGGGTGACCTCGGAATACCAAACCAATAGGAGGGGAGACCTCAGTAACAAATGGAGTAGCTAGCTCCCAAAATGTGAGGGGGTGTATTGCACACACCAACCACATCACCAAACCATATATCAATACAATACAAATACAAATCTAGGATGCATCCATACGCCCCCTGCAAAACAAATAGTGGCCATACAATATATCCAAAGCGCGCATAATCAATACAAATATGGGGACGGTGTGCAACATCACTCGTGCACACTGGAGTCATGCCATTGGTGCATCAATGACACGGACATGGAACCCCCATGCCTAGTTAATGGCTCGGGTATCAATCTGAAGGGTCAAACAAAGGTTCAAAGTGTAGCAATATATAAGTCTTCACAATCAAAGGTTCAATATCAATGGTTCACAATTCAGAGGTTCATAGTAACAGTCCAATATCAGAGTTCAGTAGCAACAGTTCAATATCAAATGTTCAATATCATAGGTTCAATAGCACAGGTCAATAGCAATAGTTCAGTAGCAAAGGGTTCAATAACGGAAGTTCAGTAACAGTGGTTCAATAACAGAGGGGTCAAAGCAAAGATTCAATAGCAATGGTTCAATAGCAATGGTCAAATAGCAAAGAAATATCATAAGCGAACAAAGTCGAAGGATCAGAAAGTCATGAGAAATCCCTACTGAAAAGGGATAGAATATCTGTACCTTAACGCCAATGAAAGGAAAGCAAACGAATGAATGAACACGAAGACACAACGTCACGTCTCCTTCAACGAATCTACACGAATTACGGTTCGTATAATACTTATTAGCTCAATTAAGTCATAACGGATTTATTGCTTATATGAGTCGTATTAATATTTTTAGAGTTATTAAGCGTATTCTCATTTTTAGTAATGAACTGAAACAAATACTTTAGGGTAATAATTATTAATTAGCCAAACTTAGAGTTTACAAATGATAAATGGTAAATTTAAAGGTTTAATATGGCAATATAGCAAAGTTAGAGGTCAAATATGATAGCTTCCAAAGATGAGGGCCTAATATGACAAGTTATAAAAGTATAAGGTTTGCATGCGAAAATTATCAAAGTTTAAGGGCTTAAAGAGTAAATAGCCTAAGTATATAATAAGATTTAATTTTAGTTACATGTAGTACATATTTCAATTTTACGTTTTACCATATATTTTCTGTACTCAATCTCGAAACATTTCATGCTCGCTCGCGGCTCAAATGATTAATATTTACGACCAAGTGAACACGTATTAGGATTAACCCCCAACTCAACTGTCCCGACATACTTTAGAATACAAAACGACTCAACCGTTATTCCCGTGATCACCCTTAAAGTTACCCCCTCAAGACCATGTATATACTATTCTCATTTGATAACTTTTTCATTCATTGATACCATACGCCTAGATTAGTATGCATAAGTAATTTGTTGACATGCAAAAACACTAATAAAACTTTCATGATTCGTACTTATGATGTTTACACACGTCATTAGGCCATCAAACTCAACAAGACTACACACCAGAATACTGAGACAAAAACATTTACCCACTCAAAACAGAAATTAACGAATACATAATTTACATGAAATAACATCACGATCTGTACGCCCCATCTTATTTATTCAGGTTTATAACCAGGTTATTAATATAATTCTTAGACACCAATTAAATGTTCAAAAGACCAACACCGAGATAAGGTCGACGTATATGCATCATAGACTTCATGTAATGTATATATAACTTATATACTATTTGTGTAACTAACAAATGGAAATAAAAGAGAAGGTTATACCTTCAAGGCTGAAAGTTGAGACAAAGAAAGCTACGAATCTAACACCCTTCGACCTCCTGTTTTCTTGGACGAATAAGAAAAAATATGGCAGCCGACCTCTTTGTGTTTTAATTTAGGGTTTCGGTATAGACGAGAAAAAAAAAGAAAAACAATGGGCCAAGACATACTTAGTTGGGTTTGAGTTTACTTAATGTTATTTAGGAAATTTCGGCCCAAGTACCAATATTAAAACATGTAGTTTATTTCAGACGTAAGCGTTAAATATTTTAATGATCTCGTACATTAAGTTTAGTAACCATTTGCAAGTTAGATTACGAACGTATTTAATGAGCTTGACGTATTTTACAATTATTAAACTTGAGGGGTAAAATAGTCTTTTCACACGTTTTAGATTTTTAGGGTTTTACAACTCTTCCCCTCTAAGAGAAAATTTTCGTCCTCGAAAATTGAAATCGCAGAAGTATACAAGATGTACAAGTTTCAGGCAGCCACAAATTATAACGGTTTCGGTTCCAAAGCGTACAAAACTTATACGTAACAGATGTCGGTGAGAATCTCACAAGGAGGTACAGAATTTCAATCTAACATGAGGAGTGACAAATAACGGATACAAGTCATTTTCCATTCACGTACCAACCCCAGGCATTTCCCAAGATGTCGTATGATTTCAATAAGTTCAAATTATATGATCTCGGTATTATCATGTTGATCAGGCGTCATAATACTTGCATCACATAACAAGCCCTTATTGTCACCATATTCTGTCCCGGGTCATGACAAGCCACATAGCCAATATCACATACAAATATCAAGTAATATACCAAAGCAGACCAGATCACATACATACAACATATACTGCATCAAACAACTTACCATACCACAAAAGAGAGAAGGCCACCAACTTGTTCGAAACGGTTCCTCATGACTCATTACTGACGATCCAAAAGAAAAGCTGAGATATTAACAAAATGCCAAACGATAAAACTTCACGATTCAAACCGAGTTCCGAACAAATCAAGAAAAACAATACCGATCAGAATCACTTAACAGGATATCAAACCGCCTCAAAACGCATGACAAACAAGTCGAAGTAACATAAGTCGCGCCCAAATCCTATGAAGTAGATGAACCTTCTCAGCCACCGGTTGAATCTTGTCTCCGTCTCTTGCGTCTTTGGTTGGTCCGTCCAGCTTCCTCCAGCAGCATCCTGATGCCTCCAGTAGCACGGCAGTCGGGTGTGGCTTCTGCTTCACGAACCTCTCCAGCTCAGAGACTGTTGCAGCAACACAGGTTCGGCACCATCATCTTCGGCTCCACGGGTAGTCTCCATCTAACGATCGACAAACGGATGTGCGAAGATAAAATAATAAAATCGAATTTGAAGAGAAGAAGACCAAAACAGTGAAGACAAAAGATTATCGAAGTCAAATCGGAACGACAATCAAAAGGAATCGGAATATATCATAACAGACGGAAGCCTAGTGTCTACCCAAGTCCTCACAGGTCAATCCTAAGGTCAACAAGACGAAACCTTAGCTCTGATACCATAATTGTAACACCCCAACCCGACAAGGGTAGAAGTGTCACATTCTGGTGTCATATCAGAACATAAAGATAAAATCCTTACAAACGAAAACCTTAAAAATGAAGTATCAAATCATATAAACAATCGACTGACAAGGAAGATTTCAAAATCCAAAATGTCTAAAATAAAAATGAAATCTCAAAACAATAGCCCGACAACATAAATTCAAATAATAAGGTAACTAGGGTTGGTCCACTCAAATAATCCAACTCTCAGCCCATCAAAGCCCATCTTCAAACCTAACACCTGCCGCAGGAAGAGAAATGCGGCTGAGCTTAAAAAGCCCAGTGAACAGATATAACAAAACGAAAGCTAAATAGAATCTGAAATGCAAAATGAACAAAGGAAACGGATAATAAAGTCACAACGAAATGAGAACAATGAGTCAATGAGGGTCCTGCAGAACACAATTATACAAATATCCAAAACGAACAGATAACAAGGAGAACGAAACAAAGCAAAGCATCGATGACATATAAACAAGCACATACAAACCAAACATACAAGACTGAAACATAAGCAAGCATAGCAGGCATCGCATCCACACAAACATATAAATGACATAAAATCAATTCAGGAACTCAGAAGACATACAAATCAACAGAAATCTAAAGGCAAACGGAAGCAATTAGTTAATAAGTGAGCATGGCAATTCATACAGGTCAAAACCCTTAGTTGAAAGCATAACCAATATCATAACAGCGAAAGTACTAACAGCAGTCAACACATGGCAGTCATACGTAATAAGTAAGAATACAGTATAAAGATATAATTAAATGAATTAAAGACATAACAGGGCAACTAAACAAATTAACAAGCCAGACGTCATAAGTTAAACCATTTACCCAAATCAACCTGAAGCATAGACAGAATGTAAGCATGGCAGGTCAACAATAAGCAGATAAGAATACAACGGATAGTCATAGTCCACGAGATCAACTGAACGTAGTACACATGATAAACATACAAAACTAACGATTACACATTAGCATGATCACCGGACAATACAGAAGGTCACATAACAGTGAGATCACCTATCATCAAATAGAAACAGGTAACTCAGATAACCGCATATTAATCACATCATAGCAGGATAATCAATGGTCACATAAAACATGAATAGTATAATCAAATTCAATAAGCATATAATAACCCGGTACGTGAATGGAACGATAGTCTGAAGTAACGGAATGAGAGTGTGACAGATCAAAGCAATGGAACATATATATCTTGGTAGTAGAGTGAGTCATATAAGGGTATTGGGTAATTGACAGTGAATTCAGAATATGGTGCAATGGGGAATCCAGAGGGTACAATATAGGTGTATCAAAAGTGTAAGGGTTGTCAGAAATCTATCCCGAGCCAACAAAACAAACCATATCAATAGTGGCAATAGCAGCCAAGTAACCAATAGTAACCATTGTATTCGGAGGGGTGACCTCGGAATACCAAACCAATAGGAGGGGAGACCTCAGTAACAAATGGAGTAGCTAGCTCCCAAAATGTGAGGGGGTGTATTGCACACACCAACCACATCACCAAACCATATATCAATACAATACAAATACAAATCTAGGATGCATCCATACGCCCCCTGCAAAACAAATAGTGGCCATACAATATATCCAAAGCGCGCATAATCAATACAAATATGGGGACGGTGTGCAACATCACTCGTGCACACTGGAGTCATGCCATTGGTGCATCAATGACACGGACATGGAACCCCCATGCCTAGTTAATGGCTCGGGTATCAATCTGAAGGGTCAAACAAAGGTTCAAAGTGTAGCAATATATAAGTCTTCACAATCAAAGGTTCAATATCAATGGTTCACAATTCAGAGGTTCATAGTAACAGTCCAATATCAGAGTTCAGTAGCAACAGTTCAATATCAAATGTTCAATATCATAGGTTCAATAGCACAGGTCAATAGCAATAGTTCAGTAGCAAAGGGTTCAATAACGGAAGTTCAGTAACAGTGGTTCAATAACAGAGGGGTCAAAGCAAAGATTCAATAGCAATGGTTCAATAGCAATGGTCAAATAGCAAAGAAATATCATAAGCGAACAAAGTCGAAGGATCAGAAAGTCATGAGAAATCCCTACTGAAAAGGGATAGAATATCTGTACCTTAACGCCAATGAAAGGAAAGCAAACGAATGAATGAACACGAAGACACAACGTCACGTCTCCTTCAACGAATCTACACGAATTACGGTTCGTATAATACTTATTAGCTCAATTAAGTCATAACGGATTTATTGCTTATATGAGTCGTATTAATATTTTTAGAGTTATTAAGCGTATTCTCATTTTTAGTAATGAACTGAAACAAATACTTTAGGGTAATAATTATTAATTAGCCAAACTTAGAGTTTACAAATGATAAATGGTAAATTTAAAGGTTTAATATGGCAATATAGCAAAGTTAGAGGTCAAATATGATAGCTTCCAAAGATGAGGGCCTAATATGACAAGTTATAAAAGTATAAGGTTTGCATGCGAAAATTATCAAAGTTTAAGGGCTTAAAGAGTAAATAGCCTAAGTATATAATAAGATTTAATTTTAGTTACATGTAGTACATATTTCAATTTTACGTTTTACCATATATTTTCTGTACTCAATCTCGAAACATTTCATGCTCGCTCGCGGCTCAAATGATTAATATTTACGACCAAGTGAACACGTATTAGGATTAACCCCCAACTCAACTGTCCCGACATACTTTAGAATACAAAACGACTCAACCGTTATTCCCGTGATCACCCTTAAAGTTACCCCCTCAAGACCATGTATATACTATTCTCATTTGATAACTTTTTCATTCATTGATACCATACGCCTAGATTAGTATGCATAAGTAATTTGTTGACATGCAAAAACACTAATAAAACTTTCATGATTCGTACTTATGATGTTTACACACGTCATTAGGCCATCAAACTCAACAAGACTACACACCAGAATACTGAGACAAAAACATTTACCCACTCAAAACAGAAATTAACGAATACATAATTTACATGAAATAACATCACGATCTGTACGCCCCATCTTATTTATTCAGGTTTATAACCAGGTTATTAATATAATTCTTAGACACCAATTAAATGTTCAAAAGACCAACACCGAGATAAGGTCGACGTATATGCATCATAGACTTCATGTAATGTATATATAACTTATATACTATTTGTGTAACTAACAAATGGAAATAAAAGAGAAGGTTATACCTTCAAGGCTGAAAGTTGAGACAAAGAAAGCTACGAATCTAACACCCTTCGACCTCCTGTTTTCTTGGACGAATAAGAAAAAATATGGCAGCCGACCTCTTTGTGTTTTAATTTAGGGTTTCGGTATAGACGAGAAAAAAAAAGAAAAACAATGGGCCAAGACATACTTAGTTGGGTTTGAGTTTACTTAATGTTATTTAGGAAATTTCGGCCCAAGTACCAATATTAAAACATGTAGTTTATTTCAGACGTAAGCGTTAAATATTTTAATGATCTCGTACATTAAGTTTAGTAACCATTTGCAAGTTAGATTACGAACGTATTTAATGAGCTTGACGTATTTTACAATTATTAAACTTGAGGGGTAAAATAGTCTTTTCACACGTTTTAGATTTTTAGGGTTTTACACTGTCTTACCAGCAGCTACAATAAGGAATCAAGAGAAGGCTCTCAACATACTCTTGTCTGCCATTCCAGATGGTCATATACTCAAATTCCATGATGCTAAAGATGCAAAGCAACTCTGGGTTGCTCTCAAGACAAGGATTGGAGGCAATGATGCTTCCAAGAAGATGCACAGAAATCTGTTGAAGCAACAATTTGAAACATTCACTATTGGAGAAAGAGAAGGCCTTGATGCTACCTATGACAGATTCCAAAATCTTCTCAGCATGCTGGAGCTATACAAAGCAGATGTTTCAGTTGAAGATGCTAATCTAAAGTTCTTAAGGAGTTTGCCATCGACATGGCATGTGATTGCTACTATGATCAGAGGACAACCTGGTCTGGATGTTATGGACTTTGATGATCTTTACAATCATCTAAAGGTTTATGAGCATGAGATGAATGGCCAAACAAGCTCAAAGTCTCACAGTATAGCCTTTTTGTCATCTGAAAAGAGAGGCAATACTTCCACTAAAAGTACTGCTTCTCCTACTCAAAGTATTGTTGCCTATTCTACCCCCACATTTGCTCAGCAAACCACACCAACACCTACCATCCACTCAGATGAAGTCGTATGCTCTTTCTTTGCACAGCAAGCTACTTTATCTATCACCTATGAAGAAGATCTCTCACAGATTGAAGAGGATGCTCTTGAAGAAATTGATATCAGGTGACAAGTTGCTATGATCACTGCAAGGATCAAGAAGTTTATGAAGAAGACAGGAAGAGGCATTGACTTCAAACCAAAACAGGGAATCACTTTTGACAAATCCAAGATTGAATGCTTCAACTGTCAAAAGACTGGACATTTTGCAAGGGAATGCAGGTTTGCTAAATATCAAGCAAACAGGATGACTGAGAAACCAAAGCTAGAGTTGAAAGAAATTCCTATTACAGAAACAAAAGCTTTGGTTGCTCAAGAGAATCTATCAGAGGTTGACTAGAGTGCTGAGTTTGATGATGAACCAGTAACCTACTGTATGGTAGTTGTGGAGGATTCTGTGGAAGAGTTTGACTGGAGCACAGCTTTTGATGAGGAACCTGGACATGCTGCTATGGAGTCTAAAGATGGTTATGGAAGCTTTGACTGGAGCATGGAGTGTGAAGATGATCCTGTTCTACTTGCTATGGTAGCAACTTCACCAAGCTCACCCCTATCTCTGAGGTATGTTCTAAGTGTCATGACTTTTATCAAAAAGTACTTAATAGTTATGTGATTGAAAGAGATAACTGTGTAAGGGCTAGGTCTGAGGTAGCTGGTTATCAAATTACTTTAGAGTCTATGGAAGCCAAAATTATAACACATGAAAATAATGAAATGGCTTGGGCAGAAAAATATGAACAACATGATTATTAGTTAAAATTAAGTGAATGGAAGTTAAATTGTAAGATTTCTGAAATTGAGAAACTGACTAAGGAGAGAGATGAATTGTTAGCAAAGTTTGCTGCTTGGAAAGAATCTGGTCTGTCTCATGTCACTTATGTCGAAAAACAGAGAAGGGCTTACAATAGGACTGATCTAGGTTTTGGTATGGATTTCAGTAGCATAGAAGAAAACCCACCTAGTGATAAGGATGACCTTGATTTTGAGGATATAACCACTAGTGATGATGAACTTATTAACTATGTTGACACATCTAGTAATGAGGAATCATTTAGTGAACCACCTCCTGAATATAAGAAAGACAAAGGTTATCATGTTGTCCCACATCCCACTGGTAGTCATCAACCCATTAGACCTGATGTTTCTCGTTTTGGTGTAGACAACCTAGAGTTTAGAAAGAAGCTTATTGGTCAATCTAGGTCTGAAACCCCAAAAGAAACAGTTGAGACACCTAAGGTAGATGATGCTAAAATCCAAGCAGTACTTTCACCTCAAAGTACTGCTACACCTTTAGCAGTACCTTTAAGAAAACCTTTTCACAATAATGCTAAACCTTTTTAGGATAATTTTGGTCAAAACAGTTTTAATCATTCACCTAGAAGACATGATAGGTTTGGTAATACACATAGAAGAAGAAATTTTGGGATTACAGATCAAAAACTATGTTTCGTTTGTTTTAGTCCTGATCATTTGATTAAGGACTGTGACTTACGTTCAGAGTACCTAAGTAAGTTCCCAAAGAACAGAACTGTCAACCAAAAACCAAGGGAGACTAGACCAGCTTGGAATCATTCACATAGGGTTAACCATAGAAACTTCTCACAAGACTATAGGTACCCTCACCAGAGAAGACCTTTTTAAAACCTCCAGTACCTTCAAACACTTTCCAAGGTACTGTTAAGCAAAATACAATACTTTCTCAAAGTACTGCTCAGTTTTCACCAAACACCTCTTGGAATAGGAGCCCTAAGAGATCTAATTACTATCAATCTAGAAGGCGTTACAACTCCAAGAAAGTAGCTAGATCAAGGGACTCTACACCAGAAGTTAAAACCAAATAGGTTAAGAAGGAAAGTACTGATGGGGAACAAACAGTACTTTCAGCAAGTGAAAGTGACACGGAGATTTTGGTTGAAAATAATAAAGAAAACTTAGTTGAAAAAGAAAGTTTTGTTAAAAATTCACAAGCTTTGAATCAAAAGATAATACTAGATCATGCTTTAAAAAACAGTGGAGACTACCTACTTACAGAATGTAAGTATGTCACTCCACAAGGGGAACACAAGTCAGTAATGGCTTGGGTTCCTCAAAGCAACTAACTTTTTCATCTTATTAGACAGGGCAACCCAGAAGAGGAGCTTAAAGATCATTTTATTGTTGAAAGAGGTTGTTCTGTAAGCATGACAGGAGACAAGGAGTTTCTGTCAGGTGTTTTGGAGTATATTAGTTACTAAGCTACATTTAAAGGGATGACTGATTAGTAAGTTAGACAGTCCTGTGCTTTACTTAAGGGGAGGCAATCCAATGTCCACATGGAGTGTTTGTTATAATAGGGAAGAAGATGGAAAAGTACTGCTGGTTTGTTCTATGAAAGTACTGCTTTGAAAGTATTGCTTGGGAAAGTACTGCCCACGTGGAAAGAACTGTTTGTCTTATTAAAGTATTGTTCTAACGGTAATATTGAGGGGTAAAACACACTAACGGTAACTTTGTTATTATGGGTTGTGATTTTTCAAATCTCACCTATAAATAACTACTCTCCGAATTTTCCTCTTATATTGATAACTAATAATCTTTTCCATATCTCTCTCTCTTTCACCCATATTATTCATCATATCACTTTCTGTGTACACATATCATCAATGGCAAATCGTAATACAGTTTCAAAACACAACATGGTGGCGAATTTAGAAAAGACTGAAGCTAAAGTGATCTTTCATGATATCATTGATTTTCTCACTGGGTCTCTGATTAGTTATGCACTTTTAGTGGAACCAGATATCATTGAGCCCTGGATTCAACAATTTTGGGCAACTGCTAGGGTTCATATGGAGAATGATGATTCGTATCTTCAAGCTAAAGTTGCTGGGAAGATTGTGAAGGTTACTGAAGCCTCAATTCGTGAAGATCTATTGTTTGATGATGAAGAAGGGGCTGTTCATTTTGATAAGCAATTGATTTGGGATACATTCAGCAACATTGGATATGAAGGGTCCTTAACTGAACAAACTTTCAAGAAACCTTTATTCAATCCACACTGGAAGTATTTAGTTCATGTATTGCTTCATTGTATTAGTGCTAAAAGTACATCATGGGAGCAATTTGGTTCTAACATAGCATCTGCTATAGTAGGCTTAGCTACAAATCGTGTTTTCAATTTTTCAAGGCTAATTCTTGATGGAATGTTATCTCATATTTCAAATGGATCAAGATGGTTGATGTATCCAAGGTTTATTCAAGTGTTCTTAAATAAGCAACTTATTGATGTACCAAAGCCTACAAGTCTTCTACCTGTTGTGGTACAACCAGCCAAGATTTTCACTTTCATGGCTAGGAAGAGTGATTCATTCACTGGAAGGAACACTCCATTGACTACTTCAATGATGGAGATTGTTCAAGCTATTAGAGATGAGGCTGAAGATAGTGATGAAAGAGAAGGTACTGCTTCTGAAGGTACTGCTTCTCAAGAGACTGCATCACAAGGTACTGCTTCACAAAATACTGATATTAATGAAGGTACTGCAGTTTCTCCCACCTCATCCCACCATACTACTCCTCCTATTGAGACACCAGAACAAGTTCTCTCATCATCTTCTGGAGGAGATAATGTTCCTATACCCCCTGAAAGATTAGTGTTAGATAATTATATTCTGACAAGGGCGTTAGTCAGATTGCAGAAATCTTTTGATAAACAGGCCACTCAGATTAAGAAGTTGAAGCTTAAGTTTCGAAGATTAAAGATCTTTGTATGACCATTGGTTACACATCACAGGTTATGGGTCAAAGCTGAAAAGAGGAAGCGAAGGAAATTAAAGAAGACTACCAAAGGCACAAAGGTTCAACAACATTCTTCTGTCCAATTGGGGAGGAATTTAAAAGAAGAGAATTTGAAAGAAGATGCTGAATTTTATGAAGAAAAGGAGAATGAACCTCAAAGTATTGAAGCACATGTAAATCTTCAAAGTATTGAGCCTGAAGGAACTGGTATTAAAAGTACTGATGATCAAGGTACTGCTGATCAAAGTACTGGCTTTCAAGAAACATCTCGACAAGAATTAATTACACCAAGAGTGTTAGATTTTGAAGAAGAAGCTGGTCCTTCAACATCTCAACAAGAATTAATTACATCAAGAGTGTTAGATTTTGAAGAAGAAGCTGGTCCTTCAACAATTCCACAAGAAGAAGAAGCTGATACTCTCAAACCAATACACACTGCAAGTGATGATGAAACCATTGCTGAAATATTGCATGATTTATCAAAACCAATAAGTGTTAGCATTCCTGGTGTTACTGAAGAACAACAACAAGTTTCTCAACCTGTTATAGATCCAAAAGATAAAGGGAAAGGTAAGATGGTAGAAACAAAGAAGAAGAAGCTCACTTTAGCACAAATAAGGGTTGCTCAAGTTGCTATGAATGAGGAAGCAACTAGAAAGTTACAGGCTGAACTGAATGCTGAAGCTGATATTCAAGATGCTAAGAATGAAGAAGCAGCTAGGAAATTGCAAGAAGAATTGAATGTTGAAGCTGCTGTACCATTACAGTCACCTATTCCTGTTTCTGCTCTACCAAGAAGACCAAATCGTGCAAAAGAAAGAAATGCCATGATGGCTTATTTGAAAGGTCAAGGATATATTGGATTGAATAAGTTGAATTATGTTGAGATGAAAGGTTTGTATGAAGCTGTTAGAGAAGCTTATCAGAAACAAGTTGATAGTATCAAAGACTATAAAGATGGTAATGTTCAGAAAGAAGATGAAAGAAAAGAAAGCTTAAAAAGAAAAAGATCAACTGAAGTTGAAGATGTTCAGCCATCAAAGAAAGTTGAGTTAAGATCGGATACTAATGATGAACTAAGGAATTACTTAAGAGTAGTAGAATTTGAGTATTCTAAAGATGATGCTGAAATGAAGAAGAACAAATCTCCAATAACTACTTTTGAAGTTGTAGAATCAAAGGATGGAAGTTATCTGATGTTTCACAGAGAAGACGAAAGCTTCAGGGTGTTCAATATGCTATGTGATCTATTGCACATAATAGATAGAGTGGATTTATTTCATTTATATCATGTGGTGCGAGAATATTTTGAACACAATCCATCAGAAGGAGTTGGTTTAGTCTTGCTTGGAGATCTCACAACTATTTGGGAAACTGAAGAACAAAGCATTGCTGAGATTTGGAAAAACCAAGAAGATTGGGAGATTATCAGTTGGAGATTCTTTGAAGAATCTGGAGTACATGTTCTAGAATTATAAGATGGGACTATGATTCACATGCTAGCAGATAGAAGATATCCGCTTACATCAGATCTCATGAGGAGAATGCTAGAGCATGGAATGGAAGTTGAAGAAGATAATGAAATTGCTCTTATGGTCATCAAATTGTTTATCAGATGGACTACTATGGCTGATGATGATGAATAACTGGTATGAATCTTAATTGAATAAATACTTTTTGAAATATCAGTACTTTATTCAAAGTACTGCTGATCAAACAGTACTTTCATCAAAGTACTGCTTGCAGCTTTAAACCAGTTAATGATTTTTGAACAGAAAACTTTTGTTAAGTGACAAATATTTTGAAACAAAGGTTAAAAGAAATAAATGGTTTTTGAGATGGTAACAACAATAGGTTATCAATCCACCATGGTTACAAAAGGATTGGCTAATCCATGAGCAAATGGCTCTGGTAAAGATATCTCAAATCCGTTTTATAGTTGACAACTTGCTAATAAGTTGTATGGTAATCAACTCACCATATCAGTAAATGTGAAGAGTTGGCTAGCCCACAAGAAAATGGCTTGTGGTAAAGGCTGTGGAAAAACCATTATTTGGTAATTAGTTCACCATAGATGAAAGAACTAACTAGTCCAAAAGGGTACAACTTTTGGTAAAGACAAATCAAATCTGTTGATAGCTGATGATTTGCTAAAAATCATATGGTTATCAGTGTACCATGATCTTACATATCAAAACATTTGGCTACTCCAGAGTTAATGGCTTTGGTAAAGAGACATCAAATCCATTAAATTTTCAATGATTCATCTCTCACAGGAGTTTACACACCTGGAAGTGATGAGAATAGACTGAAACTTAAACTGAATTAATGTACAAATTGTCTTATGTTGCTGAAAAGATGAAGCTTGCTGAATGTTGCTGAAAAGAGATTACTGATCAAGGATGATGTAAAGAATAATTTCTAAAGAATACTTTGATAATGATGTTATAAGCACAGAGAATACAAAGATACAATCCAAAGACAAAGACACAATCTTTCCTTGAAGATAGAGCTGTTAAAGATAAGTTTACAAAGGAACTTGAAGTCAAGCAAGTAGAATTCAAGTTAGGGGAGGATTGTTGGGATATGAAAGTGCCGAAGAATGACAAAGTACTGGAAAAAGTCAAAGTACTGCTAAAGAAGAAATCAAAGTACTGCAAAGCTAAAGAACTGCTATATTCGTTTATGGAAAGCTTTGTTATTCTAGAATATTCTTTGTTTAGATTACTTGTCGTACAAGGATACAAATTGTAAACCGATTAGGGTTATCCTTAAGCCTATAAAAGGACCCCTAGATTGGCATTAGAGATATATGTTTTAGAATCCTAAAGTACGATTATTATTAGTATTTTAGAGTTGTTTAAGAATCTGCATAACAAGCAGATTTAGAGTTATTAATAAAATCGTTGAAAGTTAATATTATATTATTCTTAGCTTTGTTAAGTAAATTCCGCATACTTAATAGAGATTACTCAGTGTTTCATTGTTAACAACTTAGGATTTATCCGAAGTTATTAAACCCTTAACAAGCTATATAGTTAGTTTGGTTAGAGTACATCGATCCAACATCTCATAAGGTCAAGAAATGAACTCCAAGAATCTTTGGATGCTATGGCAGTTGGATATCGTAGGATGAAGATTTATTTGATTTGTAGTTGGTTGGTGGTGGTTTTTATGATCTTAATGTAATCTTTTTATGTTTTTATGTTCTTTATGTTAACTGATGAAGGTAGCTGATCAAAGTTGGTATGTAATGGGTCAACAAGTTTTGGTATATGTAATGAAGCTATGGTTAATGTAACCTTTGTTGCAGCATATCAGTGTTAAAACATCTACAAACATAGATACCATAGATTGAAAACTGGTATGACATACATGTGAATGCCATACATACCATAGATTGAAAAAATCTACAAACTACATTATAAAAACATGTGAATGAAAACTGGTATGACATACACACCATAATGTAAATTGGTATGACAAACATGTACAAACTACATTATAAATACATAGATAGTTGAAGCACCAGCAGCTTTCCTTAATTTTCTCAAACCTTTTCTCCTGTCATATTCAGTGTCATATCCTACATCCCTTTCAAATGATTCATAATCTATAACCTCCAAAGCATCTTCACTAATATTAACTATAGGCTGCATTGGGTCAACGCTATCTGCTTCAACTTGAAACCTAAACCTAGTCATGTTAAGCTTAACTTCACTCTCATCTATTATATGTTCCTCATCAACAATATCTTCTATGTGTTCCTCACTCTCATCAGATTGTTGCTCATCCTCACTCTGACTTTGTTGCTCATCCTCACTCTCACTTTGGTCCTCATCATCACTCTCATTATTTTCCTCAATCCCAACACCCTGACCCTTATTTTGTTCCAATTCTAAGTCAACTACATTCACATTACTATCTAACTCCTTGATTTCAACCTTATGCTTAAATGACTTCATTTTTCTGCTTCTATATCAACATTTGTATGGCCATGCTCAGCATATACATACAAAATCTTATGCTTAGGAACATGCTTTAACATGTCATAAAAATCATTTTCACTAACTAAAGGCTTCAGTCCAAAGTCTAAACCTTTCATAGGTACTTTGTAGTGATAATGCATTTTCACATTCTCATCATAACCTAAGCTTTGGTACATTAAAGAGTTCATGAGATCAATATTAAACTGATCAATAGCTATCAAGTCCACAAAAGTTACCTGACCACCAACATACTTCCTGTTTGGTAACTCTGTGAATCTTCCTTCATGATGAAACCTTATTGAAAACAAGTTTGGATATTGATATGTTTCACAAGCATAGAGTAGTATTTCAGTTACAATTACAATATACCAACAAGAAAATTAACAAATGATGTAAATAACAACGTATGACTTTTACCATAAAGTGCTTTTGTATCTACTTTTTCTCCATCTGGTCTTATGTACCATAAACTGATATTCATTGTCATGGTTAATGGTTGTAAAGCATAAGGATGAAAGTGAATTAAGTTTTAAATTTGTAGGATTGAAAATGATGGGTGCAATTATGGTTTTAAGTGGGTGAAATGGGTTTAATTTAGGGCAAAGTTGGGGCAAAGACTTAAAATGACACATTTGTCCTTGTCCTTTTGATATTTACAAATTGGGACCACGACTTAACTGACCATCACTAACGACGTTAGAAGCCAGGGACCAAAATGATGAAAAAGTTTCCCCACAGGGAGGCCGCCTGCAATTAGCCAACCACAGGGACACTTTTTGCAATTTGGGCAAACCACATGGACGATTTTTTCAATTTACTCTTAAAAATATATGCAATAAAGATGGTATATTTGGGTGTGTTTGGTGCGAAGTATTTTGGAGCATTTAAAATTGATGAGCGTTGAACGTTGTGATTTTTAGTGTTCATTTGGCAGATAACAAGTAATTTTATCTTTTTTTTTAAATGCTTATTTTTCAACACTTCATAAAGTAGCATTTAAGAGTGTTGAACATATTATGATTAAACCTATAGTTATGTTACCAAATGTTTTTGTAGAACTGCTACTTCTTACAGCTACTGCTCACTGTTGTTGTTCACTGCTACTGCTCATACTACTGCTAATTTTGCCAAACACCACTGCTATTTTTGCTAAACACACCTCTTATTCATTAAAGGTATGTATATAATAATAAAGTCATTAGGAACACTCGAAATGGGTTTTAGACTTAAAGGGACTCAAAATCACGACCTCCCGTTTTGACAAAACGTCAAATCAAGTATTTTATCAAACGCCTTTAGCCAATGCTTTTCTAAACCTAAGAAACTCATACTTTTCACATAACATCAAGTGAAAGTATTCGTAAGACCATAACCTGTGTTTACATTCTATCGGGTTTACTCCTTTATTGGTCAAACAAAATCAAATATCTCTTTGTGTAAACGCATACTTTCCCCAGTTATGGGATACGCTTTACTTGTGATGCAAAGCACTTAGCTTGTTTGCATCAAGATGATTATTGATTACATCAAGTGGTGGTTAAACACGGTTTATGATATTGTGAATACTTGACGTTGAGATATTTAGACTTATGATTATCCTTTGATTTTCATTTTCAAAACACATCCTATAATCATCATTGTCCAGTCATTTCTTTCTTAATGACAATGTGATTAATACCTTAATTAATCATTGATTGTTATCACCAAATAAACCTTAAAACCATTTCAAAATCCTCCCAGATCTTATCCCCAACATTCTCTAAATATTCCCTTACACACATTATACTTGATTGTAATTTTTGTCTCCCTCACTCTCATATTCTCTTACTTAACCACATCAACATCTTTTTCACTACATTCTCTTCTAACCAACACAATTCAAACACATCGCCACATTCCCTTCCTCTTCTCCATTTGAATTTGAATCATACACACACACACACACACACTCAAACTCCTTTTTAATTTGAAATTTACAAAACTTCTCACACACATTCTCACTCACACTCTCTCTTTCTATAATTCAAATTCAAATCCCTCACACACACAACATCCTTACTTCCCTTACATACTTTTCCAACTCACACTTTCTCTCAACATTCAAACTTCAAATTTGAATCCAAGCTAAAAGCTCCCCATCACAACACTCTCACTTACATACAACTCACCTCTCTAATTCAGCACATGGGATAATTGATCTTCAATTTTGAATTCAAGCCTAAGGCTCCCCATCACATCAAGTCAACTCATCCCATCTCACCTCCAACCCACTTAACCTAACCATGGTTTCTTTCTAACCTAACTTCTCACATACATTTCCCTTTCTTACACAGTTTGAATTTGAAATTCAAATCTTCTCTCTCTCTCTCTCACAACATTCATACTTCCTTTCCGAGCAAAAGAATATTCTCTTGGCATATTCTTCTCTTCTATCTATGCCATATGAGGAATGCCTATAATACCCTTATCCAATTATCCTTCCTCTCTTTCTATCTTTGATAATTGGATAAATACCCCAAACACTCTTATAAACACTTCACAAATGTTTTTATCAAATGGCTATTTAGGTTGGTTGACCTTTAGTATGAGAATAATGGAAATGTCAAAGTGAGAAGCACAATTGGGGGTTTAGCAAGGCCAGTTATTTAAAAGACCAAAATCTCGAAAATTGGTTACGGGATTTTAGCGCTCTAGTACAAGGGCAGCGCGCCAGCCTCGTAAATATTTTTAACAACTTGGGATTTTTGCCTATAAATACCCCACCTTGGCTCTTGTATTCCTCACCGCTTTTCATTCATTCTTTCTCTCAACTTGGGATTGGGACTTGATTTGAACAATCAAACTTATTCATTCAATCTGGTTGTAAGGGAAGCCTTTTCTTGGTGACCAAGCCTAGATCGGCGGAGATCTAGTTATGGTTTGATTCTTCCAGGGGAAGTTCTTTGTGGTCTTAGTGGTCTTTGTGGGAAGTTGAATCACGAGATTCTTTTGGGTGGTTTCCAAAGGCGTAATACTGTTGGGAGTAGCTCTTCTTAGTGAGCATCGATCTTTGTGCATATTGGTGGAGTAAAGTTGTAATAGTTTTGTTAGCCTCGCTTTTTTATAAAGATAACGTCACTTACGTGAATTGGACTAGATGCGTAGTATACTTTGCCCATAGGGACTAGTATTGTTTAAGTAGCAAAGTAGTGGTTTGTTGAGCCTATAAATACCCCTCATGACTCTCCATGAGGGGTGAGGTTAATCATTTAGTTTCTTGTATTGTGTTTCATCAATCAAGTTATCTTTGTTTCTCCTCCATCTCTCTACTTTCTCTCACTAAAAGGATGAAGATGTTCATCTTCTTCCACCAACCTAGACCTCCCAAAAACCACATAAATCACATGTATTTACGGTCCTACAATTGGTATCAGAGCTAGGTTGTTATTTTTAGTGATTTATGTCGGTTTTGTATATGTTTTGAGGCTGTTTTAACCATTTTTTTTTGTCGGAAATTTTTTTTCCTATTATTTTGGTTAACAGTTTTTAAAACTGTGTGTGTATCTTTATTTGTCAAAAAAGGTCATATTATCCATTCTTGTTACATATCTAGTTTGTGTCATATGTCCAAACAAATTTATCTCACTTTTTAGACTTTTTTTGTTACCAAAAGCTGTGAAAATACTGTGGTCAAACATGGTCAAAACGGGTCTAACTTGGTGTCCTTATGATGTTTTTCTGGGTTTCAATGAATCTGGTCGGAAATCAGTCGGAAACGTCGCCGGAAAAAAGTCAACAAAGGGTCAAAACCCTATTTTTACGCCTAAGGAGCCATCTTCAGAGATATTTACGCATAACTGTGAAGTTATGCGTAAGAACAGTCACGCATAAGGTTTTTTACGCATAAGATTATGCTTACGCGTAAGACTTTTCTACGCATAAGAGATCTTGCGCATAAGCAAGGTTTACGCTTAAGAAAGAAATGAAAGATTTACGCATAAGGAAAGTTGTTTACGTGTAAGATGCTACGACTAACTTGGTCTACGCTTAAGGTTTCAAAGAAAAACAGTTACGCGTAAGATTTTTTTTCAAGAAATATCTTATGCGTAAACTGAAAATGGAAGTACGCGTAAACTGTATTTTGACCACGACCAACAATAAATACCATATACCATTTACCAAACCATCATCAGTCCATAAAAATAATTTTAACAAATCTGAAAAACAAGTCCAACGTCCAATCACAATCTATCCTAACTATTATCCTCTTTAAATCAGAAACAATCTCCACTTCTACTAGACTCTATGATTTAAAAGAAAACATCAATTGACCTCATATTTGGTTCGGTTCTAATCTTTACAAGATTTTTTTCTCCGAACCATCCTCATCACAGATTCAAGATGTGGAAGCCAAGCTCCAATTACTATCCGAATCATCAAGAAAAGAATATATAACATTGATGTTATTATTCTTTCCTTAAGTCCGTTCATGGCTTAAAAAGGAAAATGAAAACCCATCTCATTACCTACCTGAGACCATTTTTATGATCTTGAAGCCACTCTTTGAAGACATAACGAATAAAAATCTGAGATTGAAAATTACATGGGTGTGAGTCGTTTGGTTTGATTGAGATTCGGATTTGTTTTAATTGAAGGGAGATGCGATTTGTTGGAAAAAGCAGATTTGTGAGATACGTTTGATGTGGAGTTCTAGGAGATTTGGTGAGAGTATTCAGGGGAGAATTAGTTTGGTGGTAGGCATAATATTGTGACATGTGCTTTAGGGTTAGTGATAAGAAGTATTTTAGGGTTAAAAGGTACTTTTATATCCGGTTGAAAAATTATGAGCGGAGCAGGTGTTAATTCATGGGCCGAATATCTGCTTTGTTTTTTTGGATTGGGCTATATTACTTCTAGGGATGATGGATTGGGTTTAATATTCGAATGGGCTGATGTATTTGGAACAAGATTTGGGATGTTTGAATGGACTAATTTATTGATATTCACGTTTTCAACTCAAAATGGATGAAAAAGAAAAAATTGTTATCCAATTTTTCACCTAAAAAGGAATTATTGGATACAAGTTTTTAAGAAGTGGTATTTTGGTCGGATAAATTTCACGGAGGATACACTATTCACGGTTTGAGCGAAGATTTGAAAAAATGATCACGGGGTTTTTGTATGATATTATTGACGAGAAATTAAAGTGACGTTACACGGGTGTACTTCTTTATCGTTGAGACGTTGGTTGGTTGGTTGCATGTCTCAACATAACTTGTTGGGGTATTACTATCACTTTAAGTGATTTTGAATTGACAATCTGGTAATAACTGATGTAAGGAGTTACGTTGTAGTGCTCACAGTGTATAACCATTACCTTAAGGAGTTACGTTGTAGTGCTCAGTGTCACACGACATTGTGGATTGTTCAAAAATTTAGAACAAGCAGTAAGTCACAAAGTTGGGATGTTTACTTCCTTTTCAAGTTAGTCGTATCGGGTTTTCTCCATATGTGGTCATTACTATTAGCCGGTGAATTCAAAGAAGGTTCGTTTTCAGGTTGGTTTGAAAGAATTATTGAGAGTATTTTTGCGACATATTCTCACGAAAATTTGCTTAAACAAGACAAGGTTTAATATTGCATCAAGAAAAAGGTAATACGGCATGTACGCAACATTATGATGATTCCGATAGCTCGCAACCATCAGGAGGGAGAAATTGGTGTTACATCTTCTGTAATTGGATTGACGAAGGGAATTGTGCTTAAGACCGAAGAAGGAGAAGTAGTGTGTGTACATCAGGGGTTTTTACCAACTTGGATGCAATACTGAGTGAGTTATGTTGTTATGATGTTCCCAGAACGACAACCATTGTGCTACAATCAAGAGTCTACTTTCTCCGCTGCGTGTTGGAAGAGAGGTGTCGGTTCAGGGGGGAGCATAGAAAGAAATAAGGCTCACTAGTTAGGAGGGAGTAATAACCTAACTAGACCGTTACAGTTGAAGTTCAGAGCTACAAGGATTTGTGCCGTCAGCGCCAAAGATCAAATGCCGAGATCGTCGGAAGGGAGAACTTCAAGTTTGCCTCAGTATCTAGACTCTGCGCTTCAACAAAGTCAACATTGTTCATTACTATTGTAATTTACTTTGTTTTGTATTTATAGGTCTCATTGTAACCATTCACGTGTGACGATATCTTGGACGAAGATTGTTAGCCTCGCTTTTTTATAAAGATAACGTCACTTACGTGAATTGGACTAGATGCGTAGTATACTTTGCCCATAGGGACTAGTATTGTTTAAGTGGCAAAGTAGTGGTTTGTTGAGCCTATAAATACCCCTCATGACTCTCCATGAGGGGTGAGGTTAATCATTTAGTTTCTTGTATTGTGTTTCATCAATCAAGTTATCTTTGTTTCTCCTCCCTCTCTCTACTTTCTCTCACTAAAAGGATGAAGATGTTCATCTTCTTCCACCAACCTAGACCTCCCAAAACCACATAAATCACATGTATTTACGGTCCTACAAGTTTATAGTCCATCGAAAGGGTTATACTTATCCCTAGTCACTTCCACATTGATATTCCTAAGTTTTTTAACTCGTACCATCTGAGTCGCTGAAATAAAACATACTTAGGATTTTTGACTTTTCAGGTTTAAGAAAAACTTTCAAATTCAAGAGCTGCTAAGTCTCCTTTTAGGTTCAGCGACTTTAAAATAGACTATTCTAAGTAAATTAGAGATTGTTTGATCTATCTTTACAGCCAACAGTCTCCTGCCATTTAGAATTTGGAATAGCCTAATATGAATAGTTGTAAGTGAGCACAAAGGCTTCTTCTTACAACTATGTTACAGCAACGAATAATGATGAGGACAATGAGTCTGGATTCTTTGTTGTTGGTATCTTCAGGTGAGGTTTCAGAACGATCAGGGGTGGGCTTGATTTACTTGATGCCCCATAATGAACTTGATGTATATCCTTGAAGAAATCTTCTCATCTTCGGTTGCTTCTTTCTTCGATTTACATCTGTTGCTCCCATTCGCCCTTATGTATCATGCTTCTTTCTCTCCCTTGGTAGCTCCTAAGAGTAACCATAACTACACTTATAGCTTGTGTGTCTTAATACACATATTTTTGCAAGAGCCTTTGATCAGAAGTTTTCAAGATGAAAAGATTTACTCATTCACTTCTGACCAAAGGTTTATGCAATGAAGTTGTTCTTTGAAGTGTTGTTAAGTGGAGATTAAGAGGAAGCATTTTGAGCTTATTGTTATACGAAAGAGTATGTAGGTACTTAATCGTATATACAATAGGTAAAACGAAGATATGATGAGAGCTGATTTGAATGGGGTATTTGTTAAGGATCGAGTTTGAATTGTGTATGCCAATGTTCAAACCCATTTGGTATTATTAGTCGTCATTCAAGAACAGATCTAGATCATGGGAGTGATCCACCCGCTCTGATACCACTTGTTGGTCCCGATATTTTTGTGCAACATCATGAAATGTATGAACAAAAGTTTGAGCAAATGAATATAACCGATGTTCATTTGAATAAGAGCATGTTTACACAATCTTGACCTAAGTCAACTAATAATACCCATTTGTACATCACGATTGTATCAGTCTCACTTAGAGGTTAAGGTGTAGGCTTTACGAGGGATAGTAGTAGAATACTATCCCTGGTAATGACAAATGTTACTCTTCAAGTTATGAAGAGGAAGATTCCACTTAGAAGATGAGGAAGTTTCTAGTGGTGGAATCGATTGCTTATCACTACTACTAACCTCTCTTTATATACTAGGGAGATACAATGTTAATTGTTACAAGAGAATAGTGATATCTAAACTAGAAGCAAACTGGAAGTAAGGTTCATGTGCACTTGTGTTGCTAGGGTTGCTTTACTATGTTGACATCTTATGCAAGTTGCTTTCCCTGCTCTCGATGAGTCCTTATCTTCCCACGGTTTTTCCCACTTTGCTTGATCTCAAATTACTCCCGCCTAAGCGTGTCTGAGAACTTCAGCCAGATCCTTTGACATACTTGAACAAGTATCTTTAAGTATACTCTGAGTGTGTCTGATAGATGTAGTTTGGTAAGGCTGCATGGTTCTTCTGAATGGCTTAAGTTGATAAGTCTTTCAGAGCCCTAGAGACATTTGTCAGTCCTCCAAGACTCTGGTTGTTTGTATTCTTATTGTACTTTGCTGGCTGACTCCGCATCAGGATACATAATATTCTTTCAGTTTTAGTATTTGAATTTCACAAAGCTATATTGTATTCCCAAGAAGTATACAACATATCTGAGTAGTTTATAATCTGATATGTGAAGATACTCAGAGAGTTCTTTTGGTCAGACCCACTGTTCTTTGTAACAGCATTTGATTATATCAAATGGTTTTTGGACTTTAACTCTTCTGAGTCTTGCTCGCTGAGGTGTATACATTTGCGAGATAGCTGATAGTGATCAGCAGTGCTGATCTTTGTCAAGGAGTAAACTTTTGCTCATAGTTTACAGTTTGATAGTAAAGTAGTATTTGTTCATACATTTGTGAGATATCCATAAGATGTTCAGTGTGATTGTAAAGTAGTATTCGTTGTGTTGTACGAACCGATATAAGCCGATGATGTTGTCGCTCTATTTATCGATCTTATGAACCGAAATTTTCCCCCTAAATGTATTCGAATGTGTTGTAATGGAATTTTATGCAATACCATTGTGGTTATTGCTCCTGCGTTAAATCCATCTCCATTAGGTTCTGTATTTATATCATCATAAACCTATACACATGATAGACAAGATCTGCACTACACATGTATAGTATGACATAATTAAAACTTCGATCGACATGTTGTACATGTCAAAACTGTAGTTATTCTCATAATGACTCTCGTACATATATAGAGAACTCATTTTCGTGTTTATTATGGTTGAAGGACACTGTTTCCGGACAAGTAAAACGCGAACACAACTGACATTTAGAAACTCGTTACAGAACGGGTTACCACTGAAATCGCAGGCTACATGACCAACCACCACAACGACTGTACCAAACAAAGGGCTAGGGAAGAGACTAACCGAGAAGAGCTCACAACACGTGATTGCTCTTATCAAGAATGTTTAAGCTGTAAGCCCTTAACCTTCGAGGGAACCGAAGGAGCCATAGGTTTGGCACAATGGTTTGAAAAACTGGACTCAATCTTCAGCGAAAAGTTTTGTGCAGACAACTGCAAGATCAAGTTTGCTACTTGCACATTCCAGCGTCAAGCACTCACATGGTGGAACGCTTATGTCCACTCAGTATGAGTCGACATCGCATGCACTCTTCAGTGGGACACCCTGAAGAAAATGATGATTGCTGAATATTGCTCAAGAAGTGAAATGCGAGCAATGGAACGAGAATTATGGGGGCTAACTATGACAGGAAATGACCTTGAGGGATACACCAACAGCTTTCGCGAGTTGACCCAACTGTACCCTGACATGGTGAAGCCCGAGGAAAAGAAGCTTGAAGCGTGGGATTGGGGACTCTCACCAGAGATACGGAGGAATATCGTTTCTTTCACACCCGGGTCTACCAGAAGAGCTATCCATTCAGTCCCTAGGGTAACGGGACAACTGAACCTAGGAAAGACGATAGGAAACAGTGGTAACAATAAGAGAAACTGGAAGTATGATGGTACAGTGAGACGAGTTCAACAACCGAACAGGCGCCAAGGGATGGACCACATTGGAGCTACTGGCACTGGAGAGAAAAAGGGATATGTCGGGACACTACCCAAGTGTTACACTTGCCGATATCATCACAAGGGAGCATGCCCCAAGAGACCAGGGCATGACCTGAGAAAATTTAAAGATTCTCACCAGGCGATCCCAACGTACCACGGATGGGGAATGAAAGGTTACACTAGGAAAGTGTATCCAAGGGGAAATAAGTAACCCAAAGGAAGGACTTACCAAAATCTCTACTAAAAGGAAGAAAGGAGACTTGTCTAGACTGCAATGATCACACAAGAAGATACGAAGTGGACTAGAGACAATCCTCAATAAAATCTAGTTTCATGTTCTATTTCCTATAAATCTATTCTAAGTACCTTCTTATGTAACTTCATGTACTAAGTATCCTTGTTCAAGGAATCTGTTATCCTTTAATATTATCGTGCTATTTCATCGTTTACTCTCTTCGTTATTATTTCATTGCTCCACAGAGACTTCCAACCACTTGACCATTGTTTGAAACTTCCTGAGCTAAGAAAAGTTCACCCTAAGGATTCAATTGACTGCACACAAACACTTAATGGCATCACGAATTTGCAAACCATTTTACTAATAATTACTTCACTAAAAACAGGAATTTTGGTATCGGGGTGAGTCATTTTTTTACTCAACGTGAAATCCTTAAGACGATGTAAGTCCAAAGGATAAGCATAAACTATTTTTAAATAATTAAAATGTTTATTGCCACAAAATGTCATGAGTCATTTTACAAAAACTTTGCCATTCAATTTACTCAGAAAACTCTAAAAAATAAAGCAAAACTATACCCAACTCTACATTACCCGTCCTCGACTTTACATAGCCTGATCACCTATGTATAATCCAGGAGGGGACATGTTACGGACGGAATAGTAAATTTTCAAAACTAAAGTTATGCCTTTTCTAGATAAAGTTCTAACGTACGACAATTGGCTCCCAAACATCAAACTTGAAAAAAAATAGAGAAAACAAAACTACTTTGCACCTCATCATAGGCACAATCAAACACTTACTATTCACGCCACTTCTCCGACAATGATTAGGAAACCATATCAGAACTTAAGATGTCACAGTAATCGAGTATTCTATTCTGACTTGAAATTCCAGTAGCGTCACTAGACCAAACACAGAAGAATACTGACTTATACAGGTGGTGTAGGACGACACTAACAAAAACTTATGAAACAGGGTATGTAGTACACACAGTATGGCCCTACATGAATATAGTAAAGACCTGGTCGTTACCGCGACATTTCACAAAGATTTGGAGATATCATAAAACAAGCCAAAATGTAGTAGCACTTGTTGCTCCACAACTTAGAAAAACATAAGGAACACCGCACGACACACGACTTGAGATTTGAATCCGCAACCGGGAACTAGAAATCCTATCTTAATAACGCAAAGTGTATATTGTACACCTTACCTTCCATTCTTAATGTACGCTTGATAAAACGTAAATGCTCAGTGATTACGGCTGAGAGATTCATTATCACTCAAGCAAAGCAAACGTAGTTTCCAATACTCTAAGCACGGAAAAGCGACCTGAATATCTTAAGATCAGATTAGGGGGATGGAAATTAGTGCAATACTACTATCAAAACCCTTGAGACTCCAGTCGAATCTATCAAGATAGAGGATCGACCAAGAAAGGAATCTACAGTAAACCAAAATTTTGACATGTAGAGAGACCAGATCAACTAATGCCGTTCACGGACAGAAGTTAGGGTCCCACCTTTGAGAGGGACATAAAACCTGTCATGCACAAATCTTACAAAAGTCAAGAACTCCATTCACCTAGAATCCAAAAAGATGTATCTTGATTGGTAAAATCCATACTAGTGACCAAACAAGAAGACTGACATTACAAATTATGTCATATGGTGCTTAACCTACTCGAAGGTTGAAGCTGAACACCAAAAGCCTTCAGGTCTACTAGTATGACTAGAAATTTCCGAACAGAAGTGGAAACGCGTAATCCTAAACATCATTTCCAAGCTATTGGAGGCATTAAATGATTTTGACACAATCTAGGTAATCATTAATTGTCTCTTAAATTCAACCATTTTCCTACCTAGGAAGACGATAGTATAAACAAACTCGTACGTTTATACGTAGAATTAATCATAACACGACTTGGTATTTCGATTTCTGTAGAGATAACAGATTTTCTCACACCTTTGAAGTACCCTTTAGAACATCGTTAGTGACAACTCTGATATGAGCACCGCCTACATGTATGGCAGAATAAAAGATCGTGTATGACTGACTTCTAAAACGGTTGAGATAGACACTGATGCGAAGTATTCGGGGTCGAGAAAACCTCCTTTTCTACGAGCAAGCTTTTCAACCCTCTAGGCAGTGAACCTAATCGTTGTAGTGTAGTATGCGGTAAGCCTTGGGGATTGATGTTGTTCTCTAGGGGAATAAGAATGCTAGAAAGAAATTTATGACGAGAAGGTGGGCTTGAGGATGATTCTTTTTTATGTTTTTTAAAAAGCAAGGGTAAAATCTCGGGGAAAATGATTGGGGGTGGTACTTCTACCGGTTTCTCTACTTCTACTAATTATCTAATTCCTATGGATAGCTATGTTTAATTGAAGTGTGCTCGTATGGTGATGAAAGATGTGTTCACTTAGATACTATTACTCCCTAGTTATCTTTTATTGGTCGGTTGAATTGTCACGTCCTTTATCTTAACGCGTTGTATTTCTATTAGTCGTAGGGTGTACGTATTCCCTAGTTCTATGAGGTTATCTCTCCTATAGGATTCACGGGATCGGCAAGCCAAGCCTATTTACTCCGAGCACCCTATCGTCTTCAAGCATACTCACGCAATAAATACAACGAAAGCCTAGTTGCACTCCTAAGCCTATATCAATTAAGACAAAAAACAACCTAACAACAATCAATAACTAGGTTTCATAGATCTAAGCAAACACACATGTTAATACAAATAAGCCGTAAAAATGTTTATTCATATTTTACGATCTTTTAATGTTTTGTCGATAACAAACGTAAAATCATTTTAACGAAACAAATAAAATACGTAATTAGTTTGAGCCAATAGTTCTTTAACACACTTACGTTTTCACATAAAACACTAAAACAAGTATAAGTGATTTTATGATTTAGTAATGTATATGTACAACAACTAGTGTTTACATATTGGGCAAAATATATACACAACTAGTATATATTATATAAATGGGTAAAAACTACAACCCATGGAAAATATCCATAACCCATGGTATTAACCCATACCCATTTGACTAGGTACATTGCACTCATGAGATACATTGTATCTAATAAGAAACCCATGGATCAACCCATAAACCATGACCCATGACCCATAACCAAAATACCCATGGGCAAAGAGGAGCGTCCCACGGATCTCTAGCTTTACGCTAGACGGATCCCTTGTGGGAGGGATCCGGGGAACACTAAGCATTTCTCCTCTATAAATAGTGAGCCATTTCTTCCTTTTGGTTTGCCACTCTTACACATACTTTCCCCAAGTATTGTAACTCTCTAACCACTGATCCTAAGGTATCTTTCTATGTAGTTTGTCTTTTGTTTTTGTGTGATTCTCTAGGTTCCTCTTAAAGGCAAGATCACCACTTCTTGAAGTCGAGCAAGCTCAATTCCATGAGTTGCCATGCTTCGTCATCATCAAGATAATTGAGGTTCTCTTATTGATAGTTCTTTCTTCCTCCGTAGATGTGTTGTGTTGAAGGCATTAGTGAAGGATGCCGAAAGAGTCAAGACAAGAGCATTAGTGAAAGGTGCTTAACGTCCGTGTCAAAAGCATTAGTGAAGAATGCTAAAGGTGTCAAGACGAAGGCATTAGTGAAAGGTGCCAAGCGTTGTGTCAAAGACATTAGTGAAGAATGCCTAGGAATCAAGTCAATTGGCATTAGTGAAGAATGCCTAGGTTGTATAATCGATGAGGTGCATCGCTATACATATAGTGATTGTCTATATTCAAGGATGTTGATATCCTTGATGGTGTTGTAATAAGGAGTTGGTCTCTTTTGGAATTTGGTGTTGTGTAGTGATCGGGTAGTAGTTCCTCCATTGTAATGGAACTAGGTACTTAGCCTAGTACCTGATAAAGGGTAGGCGACGTTGTGGTAGGTGTGGTTCACATTGGTGTGAAAGAACCCGGTGGATAGCCTAGTACCGGAAAAAGAGTAGGCAACGTTGTGAAGGCTTCTCCGCCATAAGGATTGGTGTCGTGTAGTGATTACAAACTCTCGAGTAGGTGACTCGGGGAGTGGAGTAGGGCAAGGAAGGTGTCCTTGTAGCCGAACCACTATAAATACTCGTGTCGTGGTTATGTGCTTCTTACTCTTTATCTTTCATTATACTTTTATATATCTATCTATCAACGTCCAACATACACATTGAAATAGATTGACATAAGTCGATCTAAATATTTAAAAGGAAGTTTTAAATATGTAAAACTATTCAACCCCCCCTTCTAGTTTTCCACAATTGGTATCAGAGCTTCGTTACCAAGTTTCTTAGAGTATGTTGTACTTTAAAAACTTGATACGATCCGTGTGTGTTTGAAAACTACAAAGAAGGAAATATTTCAAAACATTTTTTTCTCTCTTTCATGTTGGACATTGATAGATCATTCTAACATATTTGTTTCAAGAAATCTTCATGCTAGGATCTCTTCAAAATCTTCATTTCTATTCAAAGAATAATGAAGTCAACCTTCAAGAAAGGATCTAAAAGTAATCACAACCTACTTACTATAAGTACAAAGGATTACTTTAAGAGCTCATGAAGTATTTTTGGTATTATGGCTTCATATGCCAAACCAAGAAGCATAAAGGTATGTTTACTTTTTCATTAGCTAGCTTACATGATTATGTTGATATCATAGTTCTTGTTTGTTTAATGGAGTAATTGCTAGTCTCTCAAAAGTCTTTCTTTCATCACTTTCCCGACTTACTCATCATCGGGAATAGTATTCCTCTTGATTTCGTCAAACTAACGCCGTCGTCACAAATGGATCCTTGATAATTAACTTATCAAATTGCGTCGACCAAAACATCTTTTTATTTGAAACCTCTAAACTATTTTTGTCCCGTAAGCTAGTTTATGGCCTACTTCAAAAATAATGCCAAACAATCCTTTTTCTGTCCACAGTAGCCGGATCCCTATAGTTGTACTAGCCGGATCCCAAATACAAGGGATCCGGGGGAACCGTGGGATAGAACACAACTATACGCATTTGAAAAACATCACTGATCATCTTCCCTCTCCCCACATAACACAAAAACGACTCAAGAACTGATTCCATCCTCATAGGACTCCATACCCTCAAGTATTCTTCTCTAAAACACCATTGTAAGTAACTACACTAACTTGTTCTAATTTTCATCATCCTCATCCTAGGGTTTATGGTTTCACAATTTCTAATCAATTAATTTAATTAAGGTTTTCAAAATTAATCATTAAAATGGGCTTTTAACACAATTAGGATTAGGAGTTCCCATCCGTCGAGGCCTCGTTTTACCTGCCCGGAACTGATTGGTTGCTTGTTGTGACAGCCAAGGTCTGAACATTGTCCCACTTCCTATTGTGTTTACAACATTGTTAATACAAATCAAAACCATAAACCCATCTCAACTAATTTTACCTAATTGGAATATTTGTTTCTAGGACCAACCAAGCCTAAAGCCACTCAACAAGACCATCATGATACCGTCCATTACCTCACCCATTACTATCGAAAAGATGGATTATCAAAAATCGACCGAAAAGTCTTCAAAAGACTCGAAAAATGACTTATCCACGAAGCTCGTGTAGTCAAGGAATGTTTCCTTGAAAATACCGACATTCGTCAAATCTTCTCGGCAATCAACTTTGATTGTCTTCTTGACATAGATGAACAAATTTGTCCGGTTTTCATTTTTGAATATTACAAAAGCATTAGGATCATTCGAAACGCCGATGAAAGCATTTCAATCGCCTTCATCATCAACAAACAAAACTTCACGCTACCTCTCAACACATTCGCTCAAATTCTTCGCATTCCTTGTGAAGGAATTTGTATGTACTCTCAAGATTGGGCGATATCTTGTCAATCCTTTGCTCTTGATCCCAACCCAATATACCATACTCCTCTTGATGAACCCGAAACCATCCGAGACACCATTTTCAAAGTAAGAGCCGACCAATCCCGTCTCAACCGAAACAAGAAGCTCATTCACCGTGATCCCTTTCAAATGGAACTTTTTGAAATGCACTCCATCTTTAGAAAATGGGAAGAAATTCTTAGGGAAAACGTCATTAGCCTAGTTGGGAACAAGGATCATCCAAATGCATGTATTGGACAAATGATCTATTGTCTTATCTACCAAAAGCCATTTAATCTCGCCTATTACATGGTGAAGAGAATGGTCGGGGTATTCAAAGTTTCCAACATGGTACTTTCATATGGTATGCTCCTAACACGACTTTGTAAGTATGTTAGTGCATTGCTACCATCTCCTATCAACGATGATCATTTCTTTGTTGATCACGTCATGGTACCTCTTACCAAACAACCCCCTAAACGGTTCACGGTCAATGGAAGAAAACCTAAAGCTCTCTCGGATTCCTCGGATGGTGAAGTAGAAGAAGATGAAGAAGAAGAAGATGCCGACCCCATAGCTAACATCGAATTGGAACCCTTTGATTACTATCGACAACTTCCAACTATCCCAAACGAGACCGCGGAATTCAAACAATTGAGGGGTATGATTCAAAACCTAGCTTATCACTTCACAAAGTCGGGAAAGAGGAAAAGAAAGGATTCACGAAAGAGACTATAGGATTATGTTTAATTTGAGACATTTTAATATGTGAATGACTATGTTTTGGCACTCTTGTTTGTGTTAACTTGGATATTGTTGTTTCTATCATTATCTATGAGATGTTTTATGTGATGACATGTTTATATCTTTGTTTGGTTTAATGGTTATTAGTGTATATTGCTAGGTGCAAAATCTGCACTTGATTCTGTGATGATTCTGATCTGTAGATGTTGGATCCCTAGGATTAACCTAGACGGATCCCTCCCTTGAGGGAACCGTGGGATCCGTGACAACAGATCAGCAATACAGTATCCCATACAGCAAAATAGCTTACTAGATCACTTCACACTAGCCAAACATAAGATTTTAGAACTCAACTAAGTCTTCTTCAAAGATGAGAAAGCCTTAAGCCCACTCATAGCTTACATAAGATCTTATTCAAAGTCTCTTTTGATTTATCAACTCATCAAAACTCACCATATTTCTGCCTCAATACTCACAAATTGCCTTTCATTCTTCAAAACACTTAGATGTACATATTGAAAAAATTTAGGAAATTGTTTCTAGTCATCTTTATCTCAAAACGGGTCAAAAATTAGTTTTTCAATTATTTTGATCTTTGAGGATTTTTCAAACTCCATCTCAAGCTAACATCTGATCTCTAGGATCATTTATTATGACTTGACACCATCAAAACTCTTAGTGTCATCCTTGAACATCCATTGGTAGTCATTTAGTCTCATCTTCCTTCCACAAAAAGCAATCATTTGCTATATCACTCATTGCTGAGAAGATCGTTTATAAGCCCTCTAGGGATAACAATAACAACGATTATAATGCACAGTGGAATAAGAAAACATCGTTTGTTATTATTAACAAAGTTCTTCGTCACCATCTCCTCTACTAAACACTTTACAAAACTTTTTCAGTTTCTGTAGCAGACTTCGACAGCTTATAACTTTTGATTGAGAACTCTAATTGACAATCCCTCCGGTGAAACGTTAGAAGGATATACGGAGATGCACCAGAAAAAATTGTAGCTCGATCCAACGGTTCAAGAAAAAGTTATGCCCTCTTGAAAACAGTGCTGCAGAAGTATTACGAAAATTGTTGAAATTCGATTTTCTCCTTCCTTTTTCGCCAAGAAACCTTTTGAATCCCTAGTTAACGAGCTCCCCGAGCTCTGATACCAATTGTGGAGTTTGATAGAACTCCTTGAGATCGTTTTGAGCCTTAGGGTTTAACAATAACAATGACGATGCGCAGCGGATAAATCAGAACATAATTGTTATTGACACAAGGTTTCATTCACCATTAACTAACTAACTAACTATAACAAGAATCAAAGACTTGATCTTGGAGGTTAACTAACACTAACTAACCTAGTCTAGGCGTTTACAATAAACCATATGCCCTAGGTTACACACACACACACCTTTAGTCGACTACATTATGGAAGACATGTATATATAACCTACACCCCATGTCCTCTTTATATACTAGAGGATTAGGGTTTACAAATCTCTACTAAGGACTAAATAATGAATCTTCTTTTGCAAGCAAGTCCTTCCATCTTTTTTTAGATTTCTTTCTTGTCACTTTAAGTCCTTGATGTTTCATTCTTTATTGTTTTGTATCATTAAATCAATAAACCCAACAATCTTCCCCTATTTGATGATGACAAAACAAATACGATTCTTGTACGAACTTCCCTAGACGAAGTAGCAGAAGTTGAGATAATTAAATCTCACGATGAATGAAACACTCTTGTCTTCCTTGTCTTCCCCTTAATCAATGACACGCCACTCCAACATCTCTTCCCCTTTTTGTTATCAACAAATAGGAAATATAAACAGTAGAAACTTCCCCTTGAGTGGTGCATGAACATCAAATGATTCTTCAAATCTGTCAGCTCCTTGTAATGATCACTTGTGAAGAAAACCAAATATAACAAACTTGATAAAGAAGTAGAATAACCCAAACTTGTGTCTTATGTCTTGTTTATCCACGTGACTCCAAACTTATACTAACACCATATAAGTAGACCGCAATCTCTTGACAAAATCCTCATCTTCAATGAGACACTGAGCACTACAATGTAACTCTTTTAAGTGATAGTTAACTAGGTCTTCATCCATCCACCCCTTGACCTATGAAAACTAGATTTTGCAAGTCTTCGTCAACATCCTTTAAGCACGAACAAGTTATCTCCAAAGTGTAACACCCACTTTGAGATATGATAAGAGCACAAATCTGTGTTACTCAACTACAATATCAAATAGGTTATGATCAATCATCTTCGTAATCACCTATTCAATAAATCTCCAAAATGAGCTTTTTAAATCCTTTTAAGAACAAATTAACCAAAAATCATGTGTGTATGAACCAACTCTTCTGTGTGTGTAAACCATCCAAACTCATGTGGAAAATACGAACAATAGTCAAATATATGTCGGACCACTTGTTATTATCGTATCCACCATCTTGAAAACAAACATTATCTCATGATTTGTAGACAACCTCATGAACACATACAAACAAATTAACATGCTCATCAATAATATCATCCTTAAATTCCATGAGCATTATTAATTTATTGTCAACCAATCTCATCAAAATCTTATACACAAACTTATTTCTTAAATCAACGCATGGCTACTGACTTTTGATACACCTTTCCTGAACCAAACTTGGAGTCAACAATATCATGCTATAAAAAGCCCACACCAATCAATATCCTGCCGTCCTCGCCAACAGCTTCAAACGTACTAGTACCATAAATATGATCACAAAGACCAACTTCCAATCATGATGTTGATCAATCCACTAAATAATATGAGGTTATCTACTTAGAATATCCACCAATATGTAAAATCCCATGCAAACCCACTTGGTAGTATCAAATATTACTTGACCAATCACAAAGATTCAATAGTAAATATCAAATAGCACCAATTAGATTAAAATTTCCAACAACAGTATACAACTTCCAGCAGCAGATATATCTCAATTGTAGCAGTAGCAGTGGGAAGTAACAAGCAGCATAATTCATAACTAGCAGTGGTAACGATGGAAATTTAAAGCTAGCAGTGGAACGAGATAAGCCTAGCAGTGGTTACGAAAAACATTAGCAGTGGATACTCAAATCGTAGCAGTGGTTAAGAGCGAACACTACCAGTGGCTTCGAGATAACTTGCAGTGGTTTCGTAGCAGTGGTTACCAAGAAACATAAACTCATACCAATCGAACAACACAACCAGTGGAAACAATCATGTTACTTGTCGAGAGCAGTAGTACGTAGAAAGATTCGAGAGTAGTTGTAGGTAATAACATGTGTCCTCGTTTCGAACTCAAAACTCATACTTAGGGTTACAAAGTAAACCCTAATCTGACCCATAGTGAAATTCGAAAGTAGCCGCAGATACAACCATGAGACACAGCAGCAGTTACGTTTGAATACTTCCACAAGAGCAGCACATCAGTTTGATAACACGCAACAGTAATGGACCCTCTTGTGTTGATTAAATATGAATCTAGATCACATGCACTCGTACCAATGTGAAATCAATAGGGCAATAGAATTAACTTTCAATCACTTCTTCAAACGTAGCAGTAATAATAAGAACTAAATTAATATTGACCATGAGGAGTCAAAAGTATCATGCTTCTTTCTTTGACATAGGGTTAGGGCAAGAATTTAAATTGATTCCCATGTTGAATAAACCATAAGAATAAAAAAATTATGAAAACAATACCTCAAAAACCCTAAAATTCGACTTTTAAAAACTCCCTCTGCAGCCAACTTCGACAGCATGTAACTTTTGCATAAAATCTCAGATCGACGATCCCTCTGGTGAAAAGTTAGATGAATATATAGAGAACGTCCACCTAAAATTTCGTCACGATCCAACAGTTAAAGAAAAAGTTATGATCGTTACAAAACAGTGCTGCAGAAACTTATACGAAAAATTCCAGATTCGAATTTTATCTTCTTTTCGCCATTCTTCGACCAATAAAACCTTGCGAATCCCTAGGTAACGAGCTCCCCAATCTCTGATACCAATTGTGGAGTTTGTTAAAACTCCTTGAGATCGTTTTGAGCCTTAGGGTTTAACAATAACATAAACATACGCAGCGGAATAATAAAGAACAATTATGTTATTGACACAAGGTTTCATTCACAATCACATCTAATTATATTAATAACGTTTTATCTAAACTATAACAAGGATCAAAGACTTGATCTTGGAGGTTAACTAACACTAACTAACCTATACGTTTATAGGAACACGTATAGATAACTAAACTACTAACTAAACTAATAACCTAGGCGTTTATAATAAACTACACGCCCTAGGTTACACACACACCCCTTTAACAGACTACATTATGGAAGACATGTATATATAACCTACACCCCATGTCCTCTTTATATACTAGAGGATTAGGGTTTACAAATCTCTACTAAGGACTAAATAATAAATCTTTTTTTGCAAGCAAGTCCTTCCATCTTTTTGTAGGTTTTTTTCTTGTCACTTTAAGTCCTTGATGTTTCATTCTTTATTGTTTTATATCATTAAATCAATAAACCCAACAATTGGAAAATTCCTGGACAGTTTCAAAACAGTGCTGCAGAAACTTATACGAAAAATTACGGATTCGAATTTTATCTTCTTTTCGCCATTCTTGAACCAATAAAACCTTGCGAATCCCTAGGTAACGAGCTCCCCAAGCTCTGATACCAATTGTGGAAACTAAAAACGTGATGAATATAGTTTCTTGATCGTTTGTAAGCTCTAGGGGATAACAATAATAAAGACAAACATGAATGCACAGCGGAATAATAAGAACATCAATGTTATTGTTAAAGGTTTCTCGTCATCATCTAAACACTCTAATACTAATCGACTACTAAATAATATTCGACTAAATACTATTCTAGTCGACTAAATACTAACTAACTATCCTAGGCGTTTATACTTTACTCCTAGGCTAAACACACACACCTTTGGTGTTCACATCTTGACACACTAAAAACCTAATTCCCTGCCTCTCTTTATATACTAGAGAGTCTAGGGTTACAATTGACTACTAGGAACTAAATAATAAAGTCTTTTTTTAACAAGTAAGTCCCTTATCTTTCTTTGTCTTCATAAGTTCTATCTGCTATTCCTGGACAACCTAAACCACCTAAGCCTACCTTGCCAGCAGCTACAAAAAGAAATCAAGAGAAGGCTCTCAACATACTGCTATCTGCTATTCCTGATGGTCACTTACTAAAGTTCCATGATGCTAAGGATGCAAAACAACTATGGGCTGCTCTCAAGACAAGATTTGGAGGTAATGATGCTTCCAAGAAGATGCATAGAAATCTGTTGAAGCAACATTTTGAAACATTCATTGTTGGTGAAAGAGAAGGTCTTGATGTTGCCTATGACAGATTCCAAAATCTTCTTAGTAAGCTAGAATTATACAAAGCACATGTATCTGTTGAAGATGCAAACCTGAAGTTCTTAAGAAGTTTGCCATCCACATGGCATGTGATTGCTACTATGATCAGAGGACAATCTGGTTTGGACACTATGGACTTTGATGATCTCTACAACCATTTAAAGGTATATGAGCATGAGATGAATGGCCAAACAAGTTCAAAATCTCACAGGATTGCTTTTGTGTCTTCTGAAAAGAGAAGCAGTACTTCCACTAAAAGTACTGCTTATCCTGCTCAAAGTACTGTTGGTGATAAATAGCATATTTACACAACCATGACTACCCCTACCTCATCACCAATAAACACCATCCACTCTGATGAAGTTGGCTGCTGAAGGAGGTTTTCAAAATCGATTTTCAGGTTTTTAGGGTTTTCATTATGTTGAGTGTGCATTAAAGGGTACTATCAAACCCTAATTCAATGAGCTTTTAATGATCACTATTTTTGGAGTATGGTTTGCTTATTTGTGGTTGTCAAAACCCTAAATTGCTCAAAGTACTGCTGTTTATCCTTGAAAGTACTGCTCGTCCTTGAAAGCACTGCTCATGGGGATTTAATTATTTAATTGGCGATCATGAGTACAAGCATCATTATGGGAGCTGGTAAGATAAAAGATATACACACACAGCAGATTGGGTTTGATTTATTGGAGGTTTATCTACGAATACGTAAAGGAATAAAAGTACTGCTGGTCCCAATAGGTACTGCTCGTTATCCAGTGAAAAGCTACGGTTTAGGTTTTACAGCGTTGGGATTTGTTCAGGATATCATATATGTTAGTACTGTTTGTAGTATGTAAGTACTGCTCCATGACAGAATACTTGGTACTGTGGTCCCATTCTTAAAACACAGGTTTAGTTAGTACTGCTTGTCACGATTAGCAGTTACTATTGTGGTCCCATTAGTGGCTTGGTACTATGGCCTCTTACGTTTGATTGTGTTCACATGGGACAACTATGATGATATTTTAATAAGAAAGTTATCAAGCACATGGAACGGTGGTGCTTTGATTATTTTATATTGCATGCGCTTTGGGATAATACTGTTCTCATAATGTTACTATTGTTGATACACTATTACACTCTATTGGTTGTGATAATATTGAGAGTCGAATGTGTCTAAAGAGGAGACGCAAAGGAGTTAAGTAGTGGTCGTGGGTACTGGTCTTGTGTTTATGTATTAGTATTGCTCTTCGAAGATTAATACTGTTACAATATGTTGACTACTGCTTGCACGATTAAGCTAAGTACTGATCTTTGTCAAAGTACTGCTCCTTGTCAATGTGCTACTCATTGTGATGGTTTATGCTATACTGAACGAGTGTTTCTACTGCTGATTTTTTGGAAGTTTGTACTGTTAAGGTAGTTCATTCCTAATGCTCGTTCTTGACGTTTGTATGACGGGTTATTGAAGAGATATTGGTGGTTGAGTTTGATGTCAAGAAAACATATATAGTGTACATTGAAAAAGGTTAAGCAGAAAGGTTGCTATGAAATACATGGGACAGTGGATAGATCATCATAGGTTGGTGAACTTAGCTTTGTTTTTAGCAATTGGTTAAGGTTAAAAGTGGTTTATGAAGACTGATTATAATATTAGTTGGTGCCTGATCAAGAATTTGACAAAAGTTAATTAGTGTTGCTGATTTGAGACAGTTTAGCAACAGTTTAGTCACAGAAAAAAGCGTCACTAACAGATTTGGGAGGAAGGAGAATACAACATAGTGACAGATTAGCGACAGTTTAGTGACAGAAAAAGTGTTGCTAATAGGCTTGTTTTCGACTTGAGGGGAAGTCGAGCGTGATATTTGTTATGGATTTTTGGTGACACACACATGAGGTTATTTGTATACACACATACGATGATTGGAAACATTGGTAAACCTTTGAACTATTCTTCATGTTACTACTACTTGGTTTCAAATGCGATTATAGTCATCTTTATTAGTATTTTAGGAGGTACTATGTTCTTCATGGCTGGAACTACAACGTATTTGTGATCATGGTGGTTAGTTATTCGAAAAGTTCTTATGGTTATTTACATGCATCATTCGATGGGAAGATTTTTACTACTACTTGTTGGTATTTATACTCCTGGTTCAGATTTCTTTTGCCTTAATTTCATTTTTAGCAAGATTTTTGGTGATCTTCATGGCGGGTATCTTGAGGCATTAGAAGGATGGATTAGTTGTATGATATTGGTTCGTTGTGGTTGAAATCAAAGTTGCTTCTACTTAGCTTCTCCTAGTGGATTATGACAAAAAGGGGAAGAAAGGCGACAAAGACGGTTTGCAACTTGAAGATTCTTGGTGATTGCATGTTTAAGGGGAAGTTCTTATCTTTCATGACATCTTAACTTCAGGGGAAGTTCGTGCTTATTTGGTTTTGTCATTATCAACTAGGGGAAGATTGCTAGGTATTATATTTGAGTTGATTATGACAAAATATGAAAGATGAAGAACTTATGAAGACAAAGAAAGACAAGGGACTTACTTGTTAAAAAAAGACTTTATTATTTAGTCCCTAGTAGTCAATTGTAACCCTAGACTCTCTAGTATATAAAGAGAGGCAGGGAATTAGGTTTTTCAGTGTGTCAAGATGTGAACACCAAAGGTGTGTGTGTTTAGCCTAGGCGTAAAGTATAAACTCCTAGGATAGTTAGTTAGTATTTAGTCGACTAGAATAGTATTTAGTCGAATATTATTTAGTAGTCGATTAGTATTAGAGTGTTTAGATGATGAAGAGAAACCTTTAGCAAGAACATTGATGTTCTTATTATTCCGCTGTGCATTCATGTTTGTCTTTGTTATTGTTATCCCCTAGAGCTTACAAACGATCAAGAAACTATCTTCATCATTTGTCATCTTTAGTAATACATCTTTCAGACATTTTGTCTTATCAACTCAATTATAATTCCTAACAATTGCTCTTGATCATTCAAGTACACCCTCATTTAAGATACTTAGGAGGATTGAAACACTCAAGATGGTTTAGATCTTAGACCTTAGAAACATCACTTTTATCCTTTCATAGCTGCTGAGAGCCGGACCCCTAGGATTAGCCTAGACGGATCCCTCAAAGGAGGGAACCGTGGGATCCGGGGGACAGATTATGTCAACTCTAGCCAAAACAATCATTTCAAGCTCATGTTGCTAACTTGAACACTCCACCTCATCTTTATTAAATCCCTAGATCAGTGAAACTCTGAACTTGAATCTTGTGCATGTTAATCATCACATTTCCATGAATCTTAATGGCTTAAGTCTTAAATGCACTTGCCAAATTCCTCCTTTTATAAGTCATCTTGATAGAACTTCTTAGTCATCAAACACAACATAATTCTCAGCAATTAGAAACATCCTCCTTATTCATTTCATCATGAGAAAAGCTCCTAGTGCTAACTCATCCACCCAAGAACCACCCAAGAAATTTGCTAGGGTTTTCCTCAACCAAATCATCTCCGGTTAAGTCCACCAATGCTACGATTTCCCCTACACCAAATAAACCAATCAAACTAATTCCCAAGAGGATTGTTCCCACAAGGATATCATCACCAACTCTAGTAAACCAAACACACCCTTTTCAACCCAACCAACATCATTGGTGCCTAAAGCCACATCATTTAACACCTCACAATCATCTCCACATTCTCACAACTTTAACTTACCCCCTTGGCCATCTCATCTTCCACCATTGCCAACAAATTCACTTGAAAAGGTTATACAGCAAAACCAAAGTGTTGAATCAACACTTGCACCAATGTCAATTTCTTCATTTCCCTCCAATAGTCCATTTTAGATTATGAGGAGACATCAAAGTCAACCACCCGACCACATGGAAGTTGACACTTTTCTACCTCCACCCTCAAACATTGTTGAGCCAACACTTAATGAGCCTCCACCAAGTCCTCCTTTATTTGAGGATCCTCAACCCACTTCACTTGAACCTCCACTTCAAGAAGCTCAAAACCATGACAAGGATTGCTATCATTGTCAACATGTTGAAAGGTTGATACATGAACTATGTGAAGAGCAACGTTTCATGTTTTATCACCTCCTCGAACATTTCGAAGAGGTCAACAAACCTAAACAACCATGAGCCTAAAATGATGTCCTAGTCTCAAGCTCAACTTAGAACGTTTAGGAATCCCATTTCATGATTAATCATCCTTAAGCACATTGTTGCTTCTTGAGTTTAGGTCACTCATTAGTACTAAGTGGAATATGTATTGCATGGCTAAATCATTCTCTTAGTTTTAGAGATCTCTTGATTATCTCTTTGTTTATTGAATGATAACTTATTTGCCATATTTCTTTGAGTATATGTTTGTTGTTTGTATACATATCTTACTTCCATATTTAGCATTATTTGAAATATCACCATTGCTGTAAATCTGTCACCAGACAGACGGATCCCTAGAAAAAGCCTAGACGGATCCCTCCATGGAGGGAACCATGGGATCCGTGCAAAAGAAAGCAAATTCTCTACTAATATTCTTATTTGCAGGAAATTATGCACTATACTCTTGTTTTCTAACCTTTATTTTGTAGATTTTCAAAATACACATGAAGATTTTGACACCATAAAGCTCGGGGGAGCTTTGTGTCAAACCATAGTGCAAAACCATTTGCAACATAATCCTCATTTGGATTACACTTCATGACACCCCATTGCAAAGTTGCAATCTTCAAAGGGGAGCTTTTTCGTCACAAGGACGAAACCATTTGTAAACAAAATTGCAATTCGTTAGCATGTTAATTTATATATACTTGACGCCCTCACAAAGGGATGGGCTCGTCAAGGGGGAGTTAAGACGAGAACCATTCCCGTCACTTGCTCTCTTTACATATTTTCTTTTTACATGTTTTTCTTAAAACAATGTGTTAGTTTCTTTTCGACGCTCTTTTTGTTTCGACAAAAAGGGGGAGAAGAGAGTAAAAACTCCAATTCGAACTTTTTACGAATTTTTGTTTTTCCTTAAAATAATTTTATGTTTTGTCATCAACAAAAAGGGGGAGATTGTTAATACAAATAAGCCGTAAAAACGTTTATTTATATTTTACGATCTTCTAATGTTTTGTCGATAAAAAACGTAAAATCATTTTAACGAACCAAATAAAATACGTAATTAGTTTGAGCCAATAGTTCTCTAACACACTTACGTTTTCACATAAAACACTAAAACAAGTATAAGTGATTTTATGATTTAGTAATATATATGTACAACAACTAGTGTTTACATATTGGGCAAAATATATACACAACTAGTATATATTATATAAATGGGTAAAAACTACAGCACATGGAAAATATCCATAACCCATGGTATTGACCCATACCCATTTGACTTGGTACATTACACTCATGAGATACATTGTATCTAATAAGAAACCCATGGATCAACCCATAAACCATGACCCATGACCCATAACCAAAATACCCATGGGCAAAGAGGAGCGTCCCACGGATCCCTAGCTTTACGCTAGACGGATCCCTTGTGGGAGGGATCCGTGGGATCCGGGGAACATTAAGCATTTCTCCTCTATAAATAGTGAGCCATTTATTCCTTTTGGTTTGCCACTCTTACACATACTTTCCCCAAGTATTGCAACTCTCTAACCACTGATCCTAAGGGATCTTTCTATGTAGTTTGTCTTTTGTTTTTGAGTGATTCTCTAGGTTCCTCTTAAAGGCGAGATCACCACTTCTTGAAGTCGAGCAAGCTAAAGTCCATGAGTTGCCATGCTTCGTCATCATCAAGACAACTGAGGTTCTCTTGTTGATAGTTATTTCTTCCTCCGTAGATGTGTTGTGTTAAAGGCATTAGTGAAAGAGTCAAGACAAAAGCATTAGTGAAAGGTGCTTAATGTCTGTGTTAAAAGCATTAGTGAAGAATGCTAAAGGTGTCAAGACGAAGGCATTAGTGAAAGGTGTCAAGCGTTGTGTCAAAGGCATTAGTGAAGAATGCCTAGGAATCAAGTCAAGTGGCATTAGTGAAGAATGCCTAGGTCGTATAATCGATGAGGTGCATCGCTGTACATATAGTGATTGTCTATATTCAAGGATGTTGATATCCTTGATGGTGTTGTAATAAGGAGTTGGTCTCCTTTGGGATTAGGTGTTGTGTAGTGATCGGGTAGTAGTTCCTCCATTGTAATGGAACTAGGTACTTAGCCTAGTACCTGATAAAGGGAAGGTGACATTGTGGTAGGTATGGTTCACCTTGGTATGAAAGAACCCAGTGGTTAGCCTAGTACCGGAAAAAGAGTAGGCGACGTTGTGAAGGCTTCTCCGCCATAAGGAGTTGGTGTCGTGTAGTGATTACGAACTCTCGAGTAGGTGACTCGGGGAGTGGAGTAGGGCAAGGAAGGTGTCCTTGTATCTGAACCACTATAAATACTCGTGTCGTGGTTATGTGCTTCTTACTCTTTATCTTTCATTATACTTTTATATATCTATCTATCAACGTCCAACATACACATTGAAATAGATTGACATAAGTCGATCTAAATATTTAAAAGGAAGTTTTAAATTGGTAAAACTATTCAACCCCCCCTTCTAGTTTTCCACAACACAAGTAATTTAGCTGGACATGTTAGACAAGCAAGCATTCACACAATCAATTGAACATAGGGTAGACATGATGATAAATTAGAATAACAAACTTATCTTGATATGTAAAATTGGGTATGGGACCCTATGATACTGTCCAAGTCGGACTACAACTGAGTTAGGGTTTGCTCTCCAAAATTCTACCTCTTAAAATACAGAAAAATCGAATTCTACATATAGATTTACAAACGCGGCGGCGTCACCTTTTGCCAGTGACACTGTCAGGTCGCCTCATTAGGGTTTCGTCTGGGCCAAGTCATTGATAGGACAGCATCACTTGAGAGTTGTGACGCCCTCGGTTTATAGTTGTGACGTTGTTTGAGTTCTAGATCTGGGTCGTCTAGAGTGAAAAGTGTGAGTGACGCCCTCCATATATTAGGCGTGACGCCGTCAGGTTTTGGGACCAGAAATTCCACTAAGCCGTCACATGCACTTTTTGATCAAGTCTTCGTAGAAGGACGGCGTCGCCCTTTGGATGGGACGCTGTCAGGTTCTGCTGAGCATCCTTGAGTGTCTTCGATCTTGATTTTGCCATTTTCTTCATGTTTTTGCTCCTTTTCGTCCAAATATGCTTCATTCCAGCATTTTGCTTCCAAAAGACCTAAAAAGTGAAAAGGAACGATTTTAAGCAATAACGGATATAAAATGTATCGAAATAGGGCTTAAATGACCCCCTAAAAGCGTACGTTTTAAATCCTTATCAAATATCCCTACACTTGGTATTTACTTGTTCTCAAGCAAATGTGCTTTTGACCAATTAATTTATAAGTTAGGGGGTAAGAAGCATTGGTTTAAAATAGTTTACAACAAGTAAAAGCGCCATAATAGTCATATCAAGCACGAAAATTATACACTAGCACCTCACAAGTGGTGTTAGGATTCTCTCATCTCTCGGGTTTATATGAAATATAATATGAATGGAAATGGAAGATAAACACTCATTACCTGGCATAGTACATAGATTACCATAAGCTTGAGAATAGATCAAACCTCCACCGCTTTGGCGTAAGCATCTAGGAACAACTATCTAAGAGGTCTTTACAAGGGTTGTAACGTTAGGCTTAGGGTAGGGAAGTAAAGGGTTTTGTTGGATAGGAGATATTTAGTGGTGGCAAGTCAAAAATCTTATGTTACAAGCATGTAAAGCGTGGCGTTGCTAAGCCAAGACTCGACTCACTAACACTAGATAACTTGAAACAAAACAAACATAAACTAAAAACATAAACATAAAGATAGATGTAGGATGGTAGCCCGTATGTTTTTCTAATTTTTTTCATATATTTTTTTGCGTATCTTTTTACTCTACTATCCTCTACCATAACATCAAAATATAAGGGATTTATAGGAGCATCCTTACACTTGAGTTTTTATTTCAGTAACACTAATTGACCCGATTTGAAAAGATCAAAACACTTGGAGTATTTAATTATGTAGACAAAGGGAATTTAAATTTATCGTTCTTTCCCGTTACTCCATAAAATATTACTTTTACCCATGAGTCTCAATCGTCCCAAAATGGTGTTCAAAGATATGACTCGACTTAGCAACCATGCAAATAACTAGATAATTGAACTAAGGGTTAAATAATGATAACAATAATGCACTAAAGATGAGTGCATACAAGGTAGGCTAAGGTGATAAGGATTTAAAACGTACACTTTTAGGGGGTCATTTAAGCCCTAAATCGACCAATTTTATATCCGTTACTGCTTAATTTAGTTCCTTTTCACTTTTTAGGTCTTTTGGAAGCAAAATGCTGGAATGAAGCACATTTGGACGAAAATGAGCAAATACATGAAGAAAATGGCAAAGTCAAGATCGAAGCCACTCTAAGCTCATCAACAGTACCTTCCGGTGTCCCAATTAAAGGGCGACGCCGTCCCTCTATGAAGACTTAATCAAAACATGCACACGACGGCTCAGTGAAAATTCTGGTCTTATAACCTGACGGCGTCACGCCTTAATATTGGAGGGCGTTACTCACAGTTTTCAACTCAGACGGCCCAGATATTGAATCAAGATGACGTCCCAACTGAATACCGACGACTTCACAACTCTAAGGTGACGTCGTCCCATCGATGACTTGGCCCATACGAAACCCTAATGACGGCGAGCTGACGGCGTCCCATGCAAAAGGTGACGCCGTCGCAGTTGTAAATCTATATATAGAATTTGATTTTTCTGTATTTGAGGAGGTAGACTTTTGGAGAAAAAACCCTAAATCATTTGTAGTCCGAATTGGACAATATCTTAGGGTCCCATACCCTATTTTACACATTGAGATAAGTATTTTAATCCAAAGTAACATTATGTCTATCCGTATTTGATTGATTATGTGTATGCTTGCTTGTTTACCATGTCTAGCTAAATTTCTTGTGTGTTTGCTTAGATCAATGAAACCTAGTTATTGATTATTGTTAGGTTGTTTCTTATCTTAATTGTAAATTGGCTTAGGAGTGTAGCTAGGCATCATTCGTTGTATTTAATGCTTGAGTATGCTTTATGATGATGTGGTCTATGAATGAAATAGCTTAGGCTTGCCGACTTCGTAGATCACATACGAGATATAACCTCAAAGAACTAGGGGGCACGCATACCCTACGACCTTAGGAATACAACGCGTTAAGATAAGGTGTGACAATTCAACCGACCAATAAAAGATAACTAGGGAGTAATAGTATCTAGGTAAACACATTTTTTATCATCATAGAAGCACACCTCAATTATACATAAGCTACCCGTAGTAATTAGATAATTAGATAAGTAGAAATAATCGGTAGAAGTACCACCCCCCAAACCAATTGCCCCGAGATTTTACCTTAGCTTTCAAAAAAACCATAAAAAAGATTAAAAAAAAAAAGAATCATCCTCAACCCCCACCTTCTCGTCATATATTTCTTACTAGCATTCCTATTCTCCTAGAGAACGATATCAATCCCTGAGGCTTACCCAATACTACACTACAACGATTAGGTTCACTACCTAGGAGGTTGAAAAACTTGCTCGACGAAAAGGAAGTTTCCTTCACCCCATACGCGCCTCCCACGCGCATCAAGGTTTTGGTGCCGCTGCTGAGGAATAGAATAACTAGTTAGATCTCTATCTCGTTTAGGTTCCCTTGCTTGATTCCTATAAAGTAAGATTTTTTTTCTCATTTTCATTAGCTTCCTTGTAGTCTATCCCCTTTCTTCGTGTCTTTGTTCGTAACCTCATCACTTTTCATCATGGAAGGTCGTAACCTCATCACTCTTGGTGAATACTCTAGACTATGGCCATTGAGCTCCCCGATCAAGCTCATACTACGGCCCTGCGATCCGACACCATCCGATTGGTGCAAAACGGATGTGCATTCCTTGGACTTCGTTCCAAAGATCTTAATCAACATCTCAAGGACTTCCTTAAAATTGTTGACTCCATAGACCTTGATGCTACCACTAGGAAGACCACGCGCTTGCGTCTCTTCCAATTCTCTGTACGGGACCAAGCTAATAATTGGCTTGAGCGACTTCCCGCCAGATCCATCTCAAGTTGGGATGATCTCACCACTCGTTTCCTCGCCCAATTTTTCCCATCAGGGAGAACTACCAAACTAAGGAATGACATCTTGATGTTCCAACAACATCAAGGCAAAACTCTCTACGAGGCGTGGACTCGATTCAAGGACTTACTCCATAAAGTCCCTCATCACAGCATCGATGTTGGAATCACTCCTAAACCTTAATTCAAGTGTTAGTTACTCATATGTAATAGGTAGCTTAATATGGCCTTTATGTTTGTTTAAGGTCAAGCTTATATAGAAGGCCCATAAGCTTAGGCCCATGTCCAATAAGGAAAAGGGAAGGAGTAGGAGTGTTGCCCTAGCTCCTTGCCTATAAATACTCTTGTATAACCCTCACTTGAGGGTTGGTTGTTCAATTTATTCCTTTCATTCACTCTCTACGCATAACCGGTATTAGCTTAACTTGTGTGTGTGTTTGGTTTACTTGTTCAATCGCCTTTATCTCTTTCTAGTAAGCTTGTGTTGTAAAACTAGTGACCTAACAGTGGTATCAATCGCCTAACTAGTTGGGTGAATCGTTGTTTCTTGAAGTGGGTTTTTGGTCCTACGCGTAGAACAACCTTGATACTTTGGTTCGCTTAAAAACTCGTTTTTTACACTTTTTAATCCAAGATTCTTGTACTTTCAACGTTTTAAGGTGTTAAAATACTTGTTTTTGGCAAAACGTTTCAACCTTTACGCGTGGATCTAAGTTTTTAAGCTTATTTTTTATACGAGGGTTTCATTCTACGCTTAACTGTTTTAAGAGTTTTGGTTCATCAAGTTTCATACTTTTGTGTTATTTTGGTGATATTGAAGCTATCTCATCACAAAAATCTGGTTTAGAAACATCTTTGGGCATAATCATTTTTACGAGTAAGATTACGCGTATCAAAACCCTAATCTTACGCGTAACTTTATCCGTGGCTTGATCTTCGTTCTCGTGGTTTACTCTGTGTTTTCTTGCTTGGATAAGCCTGAGAATAAGTCGACTTTGGATATCTTTTGCACTGTGATAGTGTAAAAGATCATTTTGGCAAAACCCTAATCTTACGCATAAGCATAAAGCTTACGCGTAGAAATCCTACGCATAAGATTAATCTTACGCCTAAGCCTAGTCTTACGCATAAGGTAATCCTACGCCTAACTTTCTACGCCTAACTTTGTGTCTAAGCCTAACTTTAGAGTCTTTTCCATACTTACGCGTAAGCTAAAACTACGCCTAACTCTATTTGTTACGCGTAACTTTGGTGTTTTTACGCATAAGTTCTACTTGGTTTCTTGTGATTTCTACGCCTAAGGACACTTCATCAACAAAGGTTCATTCGACTACAAAGATCCATTTTTTACCAACACAAGTTTTCAACATGTCACAACCACCATACTCTAACTATTTCCCTTACACTTATTCTCAACGACAACAACAACTAAGTCCACCACATCAACAATGGAATCAACAACAAGCAATTTATCAACAACAATTTAATCAACAACATACTCCACAACTTGGAGCAATTCCTCCACCACAAATGGTTCAAACACCGCCAAGTCTTCAAGTTCAACCCTACACAAATGACTTCAATCAACATCCATCAAGGAACACTATGAAGGAACCCACTTGGTTTGCAAAGATGTGTGAAGCTTTAAGCAACCAACAATAAATTCATAAGGCTGGATCACTTGATAGACCTCCAATGCTCACTCCAAGAAACTACGATCAATGGGTGATTCGTCCCAAACGGTCAACCCAAATCAACCAGGTGAATGGTCAACAAGAGTCAAACAGCTCAGAACAGAATGCAATTAAGTCCAGAAGAGTTTAGTGTTTCCCCGGGTCGTTAAGTCCCAACGAGGTGTGTAAACTGTAATACAACGAATCTGTGATCGGGTGAATATTGAACAGGAAAATGTTATGATTGATTACACTAAGGAAATTAAATCTAATAAAGACTTTGAAGTCATTTTAATTCTATATTTAAAATCGATTAACGTTTAAAACCTAAAACGTACGTTTAAATAAAATTACGTGAACGTACAAAATAAAACGTGAAAATAAAGAAGTAAAATACCTACGGATATGGAAAATACATTTTTACAATCCTAATGATGCAAGAAAATTATTGGAAAAAGAAAATTATTTTTATGACCATTTATTTAATTATTATTAATTAAAAACTATTTTTAACTATTTAATAATACCCTAAAATATAAGAAAATATGAAATAAAGCTAGAAAAGTGAAATTATGACTTAGAAAAATCTAAAATATTATAAAACTTATTTTAAAACTGAAAATATATTTATTACACTTTTTATCTATTTATTATTAATTTGATACTATTTAGAACTAATTAAAATGCTAGAAAGTACTATTTAAGCTAAGGAAATTCTGGAAAAATAATTTTTATGACTTTTTGAATATTCTAAAACTAATAAAGCTGAAATTGCATTTTTCTGAACATTTTCTAAATTATTTGAATAAAAAGCTAATTAAAAATGCTAAAAACTGGAATTAAATGCAGAAAAATAGCAAATGAGCAGAGAAAAATATGAAAAGTTCCAGATAGGTCTAAAATAATACTGAGAATCAAGGAAAAATGACAGAAACTACTTTGGAGATCAGGAACTATGATTTGGGCGCACAACTAATGAAAGAAGCTAAGTGAAATAAGCTATAAGCTATCCAAAAGCTACCTTAAGCTACCCTAGCCTTAATCTAACCTGAATTATGCTAATGCAACTGAATGGGACCTTAAAAGCACAGGCTAGAAGCATTTAGGCTACAAATTCAATTTCTAGTCTATTATGCCAAACGGCCCTTAATCGCCTACTTTAAGCACTAAAATAAACTATCTAGAAAAATCAAAAAAAATAAGCAAAAATGACCAGGCAGTAGAAAACCAACCAAACAGCTTAATTCCAAATTTTCAGCTCAAATGGACTTAAGGTGAAGAAATGAAAAATCAAAACTATAATGGTGATTAGGACATGATATGTTTTTGAAAAGCTTAAAAGGAAATGAGCTATAAGCTGCCTAAAGCTACCAAATGATCACTTAAGCTAAAACTAACTAGGATAAACCTAATGCAACTGAATATGTCCTAAAATACACAAGATTAAGCTATTGAAAACTCATGATCAGATTCTAACAACTTATTCCAAACGACCCTACTGTGGCTTTTTGGAGGCTAATTTAAGCTTAGTAAATAAGCTGAAAAGACAAATTTAAGCACTGAAGTAGCATGCTAGCCAGAAGGGCTTATGAAAACAACAAATTTCACTCACTTACATGCACTGAGGATTAAGATGTGAGCTTTTGAAAAAGCTAATATGATCCTGGAGCAGGGCAAGTTTGTGAAAAAGGTCTAACAAAAAGCTAACAATTAAGCAGTTAAACTAAGTTAATAAAAATAACTAAAAATAGCCTATTAAAGATTAGCAGCAAAATATTATAAATATAAAAGCTTAAGTCCTATCTCCTAATATTAAGCCCTACACGAAATTCACAAGTTTATTCAAAAATGACTTAAGCCGAAATTTGACTTTTTATATAAACATGAAAAGTTGACTAAGTTGAGGTTTAATCCTAATCTAGTGACTGAATATGATGTATTAAGCTATTTTAAATACTAATTAAGCTAGTTTAACTACAAATGCACCCAAATGCATAATCTGAGCTTCTAAACTGCACTGTGTATGCAGTTTTGAAACAAGAAAGGAAATTTTTGAGTTTTTGCTAAAAGGAAACTGGTTCTTATGGTTTGTCTATGCTATATGAGCCTAAGGAAACATGTTTAAACCAAAATCAACAACAAAGAACTACTAGAACATGATCATTGCCCCTGAACCAAACACTCCCATAAGATTCTGAATTTGCAATTTTGGGCTGTTTTAGCTAATTTAAGCCACAGATTTTATTCACAACTAATTAAGTTACTTATATTAATACTAGACAAGCATATCTGAGAACAAAATAAGCACTGATTAAGCTATACTAGGAAATGGCTAATATGGACTGTTTTCAACTTTTAAAAGTGAAAATGAGATTTATGCTAACACTAACTATCAAACTGACTTAAATTAACTCAAATAACATAAATAAGTGCTGAAAACACCAAGAAGCACATAAATAAGCAGTTGTACAGAAACTTGGAAAATTAAATAAAACTTGGAATTTGGCTTACAATTGAAAGAGCTTATGGAACAAAGAAACAAGGACAAGAACACATCTAGCTTGTTAAAAACAAGCTAGAAAACCCAAATAAAGCCTTCCAGAATAGCTTATACCCCAGACAAGCTTTTTGGAGCTTATGTTGACTTTTCTGGAAACTTGAATTCAGTCCATCAGAAACCTCCCATATTCTTATTGTAGCTTTAATAAGCTCAATAGAAGCTTATTTGATCATTCTAACAGCTTATAATTAAGAAAACTTATAATGAACAATTTGGCGGGAAATTGTGTTTTAACTGGAATCATGAAATTAATCTAATTAAATGCTTGTATTACAACTGAAATGACTTATACAATTTAGAAACTAAGAAACCCAGAAAGGTTTTACATTCAAATTATACTAACGACATTAATTTAAAATTCTTAACTACAACTAAAATCTACTCTAAAATCTAACACTTGCTTCTCTGTGTCTTTGGTGTTTTATTGACTCAAAAAGCTTTCTTGGGTCCCTCTAATTTAATCCCAGTCGTTGGATTGTTCCAATTCATCCCAATCGTCCAGTTGTAAATTTGGCGCCAAAAGTCCTGAAGTTAACGTGAAGCAGTTTTTAGAGCAATTAAAGAACTTTGGAGGGATGTGTTGGTGGAGGAGACAAAATGTGAAATAGGCATGGAGCTAGAGGTGAGGTGGAAGCCAAGTGGTGGTGGTTTTGAGCAGTGATAAGTTTCAGTGTGTGAGGGAGAGGGAAAACAGGAAGTTTGGTTTGACTGGTATTGACCGTGGGAGATATTAATAGACGGGGGTTCACATGAGGGAGGGTTCATAAGTGTAAAAGGGGGGTCAAGGGCAAAGGCAGGGGTTCAATTGGCGTTGGGTTGGGCTTGGTTTGGTTTGTAGTTTAAGATTAGCCCAAGGACTAAATGTGTACAAGCTGAAATTCCAGGGACCTGTTTTGCCATCTTTCCAAACTTTCTTCTAGGGACCAATCCTGCCAATAAACAATAACACAAGGACCAAAGTTGTATTTTTTCTATTTTAAAACTTATAAGGACCATTTGTGTCATTTTTGGATTCTTAGGGGTAAAAGTTACCATTTGTAGAAACTTATATCCAAGGACTAATTTGTGAACATGTTTGATTATCCAAGGACTAAAGTTGACTTTTCTTTCATTTTAAACCTTTAGGGACTAGTTTTGCCAATTTGTGAAACTCCAGGGGACTGAAAATGATAGTTTTGTGAACTTTGCATGCTTTTCACTTGTTTTCAATCTTTTTGTACCTGAATCAAATAAAAACACATTTTTCTGATATGTGTAACATTTATATGGTCATTTGTGTGTTTTTGGCCGTTTTTGTGGGTTTAAATAATATAAAATATATGTGTATTTAGACACATATTAATGGGTGATAAGGTTCTTTAGGTTTTGTGATCTGAAGAAGCCACATGGAAAGTTCTTAAAAAAGGTTATCTTGGAAGGTCCATTTGAGATGCCTACTGTCATTGTACCCGGAGATCCTAATGCAAATCCACCAAGAGATGAACAAACGAACATTGCTACTGTTGCAGATTTAAATCAAACAGAACTTCTACACTATGAAGCTGATGAGCTTGCAATGCAATATATCCTTTTAGGATTACCTAACCCAATTCTTCGAAGTGTTGATGCTCAAAAGACTGCAAAGGAAATGTGGGAACATATTCATCTTCTTATGGAAGGATCTGTACTCAATCAGGAGGATTTGGAATCCAAAATTTACTTGGCTTATGAACACTTCATGATTGAACCTGGAGAGACACTAGAGTCTTATCATCATCGATTTTCAGACATCATCAATGATTTGGATAAACACAACATCATCATGCCAAGAATTGCAGTGAATACTAAGTTCCTGAGTAGTCTTGGTCCTGAATGGGAGAAGTGTGTCATTTTTCTCCGTCAAGCGAAGAATATGCATCATTCTACATATGGATTGTTGTACGATTACTTGAAGCCTCATGAAAAGGAAGTTGATCGGGAAAGGATTCTCCGTGCTCAAATTGCTCCACCTACACATCCGGAAAATCAACAACTTGCCTTATATGTTCAACAAAGTTATCCTCCTCAACAAGCAACTCAACCAACTGCCTTTGTCACACAAAAAGATCATTCACAACAACAATCTCAACAAAATCAATTGGTTCCATACAACAACAACAATATTCAACCAATTGTCAGTGAAGCTAATGAGGACATTGATCCGTTCGAAGCATTGCAATAAGGATTTGTTATGATTGCTAATGCTTTTGGCCGTTATACCAACAAATCCAACAATCGTATTCGTTCCTCATCTAACACACAAAATCAGGCTGTTGTAAACAATGGACGAGTTGAAGTTCAGAATCGTGGTTATGGTCGTCAGATGGATGGTGGTCAAGGGTTTAATGCTGTGGGTCGGAATAACAACAGAGCTCCAGTGGTGGAACATGGAAATGCTACGAATGGGTTGAATGGTCTTCGATGCTATAACTGCAATGAGAAGGGACACCTGGCTAATGCATGCCCAAAGCCGAGGACTAAGGGCATTGCTTATTTCAAAGAGGCTCTTCTTTTGGCTCTTAAGGATGAAGCTGGTGGATCTCTCACAGACAAAGAACAGAGTTTTATGGCAAATGCAGACTCAGATGATGATATGGAGGACTTGCAGGCCAATGCAGCAGTTATGTTGATGGCTAATATGCATGAGTTACACATGAGTGACACAGGCCCAGTGTATGACACTGATGGCTTGTCTTAGGTACCCGAACAAACCATATTTATCTCGGATCTAATATCTCCGCCAACATTTGAATCCGGCAAGGCTCAGAATATTCAAAATGAGTCATTTACATCTCATTCCGACGATTTTCAAATAGACCCTGTAGTTACATTTGACGATCAAGATGACCTTATGGTTTCCTTTGATAATCAAATTGACTCCGTGGTTATACTTGAGGATCTAAATAATGATCATGTTGTGACTTCTGTTGAACAAGCCGAACTTTTGCCTCATCCAGATCTTGCTCTCTTACTTAAAAACCAGCAATCCCAAATTGAACAATGTTGTGCATTAAATCAAACCTTAAAAAGTAAAAATGCACTGTTAACCAAGGATTTTGAATGTTTACAAAAGCAACTCAACTTTTTCAAAACTCAAGAAAAACGTGAAAAAGGTTTTGAAGCAGCCTTTACTAAATCTCATCAAAACGAAAAATATTTAGAGAGACAGATGCGTGATCTAGCCGCTTCGAAGAATGATTTATTGTCTGAGATAGAACAACTGAAACATGAACATAAAAAGCAAATTAACGCTCTCACCTTGGAAAATCAAAAAGCTAAGGCTGAGTTGTTAACTTGTCAAAAATAGTTCTCTGCATACAAAAAGCATTCCACGAACCGAATAGATAATCATCTTGAAGAAATTATCGGCTTGCAACCCAAACTTAAAGAGTTTAAAACTGTTGTTTACAAACATGGTGAGTCAGTAACTGCTATTGAAAAGTTTACCTTAAAACCCGATCCAAAAGGATATGGATCAAATCTTGCTGATTACAAACCTAAGCTTTCAACCAAAACATTCAAACCAAATCCTGAAGTTTCCAGTGCAGAATATAAAATTGATAACTCTGTTATGAGTATTGTTGAATATCATCGTCAAGAGGAATTAGATGCAGAAGACGAGAGTCGATCAAAATTAAAAACTGTTGTTTACAACAAACCTTTTAATTATTCAAAACCGGTCACTTTTGTCACACCAACGGATTCTTCTAACACACCAAGGGTTATCATCAAAACACCTGAGTCTTCTAATGTTAATCCCCAACCAGATTATGCACAAATTTATGGTCCTTTACCTTCCATCAGTGAAGTAAACTCAAAACCTGAAAATCGCAAAATTCTCAGATATTTTGACATTTTCATGGCTGACCTCAAAACTTTACAACATGAGATAGAATATCATTCTGAAATCAAAGTTCAACATTTTCAATCGCCTCTGGCGCGAGAACAAAGAGACATTTTTTAGAAAAATCTTTTACCAAATGTTAAGAATTTGAAAAATTGTGCATTGTCTTGGGAACGGGACTTTCATAAGGAACTTGGAGTGATGAAGGTCGTTTTCGAGATAACAGAAACATCTATTTCTAATACTAAACGAAAAAAGAAAATGTTAAGAAAAGATGTTGATCGACTCTTGGAAGATGTTATCTGTGCTGATATCCATAATGTTGTGTTATTCAATTCTTTGCCACATGCATCTGATTATATCTCTGCTGATAATGTTGACTCTGTGGTAACTGTTGAGAATACTGATAATGTGCTTCAGATCGAGTCTTTAAAAGCTGAAAATGAGCGATTACTTAACGAACTTTACAATGCAAAACGTCGTCTTAATTGGTGTGAAAAAGATATTCACAATCAACAACTTGGTTTTCAAAACAAAATTGCTCAGTTGCGTGCAAAATCTTCTGATCCTAAACTTGAGCAACTGGATGATCAAAACGTGTCTTTGAAAAGTCAAATCTCAAAATATGAACAAGAACTTGTAAAAGTTAAACAGGAATATGGTGTCATATTTGATTTACTCAATAAGACTCGTCATGAAGCATCAAACGAACTTGATCACTATCTTTCTCACACTAGAGAAGTCATGAATTTTGCTGGTAATATTCGTTCTGAAAATCAAGATTTGATTCACACTATCTCTAAGTTAAGAGAAATGTTAGGAAAGTATGAACTACTTCCGCCTACCATCATTAAGAGATTAGCACCAGTAACACTTAGTAATCGTGAACCTAGAATACCTACTGCCAAATCACAAGTTGCTAACGTGCTTCCTTCTACTGAAACAGGAATAGTTGCGTCTTTTCCAAACGTCCGCACTTCACAGCCTAGGAGCACTCAATCGAAGAATAGGAAGTTGCGACCTAAGAAAAGATCAATAAGGAATGCTAAAGTAGAAGAACACCCTAGGACTATGAATAAGACTCACGTTGCTTCCACTATAGATATTGCGTCTGGCAAATGTAATAGAAATAGTGATGTAACGAATGCTAAACCTTTAAGTACTTTTGATATTCAGTCTGATGCACCTTGTGTTATTTGTCGTAAAAGTATGAATTCTGATTGTCATGACAAATGTGTTGCTAAAGCTATAATCTCTCGTTTACGGAATCCTAAGACTCGGAATACCTCTAGGCCCAATAATCATTCTAATTCTGTGCTTGGTAGACCGCCTTCTTTAGATTCTAAGGCAAACATTGATGTCCTTGTAGCTCCAGTTTCACCTCCTAAGAATGTAGTACCACCTAGTGCATTCACAAAGACTAAAGCAAACAGTAGTTATAGATGGCAGAAATGGATATATAACACACTAGGATTTAAATGGATGCCTAAAGTTATTGATGTGTGTATGTCTACCATCACTGCTCCGGAACCCTCTAACATTTCGGGTTCCACATCTACTTCTATTCCATCTGTGTCATCTGTGTGTAATGCAGGTGATACAGATCATTCTCTGGATTGTTGATAGCGGATGTTCCCGACACATGACAGGCAACCTTAAACTGTTATCAAACTTTATTGCAAAGTTCATTGGCACTGTCAGATTCGGTAATGATCACTTCACAGCTATTATGGGCTACGGAGACTATATCAATGGGAACATCGAAATTAGCAGGGTTTACTATGTGGAAGGTCTCGGTCACAATCTGTTTCAGTAGATCAGTTCTGTGATGGAGATTTGGAGGTTGCTTTCAGGGAGAAAACTTGTTTCATTCGTGATCTACAAGGAAATGACCTTATGTCTGGCTCGCGTAATTCTAGTCTTTACACTATCTCTATGCAAGACATGGTTGCTTCATCTCCCATCTGCTTACTTTCAAAGGCAACATCAACAAAATCCTGGCTATGGCACCGTCGTCTCTCACATCTAAACTTTCAAACCATCACCAACCTTGCTCGACACAAACTAGTTGAAGGTCTCCCACGATTCCGGTATTCAAAAGATCACCTTTGCTCAGCTTGTGAACAAGGAAAAAGCACTCGTGCTCATTTTCCTTCAAAGGTGGAACACAGCTCTCAGCATGTGCTTCATCTTCTTCACATGGATTTGTGTGGCCCGATGCGTGTGCAAACAATCAATGGCAAACGCTACATCTTAGTAATTGTTGATGACTATTCACGATGGACTTGGGTCTACTTTCTTCGAAGCAAAGACCAAGCTCCACAGATGATCATCACCTTTCTCACGAAAATACAGGTTCAGCTCCGAAACACCGTCAGACAAATCAGAACAGACAAAGGAACTGAATTTGTTAACCAAACCCTTCGTGAATTTTATGAGAAAGTGGGAATTCAGCATCAAACATCTATTGCACGTACACCAGAACAAAACGGAGTTGTTGAAAGACGAAACCGAAAGTTAGTGGAAGCTGCAAGAACAATGTTAATCAATGCTAAACTTCCAGATTACTTGTGGGCAGAAGCTGTATCTACTGCATGCTATACGCAAAACCGTTCTATGATCACAAAACGCCACAACAAAACACCTTTCGAGCTTGTCCACAACCATAAACCGAATCTCAAACACTTTCATGTATTTGGATCCCTTTGCTATCCGAATAATGATCGTGATGATTTTGGAAAGCTCAAAGCCAAAGCCGACATTGGAGTCTTTATTGGATATTGTGAGAATTCTAAAGGTTACCGGATCTGGAATCGTCGTACAAAACAGGTGATGGAAACGATTCATGCTTATTTTGATGAACTTACGGAGATGGCTTCTGAGTATAACAGCTTAGAACCCGGACACAACCGTTTAAACTTCCCTCAACCCCTATCATCAGCTGAACAAAGCCCCCAGCTCACTCGTCAACTTATGGAAAGGTTATTTGCTCCTCTGTTCAGTGACGATATTGATGAACGTGCTCCAGGTGAATCCGCTGTTTCTGTTGCTCTACCTGATAATACTCTTATACCTGATACACCTGCTACAACAACTACTGTTGAAGAAGCACCACCAGTTAACTCCACCACAACAGTTGAACAAACCGCTTCCAACAATGATGAACCGACTGATGATATTCTGAATAATGTACCCCCACCTGCAGATTTTGATCCAAATGCGTTCTTTAACCCGTTTGCTAATGACACTGCTGCACCTGATGTCGCGGAATCATCAACAAACCATTTGAATCCTCAGAATCTGCACAATGTATACCAACATCAACCCTCTACACATCGATGGACTAAAGACCATCCTCTGGCAAATATTATTGGCAACCCGAATCAACCAGTCGTTACGAGACAACATCTTCACATAGATGGTGAACATTGCATTTATGCACTCACTGTCTGCCAATCTGAGCCTAAAAACATTAAAGACGCAATGACAAAAGACAACTGGATTGAATCCATGCAAGAAGAACTCAACCAATTCAAACGTCTTGAAGTATGGGAACTTGTTGAAAGACCAACAGGGGTCTAAGTCATTGGTCTCAAATGGATTTGGAAAAACAAATTGGATGCTGAAGGGAACGTAATCCGAAACAAGTCACGTCTAGTTGCTAAGGGATATCGTCAGGAAGAGGGAATAGAATTTGAAGAATCTTTTGCTCCGGTTGCTCGTCTTGAGGCTGTTCGGATATTTCTCGCGTTCGCGGCTCATATGAATATGACGGTCTTTCAGATGGATGTCAAAACTGCGTTTCTCAACGGACAACTGAAAGAAACGGTTTATGTCAGCCAACCCGAAGGATTCGTTGATCCAGAGTTCCCGAACCATGTCTAAAAACTGAACAAAGCTCTTTATGGTCTCAAACAAGCCCCTCGGGCATGGTACGATAAGCTATCATCTTTCCTCATTGCTAATAATTTCACCAAAGGTTCGGTTGACCCAACTCTTTTTATACAATATCACGGGGCACATATCTTAATTGTTCAAATTTACGTGGATGACATCATTTTTGGGTCTACACATAAAAAGTTTTCAATCGCTTTTGCAAAACTAATGAAGAAATTTTTTGAAATGTCCATGATGGGTGAACTTACGTTTTTTCTAGGATTACAAGTTCATCAATCACCCCGTGGTATTTTCTTGAGTCAGTCCAAATATGCCCTTGAATTGTTAAACAAATTTGGAATGAAAACCTGTGACACTTATGCCACACCAATGACTCATACCAAGAAGCTAGACGCTGATTTACATGGAAAATTAGTGGACCCTACCAAATACCAAAGTATTATTGGGTCTCTCATGTATCTAACAGCTAGCAGACCTGATATTGTATTTGCCGTTTATCTATGCTCCCGTTATCAGTCGCGACCAACTGAAACCCACCTCTCTGAGGCTAAAAGAATCATCCGATACATCAAGGGAACCATTGACTTGGGGATCTGGTATCCGAAGGATTATGGTTTTGAACTAATCGCTTTTTCAGACGTTGACCACGCAGGATGCTTAGACTCAAGGAAAAGTACTTCAGGAGCACTACAATTTCTTAGTGATAAACTGGTGTCTTGGCAATCAAAGAAGCAGGATTATACATCGCTGTCATCAACCGAAGCAGAATATGTAGCCATGTCCGCGTGTTGTGCTCAAGTCATCTGGATGAGAACACAACTCAAAGACTATGGTTACGTATTTGACATAATCCCGATGTACTGCGATAATCGGAGTGCCATTGCGATCTCGTGCAACTCAGTTCAGCATTCGAAATCAAAGCACATCGATCTTCGCTATCATTTCATCAAGGACCAAGTGGAACATGGTACAATTGAATTATACTTCGTGGGTACAGAATACCAATTGGCATATCTTCTCACCAAAGCCTTGCCTCCCGCCAGGTTTAACGAGTTGGTCCACCGGATTGGTATGAGGTGTTTGACTCAAGAGGAATTGGATGACCTCTTAAAATAGTCTTAAAAACCTGTCAAACACCAAAATATCTTTTGTAAATACACTTTTCAAAAACAAAATACAAAAATATAAAACCTGATAAAACAACAAAAATATTCTTCTAATCTATTTTTCTTTCAACATGACAAGTACATTTCTTTCGTCAACACTTTAATCTTTCAAAATTCAGTATCTTTCCGATCAAGTGTTGAGGGGGAGAAAATAATCACTTAACTATTTCAAAACATCTGTGTACTTGCCTGTTATCATATCCCGGTTGTTTCTTTTATCAATGGTGGCAAACTTTTCTGGTTAAATGACACTCCTCGGACTAAAATTTATAACCTTTCATTACTTTCTTAAGTCAAGGGGGAGTGTTGTCAAAGTTTCTTTCTTAAAATCTTTGTTTGATAACCAAAACGGAAGTTAAATGGTTGTGTATGAAAATGGAAAGGGTGGAGGGACCAAAACTGCCAAAAGTTTAGAGTTACTTTTAATAAAAACACTCCACCTAACATATTCATCACATTTATTACTCATAAACCTAACCAATCCTACGCACGAAATTCGTTCTTCAAATCTGTGTTTCTGATCATCAATTTGTAAGTTGTTTTATGATCTTAACATGTTTACAAACATAGGTTTTGATTTTTACACGAATCCAACGGTCAAATTTTCGTCTATGATTGTTTTTTTGTGTTCTACGCATAAGCGTATGAACTCATAATCAAGAATGGATGTTTGTGGTTAAAAGGATTGTGTCAAAACATGTCTTTAACATCAATGACACTAATTTTATCCTCTAAATCCACCCAGAAACACGAATTGAAGGTTTTTCAAAATTAGGGTTCTTAAGTCGAATTGGGTGTTTTCAAATGTGAAGGTTTCTGGTCAAAAAGATTGTTGTGAATTGTTTATATCATGTTGAATTAAAGATTTCCAGGCCCTATAACAACCCAGAAACACTAATTGATTAAAAATTGGAAATTAGGGTTTAATGTTCTTGAGTTTGGATATTTTTGATTCACCACGAATTGGATGTTAAAACTTGGTTTATAGACTCTCACAACACCTAAGACCTACCAGAAAACGTTTGGTGCAAATCCTATGGTTAGAAATCTTATGCGTAATTCATAAACTTTAGGGTTTTGACTTACGCGTATGACTTTCTACGCGTAACCTGTTTAACATGTTTTCATGCCATGATTTGTTGTAAAATGAATATATGTGTTAAGATTGATGATATGATGATCTTATTTCAGGTTTGCTACGCATAAACCTCAGAATCAAGGTCTTTGTTACTCTACGCATAAGGATCACCTTACGTGTAGAAAGTTATGCGTAAGAGAAATTTTACGCGTAACTGTTACGCGTAAGGTTCTACAATGGGACTACGCGTATCATGTGAAGGATATGCGTAAACAGTGACTCTACGCATAAGGTTTACTCTTACGAGTAATCCTTACGCGTAAGGTTTTTATACGCCTATGCGTAAGCTCTACGCATAAGGTCCCCTTTTCCTACGCGTAACATTTCTTACGCATAAGTAAGGATCCTACGCATAAGCTTACATCTACGCGTATACTTCTCCTGTTTACGCATAAGCTACTATTCCTATGCATAAGCCTTGATCAAACCTTCGTTTTGAATTGTTACGCGTGCAAACTTGTAAATAAATGAAGCATAACGTCACGAATCCAATAATGTCACTAATATACTTAAACGTTTGATATGTTGTGAACTATAAGTGATAACATAAACTTTAAAACTTAAAATTAACTAACTCACGAAACGTTTCACGACGTCATTGGACTATTGGACAAACATGTGACTTAGGACTCGTAACAATCATTAGCACTGTACATTCAATAATTAGACAATAAAACCTTCTGTTGACTAACATTATGTCTTTCGATATGTTGGTTCTTTTGGCTAATGTTATTTCAGATCACGACATGGCTGCTCAAATGAATGTGGATGCACCAGAAGTTCTCACAATTGCTGACATCTTCCCTAATGGATATCCTAGAAAGATTGGAAAGAACAACCTTAGGGTTGACTTTGAAACCCTCACATGCTCAGAATCTTCTTGTCTCATTGCTGTGGATATTCTAAAGAATCATCCGTACCAAAACATGCTCTCACACTCTGCTACAGTACCGGAGATCTACATGCAACAATTCTGGAATTCAATGCAAAGGATCAAGGGTCAAAGTGCAGTGACTGTGACTCTCAATCACAAACAAGTCACCATCACTCATGCAGACTTACGGGCTGTTCTTCTCATTCCTGAAATCGAGCCAACCGACTTCTTTGCCACACCTACTGAGGAGACAGTTCTTCAATTCCTGATTGATATTGGCTATGATGAAGCTTCAGGAATTATCACTAAGCACTCTCATGTGGAGCTTAAGAACATTCCTCAACCGTGGAGAACCCTCTACATCATCATCACCAAATCGGTCTCTGGTCGTGACAGTGGCTATGAGCGTCCCAAGCTCATGGAACTACAAATCTTCTGGTCATTAATCAACAAAAAGGACATCGAAATCGAAGCACTGTTATGGGAAGACATGATGTCATTTCACAAGAAACTTGGCTCAAAGATTCCCTATGTCAGATACACAAAATTGTTGATCCAGAGAGCACTTGGACTTCATCCCGATATTCCACAAAGGCTCAATGACCCAGACAATCACGATATGTTGACTGAGCCTACCCTATCAGTCAAAATCAAGGAATCGTCAACAAAGAAACAGGGTGTTGTGTTACCTGATCACCTACTGACTAACGAAATCAAGAAGCTTGAAACGTACAAAAGGTATCGGGTAGCAGTAAGAGAAGGCAAAGTTGGTCATCTCGATGAAAAGCCTTCTGGAACACCTACTCGGAGAACCAGAAGAGGAAGTGCTGGAAGTGCAGTAAGCACAGAGAGTCAAAGGAATGTCCCAAAGAGGAAACCTGCTCCAAAGAAGAAAGTTCCCTCTCAGGAAGTTGTTCCTATTCCTACACCTGAACCACCAAGAAAGCTACTGGACGAAAGCTCTGAAGATACACAATCAGACGAGGAGGTTCACTACTCTGAATCTGCAACCGAACCACCTCCCTCAGTAGCAAAACCTCCTAGTCCTCCAGCTGACCTAGAAAAAGGGAAGACTCATGTACTTGTGCCATATGAAGAAAGCTCAGAAAGTGATGAAGAGCAACTGGATAAATCCTACAGGAAGAAGTTTAAAATCGTTAGACACCTTCAAAAGGCTAAAGATTTTGAACAAGAACAAATGGGTGGCCCCGGAGGGTCGAGTGGTGGTGTCCACTCTTCACCATATCCTGATGTGGTTAATCGACCCGATAAGGGAGCTGGTGCCACCAATCTTCTGCAACAACAACAACTTTTGGAGGATTCTATTGATTATGAGATTGAGGAACCAGCAAAAGAAAAGACTGAGGAAATACCTGTTGATGAAACAAAGACTGATGACAAGGCCATGTCAAAGGAGGAAACTTCTGAACTCCCTAAAGACCCCAAGTTTCTTCATGTCTCCTCCTCATCAGATTCATCATCTCACTCTTCACCACCACCATCTAAAAGATCAACCAAATCAACATCTAAATCAGTGAAGAAGCCAACTCGATCTTGGATATCTCATGCTCATAAAAGAATTGGGAATGCTGTCAAAAAAGTCAGAAAGAAAGACATACTCTACAGGAAGATGAATTTCTATGCTGATCAGATACAGTATATTCATGATGATCTCGACAAGATGCAAGATGAAAGGGCGTATGTCCAGAAGCTCATGAAAGATGATCTTCAAGGGAAAATGGATGAAATGATCAAAGGATACTCTCACCAGTTCCTTATTGAGGTCGTTCCGAAACTGACAAAGGAGATGTATACCAGACAACTGTATCCAAATCTCTTGCACCTAGCCAAACAAGCCATGAAATCAACTCCGATGAATTTAAGCATCAATCCAGTTGAATCCACAATTTTCTCAGATGATGAATTGGTGAACCGGCTAGTAGCGCAAATGTCGAAACGCTCTGCAATGTTTACCTCACACGAAGCTAAACTGTTTGAAGCTCTACTGGAATACCAACTCAGGTCCTCATTCCGAGAAGAAGCTGTAAGGCCTAAACGTTCAAGAGATGATGAAGACAAAGATCAGGATAAGGATAAAGAGCCCAAACGCACAAAGAAGTCTGATGTATCATCCTCTATTCAGTACTCGATGCAACCTCCACAACAACGGACTCCTACTCAACAAAGATCTTCTCCTCCCTCTTCTGCAGATAAACCTCATGATTCTGAGTCACCACCCCAGACTCAGAAAACCGGTGACCACTTTGAGTATACGGGTGGTGTCGATGAAGAATACCATGAGCCCCAACAACAACCCGCCTCACCCGATAAAGTACAAAAACCAGCATCCTCATCTAGACCTAAGAAACAGAAGAAGAAGGCACCCACGGCTGACGTCGTATCATGGCTAGATGAAGATACAACAGAAGAATTTGAATGGTTCTCTACACTTGTCAATTCCACTCCCTACCCTGAAGAAGGTCAAGATCTGGTAGACGGTAATACATTGGAGCATGCTAAGATTCTGCAAGAAAAGTTCCATGTGAAGAAGATGACGAAATCCGAGTTGAGACGAATCAAGAATGAAGCTTTTCAACTGTGGAAAGATAGCTCAGAAAGTGCCATCGAGGTCGAATATCACCTTGAAAACATTGCTCGAGCTATGTCTAACAACATGGATTGGCTCAACCCAGAAGCAAACATCGACTTCACCAAACGGGACAACCCTCCATACTACACAGACTGGTCAAAACCTCTACCAACAATTGGCCAACCAAATGAACCTAGGATTCCATTCAGATATTTCTTCAACAAAGACTTGGAATTTATTCTACACGGTGGCGATGGCTCAAGGAAATACGCTACATCTTTGACACTTCCATTCCCAGCAGCCATATACTCAAACTGCATTGCTATCGAGGAAAGAGCTAATCACTTGTTCTCCAACAAAGTGGAAGCATACGACCGAGATGCAATGTACGGGATTCATCATTGGCCGGAACGCCGAAGAATCTACTACAGAAGCTGCCAGGTTCAGAAGTCTCAACATGCAGTGTTCAGTACTAAGGATATCGTTGCCATCAAACACGTTGATCTTTCGACCAAATGGGACTACACTTTTTTCAAGAAGATTGTGGTCAAAAGGCAAGATGAACGGGATTATGCATTCTCTGAAGCTGACTTTGAGAATTTGTCTATCAACGACATTGAAGACATGTACCTTGCCAAAGTACAGGGTCGCATGAGACAATTTTCAACCGAAGTACAACGTGAATTCATCAAGTCATTGCTCATCTTCATCAGACGCATAGTCATCAAAGAACGTGTAGAAGATCTCTAACTTGCTGTTGAATCTTATCAGACACGTGTCAACTTCACTCCACCACAGCTTGATCTTCCCGACATGAACCAGCTTCCACAATACACGCTCGTCAGCAAACCGTTCGGTGTTGTTTACCGCAGTGAACTTCAACGCAATTGCTTGATGGCGTGCAGCGATCTTCACAAGTTTGGGGATCACACTTTGAAGATGGTTAGGGATGGATTGGCTTATTGATTGAAGGATATACATCTAAATATTGGGTCTCCTAAGCGATGGAATTCTCAGGATCGAAGGGATGTGCGGAGGATCATCAGAATGATTGATGAAAGGTTGTTTCGAAGGGATCAGTTCAAAACGTTGGAAAGCTTTGTTGGTGTTCGACCCAGGATTAACATCACCGGCTATCAACGCCCGGTTCGTACTCCTGGAAACATCACTAGACTTCCTGGTACCTCTTGAACTGTTTCTTCCATTATTACATCTGGATGTGTGCTTTAATATGTGAATGGCTTGTGTACACATTTCAGTGTACAACCCGTAATTGTCAAGAAAGGACCCTGTGAACCTATCAAACCTTTCATTTTTCAAGGTTTTGCTCAAAAGGACAAGTACTTCCCCGTATAATTTTAAAAACCTCAACCGTTTATATCACTTGTTGAGGGGGAGTATTTGAATTAAAACTTTGTTCACAAATTGTTCATAGTGGTCATCTTCCCGCAACACTCGAAATGGTCATATTTATTCTCAATTTTTTCAAAAATAACATTTTATATGCCATTTTTGAGGGGGAGAAAATTATGTGATAAGAAATATGTTGTGTAAATGCAAATGAATATTTGTGTGATAGACTTAACCAACGAATTGACGGTACTAAACTGTTAGTAACTCGAAAAGACTTGTCCGGGACGGGTAATAATTTCAAGCTAGTTATCTAGTAATGTAAACGTGTCTCGCAAAGGACTTGTCCGAGTAGAAAGTACCATTCGAGAATCTCTTGGTAGACATGAACTCTGACGGGTATACAACCTTTCGAGGCTTGTCTACACCTTCAAGGTAGTTATTAGAGCTAGTTGTCACCTAAAAGCTGACAATGTAACTCTTTAACTATGCAACGTAACCGTGTCTCGCGGGGGAGTGTCTATCTTAAGTTGATCAATCCAAAAGTGCGCGCTCTTCCCTCACAGTGCAGATTTCCGTCAAAACTCTAAAGCACATGTGGAGGGGAAGTATTTCTGCTAAAAGATAAAACTCTCACAGTGGTTCAAACATGTTTTTCATTTACAAACCCTTTGAGAGATTTTCTTAAAAAATTGGTTTTATAGCAACATAGGTTAGTCATGGAGTGATAAGGTGACTAAGGTTAGGAACAACCGTCCTATGATCCGCCAGAGCCGGAGGGATCTACCCAAGGACATCACAAATAGTTAGTACTTAGAAGTCCTTAGGTAAGATTATAAAAAGGAGAAAATGAGAATCGGAGAAAGAAGGAGTTGAAGAATTAAAAAGAAATGCAAAGAAAAGGGTGAAAAGAAATAGCCCTCCAAATTATTCAACTTAGGGCAGACACCGGGTTTAATTCATATGCTACTGGTTGTCACTTAGTGACGCTGGTATTGAAGATTAAAAGTCGTCATGGACCCAGTGACGCATGCACTGTACCTTCTTAGCCACTCAAGTTTCTATCAAAAGAAGCTTGTTTCATTCTCACAGGGAACCCTACGTAAACTATTGGCCTTCTCTTAGAGATCGCTGGTATTGAAGAAGGAGACCCTCTCCCTAGTCTCCGCTCAGGAAAACCAAAACGCACTATTGAGTCTAGAGCCACGAGATTCATCAAAAGATCTCTTAGGTACACTTGACATTTCATCACTTGATGTTCAACAATAAGAACATCAGTGGTACGTCCTTCACAGATCTTAGCAATCTGTCGAGAACATTTATGAGAGGTTCACATATGTGATCCTCAGTGATTGAATGGAAACTCCTGCCAGGGTCAACATCAAACTGCCCTGACAGCAGGTCACTTCGGTAACTCCCCGTGGATTACGCTTAGTGTGTCTCAAACGGTCTACAGTCGTGAGGTGATGCTTCGGTGTACCTCAGCGACTCATCTGAACTGTAGATGTACTTCGGTACATCGCGTTATCTCACTTGTGGGACTCCAGTTCAGGAACGGCCTTTGTAAGAATTAGAGTTGTGTTTTCACACTATGTTGTTAACACTCTCGAAGTTCAAACTTGTAAGTGCCGGAATCCGCTTATTACTAACCATTTTAAATGTTTTTCTTCTTATGGAAGCTCCGGAGCGGGATGATCGTGCAGATTCTTCTCATGCTCACGCCAACATCATCACTGATGGAAGTTCTATCCAAAAGCAACTCAACAGTCAGAATGATTCTTCGTCAAATCAAAGAATCTACAAAGTTAAAGACTTAAAGGACTTCATCAGTACTGAATTTCAACGTCAAAGAGCGTGTGAGCATGTTGAAGAATGACATGGAGACACTGTAGCAGCGAAGCAGACCTGAGGCAGACTTGATGCAGACAACAATATACTATCACTTTCATCACAAAGAGCAATGATCAAAGAACAAAGTTAAAGATGACGTCAAAGCATAACTGTTCAAAGAAAACTATCTCTCTACACTGGGGATATTGTTCGAATCAAGGCAATTCTTCTCACAAGAAAGAAGAATGTCAGAAGATGTCAAAGCTACTATTACATCAACGCCTTCACCGTTTTTCATCACCAACACTTGAGGGGGAGATTGTTGGAATCACTCCTAAACCTTAATTCAAGTGTTAGTTACTCATATGTAATAGGTAGTTTAATATGGCCTTTATGTTTGTTTAAGGTCAAGCTTATGTAGAAGGCCCATAAGCTTAGGCCCATGTCCAATAAGGAAAAGGGAAGGAGTAGGAGTGTTGCCCTAGCTCCTTGCCTATAAATACTCTTGTATAACCCTCACTTGAGGGTTGGTTGTTCAATTTATTCCTTTGACTCACTCTCTACGCATAACCGGTGTTAGCTTAACGTGTGTGTGTGTTTGGTTTACTTGTTCAATCGCCTTTATCTCTTTCTATTAAGCTTGTGTTGTACAACTAGTGACCTAACAATCGATCTTTGGCTTCAAGTCCAAATCTTTTACGATCATGTCAACTTCTCAACTAGGCAAACCATCGACCAAGCGGCTGGTGGCAAGCTTAGTGAACTCACCGCGGAAGAATCGTAGGGTACAATAGAGGACCTTGCCCTCTATGACAATGAATGTTGGAATGTCCCCGTGAGTTGCCCAAAACCGTCAAGGAAATCTCCTTGCCTCCCATTGACTCACAACCTTCCAATCATAGGATGCTCGAACTTGAAGATCAAGTCAAATTACTAACGAGCTCCTACGAGAATCCTAAGCCTTCACACCAAGTGAAGAAAATCACTCTACCTTTTGAATTATGTAGTGGTCCCTACGACACTCATGATTGCACAAGACTCCCCGAACAAGATTTTGTGGACTACTCCTCCATGCGTACCGACGGAGCGGGAGAGAAGTGGTAAACTTTCAAGCCCGAGCAAAACAACTTAGAAAATTCCTACAACCCCTCATGGAGAAATCACCTTAACCTTAGGTGGAGCCAAAACTCAAACCCGTCCCAAAATAACTCATCTAGTCCACCCAATAGGTCCCAACCAAACCAAACCTCCAACAACCCCCCAAACACCGGGAATTCCACTAGTCTCGTGGCAATGGTGTCCAAGGTCATGTCATCTCAAGAAGCTCCATTGACTAAGCTTGAAGCCGATTTCAAGCAACGACAAAGCGAGATGACAACTAAACTCGACGCCCTTTTAAAAGCCTTCAATGACAGGGAGATTGGAGCACTCCCAAGTGACACTATAAAGAACCAAAAAGTGAATTCGATTTCATTAACTTCATGATCTTGCTCACCAAGGGAGAGTGCATATCCATGCCCTTCTCACCCAAAAGTCCACTTGGTCAACGCCATCAACACGGGTTCCAAACGATCCCTCATGAATTACCAAGGACCCGAGCCAACGATCCATCCAACTCTTGAGAAACCTATCAACCAAGAACTCAAAAACACTCTAGAAGAGGAGTATAAGGAGCTCCACAAAGAAAAACCGGTTCTTGAAGTCTTGACTAATGCACCCTATTATAATGCTTTAAAAGAAAAATATGAGCAAGAACTAAAATTAGGAGAACGTGGGTCCGTATTTGTGCAAAATAAGTTACCTAAGAAGTTAGATGATCTCGGGGCTATTTATTCTTCTGTGTAGAATTGGAAATTCCAAAGCTTTTGACACATTAGCCGACTTAGGGTCAAGCATCAATCTTCTTCCGTTGTCCCTCCATAGAAGCCTTAACCTAGGTAAAATAGAACCAACGGAAACCAACTTAGGTTTAGCGGACGGTAGTATTGCATATCCGGTAGGGATAGTGAAGGACATGGTAGTGCACGTAGGTCGATTAAATCTTTTGGCGGATTTCCATGTGCTAGACATGAATAAAGACCCGACATGCCCATTGTTAGTAGGAAGAGGATTATTAGCTACTGCTAGTGCCATAATTGATTGTAAGATGTCTAAGATAGTGGTAGGAGAAGGGAGTGCTAGGTCAATTTACGATGTCAAGAAGCATATCTACTAGAAAGAGGATGAACAAATACCTTATGAGATCATGTTGGATAGAAAACCATCTAGATATGGACCTTGGACCAATAGAGATTTTGTAGGCCCTCAACGACCTTTATATCTAGAAGATACCTTTGTGAGTAACTCAACTCTCAATGAACAACAATTGGCTAGGGAGATTGAAGTGAACCCGTTTGAGGATACTTTAGTGTTTAGGAAGATGACCGAATTCCTAGAAACCTTGCCCATTAATCTTAACATGAATAAGTGAAAAGTTGAGAGTGAGAAGCCTAAGTATGATTGGAGTTGGGATAGACCACCTAGTGATGGGAATGGAGAATGGCACATTAGGATAACAATCTATGACCCCGATGGAGAGAAGTTTGAAAAGGCATACCGGACTAAGCGTACCAATAGGAACTTAAAAGATAAGTTTGATCCCTATGACCTTCTTGAGGATAAACTTACTTACATGGGTACGTAGGAGCACAACTTCGAGTCTAGCTACAAGACTCATAAATAAATAAAAGCGCTTCGTGGGAGGCAACCCATGCTTAATTGTTTTCTTGTTTTGTGTCTTATATCTTTTTCATTATTGTTTATTCTCATGTTTGATTTTGTGAAAATGTTTGATTTTGTCTTGAACCTCGTCTTAATTACATATAAAAGTATTTTACAAAAAGATAAGTGTAGGGAAGATCACATACATTTTTGAAAAACATGAACATTAGAATTACAATTAGTGAAATTGATATATATGTGTGTGTTTGTTAGAGTCAAATGCTTGTATCGAGTCATAATGGATGTTTTGCAGGAATTTTTCCAGGTTTTAAAGATGTAACATTTCCATAATTTTTCCAGAAAAACGCAGCAGACCACTTTCTGTCAGGACAACCTGACGGCGTCAAGATTAAAGCCTGACGACGTCAGGCTATGCAAAAACAGTTTATCATTTTTTCGTTTTCTGTGCTACTTATAAATTTTTGGAAATTCTCAGGTTTTAATTTTCTATAAAAACTGCAAACATCCATTCCACAAGCATTATATCTTACTTGCTTTCTAGTGTAGTTGTGTCATAGATAGTTTTACCGCCGATTTTACGTGAAGGTTTCGTTTGTTTTCTTATAAGTGTGTAGGTTATATTTGGCAAGAAGAAGAAACACAAAATTGGATGGAGCTTAGATTAAAGCCTGACGACGTCAGGCTATGCAGAAACAGTTTATCATTTTTTCGTTTTCTTTGCTACTTATACATTTTTGGAAATTCTCAGGTCTTAATTTTCTAGAAAAACTGCAAACATTCATTCCACAAGCATTATATTTTACTTGCTTTCTAGTGTAGTTGTGTCATAGATAGTTTTACCGCCGATTTTACGCGAAGGTTTCGTTTGTTTTTTTTATAAATGTGCATGTTATATTTGGCAAGAAGAAGAAACACAAAACTGGATGGAGCTTATCACTTATGCATTCTTATTGAAAAAGAATTTAACCGCTACTTCACACGGATCCTACCAAGCTAATCAGGGGAGTACTAGTTTATTTTCCTTACTTACCTTCCTTTATCATAACTTTGATACTTTCGGGGAACATTGGGGACAATGTTCAGTTTAAGTGTAGGGAGGGAGAATAAAATGGGAACTTAGAAACTATTCACTCACTTGATTATCTGTCTTGTTCTTGGTAATTTGTGTAATAAACTATGAGAAATATTCGTTAGGGCAATTTTAGCACCAAATTTAATTTTTTTATGATATTTACAAGCTAAACTTTAGTCTTAATAAAGCGTCACATGGATAGGAATTATATGACTAGCACTAAAACCATTTACCACTCAAATTCCACCCCAAAAATGTGAGGTTCGCCCCTAGATCTTTAGGAATAAAAGCATTCATATTTAATGCTTAGAGAGTGTACCGGTAGTATAATAGATTCTAGAAATTGTTTTGTGATGCATTCTGAGATCGCTAGTGAGACTACACTTGTGTAGTTAGGAATAACTAAATGAACAGAGGCATTAGGATAACCCTTGTATGAAACCTGTATTATAATTACTTCTTCCACATCGGTTGAGTAATTACCCTACACCCTTGCGATGTACTCATATTTAGTACACGATACCCCTAGTTAACCCCTCAGAGCCTATCCTTTTCGCGGTTCTCGTGATGCTTCGGTTTTCTGGAATATCAATGAAGAACATTTTTTACAATCCACCCCCAAGTGTACACCCAAACCGCCTTAGCCTACCTTTTATGCACTCATCTTTAATGCAATATGGTTATCATTACTAAACCCTTATTTCAAATATCTAGTTACTTGCATGGTTGCTAAGTCGAGTCCTATCTTTTGTACACAGTTTTAGGACGATTGGGACTCATGGGTAAAAGTAATATTTTATGGAGTAACGGGAAAGAACGACAACCTCAAATTCCCTTTGTCTACGTAATTAAATACTCCAAGTGTTTTGATCTTTTCAAATCGGGTCAATTAGTGTTAGAGAAATAAAAACTCAAGTTTAGGGATGCTCCTATAAATCCCTTATATTTTGATGTTATCGTAGAGGATGGTAGAGTAAAAATGTATGAAAAAAAAGTCGAAAAAAGTGAGTGTTAAAAAAAATGAAAAAATGAAGAAAAACATACGGGCTACCATCCTACATCTATCTTTATGTTTATCTCTTTAAATTTATGTTTGTTTTGTTTTAAGTTATCTAGAGTTTAGTGGGCCAAAAGCACATTTGCTTGAGGTCAAGCAAATAGCAAGTGTAGGGATATTTGATAAGGATTTAAAACGTACACTTTTAGGGGGACATTTAAGCCCTAAATCGACCAATTTTATATCCGTTACTGCTTAATTTCGTTCGTTTTCACTTTTTAGGTCTTTTGGAAGCAAAATGCTGGAATGAAGCACATTTGGATGAAAAGGAGCAAATACATGAAGAAAATGGCAAAGTCAAGATCGAAGCCACTCAAAGCTAATCAACCGTACCTGACGACATCCCAATTAAAGGCCGACGCCGTCCCTCTATGAAGACTTGATCAAAACATGCACGCGACGGCTCAGTGAAAATTCTGGTCTTATAACCTGACGGTGTCACGCTTTAATATTGGAGGGCGTCACTCACAGTTTTCAACTCAGACGGCCCAGATCTAGAATCAAGACGACGTCCCAACTGAAGACCGACGGCGTCACAAATCTAAGGCGACGCCGTGCCATCGATGACTTGGCCCAGACGAAACCCTAATGACGGCGATCTGACGGCGTCCCATGCAAAAGGTGATGTTGTCGCAGTTGTAAATCTATAAATAGAATTTGATTTTTCTATATTTGAGGAGGTAGAATTTTGGAGAAAAAATCCTAAATCGTTTGTAATCCGAATTGGACAGTATCTTAGGGTCTCATACCCTATTTTACGCATCGAGATAAGTATTTTAATCCAAAATAACATTATGTCTATCCGGTATTCGATTTATTGTGTGTATGCTTGCTTGTTTACCATGTCTAGCTAAATTTCTTGTGTGTTTGGTTAGATCTATGAAACCTAGTTATTGATTATTGTTAGGTTGTTTCTTATCTTAATTGTAAATTGGCTTAGGAGTGCAACTAGGCATCATTCGTTGTATTTAATGCTTGAGTATGCTTTATGATGATGTGGTCTATGGATGAAATAGCTTAGGCTTGCCGACTTTGTAGGTAACATACGAGAGATAACCTCAAAGAACTAGGGGGCACGCATACCCTACGACCTTAGGAATACAACGCGTTAAGATAAGGTGTGACAATTCAACTGGCCAATAAACGATAACTAGTGAGTAATAGTATCTAGGTATACACATTTTTAATCATCATACGAGCACACCTCAATTAGACATAAGCTACCCGTAGTAATTAGATAAATAGATAAGTAGAAGTAATCGGTAGAAGTACCACCGCCCAAACCAATTGCCTCGAGATTTTACCTAAGCTTTCTAAAAAACCATAAAAAAATATAAAAAAAGAATCATTCTCAACCACCACCTTCTCGTCATATATTTCTTACTAGCATTCCTATTCCCCTAGAGAACGATATCAATCCCTGAGGCTTACCCAATACTACACTACAATGATTAGGTTCAATGCCTAGGAGGCTGAAAAACTTGCTCGACCAGAAGGAAGTTTCTTTCACCCCGAACGCGCCTCCCGCGCGCATCATAAGGAAATTTGGGTGTACATTTGGGGGTGGATTGTAAACAATGCTCTTCATTGATATTCCAGAAAACCGAAACATCACGAGAACCGCAAAAAGGATAGGCTCTGAGGGGTTAACTAGGGGTATCGTGTACTAAAGATGAGTACATCGCAAGGGTGTGGGATAATTACTCAATCGATGTGGAAGATGTAATTATAATACATGTTTCAAACAAGGGTTATCCTAATGCCTCTTATCATTTAGTTACTCCTAACTACACAAGTGTAGTCTCACTAGCGATCTCGGATTGCATTTCAAAGCAAGTTCTAGAATCTATTATACAACCGGTACACTCACTAAGCATTAAAGGTGAATGCTTTTATTTCTAAAGATCTAGGGGCGAACCTCACATTTTTGGGGTGGAATTTGAGTGGTAAACGGTTTCTGTGCTAGTCATATAATTCCTATCCATGAGACGCTTTATTAAGACTAAAGTTTTACTCGTAAATGTCAAATTTTTTTTTTTAATTTGGTGCTAAAATTTCCCTAACAAATATTTCTCATAGTTTATTACACTAATTTCCAAGGACAAGACAAATGATTAAGTGAGTGAATAGTTTCTAAGTTCTCGTTTTATTCTCCCTCCCTACACTTAAACTGAACATTGTCCCAAATGTTCCCCAAAAGCATCAAAGTTATGATAAAGGAAGGTAAGTAAGGAAAAGAAACTAGTACTCTCTTGGTTAGCTCGGTAGGATATGTGTGAAGTTGCGGTTAAATCCTCTTCCAAAAAGATTGCATAAGGAATAAGCTTCATCCAATGTGTGTTTCTTCTTCTTGTTCAAAATAACCTGCATATTTATTAGAAAACAAACGAAACATTCGCGTAAAATTGGCGGTAAAACTATATATGACACACAATTACACTAGATATAATGCTTGTGGAATGGATGTTTGCAGTTTTTCTGGAAAATTAAGACGTGAGAATTTCCAAGAATTTATAAACTGCACAGAAAACGAAAAACTGATCATCCTATTTTTACATAGCCTGACGTCGTCATGCTTTAATCCTGACGCCGTCAGGTTGTCCTGACAGAAAGTGGTCTGCTGTGTTTTTTTGGAAAAATTCTGGAAAAATTATATCATTAAAACCTAGAAAAATTTCTGCAAAACATCCATTATGACTCGATACAAGCATTTGACTCTAACAAACACACATATATATCAATTTCACTAGTTGTAATTCTCATGTTCATGTTCTTAAAAACTTATGTAATCTTCCCTACACTTATCTTTTTGTAAAATACCTTTATATGTAATTAAGACGAGGTTAAAAACAAAATAAAGCATTTTCACAAAGTCTAACATGAGAATAAACAACAATGAAAGAGATATAAAACACAAAAAAATTGAAAAAACAAAACAAGCAAATAATTAAGCATGGGTTGCCTCCCACGAAGCGCTTTTCTTTATTTATGAGTCTTGTAGCTAGACTCGAAGTCGTGCTTGATGAGTGTCTAAATACTCATCATTTTTGTACAATATAAACTGCAAAATCATCTGAAAACACTCAAAAATGCATCAAAATGATGAAAATATCACAAATCAGTGTTTTATGTGTTTTAAATGCAAAAATATCAAAATCAGATGAAAAATGATTCAAGTTTGCAAAATTAGCAGTTTTAGTCCCCCAAGTTTCAAAAGTTGTCAAATCTAGTCCCTGGAATTCAAAAATGTGGAATTTTATCATTCAAGGTCTCTGAAATATTCTAAGTTGTTAAAATTGGTCCTTGAATGATTCTTTGGTCAAATGGCGGAAAAGGTCCCTAAACTTTGAAAAATTGCAAAAATAGTCCTTGGATTTCTAAAAATGGAATTTTATGCAAAAAGGGTCCTTGTACTATCAAAGTTTGTCAAGTTTGGTCCTTGTGATAAGTTTGGAAAAGTATCATTTTCAGTCCTTGAGGTTTGGATAAATTGCATTTTTGGTCCTTGTATACTAGCTTAACCAACCGGACACCATTTTTAATATATCAAGCCCAAATCCAAATACCAGCTAGGCCCAAATGCATATCCAAGCCCAAACCCAACTTGAGCCTTGAACCTTGGTCTTGACCCTTGAGCCCCAGTTCACAATTCCTTTTGACCCCTGTCATAACCATTTTGGACCCCCCGTTTTCTATTAATACTCCCACGGTCAAATAAAGTCAAACGGGCAATATACCGCCCTTACTGTTCACCATCCTCTTCCCCAGCTGAAACCCAAAACCAGTCATGGTTTTCCATCTTTTTCAACACCCCCCTTACCTTGTCTCCTCCACTTCCACTAACACCCAAAACCCATTAATTGCAATAACCTGCTTGTACCTGCTCAAGACTTTTGGCGCCAAAAATGACAAATGGCAATTTTGATGAATTCAATGGCTGAGATCAAGTGGGATTCATTCAGAGTACATGTGGAAGAACTTTTGCATATAAAAAGAAGAAAGAGGAGAAGATAGGGGAGAGTAGTTAGTTTTATAGTTTTTCTTAATGTCGATTTTTAAATTAATGTTTTAGTTTAAGTCCAAATGTTGTAATTTCAGCTTTTATGTATAACAATTAAGTTAAAACATCTTTGTATTGTGCCTTTTGATTATCAATTCAAGTTTTTATATAAGTTCCTAGTTCCATGTTTACTGTTGTATAACTCAGTTTCAAATTCTCAGTTGCAAACTTTAAAAAGGTCAATTTCCATCTCAAATAAGCTTATTCAAGCTTATTATAGTTGTGGTTAAGGTCACAATTCAGTTTTAAGCAATATTGGATCATGGTCAACAAAAGTCAAACTGGGTGCAATTGGACTTGGTTTTGGAATTTGGGTGTTGCAGATCCTTGGATAGGTTGAAATAGACTAGTTTAGATCAGGTTTGGGTTTGGTTTTAGCCTGCATAACAGCTGGACCTATGTGAGTTTATATTTCATTTTTCAATTTCAATCCATTTTTGCATTTTATGCTTGTCTGTGTATCTGTGGTCCTCATTAGTGTAAACTTGTTTATATAGTTGTATTTAGGTCATGTGAACTCAGTTTGGTCATTGTTACATGATTAGTTCAGCAGATAGTGTAATTTAAAGTCCAAATCAGTCAATTAAAGTGTGTTTGGATTTGCTGTCAATTCTGTCTTTAAGGTTATTTCAGTGGTTTAGACCAGTTGTTTCATGCTTGTTAAGTTCTATTATACTCATTCCTGTCTTAATATACACATGCATTAGTTCAAAAGTCAAAATTTCACCATATATGTCCTAATCTGTTAGCTGTTGTGGTTTTGGACAAGCAAAAGCTTGTTTTGTGTTTGAAAATCTTAGAACTAGCTTGCATTAGTTTAATTTCATCACATTACATCTATTTCAGTCCTTAAATCAAGATCAAAGTCCATAAAAGTCAACATTTCATGTTTGATTTAAAAGTCAAAATTGCAAAATTCCAGTTTTCATCCAACCTAGAAGGATTTTTCATGGATTCATTTCTAAGCCAAATTCAGTGGAACTTAGTATTTTAAAAACTTTAGCTGGTCTCTTTACTTATCATCATTTTAGCACATTTTTGTCAAATTTTTATAAGCTCCTAAATTGCTTATCAACATGGGCCTATTTGCCCTGTGCATTGACTCGGTGAAAGCTGAGTCTGCACAGGGGTTTTGCAGGGCTTGGGAAAAGCTCAATTGAGCTTATCTGAGTCTAATCCTTGGCTCAGAGATAGTCAGCCAGGTCTTGTTTTAGTTCCTACTTTTTGTTTTTCATTTCAGCTTATTGACTGTCTTGGGCTTAAGCTCAAAGTTGGCCTCAAGTTTGATTTTTAGCACTTTAGTTCAATCAGCCAAATCTTTGCAGTTGGCTATTCAGAGGTTAAGAGTAGTTGTTATTAGTTGCATTTAGGTTCTTTTAGCATATTTTAGCTTTTGTATCAGTTTGGTGGTCATTTGGTCCCTTTTGCTTATTCCAAGTGCTTATTTATAAGCACTTGAGTCTGCAGCCTCTTATTCCTCCAGGCAACCCCTTGTTTTTATATTTTCCTAGATTCTAAATAATATTTTAGAGTTTTCCTGAAATTTTCAGATTTTTCCAAGCCTGTTTGCTATTTTTCTGCATTTAAATTAATTTTTAGCACTTTTTAAATAGCTTTTAATCCAATTAAATCAGAAAAGTTTCAAAAAAAATAATTTTTCATTTTTCTTAGGCTAAGATAAATATAAAAAGTCAAAAAAATATTTTTCCATAATTTTCTTGGTTTAAATAGTATTTTCTAGCATTTTAATTAGTTTTGAATAGTATTAAATTAATAATAAATACATAAAAACTCTAAAAAATATATTTTCAGTTTTAAAATAAGTTTTATCATATTTTAGATTTTTCTAAGTTATAATTTCATTTTTCTAGGTTAATTGTGTATTTTCTTATATTTTAGTGCATTTTAAATACTTAATAAATAGTTTTTAATTAATAATAATTAGATAAATAGTTTTAAAAATAATTTTCTTTTTCCAATAATTTTATTTTATAATTAGGATTGTAAAAATGTATTTTTCATATCCGTAGGTATTTTCCTTCTTTATTTTCACGTTTTATTTTGTACGTTTACGTAATTTTATTTAAACGTACGTTTTAAGTTTTAAACGTTCATCATTTTAAATATAGTGATAGCGTTTATTTAATATATTTTATCTTTTTAATTTTCTTAATTTGCATTTAAGCCTCTGTAATTTATTTCCTTTTTCCTTAGTTATAATTGTTCAAAGCAATCTATCTTTACTGATCACTATCCTTAGTGATCATTCTATCATCTGATCAAGTGTGTACACACCATTGAGTCTCCTTGGGACTTAACGACCCGGGAATTCATTGTATTCTCCAGGACTTCATTGTATTTGTGTTTTAAGCAGTTTTAAGCTTCTTACGGTTAGCCATTCACAAGTGGCTAGTTTGTGTGAGGTAGCTTGACTAGTTCAGCACCAATCAAATTTTGGCGCCGCTGCCGGGGAGGCTTTAGCGTGTGTTAAACCTTTTTCAGATCCATTCTTGCACATATACCATCTTTTGTAAAAAGTTTTTTTTGTAAAGTTATCAGAAAATCCAAAAAGTTCATTAACACTTTTCCTAAAGTGTTAACAACACCAAAAATATTTTCATTCTTTGTTTTTACAAAATGTTTTTCAAAAATACCAAAAATATTCCTCTTTACCCTCTTACCTTTTTGATTCTTCATTTCTTACCCTCTGTTAACCTTTGATTCTTTCTATGTCTTATCCTCACCCTCTTGGTTGTCAATGGTGTGGTGGTCCTTATAATGGTGGCAATTGCCCCAGTTGTAGCGTGGTGGAATCAGGAAACGGGTCTGTCTATAACCAGGATCCCTATTCCTACCATAACACGACTGATTTATTCCATCAGCTACCACACTGTGAGACTCAGCAGTTTTACTATTGTGAGTACTGTGGTGGTTCACATTCCAGTTCTGATTGTCAATCAGGAAACACGCTTGTCTATGAGCAGGTTCCTGATAACAATTATGACTACAACACATACCACTCACAGCCACATCAGTTTTACTGTTGTGAGTATTGTGGAGGTCCTCACTCTAGCTCGGATTGTCAAACAAGGAATCCATTTCCTTGTAACAATTACGACTCTTCGTATCATGACCAACCTCTACAGTACCAGCCTGAGCCACTTCCTCAAAATCTTCTCCTTGATCTTTTGGATTTAGTGAAAGATTTAAAGGAATGTAAACACTCCCAAGATAATCCAAATGAGAAATCCATGGAAGTTTTGTTAGCCGAAGAGCGGGCTGCTAAATTAGATTCCCAAATTGCCTTTGAACAATCTATTAGGGAATCAATTGCAAAAGAAAAAGCGGCCAAATCTAGCTCTCGATTCCGTTTCATTCCTGATGACGATGATGATGAAGATATCCTTGATATCCTACAATTTTATAACGGTTCATCAAGTTCATCAGTTGAAATTCCTTCCATGAAAAATCAGGGAGAAAAGACTATGATGGAATTACTAGCAGAAGAACAAATGGAAAGTATAAAACATATGTATGCTAGTCCTTCTAAACTCCCTCAGTCTGTTGTTATCACACCCGAAGCTCCCACTCACTCTCTAAACATGGGGGATGAGCATCTTGACACTGTTCCTGAAAAGGAATCGAATGAATTTATAAAGTCTAGTGTTGAGGACCTTGTCCCAATCCCGAGAGAGTCACAGGGAATTTATGATCTTATGTGTGATTCTTCTTCCCCTCTTGAGTGTTCAAATGATCATTTTGAGACTTTCTCCGATTTTAGCGATGATTGTAAATCTTATGGAGACATCGAGTATGTTGAGGCATCACTCCCACAGTCTGATCCTCTTCTTGAGGAGTTCACCGATGAACTCACTCACATCAGTCCACTTTCATCAGAAAGTGACGATGATCTCTTTGATTTCGAAGCCGATCTTGGAGAAACTAGAAATCTCCTATATAATGATCATCCACTCATTTCTTATCCCATTTCCGACTCTTCCATTCCTTCTCTCACTCCAGATGAGGAAGATGACAACTTTTGGAAGGAGGTCGATGCTTTTCTTAGTGATGAGTCAATTCCAACAGGGATTGACAATACTTACTTTGATTCGGAGGGAGACATCCTTTTTCTTGAAAATCTGTTGATTGAAGAACCGTTTCCAGCTCTCCCTCCCGGAAATTTTGTTACCAATCACCATAAAAGCTTCAAATTTAAGCTTAAAAATGTCAAAAATGGTGATTTGCTTCTTTCTGATGAGGAATGGACATGCATTGTGATGCACATATTTATTCCATTCTTCACTAATGGTGTGGTTGCTCTTTCCCTTTTCTCCTTCGGGAATGAGGATACTATCTTTGACCCCGGCATTTTCATTTATCATCTGTGAGCCGGGTCTGTCTCTCTATATCTCATCGGTGTGGAACTTTCGCGTGCTTCAATGTTTATCCAAACATCTTGAATGAAAGTCCGATGGAGATTGTTTCTTCCACTTTGTTTCCCCATGAACCAATGAATTCGGGGTCGAGTCAAGCTAGCGACTCGGTAACCAAAAACAGTAGCACACACCATATGGGTTTTCACCCATATTTCTGACTTCTTACCCCTTTCTACCACCTTAGTGTGGGGGTGATGCCCCACATGTTATATATATATATATATATATATATATATATATATATATATATATATATATTTTCAAAAAAAAAAAAAAAAAAAAAAAATTCAAATAATGGCCGTAGTATTTCCCTTTTACGTTATTTGTTTCGGCATAACCGCCGGTACTTTGAATATTGAGGGCAATATTCATTTCTAAGTGTAGGGGGAATTCTCACGAATTTTATCATATATTATCCACCCAATTCCCCCGTTTTTGGCCAAAAATTTTTTTTGGAGTAAGTGTTCTGCACTTACTCAGCTTATGGTTATCAGTCCGCCATGTCTAAAAAACAAAAGGATTGGCTAATCGAGGAGCAAACGGCTCTTGGTAAAGATATATCAAATCCGTTGACGGCTTGCAATTTGCCCAAAATTGTATGGTATTCAACTCACCATATCCTAAAAAGTGAAGAGTTGGCTAGCCCGCAAGTTTACGGCTTGTGGTAAAGGCAGTGGAAAAACCATAATTGGTAATCAGCTCACCAAAGATAATACTGATAATTTATCTAAGAGTTGACTAGTCCAGAGCAAACGGCTTCTGGTAAAGACAAATCAAATCCGTTTACAGGTTATGATTTGCTCAAAATCATTTGGTTATCAGTGTACCAAGGTTCTTACTTGAACTGAAACATTTGGCTACTCCAGAAGTGATGGATTTTGGTAAAGAGTTTTTAAAATTCATCAAAGTTTCAAAACATTGCTAGGGACTAGCAATATCTTAGTGTGGGGGATTGATGAGTGTCTAAATACTCATCATTTTTGTACAATATAAACTGCAAAATCATCTGAAAACACTCAAAAATGCATCAAAATGATGAAAATATCACAAATCAGTGTTTTATGTGTTTTAAATGCAAAAATATCAAAATCAGATGAAAAATGATTCAAGTTTGCAAAATTGGCAGTTTTAGTCCCCCAAGTTTCAAAAGTTGTCAAATCTAGTCCCTGGAATTCAAAAATGTGGAATTTTATCATTCAAGGTCTCTGAAATATTCTAAGTTGTTAAAATTGGTCCTTGAATGATTCTTTGGTCAAATGGCGGAAAAGGTCCCTAAACTTTGAAAAATTGCAAAAATAGTCCTTGGATTTCTAAAAATGGAATTTTATGCAAAAAGGGTCCTTGTACTATCAAAGTTTGTCAAGTTTGGTCCTTGTGATAAGTTTGGAAAAGTATCATTTTCAGTCCTTGAGGTTTGGATAAATTGCATTTTTGGTCCTTGTATACTAGCTTAACCAACCAGACACCATTTTTAATATATCAAGCCCAAATCCAAATACCAGCTAGGCCCAAATGCATATCCAAGCCCAAACCCAACTTGAGCCTTGAACCTTGGTCTTGACCCTTGAGCCCCAGTTCACAATTCCTTTTGACCCCTGTCATAACCATTTTGGACCCCCCGTTTTCTATTAATACTCCCACGGTCAAATAAAGTCAAACGGGCAATATACCGCCCTTACTGTTCACCATCCTCTTCCCCAGCTGAAACCCAAAACCAGTCATGGTTTTCCATCTTTTTCAACACCCCCCTTACCTTGTCTCCTCCACTTCCACTAACACCCAAAACCCATTAATTGCAATAACCTGCTTGTACCTGCTCAAGACTTTTGGCGCCAAAAATGACAAATGGCAATTTTGATGAATTCAATGGCTGAGATCAAGTGGGATTCATTCAGAGTACATGTGGAAGAACTTTTGCATATAAAAAGAAGAAAGAGGAGAAGAGAGGGGAGAGTAGTTAGTTTTATAGTTTTTCTTAATGTCGATTTTTAAATTAATGTTTTAGTTTAAGTCCAAATGTTGTAATTTCAGCTTTTATGTATAACAATTAAGTTAAAACATCTTTGTATTGTGCCTTTTGATTATCAATTCAAGTTTTTATATAAGTTCCTAGTTCCATGTTTACTGTTGTATAACTCAGTTTCAAATTCTCAGTTGCAAACTTTAAAAAGGTCAATTTCCATCTCAAATAAGCTTATTCAAGCTTATTATAGTTGTGGTTAAGGTCACAATTCAGTTTTAAGCAATATTGGATCATGGTCAACAAAAGTCAAACTGGGTGCAATTGGACTTGGTTTTGGAATTTGGGTGTTGCAGATCCTTGGATAGGTTGAAATAGACTAGTTTAGATCAGGTTTGGGTTTGGTTTTAGCCTGCATAACAGCTGGACCTATGTGAGTTTATATTTCATTTTTCAATTTCAATCCATTTTTGCATTTTATGCTTGTCTGTGTATCTGTGGTCCTCATTAGTGTAAACTTGTTTATATAGTTGTATTTAGGTCATGTGAACTCAGTTTGGTCATTGTTACATGATTAGTTCAGCAGATAGTGTAATTTAAAGTCCAAATCAGTCAATTAAAGTGTGTTTGGATTTGCTGTCAATTCTGTCTTTAAGGTTATTTCAGTGGTTTAGACCAGTTGTTTCATGCTTGTTAAGTTCTATTATACTCATTCCCGTCTTAATATACACATGCATTAGTTCAAAAGTCAAAATTTCACCATATATGTCCTAATCTGTTAGCTGTTGTGGTTTTGGACAAGCAAAAGCTTGTTTTGTGTTTGAAAATCTTAGAACTAGCTTGAATTAGTTTAATTTCATCACATTACATCTATTTCAGTCCTTAAATCAAGATCAAAGTCCATAAAAGTCAACATTTCATGTTTGCTTTAAAAGTCAAAATTGCAAAATTCCAGTTTTCATCCAACCTAGAAGGATTTTTCATGGATTCATTTCTAAGCCAAATTCAGTGGAACTTAGTATTTTAAAAACTTCAGCTGGTCTCTTTACTTATCATCATTTTAGCACATTTTTGTCAAATTTTTATAAGCTCCTAAATTGCTTATCAACATGGGCCTATCTGCCCTGTGCATTGACTCAGTGAAAGCTGAGTCTGCACAGGGGTTTTGCAGGGCTTGGGAAAAGCTCAATTGAGCTTATCTGAGTCTCATCCTTGGCTCAGAGATAGTCAGCCAGGTCTTGTTTTAGTTCCTACTTTTTGTTTTTCATTTCAGCTTATTGACTGTCTTGGGCTTAAGCTCAAAGTTAGCCTCAAGTCTGATTTTTAGCACTTTAGTTCAATCAGCCAAATCTTTGCAGTTGGCTATTCAGAGGTTAAGAGTAGTTGTTATTAGTTGCATTTAGGTTCTTTTAGCATATTTTAGCTTTTGTATCAGTTTGGTGGTCATTTGGTCCATTTTGCTTATTCCAAGTGCTTATTTATAAGCACTTGAGTCTGCAGCCTCTTATTCCTCCAAGCAACCCCTTGTTTTTATATTTTTCCTAGATTCTAAATAATATTTTAGAGTTTTCCTGAAATTTTCAGATTTTTCCAAGCCTGTTTGCTATTTTTCTGCATTTAAATTAATTTTTAGCACTTTTTAAATAGCTTTTAATCCAATTAAATCAGAAAAGTTTCAAAAAAAATAATTTTTCATTTTTCTTAGGCTAAGATAAATATAAAAAGTCAAAAAAATATTTTTCCATAATTTTCTTGGTTTAAATAGTATTTTCTAGCATTTTAATTAGTTTTGAATAGTATTAAATTAATAATGTATACATAAAAACTCTAAAAAATATATTTTCAGTTTTAAAATAAGTTTTATCATATTTTAGATTTTTCTAAGTTATAATTTCATTTTTCTAGGTTAATTGTGTATTTTCTTATATTTTAGTGCATTTTAAATACTTAATAAATAGTTTTTAATTAATAATAATTAGATAAATAGTTTTAAAAATAATTTTCTTTTTCCAATAATTTTCTTTTATAATTAGGATTGTAAAAATGTATTTTTCATATCCGTAGGTATTTTCCTTCTTTATTTTCACGTTTTATTTTGTACGTTTACGTAATTTTATTTAAACGTACGTTTTAAGTTTTAAACGTTCATCATTTTAAATATAGTGATAGCGTTTATTTAATATATTTTATCTTTTTAATTTTCTTAATTTGCATTTAAGCCTCTGTAATTTATTTCCTTTTTCCTTAGTTATAATTGTTCAAATCAATCTATCTTTACTGATCACTATCCTTAGTGATCATTCTATCATCTGATCAAGTGTGTACACACCATTGAGTCTCCTTGGGACTTAACGACCCGGGAATTCATTGTATTCTCCAGGACTTCATTGTATTTGTGTTTTAAGCTTCTTACGGTTAGCCATTCACAAGTGGCTAGTTTGTGTGAGGTAGCTTGACTGTTTTCAGCATAGATCAGTGCTCCTACGTCATCTCATGCACGTTTGTGTGCCCATATCTAAGCCACTCTCTCTCATCTTTCTTGTAATCATCTCCTAACTCTAGACATCTTTTATAATACCTCTTATTCTTTTCATAAGTATGTCTAAGTCCCATTTGTTTGTCTCTTTCACTAAGTAACGGAATCGGAGCCATTCTATTACATGCCTCGATATCTTTGTGTTTAAACCTAGGTGTGTACGGGGCATTTGATAGATAAAATCCTCAACTTCACTAGAGAATGTAATTAAACCATCGACCATCCATTCATTCAACTTAGTCATTCTCTTAAAGGGTTTTCCAAATATCAATTGAGTGAGGCTTCCATCAATGAATTCTCCTAGGTCTTCTAAAACCATGAATTCTACCACATAAGCAAAACTTCCAACAAATACGTGCAAGTGAATGACCGCGTCAACAACATTGTTCCATTGATAAGCTAACTCGTTTACCTTAATTTTATTGTATAAATTCCTTGAGATTAAGTTTAGAGGTAAAAACGAATTCAAGTAAGCATCAAAACCTTCCAATCCTATCTTGCAATGGAATTGCATGTTAAAAGGGCTATCTTTTTCAATCCTACACCTAAGGTTAAAAATCTGAGAGGGATATCCTTCCATCTCAACCTTAACTCCATCGATGACTTCTCCGTTGTCAATTGCCTCCCTGTCATCAAATTCCTCATTGGAATCCAAATCGTAGAAAGGACTTTTATGTTGCCAATTTGTTTCATTATGCCCTAAGTGATTTCCAAAGTGGTGAACGGGTGAAAGGTTTTGTGGAATTGCATTTTCCATTACGGGGTTTGGAGCAGGTAGCGCAAAGTTTCTTTGGCGGAAGATGCGAATCATGGTGAGTGATGAGATTTACGAACAAAAACACAAAGAAGGGGGATAGACTATAAGGAAGCTAATGAAAATGAGAAAAAATCTTACTTGATAGGAATCAAGCAAGGGAACCTAAACGAGATAGAAGTCTAACTAGCTATTCTATTCCCCGGCAGCGGCGCCAAAAACTTGATACGAAGTGTTCGGTGTCGAGAAAACCTCCTTTTCTACGAGCAAGCTTTTCAACCCTCTAGACAATGAACCTAATCGTTGTAGTGTAGTATGGGGTAAGCCTCGAGGATTGATATCGTTCTCTAGGGGAATAGGAATGCTAGAAAGAAATTTATGACGAGAAGATGGGGTTGAGGATGATTCTTTTTTTTTTTTAATATTTTTTAAGTTTTTTAGAAAGCAAGGGTAAAATCTCGGGGAAAATGATTGGGGGGTGGTACTTCTACCGGTTTCTATACTTCTACTAATTATCTAATTATCTAATTACTACGGATAGCTATGTTTAATTGAAATGTGCTCGTATGGTGATTAAAGATGTGTTAACTTAGATAATATTACTCCCTAGTTATCTTTTATTGGTCGGTTGAATTGTCACGTCCTTTATCTTAGCGCGTTGTATTCCTATTATTCGTAGGGTGTGCGTATTCCCTAGTTCTATGAGGTTATCTCTCCTATAGGATTCACGGGATCGGTAAGCAAAGGCTATTTCCTCCGAGCACCCTATCGTCTTCAAGCATACTCACGCAATAAATACAACGAAAGCCTAGTTGCACTCCTAAGCCTATATCAATTAAGACAAGAAACAACCTAACAACGATCAATAACTAGGTTTCATAGATTTAAGCAAACACACAAGTAATTTAGCTGGACATGTTAGAAAAGCAAGAATACACATAATCAATTGAACATGGGGTAGACATGATGATAAATTAGAATAACAAACTTATCTTGACGTGTAAAATAGGGTATGGGACCCTATGATACTGTCCAAATCGGATTACAACTGAGTTAGAGTTTGCTCTCTAAAATTCTACCTCTTAAGTTGAAATACAGAAAAATCGAATTCTATATATAGATTTAAAATCGCGACGGCGTCGCCTTTTGCTAGCGACGCCGTCAGGTCGCCGTCATTAGGGTTTCGTCTGAGCCAATTCATCGATGGAATGGCGTCACTTGAGAATTGTGACGTCGTCGATTTTTAGTTGCGACGTCGTCTGAGTTCTAGATCTGGGTCGTCTGGAGTGAAAAGTGTGAGTGACGCCCTCCATATATTAGGTGTGACGCCGTCAGGATTTAGGATCAGAAATTCCACTAAGCCGTTGCGTGCACTTTTTGATCAAGTCTTCATAGAAGGACGACGTCGCCCTTTGGATGGGATGCCGTCAGGTTCTGCTGAGCAGCCTTGAGTGTCTTCGATCTTGACTTTGCCATTTTCTTCATGTTTTTGCTCCTTTTCGTCCAAATATGCTTCATTCCAGCAGTTTGCTTCCAAAAGACCTAAAAAGTGAAAAGGAACGATTTTAAGCAGTAACAGATATAAAATGTGTCGAAATAAGGCTTAAATGACCCCCTAAAAGCGTACGTTTTAAATCCTTATCAGACACCTACCGTTAGCTAAGTTCTCATAGGATGACAACTACCTAATAGTCAAGCCACACTAAATAAGACACTTTATGGTCAAAAGTGCAGATCATCTGTGTTTAAGGTAGGGATCGACGAAAGTCAACTCACTGGTCCTGAGCTAGTACAGAAGACCACTGAGAAGATTTTGCAAATCGGGAGCCGAGTGTAAACAACTCCAATCGTCAAGAGAGCTACACGAACGAAAGACGAACACCACTTGAAGTTCAAGCTGGCGAAAAAGACAAGTTGCAGGCTCCACCTCAGAAAAGTGTGAACTGCTTATGAAAACATAAAAATTTCAAGACTTCGATACAAAGGATCATCCAAACTCCTTGCCAGAATCAGGCTGGTAGTTTCCCGACTCGGGCTACCAACATAAATCAGTACGATACATAGGTTCCTCAGTGTGCACAACTCGAGGAAATGTTTTTTTTTTCAACAAAGAGTTTGTAACTCCTCTAGAGAAAAATCTGAATTGATAAAAGTCTGAAACTTCATTTAGGAACCACCTGAAATCGCCGATTATGAAGTCAGAGACTAGAGTATAGCCAAACTGCTATCGTTAAGGTCTGTTGGAACTCTTGAGAAGGTTCAACTGCAATGTGAACGAGAAAATGAAATCAAGTGTAAATACTTTCAATTATATAAACCCTATGGGGTGATTCTAGGTGAAAGTCGAGGACGGCTTTCCTTCTAAGGTGGGGAGGTTGTGACACACAATAATTTTTCACTGATTTTCTTAATATTAAATATAAGTTTATTATTGTCTGATTGTTTATTTTAAACTTACGTGAGTTTAAGCGGTCATTTTAGGAAGTTATCCCCGTACACTGCAGCACGCAGTAACATACAGAACCAATAAATTATATTGAGATTAGTGAAATGATCACTTTTAGCATTTACTAATGAATTTCGAGCAAAAAAGAGAGGTCATCTCGTAGTTTCAGAAAAATACGGCATCGCACGCGTACCGACACCGAATTAGGAACGAGACAAATTTTAATTTTTGTCATTAATATAATAATAAAACCATATTATTACGCCTGCTAAACCGTATCCGAAAATATAACCTCTATATTTTTTCGTATACAGGAAGGTACATTAACGCGGAGAATCGATAGCTAACAGGGTACACTTAATACCCTAAGAAATATTAAAAGTAAAACACTTAACCCTAAAACCCACCCTAACCGCCCCTAGTTTTTCTCTTCTATCCTTTCTCTCTGCTTTTCTTTTCGTTCATCCACATACACATACAATAACATCAATTTTTCCTTCTGCTTTCCATAGTCAAAAGAAGACCCGTCACTTTTAACTCTCTCCTTCTCGTTTTCCTTCTTCCCAATGCACATCACAAGATTTTTTTGAAGAAAGGGATGGATAGAGAGCTTTGCCAAGAAAGGTTCATCCTCAACTCGAGACCAATAAAGGCATGGTCAACACTTCTTCTTTATATAGTCGCGAAGTACAAAAGATTTTTCACAAGATTCGCAATTAAAACCACTCACACAAATCACACAGGTTAAGAGTTAGTTAGGGGTTAGGTTATCTTAATATTCGATTCAAATCTGTGTTGCTATCTTTGTAATCGGTTAGGGATTTGGTTGTAACTGGATTGTTGTTGGTCTCGGTCCTCTTCTCCAACCGGTCTCACAAATACTTTGTAAGCGTATTGTTCATTCTTGCCTCATATATTACTTGTGGTTAATTTTAAGAAAATCATGAATTGAATATGTTGGGATTTGTTTTCTCTCCCGTTACCGATCGACACACCTATAAATCAGTGTATATGGGTGTTGTAATTTTTGTTGTTGTTGTGTGTGGTAAAAAGGAACAATAAGGCAAATTCTAACAATCCTTCTTTTGGCATAAATAGTTTCGGCTTAATCCGTGTTCAGTTGTTTTCGGTTTATTTGTAGTTCTATTTCAGCCTTTTTGCTTGCTTATTTGACACCTTTTCGGCTTATTTTCTGGTTTATTCGATGTGTGTTGCTCATTCTTTGGCTTATTCGTGCTGTTGTCTCGACTATGAGTAACACACTCGAAGAGTGTTGTTTGGTTTGACGGGTTCGACTAGTATAGCCCCGTACCCACGAGGGTGTTGAGTCGAGTGACCAAGTCGGGTTGTAGCCGACTATTACAATCGCTAGTCAAAATACTTGTTAATGTCTTGTTGTTGTTTTCGGTATAAATGTAATCCAAGAGGGTTTTGTTTGTTGTTTACTCGAGTTAAGTAAGACACCCCGAGGGTGTTTGTTACTTCAACTAACACTAAAAAAATGAATGATGTTTATTACCTCGTAAGAGTCTCGTTACGGTGGTGTTCGGTTCTAAGATTTGACCTTGCATTTTGGTTATTGCCTCGCGTCAAACCTGCACCAAGTTTCCCAAAGCAGATTTTGGTGTTAAGGATTATTTGGGCTCCAAGCCCATTCCATAACGTGTGTTTATTTTGGCTTGATGGGTATGAAGCTGGGTTGCGAAGCCCAATCCTCTCAATAGGGTACCGTTTGGTTTATCAACAGCCCACCAGGGCATTTGTTTTCGCATCAGTAACGGATACATTTGGTTCACGGTGTTGCCTCGAGTAAACCGCAACTCACATTCAACTCGTCTCGACTCGCCATTTCACACGACTCTTCTATTCGCAATGCGACAAACAATATAACGATAACCTTAATATATGAAACGAGACACGAAATAAAGAGTAAACATAAACAAGTTGGAAAACAAATAATTACAATGGGTTTACTATTACTACACACAATTTAACTAAGAAGTTTTACATTTTTAATTATTCACAATAAACTTGTAAACATATATTTTCAATTATTAATTCGGTTATTAAACTTGATAAAAACTAATCATGAAAGCTTTTGACAATAGTCACCACAAACACATACGGATTGATAAGAATTTAAAATGTACGCTTTTATGGGGTCATTTAAGCCCTAAATCGACCACTTTTATATATGTTACTGCTTAATTTTGTTCCTTTTCACTTTTTAGGTCTCTTGGAAGCAAAATGCTGGAATGAAGCATATTTGGACGAAAATGAGCAAATTGAAGAAAATGGCAAAGTCAATATCGAAGCCACTCAAAGCTGATCAACAGTACCTGACGGCGTCCCAGTCAAAGAGCTACGCCGTCCCTCTATGATGACTTGATCAAAACATGTACGCGACGGCTCAGTGAAAATTCTAGTCTTATAACCTGACGGCGTCACGCCTTAAAGAAGAAGGGTGTCACTCACAGTTTTCAACTCAGACGACCCAGATCTAGATTCAAGACGACGTCCAAACTGAAGACCGACGGCGTCACAACTCTAAGGTGAAGCCGTCCCATCGATGACTTGGCCCAGATGAAACCCTAATGACGGCAAGCTGAAGGCGTCCCATGCAAAAGGTGACGCCGTCGCACTTGTAAATCTATATATAGAATTCGATTTTTCTGCATTTAGAGTGGTAGACTTTTGGGGAAAAAACCCTAAATCGTTTGTAGTCCGAATTGGACAGTATCTTAGGGGTCCCATACCATATTTTACACATCGAGATAAGTATTTTAATCCAAAGTAACATTATGTATATCCCTTATTCGATTGATTGTGTGTATGCTTGCTTGTTTACCATGTCTAGCTAAATTTCTTGTGTGTTTGCTTAGATCTATGAAACCTAGTTATTGATTATTGTTAGGTTGTTTCTTATCTTAATTGTAAATTGGCTTAGGAGTGCAACTAGGCATCATTTGTTGTATTTATTGCTTGAGTATGCTTTATGAGGATATGGTCTATGGTTGAAATAGCCAAGGCTTGCCGATTCCGTAGGTTGTATAAGAGAGATAACCTCAAAGAACTAGGGACTACGCATACCCTACGACCTTAGGAATACAACGCGTTAAGATAAGGTGTGACAACTCAACCGACCAATAAAAGATAACTAGGGAGTAATAGTATCTAGGTAAACACATTTTTAACCATCATATGAGCACACATCAAATAGACATAGCTACCCGTAGTAACTAGATAATTAGATAAATTATATAATTAGATAAGTCGAGTAATTGGTAGAAGTACCACCCCCAACCAATTGCCCCGAGATATTTACCTTAGCTTTCTAAAAAACCATAAAAAGATAAAAAGGAATCATCCTCAACCCCCACCTTCTCGTCATACATTTCTTACTAGCATTCCTATTCCCCTAGAGAACGATATCAATCCCCGAGGCTTACCCAATACTACACTACAATGATTAGGTTAACTGCCTAGGAGGTTGAAAAACGTGCTCGATGAAAAGGAAGTTTCATTGACCCCGAACGCGCTCCGTACGCGCATCACAGATATACACCCGGGTCATGCCCGATTTTCGACAAATATATTTTTGTAATCTATTATGTTTTCAATAACAACTGGAATGATTATGTTGATACTTACATCGTACAAGCTTGAATAAATACTTAAAAAATATTTTAAAATAAATACACTTATTTTAAACAGATATTAGTGAAGCATAATATGCATTTGAAAGCATATTTATGATTTTGAAATATATTTATTAAAAGCTACATTTCATTTTTCTAATACAAATTTTGGCTAGACTTAATTAAATGTACTTACTTTAAACGTTTTGAAAGTATGTATATATATACTTGTCATATCTCTCTCGATCAAGCCGTATACGTCTTATAATATATGTGTTATTCTTCGTACGTCGCCATTCGGTATTCATTGAACTAAGGTCTCGAACACTCTCGACATTTCCATTATCTACTAGACACTTCCATAAGCCGATATACACACAAACCTTTGAAAAACTATTTTCAAACTTAAACAACGCCACACAAGCAACAACAACACAAACATTTGCAAAACTTATAAAGTTTAAATAACCTTTATCGAGTCTTAAACATGAAATAAAGACTGAACTTGCCGTACCAATTTAGGTTGCATGTCGGGGCCGTGCACTACCACTATTTGATTATCACTACAGACTGCTTATTACTGAGGTGAGTTTATAGCCCCATTTTATCTGTTAAACTATTTTATAAACTTTGGGATATGAAACATGCAAAACACTTTTATGGACCAACTGAAAACTTATGTTTATTTAAACTGTTACATAGAGTAGCCTAAGCAATTAAATCCCCCTTTTTGGCCGAACTTATGAACCGTTAATCCCTGCTGGGAAGCGGGAATGCTATAAATAGATCTATTGGGGATGACTCCCCCGTTCGGGTTGACCAGATAGGCAACCGAACGTATATCATGTCGAGATTCAAGTGTTTTGGGATTCCAACAATTGCAAGGCCTTTATTTAACATGCTTCTAGAGCATGCACACTATGGTTAAGCTTCAATTGGAGAAACTTAGTGCTAGCGCAACATGTTTCACAACCATTTTGAAATGATTATGATATTGGTCCATCTTGGTTTAAATACTTAAACCTATGAACTCACCAGCGTTTTGCTGACTTTTAGCATGTTTTTCTCAGGTATTTAATCTGCAGGCAAGGAAATGGCAAGGCAAAGGTCATAGACTATCCATTGAAATGTTTTTACACAAACTATAACTTATTTTTATGAAACATCTTAAACATATGGGCCACATTTTCAGACTTAACATCTTTGTAAAACTCCTTTATGTTATAAATAAATTTAAACGGAGTATTTATTCCATTCTTTATCATCTTGTGTTGTGTATACCAATTGAGTAGCACCCCATGTTGCTTCCGCTGTACCAGTTTTGGGGGTGTTACATTGCTACATAACAATGTCTCAACCACCGTATTTCAACTATTTTCCTCAACTATACCCTCAGCAACAATAATTTCCTCAGCAACAACAATACCCTCAACAAATGCGGTACCCACAACAACAACTTCCTATGTAACAATTTTCTACATAACAAAAACAACCACATTGGCTTGCTCAAATGTGCGAAGCTATAAGTATTCAATAATCAATCCATGAAGCTGGATGTCACAATTCTCAAATTCCGGTCATTCCTCATACTCCATATTCATCATTTCATAACGGTTCATTCATGATTTTTGCATTTCACATTAAACGCGTAAATTTTATATTAAATAAACGTTATCGCGTGAGTTGTTATTTTAAATATTTAATCCGTTACTTCCAAAAATGATCCCAATATATTTTTATACTTACATTTAGTTTATAAAAACAATATTTTGAGTTTACCTAGTGTTTTAAATTTATTTTGGATATAAATGGTTAAATGTATATTATTACGACGGTTTTCTTAAAAACTACACGATTATTATTATATCATTCAAATTTTACAAGGAATGTATTTTTACAATTTTTATGATATCATTATATTTTATTTTGATCCATTAAAACTTATTTTTAATCCATACTACTTTAACTTCACAACTATTTACAAGTTACAATATATCTTACTTAACTACATTTTCTTCTTACAAACAATTACACACATTTTTATACAAGGTATAAAAGCAAAAAAAAATATATATATTGAAAGGTACATCCCCCCCCCCAAAACCGGTTCTAGGGGGGAGGGTATGCATTAATTTGATTGGCAAGTTTTTCTTGATTGTATATACTTACACTCCAACTTACTTACTTCATATCATTCATTTCATTTCATTCTTCTCACTTATCAAGTTACCAAAAATTTCTTCTCTCTTGTTCTTCTCCTTATACAACCGGCCTTCATAAGGGTTTTCTAGGGATCATCAAGTTTTTCTTTAAGCAAGTATTTTCAATCTAGAATCACACTCTCATTAAGGTTTTGAAATAAAAACCTAGAGTGTTTAGGCTAATCCTTGGTTCTAATCACCTCATCATATCACTTGTAAGCATATTTCTATCATTTTACATATTTCATCTTCATTTTATATTTATCTCTTTATTTTTGGAGCAAACATGCAAGACTTGTGTTGTTTATACCATTTTTACCATTGATTTTTAGAGTTTAATATATAAGGTCATCCTATAATTATCCCCTTGGTATACTTTGGTCTTGATAATGTTTAGGAACCCATGACACCCTAAAAAGGTGTATGGTAGGATTAGATTAGCTTTGGAGTTGATTTGAAGGGATTGGAATAGGTTTAGTACGAGAAAAACTATTTTCGATAAGTATAAAATGTGTTCTGTCCTTGTTTTGATTTTCTGGAAAATCCGACTGTAGGCACGACTTTTTGGCCTTTATATTTAGAAAATATACTTTAAAACGAATCCGTGGCCGCTTGAACGGATAAAAACGGAGTTATAACGAAGAAGTTATGAATTTTTAAAGTTTGACGACGAAATATATTTTTTTTCTGAAATTTCAGCAACATGTTTTTGTTTTATTCGAGTCAAAAACGAGCCTTAAGCTTTACAAATTATTTCGACTTATCAAAAATATATTAGTATACTTTGATACGAAGCTAAGGACATATAATACGTAGAAAACGGATTTGAAACGACAAAGATATACACGTTTTCATAAAATTGCCGTAACTATTATTTTCTGAAAAACTATATTATTTTTACGAGACAAGTATTACGATAACTAAAACGACCATGTTTGAGGCTGTTTTTAACAAGGATGTGGAACTTTTTGGAACGAAATGTCTTCTAATGAAATCAAGATCACCGAGCATATTTTTCAAAACAATCAACCGTTTGTATAGCGGAGTTTTAATAAATTAATTACGGTTGCTCAAACTTGGCCGAAACTCACTTTTTACACAACAATTAGACAAAACCACCATCTTTGACCCTTATTATCTTTATGTTCGAGACCTTTATGTCGAAAACTCCTGAACTGAAACTTTTAGATTTTGATACAAACATTCCAAAACCGTCGAGTTCGTTCTCTAACGTTCGACGTACACCATTTTACGACTAGTTTTTCGAAGCCATTTTTGTCACTTTTATGAAATTTCCGACGACCTTGTTTTACGACGAAAAATGATAATTTCACCATAAATCATTACAAAACCATTGTAGGATGACATTTTGACGTAAATACTTGTAAAGTAATTTAAGATTGGTCAAGATGTCAAAAGAGTATTTTTTTCGACGATAAGTATTATTTTCAAAACTCACAAATGGTATAAATAACATACGAAATGCATGCATATCATAACACCATAACTCAGTACATATCATAACTCAAGTCATAACATTCATTTTAGGTCGCGGATAGTTTCCGAGCCTCATTTTCGTGCATATCATTTTGTTAGCATATTAATCACACCAGGTGAGTTCATACCCCGCTTTTACTCGTTTAAATTCTTATAAACTAATTGGGGCGAGATACATGCTTATTTATCAAAACATTTAAACTCTATTGCCAAACAACATTACATATACTCTAGACTTGGTGCGTGTAGTGATTAGACTTAAACAAACATCCCAATATTTATATGTTGGAAGGCCATTAATTTGGATACAGCCCAACGTGAGTCGTTGGAGGAACATCCCGGCATTTATATGTTGGAAGGCCATTTTATTGGATACATCCCAACGTGAGCGTTGGAGGAACATCCCAATACGAGTTATTGGAAGACCCTTGTGGTGACATTTATACTATTAGCTACCATATTGCGCATATTCAAGATTGTCATTCTATTTTAGGCAGTGGGTTGTGAACACACAGGTTGCAAGTTTTGTATGGGCGGAACTTGGAACTGAGTGGATTTACAATGCCTTTGCTGTGTGAACATTTCTCAAAGTATTTCAAATCATTCTATTACAAACTTATGAACTCACCAACCTTTGTGTTGACACTTTTTAGCATGTTTATCTCAGGTCTTAAGGTGATGGCATTTTATGGAGCTTTTGGGTCACATGGCATACATTGGAGTCTCGTGCTTTTAACAATTACCATTCGACATGTTTTGTAAACTCTTTATGTATTAACAAACTTTGTGATTTCTTGTTGTGTAAACTTTGACATTGGAAATCGAATGGTAAACTTTTCAAAACGTCTCATTATAGAGGTCGTTTTCTGTATCCATACTTTGTGCTATGACGTTATACCCCAATGACACTATCGTTCCACTGCGATATTTTGGGGGTGTGACACTGGATCATTGGAAAGACCACCAATGCTCACACTAGGATACTATGTTCATTGGCTAGCAAATTCTTAAGGTTCGTGGAACTCAGAAAACCTCATGGAAAATATATGAAGAAAGTGACACTTGAAGGACCTTTCCCAAGGGATCCAAATGTTGTTCCACCAAGACCCGACAATGTGAGAGTCTGATGCAGGTATTTCGACTAGGATTTAATATTTATAATTCTCGTCTACCTAAGGTCTACATAATGCAATAACGAGCAGTGAACCCGATCGTGCGCAGTATAGAGAGTGGTAAAGCCGAGGTCGTTCCCAATAGCTATGTGGATGAGGATCCTATTAAGTCTAATTGTTACTTGTTTTAAACTGGTTTTAAGGTTGAAATGATTAATTAAACTAAAGACAAGAAATGAAATGCAAAATAAATAAAGGTTGTGAACAATGGAGAGAAAGTGTGATAACCTATTTAATCACCCTATCATGTAAGGTCTATGTTTTCTAAATTACTTCCAATTGATTCAAGTGGGGGTTTAAGTCGCTAGGACAACATTTGGTCAATTCGTCCTAACCTATCAACAAAGGCTCCTACCCGACGTCAAAGGCAAACCCTTTGGGGAGTCGGGGGTCTTAATTCACCTAAGCCAAGTCATTAAGTACCATACATGCAAGATTCGAAATAATGAGTGCCCGGCGCTAGCATCTTAGATACTCATCCCTAACTTCTTAAGTTCGTCCATACGAACGGTGATCATTTGGTCAGTTCGTACAAGTGGGAAAGGTCATTAGTTGGTCAATTCTTACCAATTCCTTCTTTACCTACTTACATGGGCCAGTTGGTCAATTATCCTAGGCAACTAGATACCACCGCATTTCAAAACTACCGAAGCTAGGGTAACTACCATCGAACTATGCATGCATACACTAGAAACAATTTAATAGAAGCATGAAAACACAAACAATACAATCAAGGAATCATAACTAGGCTAGCACCAAAGGTGATTAGCCGATCATATTAAAAGATACAATAAATTCAATGTTTAACATAATAAAAGACATGAATTAAAGTAAAAGATAGAAATGATCACTAAAGCTTATCGATATGGTGTGATTCCTCTCTTGGAGATGGCTCCTTATGCTCCGTGTGATCTGCCTTTGGAACTCTCTTCACGTTCTCTACCTTTGAGTTATGAGTGAATGATGTGAAATGCAGATTTTAGGGCTTGTATTATAGGCCCGATCATAGTTACAGCGTAACTTAAGTTTCGAGTTACGCCGTAACTTAATTATCTTTAAAACATACGCCCCGTTAAAGTGATTACGGTGTAACAATAAGGAATGGTTACGCTGTAGTTTGCAGCTCCGCCGTAGAGTAGATGTGAGTTACGCCGTAACCTCTTAACATAAGGTAGTTACGTCGTAGTGCTTGTGAGGATATTACAGTGTAGTTTGTGGAAAACTAGAAGGGGGTTGAATAGTTTTGCCAATTAAAACTTCCTTTTAAACTATTTACATCGACTTATGTCAATCTATTTGGACGTGTGTGTTGGATGTTGATAAACAAGCATATAAAAGTATGTAATGAAAAGATAAGAGTAAGAAGCACAAAACCCGAACGCGAGTATTTATAGTGGTTCGGCTACAAGGACACCTTCCTTGCCCTACTCCACTCCCTGAGCCACCTACTCGAGAGTTCGTAAACACTACACCAATCTCCTTATGGCGGAAAAGCCTTCACAACGTCGCTTACACCTTTTTCCGGTACAAAGCTAAATACCGAGTTCTTTCACACCAAGGGGAACCACACCTAACACAACGTCGCCTACCCTTTATACGGTGCTAGGCTAACCACCGAGTTCTTTCACACCAAGGAGAACTAATCCTATCACAAAGTCGCCTACCCTTTATTAGGTACTAGGCTAAGCATCTAGTTCCATTGCAATGGAGGAACTACTACCCAACACTACACCAACGACTAATCCCAAAGGAGATCCACTCCTTTTTACAACATCATCAAGGATATCAATATCCTTGAATCTAGTACTAGTCTATCTTGTACATCGAAACACACCATATCGAATGTACATCTAAGGCACCTTTCACTAATGCCTTTAACTAGATCTTCAAGACACCCTTCACTAATGTCTTGTGTCTTGACTTCTAAGCACCCTTCAATAATGCTTCTAGTCTTGACTTCCAAGCACCTACCACAAGTGCTAATGATGTGGACGATAGATACCCTTCACTAATATCTTCGTCTTGACACTTGAGACACCTTTCACAAATGTATTCAACATTTCTTAGGAAAAGATAAACAATCATCAACAAGAACACTTCAGTAGTCTTGATGATGAGGAAGCATGGCAACTCATGGAATTGAGCTTGCTCGGCTTCAAAGGTGGTGATCTCGCCTTTAAGAGGAACCTAGATATCCCATAAAAACAAAACTACAAACATAGATCTCTTGGATCTGAGGTTAGAGAGTTTTCAACTCTAGGGGAAAGTATGTTAGAAAGGGGTGAACAACAATGAAGAAATGGCTCACTATTTATAGAAGAAAAAATCTACTGTTCCCCGGATCCCACGGATCCCTCCCACAAGGGATCCGTCTAGCGTAAAGCTAGGGATTCGTGGGACGCTCCTCTTTACCCATGGGTATTTTTGGTTATGGGTCATGGGTCATGGGTTATGGGTTGATCCATGGGTCTTTAGCTAGATACAATGTATCTCTTGAGTGTAATGCACCTAGTCACATGGGTCTGGGTCAAAACCATGGGTTATGGATATTATCCATGTATGATATAAGCATGATGTCATGCAATGGGTTATGGGTCAAGCTCCATGGGTCATGGGCTTTGGGTTGTACCCAACTACATTCAATGTATTTTCCCAATGGGTTATGATACTTAAGTTTCTACTCATTTATATTACCTAATATACTACATACTAGTTATGTGTGTACTTTACTCAAATATGTAAACACTAGTTGTTGTACATATGTAATATTAAATCATAAAGACACTTATACTTGTTTTAGTGTTTTATGTGAAAATGTGAATATGTTAGAAACTATTAGTTCAAACCATTTACGTATTTTATTTGTTTCGTTAAAATGATTTTACGTTTGTTATCGACAAAATATTAGAAGATCGTAAAATATAAATAAACGTTTTTACGGCTTATTTGTATTAACAATCTCCCCCTTTTTGTTGATGACAAAACATAAAATTATTTTAAGGAAAAGCTAAAATTCGTAAAAGTTTGAATTTTTAGTTTTTACTTTCTTCTCCCCCTTTTTGTCAAAACAAAAAGAGCTTCGAAAGGAAACTAACACATTGTTTTAGGAAAAACATGTGAGAAAAAAAATAAAAGGAAATAGAGAGCAAGTAATGGGAAAGGGTCTCGCCTTTACTCCCCCTTGACGAGTCCATCCCTATGTAAGGTCGTCAAGAAAGTAATACTAAGCTAGTTTGTTTGCAAAAGATTTCGTCTAAGTGATGAATGTGCTCCCCCTTGATGATTGCAATTATGCAAAGGGATGTCAAGAAATGTAATCCTAATATTGCAAGTGATTTGCAATGTATTGCTTTGACACAAAGCCCCCTAGCTTTAGGGTGTCAAAGTCTTCATGTGTAAATTGAATAACTACAAAACAAAGATTAGAAAACAAGTATAATGCACAATTTCCTGCATACGTGATCCAAGTTAGTAGAAAAAGAGTTTTCTGTCTCACGGTTCCCTCCTAGTAGGGATCCGTCTAGGCAAATTAAAGGGATCCGTCTAGCTGATGAATAAATTCAGCAAATGGTGGTATAACAAATAATGTTATCACCGAAGTGAGATATGTATAATACAACATAATCATATAACAAGTAGCACGTAATTTCATTTAATAAAACTAGAGTTATGATATACATGACTCAAAAATTACATGACTAGGAATTTCTAGACCAACTAACGCTTGATATTAGGACACCACTAAAATCTTCTAGCTCAAGTTTGTTTATCTCGTCGAAACGTTTGAGGAGGTGATAGAACATGAAACGTTGGTCTTCTCGTACTTCGTGTATCAAACTTTCAACATGTTGACAATTATAACAATCTTTGTCATGGCTAGATAGTGGTGGTGGAAGAAATGAAATGGTTTCATGCGAAGGATCAAGTGAAGCGGCTTGTGGAGCCTCAAACGACGGAGGGATTGGTGGAGGCGCATTTGAGAATGGCTCGACCAAGAATGATGGTGGTGGTAGAGAAGTGTCAACTTCCATATGGTCGGGTGGTTGACTTTGATGATTTCTCATAATCCAAATTGGATTATATGATGGAAACGGCGAAAAGGAAGCCGGAGCTAATATTGACTCAACACCTTGATTTTGTATCATTATTCCTCCTAATGAGGAGAATGTTGTCGGCGGAGGAGGATGAAACGGCCTAGGATGCAAATCCTCTAAATTGTAGAGGTGTGGTGATGATAGTGGAGATGTAAAAGATATAGCTCTAGGAACCAATGGTGATGGTTTAGTGGAGATTATATTGTTTGGCCTAGGAGGTATGGTGGTGTTTGGCATAGGTAGTTTTGTAGGTACTATCCTTCTAGGGATTGGTTTGATTGGTTGAGGAGCAATCCTTGCATTTGTTGGCTTGACCGGAGATGATTCGGTTGAAGAGATTTCGTGTACAACACGAGCAATTTTCTTGGGTGGTTCTTTGGTGGATAAGTTACTACTTGGAGTTTTCCTCATGATGAGATGATTTCAAGAAGTTTGTAAGGGTTTCTTAAGTGCTAAAAATTAGGATGAAGGTGATGACTATGGAAGTCCTAACAATGTGGTTTATAAAGCAAGAGATTTGGCGAGTGCATTTAAACCTTAAGCCACTAAAATTCATTGGAATGTGATGATTAACATGCACAAGAGTCAACTCCAGAGTTTGTACTGATCTAGGAACTCATTTAAGATGAGATGGAGTGTTTGAGTTTAGAAGGAGGAGCTTGAAATGATTGATTTAGCTAGAGTTGACATAAACTGTCATCCGGATCCCACAGTTCCCTTCTCAAAGGGATCCGTCTAGGCTAATCCTAGGGATCCGGCTCTCAGCAACTATGAAAGAGTAGAAATGATGTTTCTAAAGTCTAAGATCTATATCATCTTGAGTGTTTCAGTCCTCCTAAGTGTCTTAAATGAAGGGGTGCTTAAGTACTTGAAGGTAATGAGTGATGTAGCTTAATGATTGCCTTTTATAGAAGGAATTAGAACTTTCATGAGTACCAATAGATGAACAAGGATGACACTAAAGATTTTTAGAGTGTCAAGTGAAGCTAAATGATCCTAGAGATCAGATAGGGACTTAGATAAATCCTTTGGAAAATATCCTAGAGGCTTAAGATGGAAAAACTAGGTTTTGATCAATTTTGACCAATTTTGTCGTAAGGATGATTATGATCGATTTTGCTATAAAAGGTTTCCAACATTTAGATATGAGGGATCATTGTAAAAAATGTTGTGTGAGCTTAAGAGCGGAAGAGTAATGGATTAAAATGAGATGATAGATCTACAAGCATCTTTGGGTGTGATCTAGGTGAGTTTATGTGTGAGTGGGAAGAATCTACTTAACTTGATAAGGACTTAATTTGCCTTAATACACTATGTTTAGCTTAGTGTGAGGTTTTCTAAGGATATGTTTGAAATACAATGCTTGCAATTACATTTTCTGTTTGCCGGATCCCACGGTTCCCTAGATGTAGGGATCCGTCTAGCACAAACTTTGGGATCCGTCCATCTGCTCAGCAGAACCTTTACTAAAGGTATGCAATGATCTTGACAATGCATTATATTCCAAGGTTAGTTTAAAGAGGTTCTAACACTAAGATATCAAATGTAAGATGTTTTATTTCATGAAGGAAATAGGATTACATTGATAAAGCACGAGTACAAGAGGATTGATCCTATTTGAAATACTACTAGGTTCCTTGAGTGTTTTCGCTAGGAGGATCATCATGTTGTCGATAAGTGTTGGTGGAATCAAGAATGAAGAAAGTCTTCATGAGAGATATGTTTAGCGGTTCCATCATCTTGTTCACAAGTACGTACAACGGACTTTGAAATTGAGGATGAAAGTGCATAATGTTATGATAGAGGCTCGTCAAGAACATTCCATAAGGGATGAGTTTATTCTTGGAGCCTTGAAGATTTACAATTCGCCTTGTGAAGAAGTAGGCGAGATTGTATGGTTGTTGTGTTAGCAAACAATACAATATGTGAGCACAACAAGCGGGAAGGATTTCTCGATTTCCCCTAAGACTCCAAACATTTTCACGTAGGATGAGTGCAAGGGGCTTGTACTCTTCTCGGATGTCCCGTGTGAAGATAATGTTTGGATCGGAGTAATATGGTCGAGGTTTGCATATTATGCGATGTAAATCTTCCGGGGAGGGTATGTGAGAACAATATGGACTATTTTCTTCATGAAAGTTGAAGAGAGAATCAAGTGACCAATCTTCGGTGAAGGCACATTGTCCATGATTTGGAATTCAGAGGATGTGAGCAAAATGCCCAAGGGTTAAAGTAAACTTTTGGTTTTTGATATAAAACCAAAGAGATATAGAGCGATCCTCGTTACGAACGAGTTCAACTTGACGGAAGAATTCCATTATGAACCTTGGACATATCTTCTCGTTGATTTCAAGAAGACATTCAAGTCCTATGGCTCGGAAGGAGGTATTGATACCTTCTTCGAATTGTAGAGAGGTGTCTACGATACGTCCTTCGTGGAAGTGACGGTTTTCGAGGTTATTGAACCCACGGACATGAATGCCAGGTGTGTTGGGTTCAAGGGAGATGTTCGGAGAGTAGACGCTAGTGAGTGAAAAATAAAACTCATATTCATGCGTCATAGTTGAACCTATAGAAATGAAGAATTAATAGAAAGTGATGTTTGTGGTCAACCTATGATTATCTAATGTTTTTACTAGATTTTTATTAATAATGGTTTTTAACAACAATGACACTTAACTCACTTATGGTTTTGACATTCAAGTGGAATATTTCTTTTAGAGAGAAAGTGGTTTTTATTTTGCATGAAAACTGTTTTCCAGTAGGACGGATCCCACAGTTCCTTTACAAAAGGGATCCGGCTAGTATATCTTCCGGGATCCGTAGATCTGTAGTTACAGAAACAGATTTTCCAAAAACATAGGTTTTACAATTTTATTTCCAAGATATGTGTTTTAGCCTACATTTTCTTTTAGCATGCATACACGACTTCTAATGTATCACGAAAGAGTACGAAACATATGAAACAAAAGAAATGACAAACACATTATGATAATAATAACCTAGATAAACTAGACTATTAATAATATTTTATTTCAATGCTTAGAATGATACAAAGGATTGGGTATATAACCCCAATGTAAATTAACAACACAAAGTAAATGTCTCCGTATGTGAACTTCATCATAGGGAACACAAGTGCGATGAGTGTTAAGACGATGAGCACGAGGGCGATGTAAACCATGTTGAAGATGATCCTTCTTGGTTTTGGTTGGGATGAAATAGATAGGAAGATGAAGTTTTGAATGAGAGGAAATTTTTAAAATTGGAAGATTTGAAAAAGTGGGGATTTGTTGGAATGAAGGACGGTGGGAGTTTTTATGGGGACGGAGGAATTTTTGATGTTTGTGTTTTTGTTTTATTATTAGAAAGATATACTTTTTTAAAATAAAACACAAGTTTTATAAACCACGACTATAGACGAAAGAGTGACAAGTATGTGAGAAAAAACTTCCTAGCGAAGCTACATGTAAAGCATATATATGCACAAAAAGTAATCAAATAAATACCTAGGTAAGCATAATTGTTTATCAAGCTAATGTCATTTAGAGATAATTGGAAAGTCATACCTCAAATGCACTTAGGAATGTCTTTACAAATGACACAATTAATGTCAGAAGACAATCCCAGCTCCTTTGTGCTTAAGATACCTTCTTAGGGAAGGTATTCTTGTTACCAAGCGATTCCTATGGCTTGGTAGATATGAGCTTTGACTAATCAACATGACAAAGCGGATTAGTGCAATTAAATAAAAATAAGTAAGAAAAAATGTTGTCATCTAATCAACATCCAAACAAAGAGTTTTATGAAAACATGGTGTTTGTTTTTATGAAAAACCTTCTTTGTATTTTTCAATTAACCATGGATCGTATCAAGTTTTTAAAGTACAATATACTTTAAGAAACTTGGTAACGAAGCTCTGATGCCAATTGTGGAAAACTAGAAGAGGGGGTTGAATAGTTTTGCCAATTAAAACTTCCTTTTAAACTATTTAGATCGACTTATGTCAATCTATTTGGACGTGTTTGTTGATAAACAAGCATATAAAAGTATGTAATGAAAAGATAAGAGTAAGAAGCACAAAACCACAATGCGAGTATTTATAGTGGTTCGGCTACAAGGACACATTCCTGCCCTACTCCACTCCCCGAGTCACCTACTCGAGAGTTCGTAAACACTACACCAATCTCCTTATGGCGGAGAAGCCTTCACAATGTCGCTTACACCTTTTTTCGGTACAAAGCTAAATACCAAGTTCTTTCACACCAAGGCGAACCACACCTAACACAACGTCGCCTACCCTTTATACGGTGCTAGGCTAACCACCGAGTTCTTTCACACCAAGGAGAACTAATCCTATCACAACGTCGCCTACCCTTTATTAGGTACTAGGCTAAGCACCTAGTTCCATTGTAATGGAGGAACTACTACCCAACACTACACCAACGACTAATCCCAAAGGAGATCCACTCCTTTTTACAACATCATCAAGGATATCAATATCCTTGGATCTAGTACTAGTCTATCTTGTAGATCGAAACACACCATATCGAATGTACATCTAAGGCACCTTTCACTAATGCCTTTAACTAGATCTTCAAGGCACCATTCACTAATATCTTGTGTCTTGACTTCTAAGCACCCTTCAATAATGCTTCTAGTCTTGACTTCCAAGCACCTACCACAAGTGCTAATGATGTGGACGATAAATACCCTTCACTAATATCGTCGTCTTGACACTTGAGACACCTTTCACAAATGTCTTCAACACTTCTTAGGAAAAGATAAACAATCATCAACAAGAAGACTTCAGTAGTATTGATGATGAGGAAGCATGGCAACTTATGGACTTGAGCTTGCTCGGCTTCAAAGGTGGTGATCTCGCCTTTAAGAGGAACCTAGAAGATCACACAAAAACAAAACTACAAACATAGATATCTTGGATCTGAGGTTAGAGAGTTTTCAACTCTAGGGGAAAGTATGTTAGAAAGGGGTGAACAACAATGAAGAAATGGCTCACTATTTATAGAAGAAAAAATCTACTGTTCCCCGGATCCCACGGATCCCTCCCACAAGGGATCCGTCTAGCGTAAAGCTAGGGATCCGTGGGACGCTCCTCTTTACCCATGGGTATTTTTGGTTATGGGTCATGGGTCATGGGTTATGGGTTGATCCATGGGTCTTTAGCTAGATACAATGTATCTCTTGAGTGCAATGCACCTAGTCATATGGGTATGGGTCAAAACCATGGGTTATGGATATTATCCATGTATGATATAAGCATGATGTCATGCAATGGGTTATGGGTCAAGCTCCATGGGTCATGGGCTTTGGGTTGTACTCAACTACATTCAATGTATTTTCCCAATGGGTTATGATACTTAAGTTTCTACCCATTTATATTACCCAATATACTACATACTAGTTATGTGTGTATTTTACCCAAATATGTAAACACTAGTTGTTGTACATATGTAATATTAAATCATAAAGTCTCTTATACTTGTTTTAGTGTTTTATGTGAAAATGTGAATATGTTAGAAACTATTAGTTCAAACCATTTACGTATTTTATTTGTTTCGTTAAAATTATTTTACGTTTGTTATCGACAAAACATTAGAAGATCGTAAAATATAAATAAACGTTTTTACGGCTTATTTGTATTAACATAGTTGATGGAGGAACGAAATATCAATGAAGAGCATTGTTTACAATCCACTCCCAAATCGCCTTAGCCTACCTTGTATGCACTTATCTTTAGTGCATTATTGTTCTCATTATTAAACCCTTAGTTCAATTATCTAGTTACTTGCATGGTTGCTAAGTCGAGTTATATCTTTTGTATACAGTTTTGGGACGATTGGGACTCATGGGTAAAAGTAATATTTTATAGAGTAACGGGAAAGAACGTTAAATTTAAATTCCCTTTGACTACGTAATTAAATACTCCAAGTGTTTTGATCTTTTCAAATTGGGTCAATTAGTTTAGTTAAATAAAAACTCAAGTGTAGGGATGCTCCTATAAATCCCTTATATTTTGATGTTATCATATAGGATGGTAGAGTAAAAAGGTATAAAAAAAAAATTAGAAAAACATACGGGCTACCATCCTACATCTATCTTTATATTTATGTCTTTAAGTTTATGTTTTTTTTGTTTCAAATTATCTAGTGTTAGTGAGTCGAGTCTTGGCTTAGCAACTCCACGCTTTACATGCTTGTAACATAAGATTTTTGACTTACCACCACTAAATATCTCTTATCCAACAAAACCCTTTACTTCCCTACCCTAAGCCTAACGTTACAACCCTTGTAAAGACCTCTTAGATAGTTATACCTTGGTGCTTACGCCAAAGCGGTGGAGGTTTGATATATTCTTAAGCTTATGGTAATCTATGTACTATGCCAGGTAATGAGTGTTTATCTTCCATTTCCATTCATATTATATTTCATATAAACCCGAGAGATGAGAGAATCCAAACACCAATTGTGAGGTGCTAGTATATAATTTTCGTGCTTGTTATGACTATTGTGGCGCTTTTACTTGTTGTAAACTATTTTAAACCAATGCTTCATGCCCCCTAACTTATAAATTGATTGGCCAAAAGCACATTTGCTTGAGGACAAACAAATACCAAGTGTAGGGATATTTGATAAGGATTAAAAGCGTACGCTTTTAAGGGGTCATTTAAGCCCTAAATCGACACATTTTATATCTGTTACTGCTTAAAATCGTTCATTTTCACTTTTTATGTCTTTTGGAAGCAAAATGCTGGAATGAAGCATATTTGGACGAAAAGGAGCAAAAACATGAAGAAAATGGCAAAGTCAAGATCGAAGACAATCCAAGATTGTTCACTACACCTGACGGGGTCCCAACCAAAGGGCAACGCCATCCCTGTATGAAGACTTGATCAAAAAGTGCACGCGACAGCTCAGCGGAATTTCTGGTCCTAAAGACTGACGCCGTCACTCCTTATTCCTGGAAGGCGTCGCTCATACTTTTCACACTAGACGCACAAGATCCAGGATTCAAACGACATCCTACATGAAGACTGACGACGTCACACTTCTCAAGTGACGCCGTCCCAACGATGACTTGGCCCAGACGAAACCTTAATGATGGCGACCTGACGACGTCACTAGCAAAAGGTGATGCCGTCGCGATTGTAAATCTATATATAGAATTCAATTTTTCTGTATTTGAAGAGGTAGGATTTTGAAGAGCAAACCCTAACTCAGTTGTAGTCCGACTTGGACAGTATTCTAGGGTCCCATACCCTATTTTACACATCAAGATAAGTTTGTTATTCCAATTTATTATTATGTCTACCCCATGTTCAATTGATTGTGTGTATGCTTGCTTGTTTAACATGTCTAGCTAAATTACTTGTGTGTTTGCTTAGATCTATGAAACCTAGTTATTGATTGTTGTTAGGTTGTCTCTTGTCTTAATTGATAGAAGCCATATGAGTGCACCTAGGCTATCGTTGTGTTTATTGCGTGAGTTGTGCTTTATGACAATAGGGTTTTCTGGGAAGATAGTATTACACTTGCCGATGCCGTGTATTCTATAGGAGAGATATGATTCATATAACTAGGGAATAAGCACCCCCTACGACTAATAAGAATACAACGCGTTAAGATAAAGGAAGTGATAATTCAACCGACCAATAAAAGATAACTAGGGAGTAATAGTATCTAAGTGAACACACCTTTAATCACCATACGAGCACACCTCAATTAAACATGGCCTATCCGTAGTAATTAGTTAAAATTAGATAATTAGTAGAAGTAGTGAAATCGGTAGAAGTACCACCCCCTAATCATATACCCCGATATTTTACCTTTGCTTTCTAAAAAACCCAAAAAAGGATAAAAAAAATAATCATCCTCAACCCCACCTTCTCGTCATAAATCTCTTTCTAGCATTCCTATTCCCCCAGAGAACGATATCAATCCCCGAGGCTTACCCCATACTACACTACAACTATTAGGTTCACTGCCTAGAGGGTTGAAAAACTTGCTCGTAGAAAAGGAGGTTTTCTCGACCCTGAACCCACACTATCATTTGACCTTTGCATGATAAGGACCTTACCTAATACGTTTCAAACTTATCCCGATTTTTCTTCAGTCACTTAGATGTTTATCTAAGTCTTTAGTTCTTCTAATGTAGAAGAGACTAAGGGGTTAAGTGAGCTATTGTCATCACTCACTGAACCCATCACCTTTTTCTTTGACTCAGGGATCATTCACTGAGAACCACCTCACTGAATGATGAGTCTTTTTCTTAGACTCAGTTTGAGCATCCTAAAGGTAACTCACTGAGTGACCATTCACTCAGTTTCCTGATTGTTGTTCTTGGTTATTCAACACTTAGGGCATTTTCTATTCAAATCCTAGACTAAGATCATTGATTACTGAATTAGACCCAACAATTATTACACCTTGTTGACGGTGGAGTGAAAGGTTGACGTGATATTGAGTTGACGGTGGTGACGTCGGTCACCATTGCACGCAATCTTATGCATGCATTTACACACGTCAACAGAACAACGCAAGGCACGCCATGACACATAACATATAGCATAACTCCCAATGCGGTGACGTGCGACAGAAGGCATAACTGCCCCTATAACGTCACCCACATCTCATACTCCCTCTGTCCTAAATTAAATATCAACTTTCAAATTGAGCAAAGTTTTAAGATTTACCACTAATTACACTCTCCACTAGTCAAATATCATTCCTAACTCATTAGCGTTTGGTTCGTCAACATGAATTACAATCGGTATAGCTTTGATAATAAGGTAAAATGGAAATACGAATGAATTAATGTATCAATACCAATTATGTCGCTTGGTTCAATATTAAAGGCATTGGGTATCAAACAAACAAAGTCACAAAACATGAGAAATTGTGTGAGACCGGTGATAGATCTACAAACCAACCAAAACTAGTCGGCAAGGGAGGTAAGTGGCTCACCTTTGCCTACTAGTCACGCGCAACTCCCTTGCCTACCTAGCCGAGTCACGCGCGAGTGGTGGTTCCCAATGAGACTTAAGGTGAGTTGTTCATCTTGTGTTCCTCCTCTCATTTTTTTTAGTTTCAAAAAACTGTGTATACAATATGTGCATTTGTGTATTGTATGTTAAATTGTGTAAATCTTAATTGGTATTTTAATGAATGGAAACTTATTTTCGAGTACGAAGAACCAAAGTAGTAGACAAACTTTTATTTATTACAGAAACAAAGCAAAGTACTACATTGCAAAGAAAATAAAACTACGATACAGAAGATAAAACACATAGATTAATCAAAGTGATTCCAGGTTTCAGAGTTGTTTGAGTCATAACCATCGTCGTAAGGAGACTAGTTCGCAAACCTGCTCTCCTCACACTCTCATTCCAAAATGTCGAATTCTTCGTCCCGACGTTCTTGTTCCTCCCTTGTTGCTTGCCCCGTACAAGCAGCTTCCTCCCGTGCTTGTTCTTCCTCAATTTCGCATAGTGCTTTTTCATCTTGGAGAAAAAGTCGTTGATGTTCCTCAATAAGCTGAAACGAATTTTGTTCTTGTTCCTGAACCGTTGGGAATAACCATTAAAGATATCTGCTGGTGGAATATTAACCGTGTTTTCTTGAGACATTCTTTTGATAGTTTGATTAAGTTATGTGTGTGAGATGTGTTTTTTGTTTGAAAATGTAGTTGGTATTTATAAGGAAAAAATATAGGGTTTATTTAATTTTGAATTTGAATTTGAATTCGTACAGTAACTGTTTGAATTTTGAATTCGTACTGTATTTTCATTTATTTACTGAATCCGTAAGTATTAAAAAAAAGTTAAAGTGATCAAGGTGAGTTACCCTGTACACAAAAAAGTGAGTGAAAATGAGATGAGTGAGAAAACTGACGTGGCGTTGAAGTATAAGGTGAGTGAAACATATCTTGCTATCTAGCCTAATTGATAAGGAATGGAAGATATCCTAATATCCGAAAACCATAACTTGAAGCTTTTAACCGAAACAACTATATTTGAAATGAAATCCTTTCATTCCAATTACCGTGTCCCAAAGGCACCCAAATTCTTTTGATCGACTGAAATATAACGTAAACATATATTTTAAAACATCACAAAATAATAAAGGTAAGACATTTATTTTGAGTGAAATATCGTACCACAAAGTTTAACGAGTCATTTTTCACATTGTTTATTCTAGAATACTAAAAGTACGCGTCAACGTCTTATCCACCTACCGTCAATATTACTCCATTTTATAACAACAACATTTAGACCCTTCGAGAGTCGCTCTTTGACAACCAACAAAAAAAAAGTAGAAAAGTATCAAGAAACACACCAAGAACAACACAAAAAAGGTAACCTTTTAATTTTGATCATATTAATACTCATTAATCTTTGTGTTAAGATATATAATGATCTGTCTAAGCTTTTCATTTGACTTGGTATGAATTGACTTCGAATTTTGTTTATTTTTGTCTTGATTTTGATGATTATAATATTCCCAGTTTCTTGAATTTGTTTTTAGGACTTTTAGTTCCTATGAATGATGTTTTTGTTGGATTTGTTTGTTTTGGCTTTTTGGGTAACTATGTTTTCTGACTTTTAGGGTTGTTTGCACATATCATGAATTGAGCCACTCATGGGTGGTTGTTTTGGGTATATGTTTTTTATGCTTAAATATAATCTTGGTATTGACTTCTTGTAGAACTTGATGGAGTTGATAGTTTAATTGTTTGTGGGTGGACTTTGATTTTGGGGTTTTAGAGGTTTTAGCATATAGGTGAATTAAGCGTGTTGTGTTTCAAAAGTTTGTTTTCCTACAGTTGATTGTGGAAACAATGATAAAATTATCATGGAGTTAACGCGTTGCTGGATTTACCTATCGTGTGCTCGGCACACGGGCCTAAAGGAACAAAGTCAAGGTTTTGATCGGTGATGGAGAGGACGATGTGTTGACTGGCATGGCATGCGGGTCTTAAGGGAACCGAGCTCATTTGTGATGTGAAGTTTCTCAATTTATTTCAGGCAAGTGTGAAGCCACACCCTGATGGTTTATGTTGCCTCGTGGATGAGCTTTGGTTTAGTTCATGTAATGTTTGGGATTTTTCTCAATATTGCACGAAGACAGGTTGGTTGTTATTGGAGTTTTCATTTGTTTTAGCAGCTTAGAAGATTGGATGACCTCGGATTTTGTAGTTGACTTCATTTCTTGGACTCAACATTAGTTGTTGGCTTTCTGTGTTTTGTTGATATTGTTGATTGCAGCTCCGTTGTTTATTGTTGGTAGTTATTATGCCATCTGTAGCCCATTCATGAACTTACAGTCCATTTTGTGTGAAATTCTTGATTTTAGTTCTTGTTTTGGTTGAACTATTGTATCAATGAGAAGGCTTTTAGTTTAAATACGCCTAATAAAGAAAATTGGCACCTACTTTTTGAACAATAAGCAGTTTAAAAATGCTTTTAGTATTGTCATAGAATAAGGCGCAAATAGATGAGATTAGATAGAGTTAGTGGTTAACATTGACATATAGATGCTCCACATTGCTGTTAGCCAATGCATCTACGAAACAACTGATTTTGATGCTTTTTTAAATTGTAACCTTCCTTTTACATGATATTAAGACCGTGTCAGGTAAGGTTAGATTGCATATACATCACCGTGTCAGGTTAGATTGCATATACATCTATTTCTTTTAAGCCCTAGCCAACAATCGCATCGATTGCCCAAATTGATCCATGTCAGCGTGTATATTGTGATCGTTTTAGTCATGTATGGTCAATGTTTCTACGAAAAACTGCTAAATATTTGACCCTGCATTTTACCGAAAATGGATACAGCTGGTTTGGTTTTGGCTGAACCATTTGCATAATATTTTTGCAGGAGTTGCTGTTATATGGCTAAAAGAAAAGTTGGAAGTGACGTTGCTGAGGACTTGACAAGAGAGTCACTAATTGCTCTATCATATTCTCTACCAGACTCCGATCTTACTCCAACAGAACTCCCCAAAAACGTGAAAAGTGTCACAGAAGCTGTAAATACTGATGAAAAAGATAAAGTTAGGTGCGGGCTGATCTCAATAGCGTATGCCGAGTCACCTGACACCAAGGATTCGCCGGTTTCACCTGAGAAAAAAAAGGGTTAAATTTTTTTAGCCTTTCGTTAAATGGGTTTATACCTGTTATATTTTCATGTTTATCATGTGAATCATGGTGAAAAACTTTGTATTGCAGAATTGCAGTTACCATTACACCAAAATAACTCAGATGTGTGTAGATGTTTTGCAGTTGTCAATGTGTGTTTGTGACTATTAAAAGTTGACTTCTGCTTATTCCAAATTATAAATACCTCATTGTGTTGTTTCACTTCTTGCGCATTTACTTTATTTTTTGGATTCTTTTGAATTTGTGCCTCGTGAATATTCTGTTTATGTAACATGAACATGGACTAGTAAAAAAAGGTTTTCTCAATGTTTATTTGATGCATTTATTTCATCTAGCCGGGATGTAAGTCTGTCAAATTGTGTTCAGTGATGGTATGAAACTCGACCACTTGTTTCGGTAGTGCCCAATATAATCTCATTAGGGTGCTGTTATGAGACTTAGGTACATAGCAGTCTCAAGGGTTAGGGCCTATCACGAACTCGTCCTCTCTACTTGCATAAGGCAACTATTCGATGTTGCAGACGTGAAAATTTAAGTTTTGGTAATAAATTATAACCAATTTGATTTTTACCTCAAAAGTTGTAATTCTTGCAACAATCTTTAGTTTGGTTCTCAAGCCAGATTAGGTGTTTATAATAGCGACCCACAACCCAAAAAACATAGCCCACAAAAATACTTTTTATAAAATACTCACACATACAAATGAACACACAAGTCGGTCATATACACGACCCACTTATCCTTTTCTTGCCTAGGCGACTGAATCGTGTACCACAAGTGTAATAGGGGCGACAAGGTCAGGTTTGAGAGACCGACCGAGTCAAGGCCTCCTATAGTCCTATTACGTCTAGCCTAAAGTACCTAAAAATCAGGGAGTACCTAGAAATCATGAACAACACAAGTTTCAAACTTGAATATTTTAGCAGCAAAATTAGAAATGTTCCTCTAATTCATTTGTCGAAAAGAAAAGAAACCAGGTGGCTTGTTTATTATTTTTTTTACTATATGCTTATTTTTGTAGGAAATGTTTTGTTATTGGTTAAAGTTATTCCATCATAAAATTATACGTTATTGTTAAGAATGTATAATCGAAAAACACTACTCGCCAACAAAATTTTAATTACAGGGTATCCGTCGCCGTAACAGTATTACTTATATAACAATAACAAATCTGAATGTGAAAATCCTAGAAAGAACCAAAGAACTTGTTACATCTAAAAGTAGAGATTTAAAAAATTAAGTTCTTGCTATTTGTTTTAGCAATATAAAGTTCTTGGTTAATAAGCCATTTTTATAGTTAAGTTTTGATGTTATTTTCAGCCAATGTCTGCCGGCGTATATTATTGTGTATCCAAGCTCTTTTTGTGAGCCCAATTTGTGGCCCTACAGTAAGAATGCCCAAGGACCACTCAAAGTCTAGAAGTTCTGTATGGCCATTGGCCTCTACACTTCTACCGTATTCGTATTTCGTAAGCCTTGTAAGTTGTACAAGTTATATGTCTGATGATGCTAGCGGCTTCGACATTTTTGAATCAGTTTAACGTGGTGTATGTGCTTGCTTGAAAAAAGAGGCTTATCAGGTATTTCAAATATAAATAAGTTCATGAGATCAATACTAACGCAAAAAGCTTCTAAATTTTGTAACATTATTAGACTGATTTGAGTTTTAGAATCAAAGCTTACTTCCAATTACAGTTCATATTACAGACTTGCGAACTTAACTATTCTTAACCATTCAAAGGTGGTCTAGGGGTCAAAAGTTTATCATCACTAAAATGTGAGTGGTCTATAAGGGGAAGGTCCCATTTAAGTATACATGATGGTGAGCTAAAACCTCATGAATTAATCGATCAAAAGTCATGATTAAAAATAATAATAATAATTATTTAGCTATTGTAAGTTTTTTTTTTTTTTTTTTTTTTTTTTTTTTTGGGTAAAGTGAAAACAACGTCTTGGCTGTAGTGCATAGCTAGTAAAGTTTATATACTTCCCCCGTCTCAAAATTATTGTTATGAGAGAGAAATCACCACGTTTAATAAAATAGGGCCATTACAAATCTCAACCACTTAAAGAGAATATTCCCCTAATTACCTGTTTTGAAATATCCCAAAATGGAAAGAGGACAATCTTTTTGAAATATCCCAAAATGGAAATATGGACAATTATTTTGAGACGGATGGTGTCACACCCCCAAATTACCTGTTTTGCAGCGGAATGGAATACCTGGGGGATGACTGTCATAGCATCAAAGTTACAGTTATATCGAACGACCTAAAATGTCGTTTTGAAAATATAGTTTGATTAAGTAAAATAATCAGAGTTTACAAAACATAGGTCCCAAAAGATTTCCAATGTACCAAAATGAGTTTGTTACAATCAAACGATAGTTAAGTGCATAAAATATATGTGAGACGCATCGACATCGCGACTCTATGATAAGTCCACATGCATGCCATGAAGTGAATGCCTTAGATACCTGAGATAAAACATGCTAAAAGTGTCAACACAATGGTTGAGTGAGTTCATAGAGTTTGTTTAACATGTAAAGCTTTTAATGAACGTTCATGCAGCAAAGGCAAAGATCTTGGTCATTTAGAATAGTCCACAAAGCAAAGGCATTGTAAATCCACTCAGTTCCAAGTTCCGCCCATACAAAACTTGCAACCTGTGTGTTCACAACCCACTGCCAAAAGTAGTATGTCTAGAAGTCAAGTGCACGTTATCATAATAGTTCACAAAGCAAAGGCATTGTAAATCCACTCAGTTTCAAGTTCCGCCCATACAAAACTTGCAACCTGTGTGTTCACAACCCATTGCACAAAATATAGTGTGTCTAGTGGTCAAGTATACGTTGTCATAATAGTTCACAATATAGCACCACGTATATAATAATGTATGCCAGGCAAAGCCCCTAGAATAAATAATATGCGTCCCGTAACATAGTGAACGAGAGGTTGGCCGACCTCTAATAGCGCTATCCATACTACCTACTAATAGGAGACTAACAATGCGAATGTACGAACGGTACATCATACAACTATTATATACAATTAAGAACGCTCCGAACATGGGAGACTTTGCACGCTCCACCAATAAGGCGAGAATTGGTGTTGCTCCGTTCACATATAGAGACTTTATAGTGATGCTCCGAACATGGGAGACTTTATAGTGATGCTCCAAACATGGGAGACTTTATAGTGATGCTCCGATCATGGGAGACTTTATAGTGATGCTCCGAACATGGGAGACTTTATAGTGATGCTCCGATCATGAGAGACTTTAGGTCAAGGTCATAGCACGTACGGTTCAATAAGTTCAAACAAGTCATAAGTTCGTATTTAAGTTCAAGGGTTCCATTTAAAAGTTCGTAATTAAGTTCAAGAGTTTAAGTCGAGTTCAAAAGTTCAAAACAGTCAAAGAGCTCAAAACATATCAAAATGTTCAAAATAGTCAAAGGGTTCAATATTATGTCAAACAAGTTCAACATAGTCAAAGGTTCAATATTAAGTTAAAGAGATTAATTATATGTCAAAATGTTTTAAATCAAGTTAAAAGAGATTAATTATATGTCCAAATGTTTTAAATCAAGTTAAAAGAGATTAATTATATGTCAAAAGGATTAAATCAAGTTAAAAGAGATTAATTATATGTCAAAATGTTTTAAATCAAGTTAAAAGAGATTAATTATATGTCAAAATGTTTTAAATCAAGTTAAAAGAGATTAATTATATGTCAAAAGAATTAAATCAAGTTAAAGTGTCCAAATATATGTGAAAAGGTTCCTATCAAGTTAAAAGAGTTCAAATATATATGTCGAAGGGCTTAAAATCAAGGAAAGTGGTTCAAATAATAGTGTTCATAACATAATATCAATTTAGTTCGGGCATAATCTACTTACTAGCATAAGTAGTGAAACAACAGTTATTTAAGTTCATATAAGTGTAAAGTAAAAGCAAGTAGTTGAGCATGTATCTCCTCCAAAGAGTTTATAAAACAATTAAACGAGTAAAAGTGGAGCTACGAACTCACCTGATGCAATGATTATGATGACAAAAGTAGATACACTGAAATGAGGTGCGATCTCTATCTGCAACCTAATATGAATGATATGCTCTAATGTAAGCCATGAAACAATGTCGTGCATGCAAACTCATATGATATCCATACCACTTGTACATTTTTAAAAATGAAATTTATCGTCGAAATACACGTTTATGACATCTCGTCATCTTATAAAATACTTTACAAGTACTTACGTTGAAACGACATCCTACAATAGTTGCTTAGTGATTTATCAAGAAATTATAGTTTATGAGTAGTTTTCGGAAAAGTTCGAGAGATCGTATATTATTCGTTACAACTTCATTTGACGAATGGTTGAACATTTTGGAAAATAGGCCAGGTGAACTCACTTTTACTTAAAGACATTATTTTTTCAAAAGTACTCTATCGATAGGAAAAACGGCTTCAAACATGGTCACTTGCGATAACCATTTTGGCCTAATAGAAATATATAAGTGTTAATATTTGTGAAAAATAATAGTTACGATAGCCATAATTAAAACGCTTGTAACTTAGTCGATATAGCTCGGTTTTCTACGTTATATATATCATCGGAATCGTGATAGTATGTACTAATATATTTTTCATAAATCGACTCATTTAGATAAGGTTTAAAACTCGTTTTTGCCCCTTAAATAACTCTTGACAGCAAGTATAATTTCAGAAATTTAGTTTTCGTCGTTAAACTTGAAAATAACATAACTTCTTCGTTATAAATCCGTTTTAACCCGTTCAAGCGATCACGGTTTCGTTTTAAAGTATATTTTCTGAATATCTAGCCCAAAATAATCCATGACCTGTCAAAATTTCCAGATTTTACAAAAATGATCAGACCACAATATTAAGTTGTCGAAAATGATTTTTCTAGCGTAATACTTGTTTCAATCACTTCAAATCAACACCAAATCTATTCTAAACCTACCATACACCTTCTTAGAGTGTCATGGGTTCCTAAACATCATCAACAATGATATGTTTCATGGGATTAATTATAGGATGAATAAAACTCATAATAAGTAATAAAAACACTTAAAAGTGGTATGAATCACATAATACTTGCATGATTTGTACTAGGATAATAAAAATAACTCAAGAATGATTATGGAAGATTAGTAAAGATCATGAAAAGCTTACTAGTTATATGATGAGGTTTAAGTAACTAGGTTTCCTAAATACTCCTAGGTTTTTATTTCAAAACCTAAATAGAAGTAATGTAGTGTTTATATTATCACTTGATCTTGAAAAAAATTATGTTTCTTGCTCTTGTTCTTGCTTGGCCGGTTTCAATCAAAGAAAAAGGAGAGAATTGGCTTTGTTTCACTTTTTGTATGTGAAGTGTATGTGTTTTGCTTCTAAATATCTTGTATAAAATTTTAGTCTAGTCATTTAAATATGTAGGTGTCCAATTATTTGCAAGATCTTTATAAAAATTTATGGTGACTCATATGGGAGGTCGGCCGCGGGGGGGGGGGGGGGGGGGGGGGGGAAGGTAGTATTTGGTGTATTATTGATAATTAAGTGTATATAAGTTTAAGTATAAGGTATAGTTTGTACATAAAATTAATTATTAAGTGTAACGTTAACTAGAAATCGATTTTAGTGGAACAAAATAAAATATATCGAAGTCATAAAAATTATAAAAATACATTTCTCGCAAGAATTGAGTGAATAAATATTTATCGAGTTGAGTTTACGAAAACCGTCGTAAATATATATTTATAACAATTTATATACAAAATAAATTAAAAACGTCGGGTAAATTAATAATATAATTTTTATAGTCTTAAAGTGAGTATACAAATATATCAAGACAATTGTTGGGAGTGTCGGATCAACTATTCAAAATAAATGATCGAGCGATAGCGTTTATTTAATAGAAAAAAATATACGTTACTGAAATATGCAAACTCATGCATGAACTAATATGAAAATGAGGTTACTGATGATATGTAGACTAACTCTAGTCTATATGAAGTGTTCTCAATGGTGTTTCATGAATACGAAGCTAAACACTTACAGTTACGCGAATTTGATACTCGTAAACCTAGTTTACGAAAAATGATGAATAGTGAACCATGAATATAAATTTTTCTCAGGGAATGAATAATGTTTTGTGAATAGTAAAATTTTGAAATAACTTCTCAAAATATCAACTCGACTTCAAAAACGATGAATAGTAACCGATGAATAGTAAATTCCCGAGATGAATAGTAAATTTTTTTAAAGTTTGCAAAATGACCAGAAATTGGGAATTGTGACAGAGGGAGTAGTATTTTGCTAGAGGTCCAATTTTTTTGTGCTTACTTTTAGTTACCCGTTATAGTTTTAGTGAGGCGCGTTACTATGGTCTATTAGTTAAAGTATGTTAATAAACTTAGAATTTATTTCTAGAAGTTATTCAGTTTGTAACAAAATTTATCTTTGTTCAGAGGTGGACTCATAATTTTTTAGAGGGTGTTGCATAATTCTTTTTTTATGATTACGAGTAGTAAATTTGCCCGATAAAGTATTTATTATGTCAAATTGGAGGTTGCACGTGCAGAGAAAAAACATATTTTATAAAAAAATACACTTTGTGACTTAAAATCAGGTGTGGCTCGTGTCACATCCGACGCTCATGTGAGTCCGTCCCTGTCTTTATTGCTTTCATATTTGATTTTATTTATTTATAGTTTTTTATATTATGGTCGACTAATCAATTAGGTTTGAGTTTAACGTCAAACAAACTCAAACTAATTAAAGTTCTCACTTCGGGGAGGTCTTTTAGTTAAGTAAAGATAGTCATAACATGTTGCCAACTCGGCAGAGGTATATCTAATATACTTATTCGTAATTATACCCAAATAAAACAGCTTCGAACATAAATTCTACACAAATTCAATAATTACATCCAATTGAAAAACCAACATCCGTTAGGAAATCTTATGATTCTGTGATTTCAATAGATAGATATTTAGACAAGCCCACCCCAGGGCAAGATCTTTACGGTCCTCGACTTATGACAAACATCAAAAGTAAGGTTCGATCTTCTAACCATAACGTATTCCAGATACATCCACATAAAAAAGGCACAAGTTTAGTAGCAAATACAGCCGTGCCCTTAATATCCTGAGTTTTGCAACACCTGGATTAAGTCATCAGCAGAGAAGTTTACAATTGTTAAGTATTTGGTAGAATACATGCTATTTTTTTTGGGTAACATAACTCACATGCACTGGCCTGCATTTTTATTTCATATGACGACATTAACTTGAATCTTCAAGTATTTAATGACCTGAGATTAAAACTAGGCCAAATACTTGTGGGTTGTAGAACGTGAGTTGTTAATGATACTACAAAATGACACGTACTATAATGAAACGTTTTCTTTAGCTATAGTGATGTTACTATATATGTGTCTATTACAAGACGAATAACAAGAAATGGAATTTATAAGATATGGAAGAAATGGAATCATTGACGACTTTTAGAATCATATGGAGATGTCGATAACATGTGTTTTTATAAAAGCGTTTAACCAATTAACAACTGATAGAAAAGACAATTGTCACAATGCAAACCAAGTAGAACACAAGGGTTTAGAGTGCTCGGTGTGGGGTATTTTTCGCCCGCCATAAGCACGAACAACGGACCAATGACGCGTTGTATTGCACCATTGATCCCGCCGTTCGGCAAATAGCCGGTGGAATCAGATACGCCCTTCATCCTTATTATTATTATTATTATTATTATTATTATTATTATTATTATTTTTTAAATTTAAACGTTACATAATGGCTAGAAACGGCTAAAAACCCTCACTTTTCATCGTTCAACCGAAATTAAAATTTAACCAAACTTTCACATACACTTCCATTTTATTATTAAAACTCATCACAACAAAACACAACGATTGGCTACTTAACAATATATTTCATTCGGCTTTAGAATCCGCTAATTCTAGTTCTCTGTCACCCGCTACATCATCATCCGACCATTCTTTTCCAATCCAACAACCGCAAAACCCGATGCCTTCATACCCTCAATATGCAAGCCAAACCCAATGTGATATTATCCACAAGCCTCTTTCGCACCACAAATGAACCAAGATCACTATAACCAAATGGCTTTTTTTGCACAACAACAACAATACTTCAACCAAATAAATTTGGGTAATTCTTCACAACCAACATAAATGATGCCACCACGAGCTTTAAACGACTCACCACCAAACTCACCACCACTATCACCATCACAAGCTTCACACACTGAGTCTTCTTCAGTCGGAAAAGAAAATGGAAGAAAGCCGAGACCAAAGAAAACCGACGTCATACATACCCATTTGACACAAGCATGAAGGAAAAACTTTTGGCCGAAACATACATACAAATATCGGAGAACCCAAGACTTGGCATTGATTGAAATTTAAAATCGTTTTAGACACAAGTTTATAATGAATTCAATCTCCACCGAACGTACCAAGGATATGATCACGGAAAAGTGGACAACTTTGACAAAGGATTGCAACAGGTTCGCCGGAATTGTCGACGAACATGAACGGTTGAGTGGTGAAAACGATTCAACGTGGCTATCTCGTTGTTACAAAATATTAAAAGAAATGTGGGGTTTGCGTTTGCCTACTATGAAGCATAGATGTCTTGAAAGATCACCACAAATGGCGTGCTGCCAAAGCCGTTCAACCCGAAAGACGCATTCGTACGACCGAAGACGTTCAAGAACCGAACAAGCTATTTCGAGATGACACAATACCATGTCCTCCCGACAAGCCAAGGCCTTCAAAGAGTCAATAATCGGATTCTAGACGTACGACGGGATCTTCGTCTAGTATAGAAGCTTTCAAGGAAATGATCCAAGAGTAGTTGCGACAAGTACGTGCTAAAAAATCTTGATTATATCGAAACTCAAAAGAAATTCGAAGACTTGAAGTTTCTTAATTTTAGCACCTAAGGGATGAGTCTTGAAGATGCGAATCAAAAAATAAAAAAGATATCCGAGCACGACATTTTGGCACTAGGTCGGGCTAAAATTAGTATTTGTCGTATCGTAGTTTTTATTATTTGCCGTATCTTAATTTTTAATATTTTTTTTTGCGTTGTATCGTATTTTTAATATTTGTGGTATCGTACTTTTAGTTTTTATTTATTTTTAGTATCGTAGTTTTTATATATTTGTTGTATCCGTATCGTATTTGTAATTATATTAATATATCGTATTTGAGTTTTTAATTTAAAATGAGTTTGTATAAAATAATTAAAAAAAATGTGATTTTATCAATAACATGCTATTGAGTTTTTTTGTTGGAAGGAGATTTTAATTGAGATGACAAACAAATAACGTGTTGTTTGTCACTCCCTCACCTTACACTCTTCAAGAAATGAAGATTTTTTTTACCGTTAATGCATAGTTTGATGCATACATTACTAATTAAAACTTCCGACAAAGGTATACCTATTACCTAATAAACTTTTTACTCTGGCATGAAGTGCTCATTATATATAGGGTTGGGTTATTTTGACCCCCCCTATAATTTTATATTGACCCCCCCTTTTTTTTTTTTTTTTTTTTTTTTTTTTTTTTTTTTTTAATTTTGTTTATATCAAAAAACTATAAACCTGAAAATGCGGAACAGTAAATATAAAGTTTAATAAGTCAAACGCTTAAAACTGTCAGAAATACGGAACAGAAACTGACAAAAAACTGTATTGTACTGAAAAAGGTGGGGGACAAAGGGAATATTCCCCTATGATGTGACATCATAGGGGGGTTCCAATAGTACAACCCTATATATAAGTTTTGTTAGATCAATTAATAGGTAGTATTTGAATGATACAGTCAACACGTTATGAGATACTACCCCCTTAAAGAATGTCATCCTGAAATATTGACATAACTGGTAGGAATGTAGGATGTATACTTGTGCGTTGCGGCAAAATTTTAAAAATATATATTTGGAGGACGATATGTATTTGCGTTTAAGTGTGTCTGATTTTATGTACTTGCTTATCCACAAATAAAAATTGTTGACTCATATTATACTATATTACATTTATCAGGATCTTTAGCTACAGTGTCGGGTTGGCCCGCTCCATTTAGCTAACACGCCCATTCTATTCATCTCTACTCACATTCTCCCATTTCATCTTAGATCCACCTGGGTATTTTTACGGGAAAAAACCCCCGCATTCCTTGATCAACCTAAACACCTTTGCGTGTTTGTATGCTGGTTGGTGAGATGGGTACAGTGATCTGTACTATGGAAACAATATTTTTATCCAATTTGTGGATCTCCGTTGGCCACATGGTCTTTGCTACACCGGTGGCTTTCTTTTGGTCCATATATTTTTGGTGTTTGGTGAATCTCAAGATAAGGCTACGAATTTTAGATCTTCATTATGGAAAACCCTAATTTCATATTTTCTGATTTGGGGGAAACAATTGAAGGTTTGATTTTTTTTCCTTTTCTTTAGGGCTTATTTTACTATGTCTTTATGGTGGTTATGGTATTGTCTGTTTAGTAAACCCTAATTTCATATTTTCTGATTTGGGAGAAACAATTGAAGGTTTGGTTTTTTTTCCTTTTTTTTAGGGCTTATTTTACTATGTTTTTATGGTTGTTATGGTATTGACTCTTTAGTTTTGGTTCTGGGTTATTTTAGTTTTAGTTAGGGTTTGCTGTTTCTGCTTCCCATGTATTAGATAAGGGTTACGTATGGTCATTATTAATGATCGAAAAATCTGAGCCGTGTCTTTTAGGTTAGCAAAGATTGATATGGCGAGTCGTCTTTTGTGTTTACCTTTTATTGTTTTGGGAACATTGGATACTGCCTGTGATGTTTTCCCTTCCCTTTCTTGCTACTTTTGTTGTACCGAGGGTTTAAGGTTTTTTAAAAGTATAAATTTTCTGTGTCAGTTTATTGATCATGCAATTACGGTCTGCTTTCATAGTTTGTGTTGATTTAGTCAGTGTAAAAAAAAAAAAAAAAAACTCTCTATCTTGGTTGGGTTGGATGGCATGCCTTATGGTTAACCACTTTCTGCTGGTTAGATTTCCATTAAATAGTGTACGTTCTAAAAATATTTTGCGGGTTTGCAATTCTTTCAGGTCTTGCTGTTGCGGAGTGGTTTATTGAGGTTGCACCAGTTTTAAGCAACGTTGCTAGCAAATCACGCTTTTCTGGCATGCTTAACTTCGCCGGCCGACATGATTTTGCCTGTGGGTTACCTTTGCTGAAAAACATGGTTTGGCTCGGTGACCATTTGGTTGCAGCCATGCTGTTTTTTAGTGCAACCACCATTTGGATAAACAAAGCTGAGCTGCTGTTAGCAAGGATGAATTCTACAGGTTTTTGTCATGGTTGTCGTTTTTTGTCATGCGTGCAATGCTGAATGGCTGACGGTTGCAGCCCTTTTTTTAGGCTGTGATGAATTAGGCTTTATTTGGTAAATGTGAGATGGCCCGTATCTTGGCAGGGTGACAGGCAGCTGTTGCAGCCATGGCGGGTGTATCCTCTTTGCTTGAATATTAGCCCATCTGAGCCATGTGTCCAGCAAAATTCTCACTTTTGCCATACTTAGCTTCGCTGGTCGACATGATTTTGCCTGTGGGTTGCCTTTGCTGAAAAACATGGTTTGGCAGGGTAAACATTTAGTTGCAGCCATGCTGTTTTTTAGTGCAGCCACCGTTTCGATAAACAAAGCTGAGCTGCTGTGAGCAGGGATGAATTCTACGGTTTTTTTTCATGGTTGCAGTTTTTGTCATTCATGCGGTGGTGAATGGATGACGGTTGCAACCCTTTTTTTCAGGCTGTGATGAATTGGGCTTTACTTGGTAAATGTGAGATGGCCCGTATCTTGGCAGGGTGATAGGCAGTTGTTGCAGCCATGACGGGTGTATCCTCTTTGCTTGAATATTCGCCCAGCTGAGCCATCTGTCCAGCAAAATCCTCGCGCGTGGCTGAAAAAGCGATCCCGATAAATGTAATAGTGTATAATATACAGGTCGCCTGTGGCGTCTCATGAGATTTACGATGCAATAATGATGGGTAACCCATATCCACATTGTAGCTGCAGCCATGACAGGCTGCTGATGACGCTGCGATGTTCATATGATGTTTTCAATACATGCCTGAGCTTATGTTTGGATCATCATATTGTCGAATAATTTTCTGAAAATATACTTGGCTGGATCTAAAAGGTATGGGCATAATGGAAATTATGTTCTGCACTTTTGTTTCTGCCATCTGCCCTTTTGCACTCGCGTTTGTTAAACATGATTTTCTTAAACTTCCATTTCATTCTTGCAGGTTACAGGTGCAGGGAACTCTCACATGAATGTTGATTTCTGTGGTTACAATTTTTGTCATTCATGCAATGGCGAATGGTTGACGGTTGTGTTCCTTTTTTTAGGCTGTGATGAATTGGGCTTTATTTGGTGAATGTGAGATGCCCCGTATCTTGGCAGGGTGACAGGAAACTGCTGCAGCCATGGCGGGTGTATCCTCATTGCTTTAGTATTCGCCCATCTGAGCCGTGCGTCTACCAAAATTCTCGCACGTGGCTGAAAAAGCAAACCCAGCAAATGTAAAAGTATATGATATGCAAGTGGCGTATGACGTGTCATGAGATTAATGATGCAGCCATGATGGGTTTCTACGTTGAACTGGTCCGTTGGCGTGCTTTAGCGCCCCATGTCTTTTGGCACGGCACCCATATTCACATTGCGGTTGCAGCCATGACAGGCTGCTGATGCTGTTGCAATCAAATGCTGTTCATGTTGTGAAATCTATCAGTGTATTGTAAGGTCATAACGCTGGTAATCATGCTTTCTAAGATGAAACGAAGATATGTGAGCAGCGATGAATAGAACTGGCGGGTTAACAAGATGTCCTTCCACTCAAAAGGCCGCCTAAAAGAGTCGACGTATTTTTTTTGGCTGTGCCTGAAGTATGCCGATGATGATGGTTTCCTGCATTTGTGTGTTTAGTGAGCGCGCTTCAGAGACTCCCATGTTTTGGCAAGGCACCCTAATCCAAACTGTGGTTGCAGCCATACTAAGTCTCTGATGCAGCAACTAGATTCGCAGGTCTGAGGCGAATGGGCAGGTTAGCTAAATGGAACCCAGATTAAAAACACGTGAAAAAGACCGCCCATTTGTACACTGTTGTTATCAACTGTCGCATTGTACTGCAGCTAAGGATCCTGATAAATCAACTTTGGTTATACACTATTTCATCTTACGTTTCAAAACTGAACATTTAGTTTCTCACAATTGAGGTATGGCCTTGCACTTCATTGTAACCATTGCGGTGCTTTTTGATGTATGATTGTGCATCCTAATTTTGGGGTTTCTTATTACTATCACACTTCTTTAAGCACCCATATGTGTATTGTTGCATGTTTTCCAGCCTCTACCGCATAAGCCTGGTAGAAAAGGCATTATTGAACAACCAATGAGTGATGCCACAATGGAAAGTTACTGTCCCCCTTCTCTTTTCAAACTCACCTTCTAAACTTTGACTACACTATTTTTCTTTTATATAAAACTTTCAGGTTGCCAAAGCACATCTTGACTGATACATATAAATATTGGGCGGTCATTTCTGCGTGTTGTTGACAGCTGGCACGTGTAAATTACAATGCCTTACAGAGTTTCAACCAAAAGTGATTGTATCAGTGGACTCTATGCAGCAATGAGTAACTCTTCTTACCTGATAAACTATGAGTATACTATATATTATGTTTCGTGTTTTGCTTTGCATTCATCTGCGCTCTATATTTAAGCTGCAAGCTCAAATGGCATAGTTTTAAAAGTTTTAAGATTTAAATTTGTTGCTCATACATTAACAGTTAAGTTATTATAACAGGTTGCAGATTGGACTGCGGCCGTGCCTAACCACTTATGGAGCTAGCCCACTAAGGATGTCAGTACACCATCCCCTTCAACTTCTCGATAAATGACAAAAGCTCCTGTGCTCGCTTTTGCTTCTTCGTCGCATTGTCCAGGAGCTCTGCAACTTCGCTTAAATCTTCGGTCTACAACTTCTTGAGCTCTGAGATACTTTGAACAGAAGATTCAAACTGATATAAGAGTTCCAGCTCTCCGATCACATATTCCCGCTCTGCTACACGAGCTCTAATGTCCTGAACCTTTTTCAGCAGTTCTGCTTCATCCACCTTGGTTGTGCTCACCTCTCTTTCAAATTGAACAACCATCATATCCTTCACAAAGCTAGAGCCAGCGGTGGCAGCGAGGTCTTCACAAAAAGGCATAGGTGTATTCATGTTTCTTTTTTCCTTCACCTTTTTTTATTTATTTCAGAATTGGTTCAGATTTTCTTTTGTTTGTGTTTTTGAGATGGTATGTGCGTCTTTTAAAGAGGGAATTATGGGTTGGTTATTATTCCTATGATGTTATAGCACATGCCTTACTACACATTTGATTTGACTGCCACTATATAGCCTGCAAATGCAGTGAGAAGTGATCAGGACTTTTGACTCCTTATAAACATGCATTCCTTAGGCATTTGCGCCGTTACATGACACCTTTCACATATCCATATATATTGCGTGATATGGGTGACGATTTATACTCCCTTTTTTGTCGCAGAAGGATGGTCAAAGCAGAAAAAATAATATGTATTCGATCACCTGTTTACCTTAGTAAGTCGCTTCTCATGTATACCATTATCCTAGAATCTGCAAAACTGATAATTGTTAGCTGTTTATCGCTATGTCATTCTCTTATCAGCCTGCATTAACTTTGTTGCACTATTTTTGTCCTGATTGTTTTTTTTCCTTAATTCAGAAAGCCACTATCCGTCATGCTATGAATGCCGATGAGTACTCACCAATCAAGGTGGCTCACATTGGTTCTGTACCTCAGGCTGTTAAGATTTTTTCAGCTAACCGAAGATGCTCACATTGGGATGCCTCTTACACATGCTCCGCCTTATCACATAGCAAGGTGTTTGACTGCTGAGGTGAGTAATTTGTCTTCAAGATGTGTTCATACCATTGACCATAGTTAATAATCCTGTTATAATGACTCTTTTTGGTGTTTATTTATGACCAACAACCATCAAATTTTACTATGATTTGTTTTTCCACTCAATCTTTATTTAAAGAACCGAACATTTTCTAAGTTTTGAAAGATGGTCAATACTTTTACCGGCGAACTATGATACACATGCACAAGTTACAGATTCTTTTGTTCTCAACACATTATCCAAATAAAATACAGGTGACCCAACTATATCATTGCTTTTCTCCATTACACATGCATCAACAAAATTCTTAAGCCACAAACAGACGCAACTTTTCCAAATAAAACACAGTTGACTGAGCCATATAAGTGCTTTTCTCCACCACATAAGAAAACACACACCTCCAAAATTGCTGCAGCACAAACAGATGTAACTTTTATTCATATTCAACATAAGTTACAACCATACAACCAAAGATTAACAGCCCCCTGTTAATCTAAAACACAACACCATACCATAAAACATAAAGACCATGAAACAAGCATCACAGACACACAAAGAATGCTACCATAATCATACATCTCCATTGTAAACACATGGCGCCTTTTCTCAATGCGCGCTTCCCTAGCCAAATCAAGGACCTGAATCAGTGCAGCAAGAATCTGGTGGTCCCTGTCCTGTGCCTCCTCCAAGCATTCGACAACGTCACTCGCATCATCATCATCACCACTCAACCAGCGCCCCTCCTGCAACAACTCAGTCTTGGTCCCAAGTCGACGGCGAACATCATCGCATTTCTCTCCAAGAAGCATGATGAACCCCTCAGTTTCACCTTACTCCTGTAAAAACAAGAACTTAAAGGCGTTGTGGACTTCATTGGAGCCACATGCTTCTTTTAGCTGATTCAAGTGAGGGGTGTAGGCCTTTTTCTTGACAAATTTTTTAAAAAACTCAAAAGGTGCAAAGGTAGCTATGTGAAGCCACAAAAAGAACACCTTATATAGGCAAATAGATAAACTATAGCAGTAACTTAGTGTAACCAAACTGGTACAGTATACCATTACTTATCGTTCCAATGAAATAGTGCCAAGCAACCCAGCACAACACTTAGGTTAAGCCAAAACCATCTTTAAACACTTCATGAACCAACCACTAATCTAAGATTTCCCACCAAACATTGGGTCAGTGCACAATAACCTAAAAAAATTGCAACATGAGTTTCAGCAATGAAAATGGTTGCTCTCTTTCATTTCAATCTTTATATCCAAAGCACGCATCCTAACTTCTATTTTTTCATTTTATGTGCAGAAATCGCCTGCATTTGAAGCAGCCATTCAGCCTCAGAAGGCGCTGATCTTCCTATGCAGTGGAAAGCCTGCTTTTCGGTAAACAACTTTGCGTTGCATTTTAAAAAATAAGACGGCATGAAGCTCTAAACTTCTTGCATTTCCAGTTGGGTGCTATGGTGACTCCCTTTTATGTATAACCTGGTGACGTTGCTGTCATTAATCACTAGATGCATTTTTATACTGCCTTTTGCTATATGGCTATAACCATATGAGAATTAACTGAAATGGGAGTTCCTCTGGTAAGCACAACTATAACTACAACGAAATCTGAACTGATTAAGATTAAACTGATAAATGAACTATACTAAAACTGGACTGAAAATTGGGCTTTACTGGAATTAAAGTGAGTTTGTATCATTCTTATTCTTATACTTGTTTGTATCTTATTATCACTATACTCTCACTCCTGTTTGTTGCATAAACATTCTTATACGCCGTATAGACATTAGTCTATACGCAATATAGGCTCTATACCCTGTATAAACTTATGTATATACTCCGTATAGGGCTGCTAAAGCCGAATCATGCACTATACCAAACTGAACTACACCATTTCACAACATTAAACTAAACCTGGACTTTATTTATATTACTATCATATCATGCTCATTATCATTTTCATATGCGGCTAACATAATTGGTAAAACTATAAAGGATCTAGAAAATCAATTTGAGAAAGACTCGTCAAATGTAAGATAAGGAGATGCCACAGGGGATCTTGAATAAAGGCAGCTTTTGCTTTTCAAGTGTGATGTAATAGATTGAGAAAGGTTTATCATAGCTTAACACAATTTATTTGTATATGACTATATGTTTGTGTATGTTAGCACTTTGAAAAAAATCTTTTGTGTATGATTCATTCCATATGATCAATAAAGAGTAGATGTAGTTATATCTTTTTCCATATTTTCTTTAATTGCATGATAATCTTCCATCATGATGCCTTTTATTTTCTTAGCATTTTTGCAGGAACACTGTATCAATTTGCATCTCTAATGGTAACAAAGACATAGGCAAAGATTGCATTATGCTAATTTGAGATGATGTTCAATATTAACTATTAATATATGGAAATGTATAAATTCTAGTTATTTTTCAAATAATTATAAGTGTACTATTTACACACAGAAAAATGGTTGCACTTGGCAAACATTTTTGACGATTTGCTATGTATAGTTTTAGTTCCCCGCGCAACACGCGGGTAACCAAACCTCGTATATGTACAAATTAGAAGTCTTGTGTTATATGTGTAACCCCACGGTCTCGTAGTTTAGCGCTAATATAAGTTTAAGTTAATATTTCGCACACAAAACCAACAAAATGGGTTATTTTTTATGAGGATAGAATGTTTATGATTTTTGACATATATAAGAGAGGGTGCACGTTTACTAGAGCGAGAAAAAAAAGAGAGAAAAATATTAAGGTGCAGTTTGGTTCTTGGTTTTTTAGTGGGTTTAGGATTTAAAATTATAAAACCTTCGTTTGGTTCGAATTGATAGGCTACGCAACAGTGTTTTATGCCTTTATTGATGGGTTTTAACAAAAGTCACCACCTCCCTATGGTTTTCTGACATGTTCTTGTTTTTGTTAACTTTTTTGTTTTTAAAAATCTCCCAGCCACATATTATTTGTCACTTATTTTTTTTTTATCTTTCATAAAGTATAAAATACATATATTAACTCAATCAAATTAAATAATACTAATTTTATAATATTATTTTCTCTCTCCAAATCCAAATCCTAATCTACAACTTTACATTCAAATCCAAATCTTAATCTAAACCTATCTACAAACCAAACGGGCCCAAAATCTTTTGAGTGGATAGTTTCAGCTAATACTTGTTACATCAAACATTGAGTGAGATCAATTACTTAAACAATGTACTCCCGTCGCCTAATAATAAATGTTCTGGACCAAAATTCACATTTTAAGAAAACATGATTATTATTGCTTTAATTTATTTATTTTTTTGAGAATGTCAATTTTATCTTTACGTAATTAAAATTTTTTTTTTTAATTTGTAATAATAATTTGAAGTAAGGGCAGGTAATCTTATTCAATTTCACTTTCTATTTTTAGTAGTTGAAAACTATTTAGAGATATTTTGAAAAAATATGGACAATACTTTTAAGACTGAAAGAATATTATACAATACAGATAAACCTTATGTCATCATAAGATTAGATTTCGGCATTCTAATGTTCTTCTTAAAGCGGTTTTCGGTCGCATGCTTCCCTGCTAAGCACCATCTTTTAATCATCAAGCATATACGCATTTTTTTTAACGGCTGCAATATATATAAATAAAAAGCTACTAGCAAGGTGCTAGGAGCAAAAGAACATATACAGACAAGAAATAAACACAAGCTACAAAACTAGAAACTACCCAAGGCTTTAATTGTGAGAAATACAAAAGCGATGGAAAAAACTCTTGCCAATTACAGTAAAACCAAGTCAACAGAAAAATCCCCACGCACTAAGGCCGAGCCACTGGTTTTCACTCCGAAGTGTTTTTTATATAGACCCAAACAAGCCTCGGGGAAAAGAAAATAAAAAAGACAACTATACAACCAGATAAAAACTCGCGAAGCTAGAAACTCCCAGCATCACACATCAGGAACTCGAAAAGAAGCAGGGGATTTTTTAGCCATTCTATCCAATTACACGACATATGACCCCTACTGATGAGCCGAGAAAAAGAAACCAAATGAATGTTATAGAAAATATCACTTTTTCTCATCGAGTGTGAACAAAAAGCGAAATTATTGCGATACCTCCAAAGCCACCAAAGGGACGAAGCAAAAAGAACGGAGAAACGATTCATTAGACGCATTCCAGGAGTCAGACCAAACAATACAATGCTCTAGAAAAGTAAGAATGGGAAGAGGGATGTCACACCATTTTCGAACTAGATTCCAAACCTCATTAGTTATGTCACATTCAAAGAAATATGATTGGAGGATTCCACATTGCCATTGCAAGAGAGATACGAGATCACCGGAATGTCAATTCCACGAGAAAAAAGGTTCGACCTATGAGGCAACCGGTCCAAAGCCATTCTCCAAACGAAGATATTTACTTTCTGAGGAAGAATTATGTCCCATTTAGTCGAAGGAGACAACAAGGGAAGGATCATGAAGTCAATAAGGCGTCGCGAATCCCGTACTGTGTACACACTATCCGAACCTAAGGTCCACACACAAGAGTCTCCAACCTCATTAATATCAGCTAGACTAATCTCTGAGAGCATGTCACATAAGCATGCCTAGTTACGGGCACCAAGATTGATCCTCGAACAATTCCAACATTATTGCCGTGACACCCCCAAATTACCTGTTTTGCAGCGGAATAGAATTCCTGGGGATTGACTGTCATAGCATCACAGTTACAGATATATTGAACGACCTAAAGTGTCGTTTGAAAAGAACATCGTTTGATATGATAAAACATTCAGAGTTTACAAAAGATAGGTCCCAAATGAAAGTTACTATGTACGGAATTAACTTTGATACAATCCAAACGATGTTTTAAAGTGCATAAAATCCATGTGAGACGCGTCGTCATCGCGACTCTATGATATGTCCTTATGTATGCCATGTTGTGAATGCCTTAGTTACCTGAAAATACATTGCTAAAAGTGTCAACACAAAGGTTGAGTGAGTTCATAGAGTTTATGTATATGTTTAATACGACTACCACAAATATAAGTTATGTATGACAATGATGTCACAAAAATGATACAATTGCTTAAGCACATGACACCGAAGCTTGACTGATGTTCGCCCCAACAGAGTGTTTTGCCAAACAACTCAATAATGATAATGAAGTGAAATGCATCCGTCCAGTTAGAATCCACCAACCCGGATGGAGGTGTCACCCTCGATAGATCTATCCACTCACCCTCGCTTCTATGAAATTAACGGTTCATGATTATGAAATGGGGACATTTAACTGGCAATGAGGTAACTTAAGCAATGTAATGAATTTGAATATACTTGGCATCGTAATAAAAATGATGTGCAATGTATTCTCCCCCGTAGGATTGAAATAAAGTATAAACTTGAATAAAAATCGGGGCTATGAAAACTCACCTGTTGCAATGATAATGATGATATAATGGCAATACTGAAATGAGGCGCAACCTCTGACCGTGACCTATTATGAATGATATGTTCTAATGTAAATCATGGAACAATGTCGTGCATGCAAATCCACATGTAATCTATACCACTTGTACGTTTTTTAAAAATAGAATTTATCGTCGAAATATATGTTTATGACATCTCGTCATGGTATAAAATACGTTACAAGTATATACGTTGAAATGATATCCTGTGATAGCCATTTAATGATTTATTATGAAATTATAACTTTCCGTCGTAAAATAATGTCATTTGACAAGTTCATGAAAGTGGCTAAATAGTCTCGAAAAGCTAGTCGTAAAATGGTGCACATCGAGTGTTAGGGAACAAATTCAACGGTTTTGGAAAGCTTGTATCATTATCTCAAAGTTTTATCTTTTGAATTTTCATCATAGAGGTCTCGATCATGGAGAAAAACATAGGTAAAGTAGGGTGCTTGTATCCAAAATATTGTTTAAGGATGGTTTTCGGCAAAGTTTGTGTGACCGTATTTTATTCGTTACAACTCCGTTTGACAAATGGTCGGACATTTTGGAAAATATGCTAGGCGAACTTACTTTTACTAGAAGACATCATGTTATAAAAAGTACTACATCAATGTTAAAAACGACCCTCAACATGGTCATTCGCGGCCGATATGTTTGTCTATTAGAAAATATATTAGTTATACTTTTATAAAATAGTTACGGCAACTTGTTTAAAATGTCAATAACTTAGTCGTTATAAGTCCGTTTTCTACGTTTTATATATCCTCGGAATCGTGATAATATATACTAATATATTTTTGATAAGTCGACACATTTTATAGCGCTTAAGACTCATTTTTGACTCGTAAAAAGTTAATATAACATGCTGAATTTTCTGGATTTTATAGTTTTCGTCGTCAAATTTGAAAATAGCATAACTTCTTCGTTATATCTCCGTTTTAACCCATTCAAGCGGCCACGTTTTCGTTTTAAAGTATATTTTCTGAATATCTAGCCCAAAATATTTTACAAACTGTCGGATTTTCCAGATTTCACAAATATGGACAGACCCTTAAATATAATTGTCGAAATGAGTTTTTCTCGCGCAAAACCTATTCTAACCAATTCAAAACAACTCCGAAGCTATTCTAATCCTACCATACACCTTCTTAGGGTGTCATGGGTTCCTAGACATCATAAAAATGATATGTTTTCAAGGGATAATTATAGGATGATTATAATTCATAATAAGTAATAAAAACATTAAAAGTGGTATATATTCATATGTAACATGCATGTTTTTCTAAAAGAAACATAAAAATACATCAAGTAAGAGTATGAAAGATTATGAAAAAATTATTAGAACACTTACTTGAAGAATTGAAGAGTTTTGAGCAAAGTATACTTAAATAGATCATGAGGTTTTTATTTCAAAACCTATACTAGATCACTACATGAGCTAGAATATTACTTGAACTTCAAAAATTTATGGATTCTCCTTTGATCTTGATATGGCCGGTTAAGATGTTGAAGAAATGAGAGAGATTTTTATTTCTTACACTTTGATATGATGTTGTATGAGTTGTAGTGATAATAATATAAAGTAGTATAAATATCTAGGATATTTGGTACAAAATGGTTGAGTCATCTAATGAATGTCGAAAACCTAAACAAAAATAAAAGGGTTTGTATCTTTTTATAATTTAAATGTATAAATGTAGGGTAAGTGTATATTTGTATAAGCATAGTTAGTAATGTGTATATATTTAAGCATTTAGGATAGCGTTAACTAAAAATAAATTTTAATTGATCAAAATAAAATATATTGAAGTCATAAAAATTATAAAAATACATTTCTTGCGAAATTTGAGTGAAATAATAATTATCGTGTAGTTTTTACAAAAACCGTCGTAATTATATAAATTTAACAATTTATATACAAAATAAATTGAAAACACCGGGTAAACTCATAATATTATTTTTACAATCTTAATATGAGTATAAAAATATATCGGGATAATTTTTGAAAGTATCGGATCAATTTTTCAAAATAATTAATTACGCGATAGCGTTTATTTAATAAGAAAATAAACGTTTAATGTAAAATGCAAAACCCATGCATAAATTGATATGAAATGATGTTATTGATGATATGTAGACTAAACCTAGTCTATATGAAATGTCCTTGAATGATTGTTCATGAATTCGCAGCTAAACCATTAAGGTTACGCGAATTTGATACTCGTAAACGTAGTTTACGATAAATGATGAAATAGTGAAACTTGAATAGTGATTTTCTCCGGGAATGAATAGTGTTTCGTGAATAGTAAATTTTGAAATACGTTCTCAGAATATTACTTCGACTCCGAAAATGGTGAATAGTAAAATTTTGAATAGTAACCGGTGAATAGTAAATTCCCGAGGTGAATAGTAAATTTGAGAAATGACATGAAATTACGAGTTGTCACAATTGCCTATTATCAATACGATAAATGATGATACAATCTTTGTCTTAATCCAAGCAAAAGAGACGATGACAACGGGTGTAAAAAGGAGAATCACCTATCCAAATGTCCTTCTAGAACCGAATGCGAGTACCACAACCTTCTTGAAAACAAAATGAAATAGCCAGAATAATACCTTTCGCGTTCAAGTAGTTAGAAGAACCAAAATTTTTTTACCACGTCCCATTGAAGTTGCAGCCCTGATTGTCAAAACCACCCTCTTGACCATGTAAATTTTTAATAACTTTAACCCAAATAGCATGGAGGATAAGACATCAACCTCCACCGGTACTTATGATGAAAGGTAAGGTTAAACGCCTTTAAGCTGCCAATGTTTAAGCCACCTTTGTCGAATGAAGCAAGAACATCGTACTACTTAATCCAAGCTAACCTTTTAGCATCGTGCGTACCTTCCAGAAAAAAGTATAATGAGCACTTTTCAAAGAATTCAGAACCCCTAAGAAGTTTTGAAATTTGAAAGGTAGTAAATGCCAAGACTACAGAGAACCGACTTAATGGGAGTAAGGCAACCTCCTATGGAAAGGAGGTTCGCCTTCCATTTGGAGAGCCTTGAATGGAATCGGTCAATTAAGACCCTCCAGTTAGAGATCATATTTGATGCGGTGGATGTAACCCTCCGAAAAAGTTTACAATCCTCCTAGGCAATGTACCTAACCGTTGTAGTGTAGTATTGGTAAGATACGGGGGATTGCTTGTTCTCTAGAGGAGTGGTGTTGGGAAGGTTGAGATGTATGACGAATAGGTCTAAGGTGAGTGATGATTCTTTTTATCTTTTTATATTTTATGAAAGCAAAGTAAAATCTTGGTATTTGGGTTGGGGGTTCTGATTATCAACTACTTAAAACTACTAATTAAACTAATTAAAACTAAAATTAAACTAAATTGAAAATAAAGTAAATGAGGGATTCGAATGATAGGTAAAGGTGTGTTTACTTAGATTCCACTACTCTCTAGTTATCTCCTATTGATTAGTCGAATTGTCACATCATTGTTTAATTGGCGCGTTGTATTCCATTACTCGTAGAGAGGTGCCTAATGCCCTAACTCTATTAATGTATTGATCTCCTCTAGAAAACCGGGATTGCCAAGAAACCTAAGTTATCTCCCCCAAATCTCCTATTATCAACAATCGCAATTCACGCAATAAACACAACAAAAAGTCTACTAGTGCATTCTAGGACATAAATACGTTATTCAGGACGTTCAAGCTTGCAACACTAAAGGAAGAAGCAAATTTTCCTAACCTAACGTGTAATAACCACTTAAACAAGATATGGCAATAAATAGTTAACAAATAGGTTTCATTACATCTAAGCAAACACTATGTTGATTTAGCTAGACATGTTAAAGATAGAGAAACAAGTAATCATAATCAAGCATAAATCAAACATAATGATATAAGTGATTAAGATACTTATCTCTTATTGATAGAGGGTGTTAAAACCCTAACAATACTGTGAAAAACGAATAAAAGTCGTACACTAAAGTTACTCTCAAATGTTGCACACTAATGCAGAAAAATCTAAAACTATATATAGAATTACAATTGTGACGGTGTCACTTTATAGTTGTAACGCCATCAGATCGCCGCCATTAGGGTTTCGTCTTTTCCAAGTCAGCATTGTGACAGGGTCACTTTATGTCTCAAACGCCGTCCGGAAATCTCTGACGTCGTCCCTCTTTAATTATCCTGGACCGTCACGTTATAAATTTGGCAGAAACTTCCAGCTCTTCTAACAAGTGAAGGCTTCACTTGTTACTTCATTACTTTTTCATTGAGCCGTCTCTAGTAAATCTAGGTTGTCTTGATGTCTTCCTTAACAAGTGACGGCGTCACCTTATAGGTTGTGACGCCGTCTGGAGCTCTCTTCCAGACTTTTTCATGACTTGGTCTTTTTCTTCACATTTTCATCCATTTTCGTACAAATATGCATGATTTCCAGCTTTTGCTTTCAAAGTACATAAAAAGTGAAAAGGAACGAATTAGGCAATATTTGATCTGAAACTGCAATGCCATAAATGTTGGATTTGTGGATATTAAATTTAAGGCTCGAGGCTAGATAAAAAATATGAAGAACACGAATGATGTTTTCAAGATCACGAGTACTCAAATCAGTAGTAATTATCACGTCATATGCATAAAAAAGGTGAGAAATAGTAAAATTAGAGTGACCAATACTGATGCCTCTAATTAGACCTGATCCCAAAGTGTTAGAAAGAACATCATGAATACCCTCCATGACAAGAATGAAAAGAAACGATGATAAATGATCTCCTTGTCTAAGTCATTTTTTGATAGAGAACTCGGAAGTAGGGCTACCATTTACCCATATGGAAGCTCTAGACGAATGTAAGCAAGCTCTAACTCAAAAACACCATTTAGAATCGAAACCAAGGCTAACAGGGACATGATCCAAGTTTTTCCAACTAACAGAGTCGAAATCTTTTTCGAAATCCACTTTGAAGATAAGTAGCTTTTTTATTCTTTTTTTTAATACCAATCATGATCTCACTAAGATGATCAGATCATTTAGGATTTGACGGCCTGTAAATGCAGATTGCTCGTGGCTAACAATTTTGTCAATCACTTTAGCAATAAGTTGGTCAATTTCAAATTATCTGAAGTAATAAATGCTTGTGTTGGTAAAGTACTAGATGACTCTTGAGAGTCGTGTGAGGGTCTCTATCCATCCATATGTGTGTCTCCGGATATTCAATAGTATTGATCGCGGCCCGTGCTATATACGTTTATTCGTTAAGAGAGTGGTGAGTGCATTCAAGAGTGTGGTGAATAGCTTTCTTTCTAGCAATCCTGCTATTTCTTTGTTCTATATAACATGAGTTAGGTTTAATAAAGATCAAAAAAAAAAAAAAAAAAAAAAAAAAAAAAACTAAAGATCAAATAAACCATTCTCAACCATTTGTTTTTTCATCAAAATATGAAATAAAATTTACCTTCATTTTTAAAAACTAAATATCTCACAACCATTGATCGTTAGATGAAACTAATCATACCATCACGATAAGCATAAAATTACTTTTAATTTGATATCCCACATCATATACTTCTGATGATTTTTTTTTCTGACTTTTTTGTGGGTTTAGTGTTTACGGTTAGGGTTTAGGTTTTTAGGGTTTAGGGGTTTGACTTTTTTGGGTTAAGTTTTCTAGGGGTTAAGGGTTTAGCTTTCTTACGGTATAACGGATAAGGTTTAGGTTTTTTTGGTTTAGCGGTTAGGGTTTTAGGGGTTTAGGGGTTTTAGAGGTTTAACGTTTTAGAGGTTTAGGGTTTTAGGGTTTAGGGTTTTTAGAGTTCAGGGTTTGTAGTTTAGGGGTTGTGTTAACACAAAAGAGTATTTTTAAAATTTTCATTTATAGTGTAATATGTTGAAACTCGCAAAAAAAGAATAAAAAAATAAGTTCGTCGAAAGTATAATATTGGATATCTATAGAAAAATAATTTTAATCTTATCGCAATAGTATAATTAGTTTTATCTAACTATTAACGGTTTGTGAGATATTTAATTTTTATATATAAGGGTGAGAGTGAATTTAATTAATTTGAAAAAAAATAAATGGTTGAAATTGATTCATTTGATATTTGGTTTTTATTTGATCTTTATTGATCTCACCCATATAACATATGTTCTTCGGTATATTGCAACTCATTAAGCTTGTGTATGAATTTTCATAACTTTACAATTACGATACGAGTTTCAATGGTTTAATGTTAATTTTTCAAGCTTCGTAAAAAATTATCAATTTTTAGTGTTAATAATTTCTATGACCATTTTATTAAAGTGCATCCCATCAAGCTTCTTATATTTTTATCTTAATCTTAAAAAATATCAGTTTTTAGTGTAAAAAAAAAATTAAGACTTTTTTATTAAAGTGCATTACGAATTTTATCATTTTTTTTGCCCCCAGTCCTCTAAGATCCTAAGTCCGCCACTGCCTACCCGTTCGATGCACCATCGCAATAACCAAACTTGTGTCCAACGTTACGTAATTACCTTAATTGACCACAGTACTGAATCGAAACTTTTAGAAGCCTCAGTAAAACCTAAGAGAATAATGTCATAGTTTGCCCACAGGGCCACTGTGGGTGGGAGACGTTAGGATTGTCACCTACACGGAGATCATACAAGGATACAGTCATCATAATTTAAAACGAAATATAAACACAATACAAACAATAATGTGGTTCGAAAGGGGGAAATGAAACAAAAAAACAAACTGGTGTGGATGCTTTGTTGGTGTCACGAATGACAAATGGGCATTGAACATGAATGGTCAAACATGTTTCGCCCTACACATGCAACCCTAATTAAATTTATTAGAAGGAACAAAAGCTATTTATGAGTCCAGCAAAATATCCAAATAAAAAGCTAATGCTTTCAAGAAAATCATGCATTGATGGTATCTTGTAGGCCATATAAAAGGATTTCATCGTTAGTGATGATGTTATATCCACACGTAAATGTATGCATGGTCATATATTGGTAATGTAACAATGTTATGTGATGGAGTGAAAACAGAGGAGCTGGTTGTTGATTTTACGAATATAAATTAGTAGTCGTGAGTTAGGATCAAACTCGAGATCATGGGATTGCACACTTTACGTATAAAAATTAAAGTTTAATAATTAAATGTAAAATGTTATATTTAGTTATTATTTACATGAAGTGAATAACGAACATTAAGTAGTTAAACGTAATGAACTAACGGTCGTTAAAAAAAGGACTAAATATTAAATTAGATGTCAAGATGGTTCTAGAATCCCTTGGGGATTCACAAACCGATTGGCCATGGGCTTAGGGAAGGGCAATCCTACCCTAACTTGGACACTAAGTTTCTATGAGTAAAAATACAAAGCTTAAGATCTTTGTTATTCACTCTTGTACACATAACCTAAAACCTAAGCTTGTGGTTTTCTCCTTTTTAGTCCTAAATGATCATACATCAACCCTAATGGGTTGATTACTTGTTTTTTTCCCTTAAACAAAAGTTTTGTCTTACATAAACTAGCATTTATTTTAATTCGTTATAGTACGTGTGTACAAGAACGTTGTACTTACACACTATTGTAAGTATCTTGGATTGAATTGTAAAAACGGTAAGGGGCAATTCTTATAATCATATAAACCCTAATTAGGGTCTATCTCAATTGCTAGTTTGGGAATTGATTCGTGTTTAGCTAGAATCAAAGGTACACATACTTTTATGTTTATGTTAATTAATTATTCATCATATGTTCCTATACGCTTCCGCATATACTTGATGTTTATTGTGTTTTATTTATGATTGTCATGTTATTAAATTCTAATAGTGGCAGCACGAGCTTTGTTTTATGAATAATTAATTACTAAACACGTAAAAAACGGATATTATATTGTGTTTGTGATATGATTAATTCTAGGGTTTGGTTATTGTTTCAAAACCCTAATTCTAGGATTAGGGCTTTTGCCCTAATTGTTTTAACATATATATATATATATATATATATATATATATATATATATATATATATATATATATATATTAATTCGACCCATAAAAAAATTTAGTCGATTTATAAATTTTCTTTAGGGTTTATAAAATTGTTTCGTTAATTAGATAATTAAACCTAGAATTGTATATATATTATGTGAATTAATTCGTGAATAATTGTTATGTGAAATGGAATTGTATGCGATCTTATGACTAATTGAATAAGTGTTATGTGGTATCCATGAAGAGACATGCATGTTCGTCATAGATTGTTGCTTGAATTATTAGGTTTTAAGTTTTTATCACATGTATTCTTTTGATAATTCTTGAATTGGGGAAGACCTCAATATATATTAATGAATCAATTATATGCAATTATATGTTTGATTATAACTTATGCATTCACTTTATCGATGTATGTGGCTCACTTGCCTTAATAAGTGAAATCCCTAAGTTTATATATACATATTTTAACCTAGAATTGCTTACTAATAGGTTTTATTGAATAAGTTGCATGTGGCTACTTGTTTACACATATTAATTCTTAGTTATGTGCGCATTGTTTTAGTTGTATATTTTTTATTTAATTGTTTGTTTATTGTTGGGTTTTAGGTTCCTGTGAAAGGAATTATTCTAAGTATGGAACCACGACCAGCTTAATGAAAACCACGGCTAGAAGAAAGGAATCCACTGCTATGTTAAACCACGGCTAGTAGTCTCATGTAACCACTGCTAATGTATTGTAAGCACTGCTAGTTAGATATGTCGGTTTAATATTTTGTATTAGATAAATATGAAAAAGATATTTATCTTGTAGGTTACGTATTTTATATTGTAAAGGACTCCTTAGCCTATAAAAGGAGGTCCTAGGTTCGAGTTTGATATACGTGTGTTAGATATATCTAAAGTCGATATACTTCAAGGTTGTAAAACCCTTATACTATTCAGAGTATTCTTATTAATAATATTGAGGTGTTTAAGTGTTTATTACTGTTCTTCTTCTTAGGATTAAACATTATATTCCGCGTAGTGTTTAATTGAATATTGTTTAAGTCAGTTTCTATAAAGGATCGTTTGCTCAACTGGGATCAACAAGTGGTATCAGATCTTGTGATCTAGAAACTGTAATCAAGAAGAAGTTGTTTTTACTCTAATATGTTTTATTCAAGAATGTTAGGAATTAAAAAATTCCATAGTGAAGTATCAGTCACCCCAAATATAATCTAGCATAAGTTAGCTCGTACACATTACGTTATTTACTAGTTATTCAGTTAGTTATTTAGTTTAGTGCAACACCGTGGAGGAAGGACGGGTCTTTACCCACTGTATGCCTGATCCAGAGTCCGAAGGAGGACGTTTATTATGTAACTATAAATACCCTCTACCTCCCAAGGTAGAGGGTTGGACCTTTCACTCATTCTAACCTTTCTTTGTTTGTTTACTTTCTCTCTCTAGAAAGGCTCCCACCTTCTACTTTCTCTCTCTAAACTCTTAAACCATACGCCTAATATTATTATGTTATGATGTGTTTGTGAAATCCAATATCCTACAATTGGTATCAAGAGCCATGGTTTGATCATCTCTCTTACATATCCTTGGATTTCTAGTGGTTTTAGATGGTTTTTGAGTTTGAAAATGTTTAGTGGTTTTTGCATCATATGGATCATTTCTAGTGTTAAAGTTTGAATTTTGGGTGTACTTTTGTGTTTAGAACCATTGTAAGTGCTTGGGTTTTGATTTGGTAAGCTTGAATCACTGTGGTTGAGCTTGGTTTGGATTGAAAAGTGTGTTTTTGAAGTTTTTCTTGCTAGCGACTTGGTTCTCGTAGTGTTTTTCATCGTAGCGACTTGCTTCAGTAAAAGGTAGCGAGTTGTAGTGTTAATTGTTAGCGATTTGGTCCTAGCGACTTGTCTATTGAGACAAGCCGACAAACAGTACAACTTAGTGGATTCTCCACTACGGCTAGCGACTTGGTGAAGTTAGCGACTGCTTTCAATTTTGTTAGCGACTTGTACTTAGTATTCTTAGCGACTTGGTGTTAGCGACTTGGACCTTAGCGAGTTGCTCTTTAGCGACTTGACTGTGTAGCGACTTGGTTCATTAGCGACTTGTGTTTAGCGACTTGGTTCATAGCGACTTGTGTTTAGCGACTTGGTGACTTAGCTACTTGTCTTCATAGCGTTTTGTTGACTTTTCCCGATAAAACTTCAAACGACCATAACTTTTGAACCGTAACTCCGTTTTCAGCGTTCTACCATCAAAACGACCGTGAGAACGAGAAGAATAGCACGCCGAATGAACAATCTTCAAGGCCTAAATCCGCTCCGAACAGAAGTTATTAAGGTTTTTTTGTTTTTAGACCTAAATTTCTTAGTAAAAACGGGCATAAACCAATCCAAATCTCAACCAAACAACATCTCTGCTAATCCTACAAACAATCATATGTCCTAAAACACAATTGTCTATCATTGTGTCGATCCATCAGTCATCTTAACACATTCCATTGGTCATTGCTTAACGGTTTGGTCTTGATTTTAGTAAAATCCCGCGAAAGATTCTATTTCTCGGTTTAAATCATAGACTTGTAAAATCCCGTGCATTCTACCACATCATGTCTTACTCTACTGACCCAGTGATTTCAGAAGTGCTTAAACTGTATGATACTGTGGACAACAATGATAATGTATGCTACACTGATCGATTAAAGATGATTGAATTAAGCAATGAGGATGTGAGATCTCCGTGTTCAGAATCTAAAGAGAGAGAATTGCACCAGTTTAGGCTACAAAATGCCATGCTAATGGAAAGTAACATTGAACCTTATCAGTTACTTCACTCTCACCTCGTACAACTTTTGTCCGCAATTAGGGATCGAACATGTAGTGCCATCTTCCGTCAGGATTTACCTACACTGACTAGAAACTTGCTGTTGAACTTAGAAAAATTGGAACAACAACTTGATAAAGAAAAGGTTCAAAAGGATAGTTCCAGTGCTGCACTTCAGGTGATCCACAAACAATTTCAGTCAGTCATCAGTGGGGAATTTACATCAAATTATGATCAAGACATGACTGAAGTGTCTTTCAAGAAACACACTGGAATGGAAATTAGCGTGTTCATAGAGACACTTATCCATCTCATGGATAATGTGGAGAAGTATATTGAGGAAGTTACTCAGACCGATGAAAAAAAGTGGATGAGTGTCTGGTTCAGTTGAGAGATTGTTGTGATAAGTTGGGTAATGTATCTGTTGAAGAATCGGGTGTTGCTGAATGTCAGATGTTGATCCCAGTTGAGCAAACGATCTAATATAGAAACTGACTTAAACAAAGAACTTATTAAGTATTACGCGGAATTTAATACTTAATCTTAAGAAGAAGAACAATAAACATTCAACACCTCAATATTATTATTAATACGAATACTCTAACCAGTATTAGGGTTTTACAGCCTTGAAGTGTATCAACCTTAGATATAAAACATACGTATATCTAATCTAACCTAGGACCTCCTTTTATAGGCTAAGGAGTCCTTTACATAATACAATACGTAACCTACAAGATAAATATCTTTTCCATATTTATCTAATACATAATACTAAACCGACTATACAAGACTAGCAATGGTTACATATCAATATCCGTGGTTACACAATACAACTAGCCGTGGTTTGTCTTCATCCGTGGTTCCATTCTTCTGTCCGTGGTTATATCAACTCTGTCAGTAGTTCCAGTACTTAGAATAATTCTTAATCCAAGGAACCAAAAACCCAACAATCCTCCCCTAAACTTGATACATTCCAACAGAATTCTCAAGTTTCCTTTAAGCTCAAAACATCTGAATTAGAGGATGTAGTCAAACACTTACTAGTTTTAAGAATTTTCTCATACTTCAGCAACAAATTGTAAGCTTGACCATCATAGGGCAACAACATTTTGATAATACCAGGCTTCAACATCTGAGCAATAACTCCTGGATACTTATTCAGTTGAGGATAATCACCTTCTACAAGCATATGAATAACTTCTCTAGAAACAGTTAAAACATGAACTCTACAAGTTTGATATATAAACCATCTTGTAACATTACCATTGTAGAGTCCTTTCCATTCAGGTTCATCATGAGTAGGTTCAAATAAAATCTTCAAATGATGATAAACCAGTCTCTCATGATAATCATTTGGATGTACTTCACCAAACTTATTCTTGTAAAGTATCCAAAGATTCATCAAATCATCTCTATCAAAATACTGAAGCATCTGTGAAAATTTATTATACTCAGAAACTTCATTGTTGAGTCTTTGAATTTTCCAAACTCCTTCACTTCCAACTTTAAGCTTAAACTCATAAGAAATAATTTGATTAACATCTTCAACTACTTTCAGTCTTTTAGAATCAGATGTCTTCTGAATCTCAAATTTTCTCTTTCGTTTACTTTGAATCCACTCTTCTTCCTTTTGAATCTGCTCTTCTTCCTTTTTAGAATTCATTGGACAGAAATCATCATTATTAATCTTCATACACCTCATATAAATCTCATAAACTCTTTCAAATGAACACTTATTAAGATTATCAGAAATATGTATGCCTGAATTCTTAATAATCTTCATCAATACATTCCTCATCTGTGCAATTGTAGGAGGTTTCTTTCTTATAACATGTTTCTTTTCTTTACTGATCCTCCTTGCCCATTCACCTAAAAGTCTAGCTCTTTCCTCCTCATCCAACAGTGCCCATTCTTGTGTAGTATACTCATCATGTATTTGTTGAGAAGCTTGAAGATAGTTTTGTGATTCATACCATGTAGTTAACCATCTCTGACTAGCTTCCTCTTCTTCTTGCTTCCTTTTCTCTAAAGCTTGTTGTTCTGCAGCTAACATATTTCTTACATACTCTTCATCATAAGCAACCTGCTCTGCTTTATTTTTAAACTTGAACTCTGGTTCTACAATCCCTTTACCTTTACCAATGTCTTGTTGAACCACTTTCTTCTTTAATGGATCACCAATAATCAAACTTTTACTTCTAGGTTTAGGTGCAGCATATTCAAGAAATAAAACAGGTGCAATGATAGGTGTAGAATTAGCTGAGGTTTTACTTAGATTGATCAAAATACTTGCAGCTTCTTTCTCAACTTCTTTAGGTTTAGATGATGATACAGAGATGGTTGTAACAATAGTGGAAGTAGTTAGAACAGCAGTGGGTACAATAGCCATTTCTGAAACTGCAGCAGTGGTTTCAATGGTACTATCCATGGTTGCAGACACACTAGCAGTGGTTGTGTTCTGCATTACTTCATCGTCTACCACAGTCTTCAAATTTTCAAGAACAGCCTCATTCCCAGCTTTATCAGATACCAAAAATTCTTGATCTCCACTATCAACATCTTCTTCCATAGATACATCTACAGCCTCCCCTGAATTTATGCCATCACTCCTCCCCTGTTTGAATACATTCTCCACATTCAGAGCGGGAGAGGAGTCTACCTTCTTTTTCTTTCTCCGTAGGTGCTTTAAAGCAACAACCCAGGCCTTCTCAGCTTTTCCAAAACCAAAACCCGATGCTTCAGTCTCCGAATATCTTTACCTTGAAACACAGACAACTCCTGAAGATTTGAGATAGTATCCTCCATTTTGGTACATTTAGCCGTCAATTCATTTAAACGTTCAAGTATATCCTCCCCACTTCGACCTGTGTGAACTGGTCCGAGAGGTGGTTCATTGGAAAAGCCATCAGGTACCAGCTTAGGATCCGTCAATTCAGTTTCATGTTCCAAACTATCCTCATCACTTCGAGCTGTGTTAACTGCTCTGAGAGGTGAATCCTTGGATATAGTAAACATAGCACCAGACCTTTCCTGATCATCTATGCACCCTATATTAGCCAGTTGGCTAGGGATTCCTCCACCTGTGTTAAGTTCCAAGGAACTCTCCACATTAGGAGTTGTCAAAGGTTGGGTCTTAATTATGTTTCCACTATCCTGACCAGCATCTAAGCATGAATCAGGAGTGGAAGCCCTTCCAATCATGTCACCTCCACTCTATGTGACAGCCTCATGAACAACACCACTAACACCAGCTTGAGGTAGCTTGGTGCCCTTCAGTCTCCTAGTCCAGACAATTGGTTTAACAGTGGTTTGGGTTTGACTAAAAGTAGGTTGAGTGTCACTAACAGTGGTTTGAGGTGTACTAGCAGTGGGTTCAGATGTACTATCAGTGGGTTCAGTGACTAAAGGTTGTGATTCAAGACTTTCATCAAATTCAGGATCAGTAGGCAAAGTAAGCATATGGGAAAATAAAGGAACATCTCTAATTTGTAAATTGTGTGGCTGATTCTTCATATGTGCAAAAACCTTAGGAAGCATATGATATACTTCATACTCCCTAGTATGCTCAACAGGTTCCTCTATTTGACTTTCCACAAGCAGTTGAACAAACCTAGGATATAAATAGTATTTAGCCTTCTTCCTAATGTTTTGTACTAGCCCCTCATATATCATCGTAGACCAATTAAACTTCCTTTCATCAGACAAATAAATAATTGCAGTAGCAATTTTTGAAGGAAAGTCATTAAACCCAGTGGTCTTATTACTCATACACATCAACAAGGTGTGAATCAAAAACTTCCATTGCTTTGAAAACAAACTCTTAAAAAATTGTACCTTATCACCCCTGTGTGTATATCCTAACCTTTCCAAACCAGCAACTATCTCAGCATCGGAAAGGTTTACAATACCATTAGCATCATCAAACTTTAAAACTTCCCTAATTATCTCCTCATTAACAGAAATAGCATTCTCATCCACAATAGTGCTAAACACTTCTACTCCATCAACCTCTTCAAGCTTAGCATTCCTCCAGAACTGATGTATGTAGGCTTTAAGGATGGTTGGTGTGACTGTCAAGGCATAGTGAATAGGACTGTGAATAAGGAAATCAATCATTTGATGAAAACCTTCAGATCGATTGTTTTTGATGAGGTTAGCAACTAGGTTATGTGTGTTGGAGTACTGGGTCGCCATTGTGATTGATGATGGGTATGATGTGGGTTTGTGGATTATGAAACAGAAAGTGATTAGGGTTAATGTAGAGCGCCAAGTTGAAGTGTTTTGAAGATCAAGTAAATGATCCATCCGTGATTTTGGGGAGATAAATATACTTTTGCCAAAGTTACCAAACAGCCCCTGTAGTATCCAAAAATAAGCAGCATTCTATCAGAGGTTTCAGAACTGCTATCCGCGGTTTGAAACACACCATCAGTGGATACAATATTTCACTTCAATCAGATTAGCAAGAGATACAGCAAGCAAATCTGTGTCTAAATAATAGATATCTCACAAAAATATGAAGGATTACACAATTTTTTTAACACTAGCAGCTAAACACATCACCAGCTCCAATGTACACTAATCCTTCATACCTGCAAGACACAAACAAGAACCAAACACAGAGAAGAGAGTTATCAGTGGTTAGGAAAAGATAGAGTTATCAGTAGATTCTTAGAATTATCAGTGTTTTGGTCTCATTGCTAATACTTAAGTAAAAAAGGTCAACTTTCAGTATTAATATTAGTCCAAAGCCCAATGATCTCATTTACTCCTCAACCACATTTAACCTGCCCCTCATTTACTCACATAAGCCACTTCACTGCTTATAAAAGAAACCCAAATCTCAGTTATCACACACACCAATTAAAACCAAAACCCTAATTCCACAAAAATCCATAATTAACAATCACCATGTGGAATCCCAGTTGGAATAAACCAGAAATCATCAATCTATCAACCTCTTCCTCTTCATCATCATCATCATCATCAAGCGCGGAGTCTGACCCATGGCTTCTTTACATACCTCAACAAGAACCAAGACCAAGAAAATCCCCCTTTCTCCTTTCATCTGAAGATGACAGTGTAGTGGATCCAAGTGAGTCTTCTGATGACTCTGATGACTCCACTAAGGAGAAAGCTTCACAACCTCAACCTTCATCATCCCAACCCCAACCAAGAACACAAGCAAGAAATCCACCACTCCTAAAGGACAGAGAGGTAGTTCTTGGTCTTCCTGCACCAGGTTGTGGTGCTTCTTCACATATCGTAAAGGGGAAGGGTAAAAGGAAGATGGATTGATTGCTTTTTGGTGAAACCAGTAGATGAAGCACAAAGGACAATGTCATATCACATATTCATCTACTGTATTCATCTTCATTATCTTCGTTTTCATCAATCCATTCTTCCCATTTTGATCCTTAGCTCGTCGTACTGGTCATGCATATCATGGTTATGTATATCCAGCAGTTGGAATATTAGATATGAGCTAGGATAGGTTTAGGAACTCTTGTATAGAACTGGTATTGTAGTAGCATATGAAGTTAATTGTAAGCTGTAAGCTGTAAACTGCTTCTTGAATGAATGAACAATTTAACTTCAGTACTTCTTTTGCTTCTGTAATTTACTTTCTTTTATCTGCAAAATGGTTAGTGGAAACATAGAGCAACAACCAGTGGTTTGAACAAAACTATCAGTGATTAGAAACAAAAATAGCAATACTAAGATCACATAATAACAGGCCAATACTTATACAAACTTTTACAAAACAAGTTGAGAGTTTAGAGATTAATCATTCCAATACTAACAACAAGGTACTGAAACCTCCCCACATCAAAAGCTTTAGTGAGAAGATTAGCAACATTGAAATCAGTATGGATTTTTACCATTTGAATCAACCTTTTCTCATTACAATCTCTAATAAAATGATGCCTTATCTCAATATGTTTAGTTCTAGAATGTAAAACAGGATTTTTAATGATGCATATTGTACTGTTATTATCAATTTAAATCTTAGTATGCATAAAATTGTACCCAAAATCCAGCAAATTGATTCTGAATCCAAAGAACTTGACCACAACAACTAGCAGCAGCCACATATTCAGCTTCATTTGTAGAATTTGCCACAATAGTTTGCTTTTTACACTGCCATGAAATTAGTCTGCTTCCCAAAAACTGACATCCTCCAATAGTAGACTTCCTATCCAAACTAGCACCAGCATAGTCACTATCTGTGTAGGCCACCAAATCAAAAGGGGAGTCCTTAGAGTACCAAAGGCCCAATTTAGGATGACCTTTAAGATATCTAAAGATTCTCTTAACAACATTCATGTGTGAAGAATTTGGTATGACTTGAAATCTTGCACACACACATACTGAGAACATAATATCTGGCCTAGATGCAGTAAGATACATCAAAGATCCAATCATGGACCTCTACAACTTCAAATCAACCTTGGGACTTCCATCATCAGGTAGCAGTAGTTTCTGAGTCTCCATAGGTGTACTTGCACTCTTTACATCTTGAAACCCAAACTTCTTCAAAACATCTGCTACATACTTGTCTTGACCAATGAAGATACCATCAGTCCTTTGTTGAACCTGTAGCCCCAAAAAGAAATTGAGTTCTCCCATAGAACTCATCTGAAACTTGTCATGCATAAGTTTCTCAAAATCCTTGCATAGCTCCTTGTTTGTTGAGCCAAAGATGATGTCATCTACATAAACCTGAACCAATAAAATATCATCTTTGTGCTTTCTAATGAACAAAGTTTTATCAATCAGACCTCTTTTAAACCCATTGTCCATCAAATAAGTAGACAGGCACTCATACCATGCCCTAGGAGCTTGATGCAAACCATACATAGCCTTTCTCACCCTATAAACCTTATCAGGATGATCAGGATCTTCAAAACCAGGAGGTTGATAAACATAAACCTCTTCATCAACTGTGCCATACAAAAATGCACTTTTAACATCCATCTGATACACAACAAAATTCTTGAATGAAGCATAAGCCAAAAATAATCTAATAGCCTCTATTCTTGCAACTGGAGCAAACACTTCATCATAATCCAAACCTTCAGTTTGTGTGTATCCTTGAGTAACCAACCTTGATTTGTTCCTTACAACAATTCCTCTTTCATCCCTTTTATTTCTGAACACCCATTTTGTCCCAATTGCCCTCTTACCATTAGGAAGATCAACCAATGTCCAAACCTCTTGAAGCTTAAACTGTAAAAGCTCCTCTTCCATTGATTCTACCCAGCCTTCTTCTGATAAAGCTTCTTCCACTCTCTTGGGCTCCTTTTGAGACAGAAAACAAGCAAACAAGCAATTTTGCAGATCTTTATGACCGTTTCTTTTATGAAGTGATCTTGCAAAGAACCCATGTTCAGGAAAGGGTTCAGTTTTCTTAACCCTGCTTCTTGTTTGAACTGGAGTATTCAAGTTTCCAAGTATTTGTTTCTTGGGATGAATCTTGTGAATCCTTGTAGTAGTGATTGGACTTTCATGAATGACAGTTTCTAAATTAGACAAATCAGCATTAAAGAAATCATCCATGTCTTCATCATCAGTAGGAGTATCAATTTCAACCAAATCAGGCATGTTAGGATCATGGGGATACTCCTCTTCACCAAATAATGGCTTTGCATGTGGTCCAAAGAAAGTACTATCATTAGTACTTGCAGACGGGATTTCACTTGTTTTGTCAGTGGTAGAAGTTGGCTTAGCAGTGCTTTTATTATAACTGTCCGTGCTTTTGTTTGGCTTAGCAGTGCTTTCAGAATGCCTCTTCTTCTTTTCAATTTCTTCTACCGACACTGAGTTATCTTTCAACAACTCATCATTATCTTGATGATGATCAATATTGCCTCCATTATTCAGTACATCATCATCAGTGGGACCTTTCTTATCAATGATGGAAGGAACAGAACCAACTTTCCATTTTTCAACCAAATAGAACTCCTTTGGAGAATCAGCTTCCTTAGAAGTTGTTTCAGCATCAGAATCCTTTTGTGTACCTGCATTAACATTAGTGGAAGTTCCTGCAATGATAGGCTCATAATTCATAGATTTGGTTAGCATATCAATGTTAAACAGCCAGTCTGGTCCTTTGGTCTCAACACTAGGAGTCTTTTCACTGAATTGAACATGAAAATTCTCTTCAACAATTCTAGTCCTCCTATTGTATACTCTAAAGGCTTTACTATTTGAGGAATAGCCTAAAAAGTATCCATCATTAGCTTTTTCTTGAAACTTTCCTAGGTAGTCTATGGTATTCAAGATAGTAACAGGACACCCAAAAGGTTTTAGGAATGCAATCATTGGCTTCCTATCATGTAACAGCACATAGGGAGTCTTGTTATGAGGCTTCACTACTTTACTTCTATTCTGCACATAACATGCAGTGCCTAGAGCTTCAGCCCAAAAGGTAGTTGGTAACTTAGATTCTGACAACATTGTCCTAGCAGCCTCAATAAGTGTCCTATTTTTCCTTTCAGCTACACCATTCTGTTGTGGTGTTCTAGCAACACTAAACTGTCTTTCTATACCCTTAGCTACACAGAACTGATTCATCACATCATTCTTAAACTCAGTTCCATTATCACATCTGATTACCTTTACCTTATGATTTACTAGATTTTCTATCTTAGTAATGAAACTCTTGAGGATCTCACTAGTCTCACTCTTAGCAGCCAAAAAGTATACCCAAGAAAATCTACTATAATCATCAGTGATAACTAGGCAATACTGCTTATGATTCAAACTTCTAACAAAGGTAGGTCCAAATAAGTCCATATGAAGCATAAACAGTGGTTGTGTGATGGTGTTTACAGTTTTGGTCTTACAAGAATCTCTATGTTGTTTTCCTTTTTGACAAGCCACACAAAGTTCTTTACACTCAAAAACCTTAGAAGGTAACCCTCTCACTAAGTTCCCTTTTACCAGTTTATTGATTGTTTTGAAATTTAGGTGACCTAGCCTTCTATGCCACAATATTGACTCATCTACAGATGCTTTAGCAAACAAACATGTTAAGGACCTATTTGGAAGAACATCTTTAAGATCAAAACAATATATGTTTTCCTTCCTAGGTACCCTAAGTTGTATAAACTTCTCATCAGGCATCTTAAACTCAGGAGACAACACGAATAGATTATACTTAAGTCCCTGTACCCAGTTTTTCTTAAACTCACGACACACTCAGTTTCACCAAAAAGTACCCAGTTTTTCTTATCACACATTTGAGAAACACTGAATAGATTATACTTAAGTCCCTGTACCAGATAGACTTTTTCAAAGTCTAAATTCCCTGTTTTGATTGTGCCTCTGCCAAGTATCTTTCCTCCCTTTGGATCATTGCCAAATGCCACATATCCTCCATCAAAAGCTTCAAAATCTTCCAGGTTGCTCCCATCCCAAGTCATGTGCCCAGAGCAACCACTATCAAAAACTCCTTTATCTTTTAGCTCATCTTGTAGATTGCCCTGCACATGAAATTAAACAAGTTAGTTCCTTTTGTGGACCCAAGCCAATACTGACTTGGGTCTGCCCTGTGCATCAAAATATTCAAATTTCTTTAGGTCCATTGATGCACAGTTGACATGTGGTAAAACCTTGGTCTTAGGCTTCCATTGCCAACTAGCTGAGGCCTTAACAGCATAAAAATGATTTCCAACCACTGTGTCAGTTATCACCTTTGGTATTTGATTGTACAAAAGATTGCACTACCAGGCTTCGATGAGGATCAAAGTAATGAGGGGTGTGTGTTCCAGCGAAGACTCGCCTGTAACCTGAGAATAAGAAATACCAAGACACTACGTTAAGTGATTACGCAGGGGTAGGACCCTGCGAACCACCTCCGGCGTGAGAGTAAGTATGAGTTATGGTTGTATAAGTGTGTGTAAGTAAAAAGATGAGTGTGGAATGAGCATACCTTAATCCATCGTCCGTCTAACCTATTTATAGTGGAAGAAATACGGTTAGAGGCACTCTTGCATGAATGTCGGATATCATGGGGGCGTCCCATGATTGTGGGTAACCGCTAGGGGTTAGTGACCCACGTTCTCAGACTTGACGGGGAAGCCAAGAGAGAGAGAGGGAGATCGTGGGTTTGACCAAGTCAGGAGGTTCCTTATCCATTGTTCCTTCGTCAACCATACCCCGAAGGGCTTAGAGCTGCGAATGGCGAATTCCCCTAAGGTAACCTTCATGCCAACGAATGGTTTGACGCCTGTGGATATTTTGGAATCCTAACCTGGGCCTTCGTATGGAAGGGCTTTGACACGTCTCGGAGGAGTGTCCTTCGAGCTACTCGGAGGGTACATCATCAAGCCCCTAGTCGAAAGTGATGCATATGAGCGAAGAGGCATTGCATTCGACTTCTTGCTTCTAAAAAATTACATCTCACTGCAAATTGCGTTAGTTAGGAGATAATTACTTACCTAACTGAGCGCATTAAATGCGAAATAATTATTACCGCTGCCCGCTACAGGAATCACACTATCCCACTTTACCCGGAAACTAAAAGTCATCCTTATTCAAAATTTAAAAATTTTAAACGAGTAATACTTATTGATCGGGACACGTGTGCGGTGTTTAATAGCTGCCAAAGGGAGTATAAAAAGAGGGTAGATGAAACCCTAACCCATTTTACTCTCTCCGACTATTTTCACACGCAGTAAAACGCCATCGCCATCACTCTGAAACAAAGGTAATCCTTCTTTCTTACTGATAGCTTGCTGTTTTTCCTTTAAAAAATGGATTCCAAGTTCATTATAAAACAGCAAAAGTGTACATTATCTGCAAAAGATCTTCATGATCACTTAGCCGATTATCCCATCCCACTAGAACATAAAGTGATGTTACCCAAACCTACTCAGGGTATCTTTGATGCCCCTCCAGGTTTCGTAGGGCTGTATACACATGCATTTAGTCATTCAAACCTTAGGATTCCGTTGCACCCACTGATATTAGAGTTTATGCAATACTACAAAGTTCATATCTCTAGGTTTAATCCCTTTAGTTTTGCCAAATTAACCACATTCATAATGATGTGCAAAGCCTACGGCTATGAACCAACATTGACAGTTTTAAGAGGATTTTTGAACTTGTACCCTGGGGGCAATTGGTTGACACTAGCAAAAAGACCTGAGGTAGATGTACCCAACCTGTTTGGGAAGGTGTACAAAAACATAACAGGTTGGAAGGGTAGCTTTTTCTAAGTGCAAGACACTATTGTTCCCCCTACATATTCAGAGCTGCTGAACAAGGAAAATAGGTATAATGCTAAACGATATAATGAACCCCTGCCCTACGAGGTTCGAAGTGATCCCTGTTATCAGCATTTGGCCAAATATCATGTGGATGTGCAAGTATTCCCTGAAGCCATTTTATACATGGCTGGGATTGCTCAGAGTTGGGAGGGGTCTCCTAAGAAGCCTATGATCATATACCAAGGACAAAGTATGTTTATCTACTTCTATTTAAGTAGGACCAATGTAGCACTGATATTTATTTCTTTGTGTTTCTATTTTGCAGAGATGTCATTCAGAAACTTTATGTTCCAAGACTTGGATGAAGATTTAAGTTTCATGCCTGCGGAGAAGGCTGAGGAGTCTTATGGTGTTGGCTCTCCTTCAACATCTGTAAACAACAATGAGGTAGACATTCCGAAGCCAGAGCCTCTTTCATCAGCACCTCCGCAACTTACTTTGGAGGGTCCATCCCAACTGGTGGAGAATATTGCTGACTCGGATGATCCTGCGGATGAGGATGTCCCCGTCGTTGGTTCAACAGGAATAGCTGATAGGTTGAAGAGTAGGAAAGGGACAATGGCCAAGACTGTGAAGTCTACCAACAAAAGGAAAAATCCCCTGCCTGCCTCTGGAAGCAGAGTTGTGAAGCAGAAGAGTGCCGAGGGCAGAAAGTTTGTGAAGTCTGCCTTCGAATTACCCGATGAATCCGTTAAGGTTCATGGTAAGTAGTTTTTCCTTATGAAACATGTGAAATTATAAATTGCACGACTATGTTAACTGTTATACATTGTGTTGCTCACAGGTCTTCCAGAGACAAAGGAACTCCCCAATGCTTTGGCCTGTCACCGGATTGTTGACCATGTGACCCCTCCGCAATGGAAGAGTATGCTAGACAACATGTCTATTGAAAAGTTCTATGACATGCATGATAATGGGGTTGCGAGGAAGGCAGTAATGGATAATCAGTTGAATGCCAAGACCAGAGAGTTGCTCAGAACTATGGCCAAGCTGGAAGCTAAGTGTGACGAGATTGAGGGAAATGTTGAGAAAAACCCCATCGTCCAGGACCTTCGAGAAAAGGTAGCCCAACTAACCGTTGAACGCGGTAATCTTAAGTTGGAAGAAGCCAAGGTCGTCACTCTCACAGGTCAGAATGCAGCTCTTGAGGCAAAATGTGCTGGGCTGGAAAGTGAGAAGGCTAGGCTCGGGGAGGTAGAGGTGAAGTTGAGGGAGGAGATCGATGGCTTGCAGATGAGGTATAAGATGCTGCAAAAGGATCATGCGGAGGTTGTTTCGAAGGTGGTGCCTTACATAGCCATGGAGCTTTATCACAGCGATGAATTGGGAGCTCAGATGTGGAAGGTCATCAAATCAGCCATATTTCGTGGACGGTGCTTGGCGCTGGAGGAGGCTGCCAAAACAGGTAAGACCGTGGACCTCTCCAAGATTGAATGCTACCGTCCCACTTCAAAGGCTGAGTATGATGAGGCAGGAAATGCATTTGCAACTGCACAGTACTCCTTCCTTGCTGAGGCTACCAAAGATCCTATGGCACCCCTCGAAGACCTCCTTTCCAAGAAACCACGGAAGCTGAAGCCTACCACTCCAACCAAGAAGACTATGTCTACCAAGCCAGTCTCAGTGCAACCATCCCCCACTCCATCTCCAAAAAAGCAAGAATGAAGGCTGCTCTGTTAGCAGTAATTTGGTTCCAAAGGGTGGCATGTACCCTTAAGACAATTTATCTTATGTGACAATATGTGTCTTGTCTTCCAAACAATTTAAATGCTTTTGATGTATGGCCATGGGCCAAGAACAATTTAACTGGAGCATAGGCTCCTCATGCAGGTGTAAGGGCAATAGTCCTTATTTTGAATGTAACAGTGTTGGGGATGTACCCCTACACACTTAGTTTATATTTGTTAACTTCTTGTACGCCATTTTTCCGACGCTTAAGTTTTACAGCCTAAGGTTAAACAACCTCATTGTGTGTAAATTACAACACCAAGAATATAATGACCAACTTGATCATTGACAGAGGGTCGCGACCCACTCTATCTCAAATCCTTTACATAGTATGACTTTGTAAAAAAAAAATTTTACAAGCGCCAAAAACTACTAGGAGAGTTAATGTGAATGTTTATATTGGCTTAAATGATAAGGCGTGTATTACACCTCAAGCCATTCGACATTGAAACTCATTAACGACTTGGCTGAACAAATCTTTGTGTTTAAGAAACGAAGCAAGAGATGTGTGGGAAATGTCTTATTTGTCATTGAATTGGTAGGGAGGATTACATCATTCTTGAAAATGAAAACTAAGACAACTACCAATAATGTGTGCTTTCCCTTGGGAAGCTTCTAATTACAAGAAAAAGATAAAAAAATACTTCTTAAACATAGAACTTTCGAAGGTTCGTACCATTCCATGTCCTGTCGATGGGTTCTCCGAGAAGAGTGGCCAATTTGTAGGCTCCGTTGCCGTAGGCTTCAGCTACCATGTAGGGTCCTTCCCAAGTTGGTCCCAACTTTCCCTGATACTCTGCTTTGCTCGCGCTGTTGAGGCGTAGCACATATTCTCCAGGTTTGAAAGTGGAAGGTCTGACCCTTTTGTTATAGTAGCCTTCGATCTTATGTTTGTGCATTGCTTCTCGGATGGAGGCTATTTCTCGCCTTTCTTCTAGTAGATCAAGGTTTTCCCTGATTCTTTCGTCATTTTGGGAGGCATCATACATTGCCACACGCTCCGTGTGTACAATTAGTTCCGAAGGGATGACCGCTTCTATTCCGTATGTTAGGCTGAAGGGGGTTTCACCATTGCTTGACTTAGGATGCGTCTTGTGAGCCCATAAGACTTGAGGGAGCTCGTCCACCCATCCGTGATGAGTTCGCCCTAGCCTTTTCTCGATCCCTTTGACGATGTCTCTGTTTGTAACCTCCACTTGTCCGTTACCTTGCGGGTGGTAGACGGATGTCCAGGATTGCTTTATGTTGAGCCCTTGACAGAAGTCGTAGAAGACTCCTTCGGCAAACTGCTTCCCGTTGTCAGATATGATTATGTGGGGCACTCCGAATCTGCACACAATGTGCTCCCACACAAACTTCTCGATCTGTCTCCCTGTTATAGAGGCTAGTGGTTTAGCTTCCACCCACTTAGTAAAGTAATCGATCGCTACCAGCAAGAATTTGACTCCTCCGGGTGCTACAGTCATAGGCCATACAATGCCCCATTGAGAGAAGGGCCATGCGAATGTCACACTTGTCATGTCTTGCTTTGGCATTTTTGGAACGTTTGAGTGTATCTGACAAGCTTCACATTTGAGAATGATTTCGGCTGCGTCCCTGTGCATCGAAGGCCAATAGTAGCCCAACTTCATTATCTTCGAGACAACTGAGCGGGGTCCTGCATGAAGACCGCATGATCCTTCATGGACTTCGGAGATGATGCTCGAAGCTTGCTTGGGGCCTACACATCGTAACCAGGGTGACAAAAATGACCTCCTATATAGGGTTTCCCCTATTAGCCGGTACTGTGGAGACTTAACCCGAATTTTCCTTGCTAGCTTGGGATCTTCAGGGAGAAGACCACTTTTCAAATATTCCCTTATGGGAGTCATCCATGTCTCTCCTTCTTTGTGAATCACATCAGCAACCTCTTTGAGGACAATGGATTTTTTAGGAAGGACTTTCACGAGCACCTCTTTAGTGAGATGAGCGAAGGCCATTGAAGCTAGCTTACTTAGTGCGTCTGCCTTCTTATTCTGATTCCTACCAACATGCTGGATGGTGTAGGAGTCGAAGTTTTCCAGCATCTCCTTCGTTTTTTCTAAGTACTGTTTGATGACGGGCTGCCTTGCTTCATAGGAGCCTGTCACTTGGTTTGCGACCAACTGGGAGTCCATGAAAACAGCGAGAGCTTTGACCTCCATATCTTTAGCTAATCGGAGTCCTGCTAGCAGCGCTTCATATTCTGCCTCGTTGTTTGTGGCTTCGAACTCAAAACGAAGAGCATATGTATGCTCCTTCCCTTCAGGACTAACCAACATAAGTCCTGCTCCAGAACCGTCGGAGCTAGATGATCCGTCTGTGTAAAGCTTCCATTCAACCTGCACTTGAGAGAGGTTAGTTTTGGGCTCTTCCTTTCCTTTATCAGGTTCGGATGGCGTTTCTGCTAAGAAGTCTGCGAGAATCTGCCCTTTAATAGAGTTTCATCCTTTGAACTCTATTTCATGTTCTCCAAGCTTAATAGCCCATTTAGCCACTCTTCCCGACTTTTCAGGCTTCGACAAGATCTGTTTTAGTGGCTTGTCGGTTAAGACTGTAACTGGATGGGCCTGAAATAGCGTCGGAGCCTCCTTGCTGCTTAGATTAAGGCGAGTATTAACTTCTCCAACGTTGGATAGTTGATCTCTGCTCCTTGTAGGACCCTGCTAACAAAGTAAAAGGGGATTTTTCGCTTGTCCCGTTCGGCCATAAGGACTGCGCTAACACTCTCCATTGAGGATGCTAAGTACATGAACAATACTTCGCCTTTGATTGGGGCTGTGAGTGTTGGAAGGATTTCGATGAACTCTTTCATCTTCTGAAAGGTAGCTTCCGCATCCTGGCTCCGTTGAAAAGTTTTCTTGTCCACGCATCCTTTGAGTGTTTTGAAGAATGGTAGGGACCTGTCCGCTCCTTTTGATAAAAATCGGCTTAAGGCTGCCAGCTTCCCATTCAGGCTCTGCACATCTTTTAGACACTTAGGGGCTTGGAGATCGGAAATCGCCTTGACCTTGGAGGGATTAGCTTTTATCCCCTGCTTAGTGATCAAATGCCCTAGGAATTGTCCCTCTTCGACACCGAAGGAGCATTTCTTAGGGTTCAGCTTCATATTAATCGCCCGAAGCTGGTCAAACGTTTCCTGTACATCGAGGAGTAGGTCCTCCTCTGTCTTACTCTTGATAAACATGTAATCAACGTAGGCCTCGAGATTTCTGCCTATCTGTTTATTGAAGGCTTTATCTACGAGACGTTGATAAGTCGCCCCTGCATTCTTCAAACCGAAGGGCATTTTTCTGTAACAGTAGACACCTTTGCTTGTGTAGAAGGCTGTCTTTTCTTCGTCCTCCTTTGCCATCTGGATCTGATGATACCCTTTATAGGCATCTAATAAGCATTTTAACCGGAAACCTGCCAAGGATTCCACCTTCCAGTCAATTTCTGGTAGGAGGTAGCAATCCTTCGAGCATGCTTTGTTGATGTCAGTGAAATCCACGCACATGCGCCACCCCCCGTCGCCCTTTTTTACCAGCACTGGGTTGGCCACCCAAGTTTGGTATTTGACCTCCCTCAGGATGCCTGCTTATGTGAGTTCGTCAACTTCTTTGCAGGCTGCGACATTTCTCTCGGGAGCAAGGCTTCTCCTTTTCTGCTTTATTGGCTCAATGTGCTTGTACTCATTGAGTTTATGCTCCGTTCCAAAGGACTGTCCATCTATCAGCAAAGTTCTCGAAACCCCTGTCATGTCAGAATATTTCCAAGCAAAAACATCAAGGTTAGTCTGCAATAGTTCGACGAGCTTCGCCTTGAAATTTGCCAGGAGTTGTTTTCCTACTACCACCGTTTGTTCAGGGTAGCTAGAGTTTACTACAACTCGTTCCTCTGCATCTGTGCAGCTAATAATTGCCATCGGAGACTCCTCCGATTCCTCTCTGATCTTTTTGACACCGCATACACCCTTATCCGCTCCATAACTAGAATGAACAGTTCCTACTCCGAAGGGAGTTTGGAACTTAATAGCAGCATGTATGGTGGAAACAACAATTCCCATTCTTTGCATAGTGGTTCTCCCTATTAACAAATTATAAGGAGAATCTGACCTTACGATGACGAAAATGAGTGTTTCCGTGCGAGATAAGGGGCCTTTGCCTATGGTGATTTCCAACGGTACTTCTCCCAAGGGCCATGAGTGTTCACCGGAGAACCCTACTAGTGGTGCCTTTGAGTCTACCCTCCGTGAACGTATGGATGCCTTGAGCTTTAGGAAACAATGCTCATAGATGATCTCGCAGGAGCTTCCACAATCCATATATGCTCGGTTTACCTCCCTGTTTGAGATTTGTACCTTGATGATAACGGGGTCAGTCGAAGGTGTCTTCCCCAATATGTAAGGGAAGGTTATTTCCCCTACGCTTCCCAGCTCTCCCTCTGCTTTCTTCCTTTTCAAGGTAGTATCATGTCTGCGTACCATTAGTATTGGAGCTTCTGCTGGCGTAGTTTCCTTCTTGTTCCCCTTCCATTCTCCTAGTTGAGTATCGGAGAACTTGTCCTTTCCCTTCTTGATGCCTTTGACCAGATGTGCTAACTGCCCGGATTGTACCGCCTCTTCGATTTGCTTCTTTAGTTCCCTGCAGTTAGTCGTGTCATGTCCATGATCTTCATGGAAATGGCAATACTTGGACATGTCTCTGGCCTTGTTCCGTGCTATCATCCGAGGTGGGGGATCAAAAGACTTTGCGGCTTTCTCGGTGGCTAGGATCTCTCGAGGAGATTTAACCAAGTTTGCCAAGAGTCCATGGTTCGAACCTTTGCTGTAGGGAGTGAAGCGATCTCTGTTCTTCTTCTTGTTTTTGGATCCTTCCCAGGAGGACCCTCTAGAGAATTTGTCAGACGCTTCCTTTTGCTCTATCGGAGCCCTGTTTGCTGCTACCTCCTTAGACTCAATCCAGGTGTAAGCCTTCTCAATCAAGGCTTTGTAGGTGTTGGGAATGTCGGTGGACAGGAATTTCACCAAGCTTCGAGTCCGAAGGCCATGTACAAAGCCAGAGATCCTCTGATCTTCGTGTAACCCTAGAATTTGCAAGGTTTCATCAGTGTACCTGGTAACGAAGGCCCTCGTACTTTCGTTGTCCCTTTGTTTGATGGTGTGCACGGTTAGGTGAGTTTTGGTGTACTTCTTCTGCTGGCTAAAGTGTAACCGGAACTTAGCCTTAAGATCATCTAGACTCATAATGCTCCCCAACTTCTGTCCCTTCCACCATATTCATGCGGAGTCTCTGAGCGTTTAAGTGAACATGTGGCATGCTACATGCATGACCCACTTTTGCATTTTGATAGCGCCTTCGAATAAGTGGAGAAAGTTATCAGGATCGCCTTTCCCATCGTAGGTGCCTATGTGAGTAGGCATCTTTACACCGTTAGGTAAGGGGTAGTCCTCGATCCACTTCACGAAAGGTGTGCAAGCTCTAGAGGCTTCGGTACAGTAAGGGTTGTATGGAGGTGGATAAACAGGTGTAGGGTTATACGGGTTAGGAAATGGTTGTGAGTAGGTAGGGTAAACAGTAGAGGGTTGATACGAAGGGTATACCCCCATTGATTGCGTAGGAACCTGTCCATAGGGCATTTGCTGGTAATTCTGGTTGGGGAGTGAACCATTTGGAGGGTAAGTGTTGTAGGTTTGAGCAGGTAGGTAGGGATTCATTCCCGGAGGGGGTAACTGATTCATGTTGGAGTATGGAGGTGGATCTCCGACACTCAAAACATAAGAGGGGGATATTGGAGCCCCTGTCCCTTCTCTTCCCAAGTGAGCAGCAAGAAGAGGGGGCAGGTTTACCCCTCAGTTTCCTACCGGGTTGTTTCCTCCGTTGGAGTTCTCGCTCCTCCTTTCACCATGCATTCTTTCCCTTCTTCTCGGATTTCCTCTGGGTCCTTCTTCAAAACCCACCGTCCTTCCATTTGACCTTCTAATGGAAGGAGAACCATTTCGCAGGGCCGTGCGCCCCTGCCTACAGATTGAGGTCTGCCCTCTGCTTCGATCTCCTCGTCATACTCCTCACTGGAGTATTCCAACTCCGTCTGCATTTCAGTATTGCGAACCTGTCTCTTGTGAGCCCTTAGCAAAGAATCTAAGGCCTAAAAGTTTGCCTCAATAAAGGCGGGGCTAATGTCTGGAATAGGGTTAGCGGATGTTGAGGCGTGGTGCACGGGAATAGTTTCCAAACGAGATCGTGTGGTAAATGTTGAGGCTGTTATGGAGGCGAGATTTTCGGTGTTAGTTGTGGTGAGTGGGACCAGAGTAGAGAAACCTGGTGGAGGTGAATCTTCTCTTCCTGGTTCCATGCCGGAAAGTAGTGTAGTTGGTTAGGGTATTAGGACTGGGTGATTACGGGACTAATAGTTGTGGTCCCACGGAAGGCGCCACTGATTGTACCAAAGATTGCACTACCAGGCTTCGATGAGGATCAAAGTAATGAGGGGTGTATGTTCCAGCCAAGACTCGCCTGTAACCTGAGAATAAGAAATACTAAGACACTACGTTAAGTGATTACGCAGGGGTAGGACCCTGCGAACCACCTCCGGCGTGAGAGTAAGTATGAGTTATGGTTGTATAAGTGTGTGTAAGTAAAAAGATGAGTGTGGAATGAGCATACCATAATCCATCGTCCGTCTAACCTATTTATAGTGGAAGAAATACGGTTAGAGGCACTCTTGCATGAATGTCGGAGATCATGGGGGCGTCCCATGATTGTGGGTAACCGCTAGGGGTTAGTGACCCACGTTCTCAGACTTGACGGGGAAGCCAAGAGAGAGAGGGAGATCGTGGGTTTGACCAAGTCAGGAGGTTCATTATCCATTGTTCCTTCGTCAACCATACCCCGAAGGGCTTAGAGCTGCGAATGGCGAATTCCCCTAAGGTAACCTTCGTGCCAACGAATGGTTTGACGCCTGTGGATATTTTGGAATCCTAACCTGGGCCTTCGTATGGAAGGGCTTCGACACGTCTCGGAGGAGTGTCCTTTGAGCTACTCGGAGGGTACATCATCAGTATTTGTAAAACTTCTTTTGTATCTGTGGTGATATTTTGCTTAACAATGGTTTGATTCTGCCTAGCCGTGTTTACATTTTGCTTAGCAGTGGTTGGAACCCATTTAGGTGCAACAGTAACAATTGACTTTGTATTACCATTCCTTATTAAAACTGCCATAGGAATCATGTTTTTGTTAGGATTAGGGTTTGTAATCTTTGAAAAGTTTTGATGATTTACCCTCCTCAAATGATTCCAAACTTGTGGTCTGTTTTTATAACAGTTTCTCTGTAAGTGCTCAAAACTACCACATATATAACAAGCCTTTTTAACACATTGAAACTCATCTCCTAATCTATTTGAAGTTAGTCCTTTGAAGTTTCTCTGGTTTCCCCTAGGTATGTATCTTTTCATCTGTTCCCTAGGTACTTCCTTGTACTCAACTACTCTCTTAGCAATTTGAGCTCCAAATCTAGGTACAAGGTTGACTTGTTTAGAATCAACTTTCTTAACATGCTCCATCTTTTCAGGTTGTGTTGATTCAGTTCTTTCTTCCTCAAAATCTGATTCCCTATCTTCAATTGTGGGAGCATCAGATGACTTATCAGAACCTATCTTAGGTGATTCATTCTTGTTAGTCTCACCTACAGGTTTATTGAAGCTAAATTCACTGCTAAATGAGAGCTCTTTTGCAGGTGGTGCATGTTTCATGAGAGATGGTGGTGGCATATCATTGTAACCTAGGCCAGTACCATCTTTGAACAATTTTTGACCTATTGGTTTATTTACTAGATTAGAAGCATATTGTGTTTTAGCAACCCTAACAACATGTTGTTCTTTTTCTTTTAGGGCCTGTTCTTTTACACTCTCTGCCTGTTCTAGTTTTTCTTTAAGCATTTTAATCTCTCTATCCTTAAGATCAATTTCACCACCTAGTATATTAATTTTATCAACATACTCAAACTCACATTTAATACAGTAATTATGCTTTTCTTCAACACTTTCTAGAGCAACTCTATAACCTAAGTTATCTAGAGACAGTCTTTCTACTTCTTTCCTCATACTCTCAGTGATAGCTTTTTGAGATTCTAAGTTATCTTGACATGATTTAAAGGAACAAGTAGAATTATTAGAATCATTAGATACCTCAGAATCTGAACCAGAAGATGAAGCATAAGCTATAAGAGCAAAGTTATGCTCTTTAGAAGCTTCACTAGCAAGAAAAGCTGTATTGGGACCTTCTTCAATCTGATCACTCCAGTCATAATCACCAATGCCATCTTGAGCAACCAAAGCTGAAGAAGAAGCAGGCTCTTCAGTGGTCTTTTTAATGCCTTCAATTCTCTTAGGAGCTCGACATTCCCTAGCAAAGTGACCCTTCTTTTTGCAGTTAAAGCACTTTATCTTGCTTTTGTCAAATCCAGCTCTCCTTTGACCATCATACTTAACCTGTCTTCCAGTCCTCCTCAGAAACTTCCTTGCTTGGAGAGTCAACATAGCCATTTACCATTGCAGATTTATCTCTTCAAGATCATCAGGATCAATTTGATCTAGATCTTGATTCAAAACAGTAACACTGGTAGTTAAATCAGCCAGAAAAGCACAGATTGCACCATCACTGACATTACCACTAACAGTGGTATTGTTAGCAATAGCAGTGGGTATACCATAAGCAGCCATGGATGCATCTTGAGGATTCATATGGTTTGTAGAAACAAAAGCAATGTTTTGTGTAGAGGAAGATGAACCAGCAATATTCTTTTCAGACTCATAAACCTTCAAATTGTTGTAGAGATTGTCCAGAGTCATCTGATCAAAGTCATCTTTGTTTCTCCACACAACAGTATGCATAGCCTAGTCAGGTGACAAACTTCTAATAAACTTAAGATTGATATCTTCTTGAGCAACTTTGTAGTCCACAGACTTCAGTTGACTGATAAGTTTTTGAAGTCTGTTATAAGTGCCATCAAGTTTTTCTCCACTTAGAGCAGTGAAGTTCTGAAGCTGATGCTTTAGCATATTCTTCCTGGATTTCTTTGTAGCTTCATTACCAGCAAACCTTGTTTCAATAGCATCCATTAATTCTTTAGCAGACTCAAAATGATCAAAGTCCAGTGCAAACTCATTAGGTATTCCCATGGAGAGAATACTCAGTGCTTTAATCTCCAGTTTCCTTTTTGCCTTGTCAATCTCACTAATGATGGCTATTGCAGTACCATCTGCACTCTTCTTAGGAAGAGTATCTCCCTTTTCAACAACATCCCAGATGGCATAGTCAATCATACGAATGTATTGCCTCATTCGCATTCTCCAAATTTGGTACTCACCCTACTTTAGCATGGGTACCTTAGATGCAGTAACCATGTGAGTTTCGTCAGACATCTTAATTTGCTTGAACAGAACTTAACTTGACTTCTTCTGGATTACAGTTTCTAGATCACAAGCTCTGATACCACTTGTTGATCCCAGTTGAGCAAACGATCTAATATAGAAACTGACTTAAACAAAGAACTTATTAAGTATTACGCGGAATTTAATACTTAATCTTAAGAAGAAGAACAATAAACATTCAACACCTCAATATTATTATTAATACGAATACTCTAACCAGTATTAGGGTTTTACAACCTTGAAGTGTATCAACCTTAGATATAAAACATACGTATATCTAATCTAACCTAGGACCTCCTTTTATAGGCTAAGGAGTCCTTTACATAATACAATACGTAACCTACAAGATAAATATCTTTTCCATATTTATCTAATACATAATACTAAACCGACTATACAAGACTAGCAGTGGTTACATATCAATATCCGTGGTTACATAATACAACTAGCCGTTGTTTGTCTTCATCTGTGGTTCCATTCTTCTGTCCGTGGTTATATCAACTCTGTCCGTAGTTCCAGTACTTAGAATAATTCTTAATCCAAGGAACCAAAAACCCAACATCAGAGACAACATATAATGATGAGTCGGGTAAAGCACCAGATGATGGATCAGTTGACACTGAATACAGAGGCTCAGAGATAGATAAGCTTGACACAGCCAGCGGTCCAGTGACTCTTGTTACACATGATGTGGATGCAGATATCAGACCAGAAATTGAGCAGGTGTCATGTGATGAGGTACCCTTAACTGTTCCAACATAGTGCATCTGCTAATGTACCTAAACATACTGATCTTAAAGCTGAACATGATTCTGATAAATGTTCCTTGGTTGAGGTTGAGTCTAATAATTTCAAAACAAATGATATGGTTGACAAAAAGGCTTTTGATGAACTTTCAAACAAATTCTCAAAACTTGAAAAACATTGCATTTCACTTGAAATTACGATACAGAGTAAAGAAGAAAGTTTTCAACTTAACAAACCATGTAAAAATCCAGAACTTCCTGAATTCCGTGAACTTTTTGAAATTAACACTTTGAAAGCTCAGCTGCAAGACAAAGAGTCAACTATCAACAATTTGAAGAAACATATTTCTAATATGCATGTGAAAAGTAATTTGGTTACAAGTAATTCTGATGTTAATACTATTGATGATATTCAAATGAGAAATGATGAATTAGCGGTTTGTGTGGCCAAATTACTAAAGGAAAATGAGTCGTTGAGAAAGCATCACATAGACCTAAGTGACTCTTTCAAAGAAGCTAGAGCTAAGTCAATGGAGCAAACAAACTCTTTGATAGCAAAAATTGATGAACTCAAAGCTCAACTTCAGGACAAGAGTTTCGCTATTGTTGCCTTAAAAAATGAGCTTAGGAAAACTGTAGGGAAAAGTGTGAACACTAAGTTTACAAAACCATCAACCTTGGAGAAACCAGTTTCTCATCCTATTAGAAACCGGTCCATTGTTAGGCAGCCTACTGCGTTTATATCCGAAAGACCAAAATTTTCAAAAACACGGTTTGCCTCCCAAGTTGATGAGAAACAAGTTTTGTCAAAACAAGTCACTTCACCAAAGTTACCTAAGAATAAGGCTTCTAGCTCCGTTAACTCTCAACACGTAGCCACTTCTACTCCCAGCACCTCTAGGATTAGTTTGAAAACAGTGTCAAAACCAAGCATTAAAACCCAGAATTCATATGATATGAATGATTTGTGGAAGAACTATTATCTAGAAAAAGCTAGGAAAAAGGCACATATTCGAAAAGACGGAATTTTAGGTGCAAGACCTAGGGTGAGGAATTCTACGAGATTTCAAGGCACTGCTAGTAGTTGTAAACCACTACCTAGGAACACTCAAAAGACTAGGGATTGGCGTGCATCTAAGAGTAGTTATGTGCATAATAATGCTAAGCATGTAGAAAACAAAACTAGAAATTCTGAGTCTTTTCCACATAAGAAACATTTTCCTAATTCAGATGCCAAGGTACAATCCACTAAGACTACCTACATGGCTAAGGTTCAACATGTTATGATGCAAAACAAACCTAAAACTTCGTCTTGATGGATCCAAACTGCAAAATCTTTGGAGTCTAGGAATAACTATAAGTTTTCCAATTTGCATAATAATATCAACAATCGTAGACCTTGCCATAAGTGGATGCCGTCTGGTAGAATGTTTAAGGATGCTGGACTTAGGTGGATACCTACCGGAAAGCTGTTTACCGATGACAAAATCAAGGTTGCCTGTGAAACCCCAAAGGGTTTGGATACTAATGTCACTAACCAAAATATATGCAATCAAGTTTGTAATATTAGTACAGGTAGTCCTTACTCTGTTGCAGATACTTCAATCCTTCACTACATGGACTGGCTTAAAGTATGGATTACAAATGGATTGATATCTCATAACTCATGGATTCAAGTAACTCAATCTTGATATTCTTTCAGCTATGACGTCTGTTCACATCAGTTCAGGCCTCGTACTTCACCATTATGGCGTCTGCAGATAACACTTCAGGCCCCATTCCTGAAAGAAAAGAAAGGTGTACGCTTCAGTGCGCTTTATCTTCAAAAGAAGAGAAATCTTCATGTGCATGACCATTCTCATCAACATGCTTCATACTTTTTCCATGCGCTTTCAGTCATCAAGTGAACCAGAATACTGTTGATTGTTCTCTTATTCCACTTGCTCAATATAATGAAGATGGTGACATCATGTGCTAATTTTGCGGGGGAGAAGTGTGAATAGAATACATTTGGATGATAATCACTTGTTTAATCAAGAATGGCATCTCCGTATGCAATTCTTGAGGGGGAGAAGAAGTGTGATTTTTTTTGCATGGTTGATTGATATTTGAGAATATATGGTCAAACGGCTCCTAACTCATGTAAGAACCGAGCTTCTTCTTATCGGATCATCTTCACATGTAGTTTCTTCTTAGAGCCGTTGGTTGACATCTTCACAAGCTGATATGAGTTTAACGACAAAGTGCTTCCGGTTAATGCTTCACGGGCACATCAACATGATGATTCCGAACAACCTCTTATTCTTGTTTGATGTGATTGTTTGCTTGGTGTTACCATTTCGTGTGTTCGTTGCGGGCTGATTGTTGATTTCCTTGATGAACATCTTTCTGTTCTTGTTTGATTGGGAGGAATTTTAAATTAAGGGGATTTGCTATTTACAAGTTAACGGGAATGCCTTTGGTGTGAAGAAGATGTTCACTATCTATTTCCTCATTCGGACAATCTTGAAGAAGGTCGAGTCTTCAGTCTGTTCTATATTTTCTGCTACATGTTAGAAGGCTAAAGACGAATTGCATTTGATGATCTAAAGACTTCTTCTTAATCCGGGCTGAGAAGAACACTTGAAAATCTTCGTCAGTTTAGGGGAGAGCATTAATTGGGGGAGATTGAAAAGCCAAATTTAATCCCCAATTAGACTTCCTCATATTCTTTAGCAATGATTCATTGTTTGATTTTTGATGACTCTCCTCCAACGCCTAATGCTTCACTTACTAAGGATAACTGGGATTCATTGTTTGGGATTCATTGTTTTTCAAAGATATGTTTGATGAGTACTTCCAACCTCTGACGAATGTTGATCATCCAGCTTCTGAAGCTCATGCTCTGGTTTCTACTGACTCAACTGGTTCACCATCTAAGAAGTACTTCTCAGAATTCTCAAGAAACCTTATCTCCAGTTACTTCACAAGGCGTTGATTATGACTATCATGATATTGTAGTTGCACTACTGAATAATGATCCGCTCTTTGGTATTCCATTGCCAAATCTTCACGGATTATTGCTTATGAATAATGATCCGCTCTTTGGTATTCCTTTGCCAAATCTTCACGAATTATTGTTCCTCTCATTGTGCACGCTATAAATCAACCACATGAACATTGAGGAAAATGACTACCTCATCTAGAAGACATTTTTTGGTAAATCTTCCATATCAGCTTCTATATGTATACCTTAAGGAAGAATGCATTGATGTTGAGGAATCATTTGCTCTGGTTCATTCAGTGGGTCAATGTTCATCCGATTGTATGTTTATTCACGTGTTAGACATTTGACACAAGTTTATTACTTTGAAGTTACTCATTTATCACTTATTTGAGGTTGAAGTTGACATTCACAAAGGCGTGTTCTTATTTGATAACTTGCTCGGGCTTAAGAATTTGAGTTGAAGTCTTGGGTTATCTAGTTACTAGCAGTCGAGGTGGATGGTTGAAGACCTGGTTAACTATCACTATTAGGAGTTACTTTGTTTTACTCAGTGTCACACGCATATGACGGTGTGGATAATCGCAAGAGGTGTTAATGTCTCATACTTTGCTTGAGTAGCGAGTACTTAGAAATTTGCTTGAAGCATAAATTCTTGACACCGTTCTTCCATCATTAAGTGCAAGCTTAAGATACAAATGTGGAAAATTCTACTTCAGTTTCAAGTTTGGTATATCGGGTTTGCTTCATCACTGGTCACTTCAAATTGTCCACATATGGGTTGGTAATGATAGTCAGGGAGAGTTTCCGTTGCAGTTGATTCTCATAGGATTCATTTGGGCTATTTGAGTTCTTCTCACAAGATTTTGAGTCTTTGGGTATATTATGTTTTGCTGAATCTGAGGTATCAAAACCAACAAGGGGGAAGGAGACATATATCTAAAAGTGTTAGGAATTAGAAAATTCCTTAGTGAAGAGTCGGTCACCCCAAATGTTATCTAGCTTAAGTTAGCTCGTAGACTTGTCGTTATTTACGTTATTTAGTCGTTAATTAGTTAATTTGTAGCGTAGAATAGTGTAGTGCAACACCGTGGAGGAAGGACGGGTCTTTACCCACTGTATGCCTGATCCACAGTCCGATAGGAGGACGTATTTACTTGTAACTATAAATACCCCTTCCATCCATGGAAGGGGTGGTGCTTCTCATAATCTAATATTCAACTTTTGTGTAAACCTCTAGCAAGAACACCCTCTCTCTCTACTTTCTCTCTCTAAAATGGAAAACATGTATTTTGATCATCCAAGACCACCCGAATCATCAAACACATAAATATTGGATCCTAACAATTGGTACCAGAGCCAAGGTTGTTGTGTTTTGATGATTTTTCTTGTGGTTTTGATACTTGTTTAAAACTGTTTTGTGTATTTTTTTGGTCGGAATATTGTTTTTGGGAAAACAGTTTAACAGTTTTTGTATCTGTTGGTCAATGAATGATTACATGGTCAAGTGTTTGTCTAATACAGTCTTGAATATCATATTGTTTTGGTCATTTGGTGATATCTGTTCTTGTCAAAACTGGTCAAACTGGTAATTTTCGTGGTCAACTTTTTTTTCTCTTGGTCAAACTGGGCATATCTTTGTTATACCATGTGGTCAAATATGTTGCTTTCTGGATAAATATGATGATGGTCGGAATTTGGTCAGAAAAGACGCCGGAAAACCCATAAATCTTGCTAGCGACTTGTGGTTATTCTTCCTAGCGACTTGTCCTAATATCTGTCCAGATGCAATGTATTCTATGTAGCGATTTGTCACTATATTGATAGCGACTTATGTCAAGAAAAGTTGGCGACTTGGTTATCTCGTTGACTTTCTTGAAAGTCAATAGCGAGTTAGCCGTGACGACTTGGCCTTGGCGAGTTAGCCGTGGCGACTTGGCCTTGGCGAGTTAGTCACTAGCGACTTGACTCTCTATTATTAGCGACTTTTCTTGTGACTGAAAGAAAGGATGAAGTAAAGACTTGACTGACCATGACCTCAAAACTTAAACCATATACCATCTTGACCTCAGTTCTTATACATCATCAGTCCTTAGTTAAAGTATTTTCAATCTCATCCGTAAATATCATCTCAGATCCAAAAACAAATTCAACTCAACCAAGACACAAAACGTAAAAGATAAAAAAAGATCTCAGATTTCATTCATGTTTGTTAATGAAATATTAAGACAACAAGGGTCTTAACACACGAATTTATATCTTCATCGATCTAATTGTTGAAGCTAATCTTCAATTGATATTCGAATAAAAAGGAATAGAGTATTAACAAATTCGTTAGTCTCTTATTCTTAGGTTCGATTACATCTTCAACAAACAAAAACCTACGATTATCAAACCTACCTTTGACCCGGAGTGGATCTTGATGCCATCTAAACCATATCTCGTACCATCCCTGTGGCATAAAACTCATGCCATCCCTGTGGCGTGATGACTGAAGCGAGAAGCAGAAATCGGACGGATGATGTTGGTGAGTCACAACTTGGATAAATGGGGATGAATGTGTTTGGGTGAGATGATTGATTGGTGAAAGGTTTGGCTTGATTTTGATCTCCATTGGATCTGTTTTGGTCGTCTATGGCTCGTCTGTTTTGGATGAGAGGATGGAGGCGAATTTTCTTGAAAGTAATCTTAGGGTTTGTGATGATAAATATTATTAGGGGATGGTTGGTGTGTGACTTGTGCGTTTTATAATCCCTGATTATTAGGGTTATATGGCTTTTATTTCACTTTGGACATTTAGAGGTAAATGGGCCTCATGAGCTAAACATGGATCGGACCTAATAATTTTATGGGTGCAGATTTGGATCAGATTATTATTAATGGGCCGTGTGTTGTAATTTGAGGTGAACATAGGCCGTGTGAAACTGTGAATATCTTGGTAATATACCTTGAATCTGTGTTGTGTTAAACGCAAATATGGATGTTATGAGATGTGTGTTTGATGTTGGATCTGTTTTGTTAGATATTTGAGTTGGATTTTAGTTTTGTTATATGGACTATTATTGATATTGAACTTGACCGAAATAAACCTTGATTAATTAAACCAGAATATGAGCATAATTGGATATGGGCCTTATAAAGCTTAAATTGATTGGGTTCAAAGTTGCGGTTGGGCTTCTCTAAATTGGATTGTATTCAAGAGACTTGACAATGTGATTTGATGATGAGATTGGGTATGATGCGTAGATTCGTTGTAGTATGATGATTGGTACTTTGGCATATACATTTTCACGAAAAATATTTTGTCACAGCTTGAATTGTGATTGGAACTAGTTGACCACGAGATTGTTTGGACGGTATTTCTTATTTGGATTTGATGTGAGGTTTTCCGGGCGCATTTACTTATTTCGTCTTCTTTCTTTCTACCCTTCCGCGAAGATGACTTGTTTGGGCATTTATAGAGGGTGATAAAGACTTGACTATTTAGTTACGGTAGTGATTCTTTCTCTCTTATCCCACAACGTTGCTATCACTTCGGTGTCTCACTCAGTTGAGAATGTCAAGAGGTTTTTGTACATTGGGTACACCGTTTCTTTTTCACATGAATTTGTACAAGTTTAAGTAACAAATCTGGGGAATTTTACGTCATATTCGAGTTTGATATATCGGGTTACTTATCCTTGTGGGCACTACAATAGCTGACAGAATGCGTGAATGATGTGTTTACTAAAGTGTTAATTGGATGGTTGATGATGTTGGATAAGGATTTGTTGATGAACCACTGCATGTTCCCCTAAAACAGATATTCACCGAAACCCAGATTGTCATAACGCATTCAAGCTGACATTGTTTACGGTTTTGTCTTGATTTTGTAAAATCCCGCGAAAGAACCTATTTCTCGGTTTAAATCATAGACTTGTAAAAACCCGTGATAATGGAAACATCCTGTTATTAGTAAAGTGCATTTCCGGATCTATCTTACGGTTTATTCTTGGTTTTGTAAAATCCTGCGAAAGGACTATTTCTCAGTTTAAATCATAGAGTTGTAAAATCCCGTAATGATGGAACCATCTTGGAGAAGAGAAAGTGTAATTCTGGATCTTATCTGATGCTGGTGCTACGGTTTCTACTTCAAAGAAGGGATAAAAGGGTGTACTTCATGAATTGGATGTGTGTTTGGGTTATCTTCATGGCAGTTTGGTTATTACATGGTTTTGCGGGGTTATGTGCTTTTAACCATGGTCGGGATGAAACCATTATTAAAGTTCATTTAAATGTCAAAGAAGGCTAGATTTGAGCAGTTCAGAAGATGTGACAACGGCGTTAATTCAGTATTATTTATTTGAGGTTGAAGTGAAATATCACGGGCGAGTGTACTTAGTATCTGAAGGTATCGGGGATGGTTGGATGAAGATTCTTCATGATCCTTGTTCGATGATTATTATCAAAAACGAAGACTTAGAAATCTAGTTATTGTTGGGTGTCTTTTACCTCTTCTTTTACCACTTGGGGGAATTGGGCTCATACCACTACAAAATAACTATCACTTTAAGGAGTTACGTTGTAGTGCTCAGTGTCACATTCAATTGTGGATTTTCAAGAGGTGATGTACGTCTATTACTTGATGGTTGGTTGGTTGAAGAGTATAAAGTACTTAGAGATTCAAATGGGCATGAAGTCTCGTCACCGCTCTTTGTTACATTAGTACAAGTTTAAGTCACGAGTTCGGGTTAGTTTACTTCAGGGTCAAATTCATCATATTGGGTTATCTCCATCAGCTGTCACTTCAAAGAGCCTACTGAATGATAATGGTTGAGTACATGTTTTGCCAAAAGAGATGTTGAAAAGAGAGAGATTACGACGTATGAACACAACAGTTCATGCCTCGTTCTCTAAAGAAAAGAAAAGTGTACGTTTCAGTGCGCTTTATCTTCTGAAGAAGAGAAATCTTCTAATTAATGACCATTCTCATCAACATGCTTCATACTTTTTCCATGCGCTTCAGTCATTAAGTGAACCGGGCTACTGTCGATTGTTTTTCTGATTCCACTTTCTCAACTATAATGACGATGGCGACATCCTGTGCTGATTTTGCGGGGGAGAAGTGTGAATAGACTACATTTGGATAATATTCACTTATTTAGTCAAGAATGGCATCTCCGTATGCAATTCTTGAGGGGGAGAAGAAGTGTGAATTTTTTTGCATTGTTGATTGACATTTGAGAATATTAATGGTCATACGGCTCTAAACTCATGTAAGAACCGAGCCTCTTCTTATCGGGTCATCTTCACATGGAGTTTTTCTCTTCTAAGAGCCGTTGGTTGACATCTTCACTCGGATTGATGAGTTTATCGACAAAGTGCTTCCGGTTAATGCTTCACGTATACAGCAACATGATGACTCTGAACAATCTATCTGTTCTTGTTTGATGTGATTGGTAGTTTGGTGTTACCATCTTGTGTGTTCGTTGCGGCCTTATTGCTGATTTCCTTGATGAACATCTTTCTGTTCTTGTTTGATTGGGAGAGATTTTAGTTAAGGGGATTTGCAAGATGTAAGTTAATTGGGATGCTTTTTGGTGGGATGCTTTTTTGGTGTGAGTTGAAGATGTTAACTATCTATTCCCCAACTGGACAATCTTGAAGAAGGTCAAGTCTACAGTCGATTCTACATTTTCTACTGTATGTTAGAAGACTAAAAGACGGGTTGAATTTGATTATCTAAAGACTTCTTCTTAATCTGGTCATTCATCATACAGATTGTCAGTTTAGGGGAGAGCACTAATTGGGGGAGAGTGATATGTCGAATTTAATCCCCAATTAGACTTGCTCACTTTATTCAGCATGTTGATTCTCACAAAGACTTCAAGCGATCTTCTCAACAAATTTCAAGTATTTGGGCATTCAAAGAGTTGCTGATTCTGAAGTATCAAAACTAGAAAGGGGGAAGGAGACAAGCATCTAAACGCGAGTAAACTTGATGTACTTAATACTTCTAAGAAATTAAAGATATCCCGGGAAGACAAATGTTATTACCGCAGAGAAACTCAAGGTTTGACTCATGACGAGTAAACTTGATGAACTTAACTCTTCTAAGTGATTGAAGATATCCCGGGAAAACAAATGTCATGACCGCAGAGAAACTCAAGGTTTTACTCATTAAGGCGTTAAGTGTTATTATTCCAACTACGTGGGGGAAGTGATGTTAGAAAAGGTTTCTGAAGATAAAAGAGGTACACTAGTGTGTGGTGATTTCGATGGTATCGCAATGATCAGGGGAGAGAGATCGTGTACATTGGGGATGCTCAACTGTTTCACTTGAGTGCTTAATCAGTGATTCAGAGATATAATCACTTATTCCGGTGTTGACATCCGTAGAGATTGTCACCCGCAGAGATAATCAGTGACTTGGCCTGCTTCTTCAATGTTATCAGTTATTCTTTCCTTGTGTATTGGTATACTTCGGATACTTGAGCTTCATACACATTCATCAGGGACGAAAGATGTGAACATAGGGGAGGTGTTCTACATTACCCTCTTGATGTGTATTCGGGAGAGGTCTTGGATATTGGTGTACTTCGGGTTCTTGAGCTTCATACACGTTCATCAGGGAAGAAAAATGTGAACATGGGAAGGTGTTCTTCATTCCCCTCATGAAGTGTATTTGGGAGAGTTCTAGAGCATTTTACAAAGAGGCTGACTGCAACAATTCAACTACTTGGGGGAATTGCTCTCTTGACACCTTTTGGAATGGATCGCTTCAGACTTCAGTGGTTGTGAAACTTGAGAAGATTATTTATGTGTGGGATGATACGTTGCTGTTCTTATGGATGATATAACCCCGAACGGAGATTCTCGATTATCGGTCTTAAAAGGAGCAGCGGGATTTATGATAATGGTGTGCTTCTCTGTGCACCTGGCTAAGGAAAGCTTGATATAGAGCTTCGAATCTGCTCATCCAAAGGATTTTCGGTTTGGGGGGAAGCTGCCAGAGTCTCACTTTCAGATGGTTCAATTTCTTTCTTCGATTCAAGAGCCCTAGAAGCTTTGGTGGTGAATGTTTAAGAGTTGATGACTTCTATTTTCTACGACGTGCTGCTCGATATTCTTATCTCGGTACTCGTATCATCATCTTCTTTAACTATATCATCTACTCTATCCTTGTATATATTTTTCAAAAAACAAAATACAAAATTATAAAACCAACAAAAAGAAAATAGAAAAATATAAAACCTTCAAAAACCCATAAAAAATCAGAAAATTTTGAAAAAGACCAAAAATATGTTTTTCTCAAGACATGTCTTCTGGTATCGATAACATCTACGGTCTTAGAAATGTCATTCAATAATGGCACGGGACTTTAGATGAAGTTCGAGCAGGAGGTGTAAATATTCTATTCTAAACATGTCTCAAAATATGGCTTGCAGTTACTTCAGACTGTAACCCGTGCTTAAAACTATGGCTTGCTATTATTTCCGATAGCAACCCGTTTTTCAAAGAAGGAAAGTGCTATGCTTAATCGATTTTCAAAAAATTTCGTGCACTTATCCTAAAACAATTTAAGGAAAGTATGTCGAAGGACTGCTGTTCCTACACAAATGTTTTTCCGTCTAAAATTCTTCAGGAAAATATTTGTTGTTTTTCAAAAATGGTGGTAAATGAGTTGCTTTAAAAACAATCAGATTCAGAGTTTTTATAAAAATTGAAAACTCAATCTATGACTTCAGCGCTTTTAAAACTTCTTATAAAATGAGTCTTTGATTGAGGGGGAGAATGTTTTCAAATCTATATCATCTAACGAGCTTTCTTAATTATCCTACGTGATTAATTAAAAATGATATTTGCCTGTGTCGAAGGACTAGGAATTTAGGATATGATTGTTAGGTTTAGATGATTAGAGTTTGATTAACACATAAACCCCATGCCTTATATGATCTGATTGTTATGTTGAATTGACTTTAATTAGTCGATTGTTGTTTGGGTGATGTCGACCACCATATATTTGTATGTGTGTTCACTAACGTATGCAGGTATATTGGTATAAAAGAATGTTCCCGATCCGGATCCCACAAATGAAGATGATTGGATGCCGAAAGGAAAGGGTAACTATTTCTTGGGTTGACAAATGAAGAAACGGAGCTTAATTGGACTTCTATGGAGAGTTGGCATAAATGCAACGTAAGAGGTCTCACTGCATCAGCATATGGTTTTCTTCTAAGTGATTGAAGAAACGGAGCTTAATTTGACCTCAGTTGGCATTCAAAATGCAACGTAAGAAGAAGTCTCACTGCATATGCAGACGGTTTTTCTTCAAAGCCCTACAGCAACAACATAAGCTTCTCAACCACCTAACGAATCTTTGTGCAGGATACCATTTTTAAACAATTTTTGAGTATATTGAATTAAATTGTTTTGAAAATGGAAAAATGTTGTTTTGAAAATATATTGGACTAAATTTTGAAAATCACCGGACTTCATTTTATCAAAACTTGAGTCACTCAATTATCGACTACGGTCATAGATTGAGGGGGAGAGTGATTTAAAATAAAATATTTTCAAACGATATTTCTTCACAAAAGTTCCGCTTTGTACAATATAAGTGGTGATCTAAAGATTTAATGTTATGTCATGGTATGATTTTTTCTTTAGAATCAAGGTCTTTCAAAATGAAATTTTTTCTGTTCTTGTTTGATTGTGAAATTGTTTTATTTTACTAAAAGATCTCTTAAAAACTATCATACCTGACACTAACAATCTTTAATGTCTTAAATTGTCCTTATCTGTCACTTTTCAAAGTTAAATCAAGCCACGTCTTTCCCCAAATTTTTCTAAATGATTTAAATCAGTTGGGATCACAAATCTCAAATGGTTTGATATTTCTGATCGGGGTAGAGATCGTGATTTAAATCTCAAATCTGTTTTAATGGAATTGGTTTTAGTCCTTTAAAGGCACTCCTGCCTCCATGTGCCAAACAATTTCATACACAATGCACATGTTGAGGAGGAGGATTTATCCAAAAGCATGATGAGTATTTAAACCAGGCCACATATTCTCCCATGTTTTATAAACCGTATTAAATCACTTGGGATCCAAAATCTCAAAGGGTTTGATATTTTTGATCGGGGGAGAATTTGTGATTTAATAATGAAATTTGATAAAAGGTGATCGTTTGGATTCAATTGTGCAGGCTGCTCTCTCGTATGTGCTAAACGCTTTCGAATCTCGAAGCACATATTGAGGGGGAGCAAAACCATCGAGGTACAAAAGTTTGTTAAAAGAGATTATAAAGTACCTTGATTGTGTTTTCAAATGGTTTTCTTAATGGATTTTGTGATTGTGGATGTGCTTCAAAAGAACTCTTGCCTCTATGTGATAAAAAATGTTTTCAAATATCCTATGCACATATTGAGGGGGAGAATTTACCAATGAAAATCAAATGGCTTTTTCGTATGAAAATTGTGATCAAAGAAAATATTTCAAAGTTCTCTTGCCTCCTTGTGCTAAACAATTTCTAAATCATATGCACATGTTGAGGGGGAGGTTTTCTAAATGATCAAAACTATTAAGGTACAAAATGCTTTGATCTCGTATCACAAGTACCTTGATTGGTTTTCCAAATGATTTTTCAATTGGTTTCAAGGAAGAATGAACTGTACCAAAAGACCGACCATTTTACTTTATGCATGGTGTTATAAGGATGGTTAGGTTAGGTATTCGTTCCCACGATCCCGCCAGAGCCGGAGGGATCTACCCAGGGACAATCCACTAGATAGTGTAGAGTCCTTAGGTATGATGAAAAAAGGAGAAAAATGAGAATATGGGAAGAGTGCGGACTGAGACAGAGCTAGTACTGGAATAAACCCAACAAGGTTCTAGTTATGAAGTCTCGATAAGCACTGAAGGGGTTGAAGAATGAAAAAGAACTGAATGTGAAAAAGGGTGAAAAGAAATAGCCCTCCATCAATTCAACCTTAGGGCAGTAACCGGGTTCAATACATATGCTACTGGTTGTTACTAAGGTAACACTGGTATTGAAGACAAGACGTCATGGACCCAGTGACGCACTGCACTAAACTTCCCAAGCCACTCAAGTTCCTCTTAAAAGGGCTTGTTTCATTCTCACGGGGAACCGACATAATCTATCGACTTTCTCTTAGAGATGGTTGATATTGAAGTAGGAGACCCTCTCCCTAGTCTCCGACACAGGAACCAAATGTGCACTATTGAGTCTAGAGCCAAGAGATCATCCACAATATCTCATTAGGACACAAAATTAATGAAAACTCACTGTTTCACACAATGTGGAAAGTAAGAATATATTAAGAGTCCTACGCATTATCCTTGTGGTATTGCCAGAACATCTGAGTGATATGCTAACATATTCACAATGAAGATGGAAAGCCTTCTGGAGCCAACATCAAACAAGCTCCTGGTAGGTGGCATGTGAGATTTATTTTATAGATCAACCATGTGACAACTGGATAGAAACAATGGGGAGATTCATTCTTGAATCAACCTTGGTCCAGGAATGGAATTGACGAATACTTTTGGAAAAACCGTTCGATGTGCAAATCTTCTTTTCGCTAGCACGTCGAATGTGTACTTATGTTTTCAAATTCAAAAAAGTATCTCTGATTGAAAAATACTTTTAGAAAAACCGTTCGATGTGCGAATCTCTTCTTTTCGCTAGCACGTCGAATGTGTACTCATTCTCTAATACAAAAAGTATTTTGATTGAAAATTGATCTTTCTTATAAAACCTTCGTCGTAGTGCAAAACTCTTTCTTCAAGCAATACGCGATTGTTTTTCAAATCATTTTTCATCAATCAGTGAATCTCAGTTCGCTGGTTCACTCACTCCGTGTTGTCTTCTTTGAGACGTTCCGGTTTGAGAACAGCTAGAACAGCTGCGAAACCCTGTCAAGGAGATTCTTAGGAATCCTACCTGATCACAGGCAGTACTTGTACTGATCAACGGGGAACCGTGGGCCGTGTACCTCAATTCAACGAAAGTGATCAAAGACACTTTCGTGCGCTTTATTGCTAACTGTCGTATGCAGGTACACCCCGACGATTGCAGCTGATCAGAATTGAGAAGTCAATCCAAAGCCGCATGCTCACAGCATCCTCACTTAATTTGAAGAAATCATGACTGGTGCATATCTACATAACCTGGCTCTGATATTTCATACTATGCTTCTGCTACGCTGCTGCAAATATCATGAACCAGTAAGGCTTCCGCTACTCTGATGGAAAGATGTCATGATTCAAAAGTGTGAGCATGTCGGTCCGAATGTCACAACATCACATGAAGGCAACACAACTATGGATGATCCAGAGAGATTTGCTGTGGCTGATGATCTCAAAGAAAGCTCGAAGATCATCAAAGATGTGGATCAGTTCAAAGACCTCCACTGAAAGTACAAAATATGCGGACTATGAAGTGTCACTGCTTAAGCACAAAGATTGCTGAATTGAAGAATTGAAGTCTACGAGCTCAAGAACAAAGTCAAGAACAGAATGCTAGGATTCGAAATGTAAAACATGGGGTGACCTCCCTTAGGGGGAGATTGTTAGGAATTAGAAAATTCCTTAGTGAAGAGTCGGTCACCCCAAATGTTATCTAGCTTAAGTTAGCTCGTAGACTTGTCGTTATTTACGTTATTTAGTCGTTAATTAGTTAATTTGCAGCGTAGAATAGTGTAGTGCAACACCGTGGAGGAAGGACGGGTCTTTACCCACTGTATGCCTGATCCACAGTCCGATAGGAGGACGTATTTACTTGTAACTATAAATACCCCTTCCATCCATGGAAGGGGTGGTGCTTCTCATAATCTAATATTCAACTTTTGTGTAAACCTCTAGCAAGAACACCCTCTCTCTCTACTTTCTCTCTCTAAAATGGAAAACATGTATTTTGATCATCCAAGACCACCCGAATCATCAAACACATAAATATTGGATCCTAACAAAAAGCACAACGAGTACACATGATGAACTTAACACTTCTACCTGATTGAAGTTATCCCGGAAGGATAATGGTCATAACCGTAGAGAAACTCAGTGTTTATCTCGTAGCCTTCGGTGTATTAAATGGCCTCTGGAGACTTTTGGTATGTGTTACTTCAGCGTTCAGTTAGAAGAAATGTGAAAAGAATATTTGGTTCGTGAGATGATATTGCATATCGACATCTTCTATATGATTTATGATAAAGTGCTTCCGGTTAGTGCTTCATGTACACAATGTAATGATGATTCTGATGTGATCGCAACGATCAGGGGAGATATATGTGTACATCAGGGTCGGACAACATATTCACATGATCGAGCTTAATCAGTTATTCTAGAGTTGACATCCGCAGAGGAGATCAGTGATTCAACCAGTTAGTGTGATGTTGTTGTCTCAACTCTGGTTGGGTACTTGTGTACATTATGGGTTGATTGGTTATATGGAAGATAACTGGAATGCATTTGGTAAAATGAAGATGTTGATGTATTGTTCCCCTGAATAAGATAAGTGGTCAATCTCGAAGAGTAATGTGTACATCGGGGACGCACAACAGGTTCATGTGATCGGACTTCATCAGTTATTCCGGATTTGATATCCACTAAGACGATCAATGTTTCAACTTGTTACTTTGGTGTTCTCATGTTCTTCGGGGTGTTGAGCTTCATTCAATGAGACCGTTTTTGTTCACTTCTACTTCTTGGAGAAATGGTCTTTGTTCTTAGTTTGTCGGTTTGGGGGGAACCTACCAAAGTCTCACTTTCTAAAGGCTCAAGTTCTGACGATGATTCAAGAGCCTCAAAAGCTTTGGTGGTGAAAGTTTAAGAGATGATGACTTCTATCTTCTACAAAGTGCTGAATGATTTCCTTATCTCGGTACTCGTATCATCATCTTCTTAAACTATTTCTCTATCTTTTAAATATTTATCAAAAACCAAATACAAAAATATAAAACCAACAAAAGAAAATAGAAAATTATAAAATCAACAAAAACCCATAAAAATCAGAAAATTTTGAAAAAGACCAAAAATATTGTTTTCTCAAGACATGTCTTCTGGTATCGATAACATCTACGGTCTTAGAAATGTCATTCAATAATGGCACGGGACTTTAGATGAAGTTCGAACAGAAGGTATAAATATTCTTTTCTAAACATTTCAGATAGCAACCCGTTCTTTTAAAGAAAGGAAAGTGCTACACTTAAACGATTTTCAAATATTTCGTGCACTTATCATAAAAACAAAATGAGGAAAGTATGTCGAAGGACTGGACTGCTGTTCCTACACAAATGTTTTTCCGTCTAAAAATTCTTCTGAAAAATATTTGTTTTAACAAAATGGTGGTAAATGAGTTGCTTTCAAAACAATCAGTTTCAGAGTTTTTATTAAATTGAAAACTCAATCAATGACTTCAATGACTTCAACGCTTTTAAACTTTTCAGACAATGAGTCATTGATTGAGGGGGAGAATGTTTTCAAATCTATATCATCTAACGGGCTTTCTTAATTATCCTATATGCTTAATTAAAAATGTTGTTAACCTACGTTGAAGGACTAGGTGCCTAGGATATGATTGTTAGGATTAGATGATTTGAGTTTGATAAACACATTATTCCCATGCCATATATGAATTGATTGATATGTTGGATTGACTTTTATTAGTCGATTGCTGTTTGGGTGATGTCGACCACCATATATTTGTATGTGTATTCACTAAGATATGCAGGTATATTGGTATATAAGAATGTTCCCGATCCGGATCCCACAAATGAAGATGATTGGATGCCGAAAGGAAAGGGTAACTATATCTTGGGTTGACAAATGAAGAAACGGAGCTTAATTGGACTTCTATGAAGAGTTGGCATGAAAAAAACTGCAACGTAAGAGGTCTCACTGCATCAGCAGATGGTTTTCTTCATCAGCAAATGAAAAAACGGAGCTTAATTTGACCTCAGTTGGCATTAAAATGCAACGTAAGAAGTCTCACTGCTTCAGCAGATGGTTTTTCTTCCAAGCCCTACAACAACAACATAAGCTTCTCAACCACCTACGTATCTTTGTGCAGGATACCATTTTTAAACAATTTTGAAAAATATTCTTTTGAAAATGGAAAATATTGTTTTGAAAATATTGTTTTGAAAATTAATTGGACTTAATTTTGAAAATCACTGGACTTTATTTTATCAAAACCTATGTCACTCAATTATCGACTTCGGTCATCGATTGAGGGGGAGAGTGATTTAAAATAAAATATTTTCAAACGATATTTCTTCATAAAAGTTCCGGTTTGTACGTTAAAATGTGGTGATCTAAAGATTTAATGTTATGTCATGGTATGATTTCCTTTAAAACTCAAAGATTTGTCAAAATGAAAATTTTTATGTTCTTGTTTGATTTTGAAATTGTTTTATTTTACTTAAAGATCTCTTAAAACAATCATACCTGACACTAACAATCTTTAATGTCTTAAATTGGTCCTTATCTATCATTTTTCAAAATTAAATCTTGCCACGTCTTTCCCCAAACTTTTCTAAATGATTTTAATCAATTGGGATCACAAATCTCAATTGGTTTGAAAGTTTTGATCAGGGGAGAAATCGTGATTTAAATCTCAAATCTGTTTTAATGGAATTGGTTTTAGTCCTTCAAAGGCACTCCTGCCTCCATGTGCCAAACGATTTCAATATACATAATGCACATGTTGAGGGGGAGCATTTATCCAAAAACAAGATGAGTTTTTAAAACAGGCACATTTTCTCCCATGTTTTCTAAACCTTATTAAATCACTTGGGATCCAAAATCTCAAAGGGTTTGATATTTTTGATCGGGGGAGAATTTGTGATTTAATTATGAAATTTTATAAAAGGTGATCGTTTTATGAATTTGTGATTTAATAATGAAATTTGATAAAAGGTGATCGTTTTGATTCAATTGTGCAGGCTGCTCTCTTATATGTGCTAAACGCTTTCGAATCTCGAAGCACATATTGAGGGGGAGCATTTTAAATGAAAATAAAACTATCGAGGTACAAAAGCTTTTATGTTTTAACATAATGTACCTTGATTGAGTTTTAAATGGTTTATGTGGATGTAATCGTGGATGTACTTCAAATGAACTCTTTCCTCTATGTGATAAAATGATTTCAAATATCCTACGCACATATTGAGGGGAAGAATTTACCAAGAAAATCAAATGGCTTTTTCTACGGAAATTGTGATCAAAAAATATTTTCCAAAGAACTCTTGCCTCCATGTGCTAAACAATTTCAAGATCATATGCACATGTTGAGGGGGAGCATTTCTAAATGATTAAAACTATTAAGGTACAAAATGCTTTGATCTCGTATCACAGGTACCTTGATTGGATTTTCCAAATGATTTTTCAATTGGTTTCGAGGAATAATGAACTGTACCATAAGACCGACCATTTTATTTTATGCATGGAGTTATAAGGATGGTGAGGTTAGGTATTAGTTCCCACGATCCGCCAGTGCCGGAGGGATCTACCCAGGGACGATCCACTAGAAAGTGTAGAGTCCTTAGGTATGATGAAAAAAAGGAGAAAAATGAGAAATGGGAAGAGTGCGGACTGAGATAGAGCTAGAACTGGAATTAACCCAACAAGGTTATAGTTATGAAGTCTTGGTAAGCACTGAAGGGGTTGAAGAATGAAAAAGAAATGAATGTGAAAAAGGGTGAAAAGAAATAGCCCTCCAATAATTCAACCTTAGGGTAGTAACCGGGTTCAATACATATGCTACTGGTGTTTACTAAGGTAATACTGGTATTGAAGACAAGACGTCATGGACCCAGTGACGTACTTCACTAAACTTCCCAAGCTACTCAAGTTCCTCTTAAAAGGGCTTGATTCATTCTCACGGGGAACCTACATAATCTATCGACTTTCTCTTAGAGATTGTTGATATTGAAGAAGGAGACTAGTCTCCGGCATAGGAACCAAATGTGCACAATTGAGTCTAGAGCCAAGAGATCATCCACAATATCTCATTAGGACACTAAATTAATGAAGACTTGCTATTTCACACAATGTGGAAAGTAAGAATATATTAAGAGTCCTACGCATTATCCTTGTGGTATTGCCAGAACATCCGAGTGATATGTAAATATACATGATGAAGATGGAAATCCTTCTATAGCCAACATCAAACAAGCTCTTGGTGGGTGACATGTGAGATCTTTCATAAGATCAAGCTTGTGACAACTGGATAGAAACGATGGGGCGATTCAATCATGAATCAACCTTGGTCCTGGATTGGAATTGACGAATACTTTTGGAAAAACCATTCGATGTGCAAAACTTCTTCTCTCTAGCACGTCGAATTTGTATTCATATTTTCAAACACAAAAAGTATCTCTGATTGAAAAAATACTTTTGGAAAAACCGTTCGATGTGTAAATCTCTTCTTTTCTCTAGCACATCGAATGTGTACTCATTTTCTAATACAAAAGGTATTTTGATTGAAAATTGATCTTTCTCATAAAACCTTCGTCGTATTGCAAAACTCTTTCTTCAAGCAATACGCGATTGTTTTCAAATCATTTTTTCATCAATCAAGGAATCTCAATTCGCTGGTTCACTCACTCCGTGTTGTCTTCTTTGAGACGTTTTGGTTTGAGAACGGCTAGAACAGCTGCGAAAGCCTGTCAAGGAGATTCTTAAGAATCCTACCTGATCACAGGCAGTACTTGTACTGATCAACGGGGAACCGTGGGCCGTGTACCTCAATTCAGCGAAAGTGATCAAAGACACTTTTGTGTGTTTTATTGCTAACTGTTGTTTGCAGGTACACTTGGACGGTTGCAGCTGATCGATATTGAGAAGTCAATCCAAAGCCGCATGCTCACAGCATCCACACTTAATTGAAGAAATCATGACTAGTGCTTATCTACATAACCTGGCTCAGATATTTTTATACTATGCTTCTGCTACGCTGCTGCAAATATCTTGAACCAGTAAAAGCTTCCGCTACTCTGATGAAAAGATGTCATGATCCAGAAAGTGTGAGCATGTCGGTCCAAAAGTCACAACTTCACATGATGGCAACACAATAAAGGGTGATCCAGAGATTTACTGTGGCTGATAATGTCAATGAAAGCTCGAATATCATCAAAGATGTGGATCAGTATAAAGGCCTCCACTTAATGTACAAAGTTATCGGACTTTAAAGAATCACTGCTAAAGCACAAAGATGCAGATGTTGAAGAATTAATGTCTACGAGCTCAAGACTTAAGATTAAATAGAATGCTAGGATTTGAAATGTAAAACATGGGGTGGCCTCCCTTAGGGGGAGATTGTTAGGAATTAGAAAATTCCATAGTGAAGTATCGGTCACCCCAAATATAATCTAGCATAAGTTAGCTCGTAGACATTACGTTATTTACTAGTTATTTAGTTAGTTATTTAGTTTAGTGCAACACCGTGGAGGAAGGACGGGTCTTTACCCACTGTATGCCTGATCCACAGTCCGAAGGAGGACGTTTATTATGTAACTATAAATACCCTCTACCTCCCAAGGTAGAGGGTTGGACCTTTCACTCAATCTAACCTTTCTTTCTTTGTTTACTTTATCTCTCTAGAAAGGCTCTCACCTTCTACTTTCTCTCTCTAAACTCTTAAACCATACGCCTAATATTATAATGTTATGATGTGCTTGTGAAATCCAATATCCTACAAAGAAGTTCAAGATGTCTGATGAAACTCATATGGTTACTGCATCAAAGGTACCCATGCTGAAGCATGGTGAGTTTCAAGTTTGGAGAATGCAAATGAGGCAATACATTCGCATGATTGACTACACCATCTGGGAAATTGTTGAGAATGGTGATACTCTACCTAAGAAAGGTGATGATGGAAAGGTCATTAGTATTATTAGTGAAGTTGACAAGGCAAAAAGGAAGATGGAGATAAAGGCTCACATTATTCTCAGTATGGGAATACTTAATGAGTTTGCTTTGGACTTTCAAGAATATGAGACTGCAAAGGAACTTATGGATGCTCTTGAAACAAGATTTGCTGGTAATGATGCTACGAAGAAATCCAGGATGAATATGCTTAAACATCAACTTGAAAACTTCACTGTCCTTAATGAAGAGAATCTTGATGGAACCTACAACAGATTGTAGAAGCTCATAAGTCAACTCAAATTGGTTGACTACAAAATAGCTCAAGAATATGTCAATCTTAAGTTTATCATAAGCTTGTCACCAGACTGGGCTGTGCATACAGTTGTGTAGAGAAATAAAGATGATTCTGAAAAGATGACTCTTGAAAATCTCTACAATAACTTGAAGGTTTATGACTCTGAAAAGAACATTGCTGGCTCATCCTTTTCTTCATAGAATATTGCTTTTGTGTCTACAAATCATAAAAGATCTTAAGAAGCATCCACTGCTGCTTATGGAGTTTCCACTGCTATTCCTAATAATACCACTGTTAGTGATAACATTAGTGATGGTGCTATCTGTGCATTTTTGGCTGATCTTACATCAAGTGTTACAGTGCTAAATCAGGGTTTGAATCAAATAGATCCTGATGATCTTGAAGAAATTAATCTTCAGTGGCAAATGACAATGTTAACACTACAAGCTATGAAGTTCTTAAGGAGGACTGGTAGACAAGTTAAGTATGATGGTCAAAGAAGAGCTGGGTTTGACCAAAGTAAGATGGAGTGTTACAACTGCAAGAAGAAGGGGCATTTTGCTAGGGAATGTAGAGCTCCTAAGAGGACTGGTGAAGGCTACAAGAAGGCTACTGAAGAACTAGTTTCTTCTTCTACTTTGGTTGCTCAGGATGGACTTGGTGATTATGACTGGAGTGATCAAATTGAAGAAGGACCCAATGCTGCCTTCCTTGCTAGTGAAGCTTCAAAAGAGCATAACTTTGCTCTTATGGCCTATGCTTCATCCTCTAGTTCTGATTCTAAGGTATCTAATGAGTCAAAAAGTTCTACTTGTTCTTTTAAATCTTGTCAAGATAACCTAGAATCACTTAAAGTAATAAATGTCAGTTTGAGAAAAGAAGTTGATAGACTTGCATTAGACAACTTAGGTTATAAAGTTGGTCTTGAAAATGTAGAAGAGAAACTTAAGTTTTGTATAAAATGTGAGTTTGAGTATGTAGATAAGATAAACATACTAGGTGGTGAAATTGAACTTAAGGATAGAGAAATAAAGATGCTTAAACAAAAAATTGAAGAAGCAGAGAGTGTAAAACAAGAAGCCCTAGAAGAAAAAGAGAAATATGTAGTTAGGGTTGCTAAAACACAATTTGCTTCTGATTTGGTTCATAAATCTATAGGGTGTGAATTGATGAAAAAGGGTTATAGGATAGGATACAAAAATATGCCACCACCCTCTCTAATGAAACATGCACCTAATGGAACTGAATTGTCATTTAGCAGTGAGTTTAGTTTCAACAAACCAGTAGGTGAGATTAGTAAGTCTGAATCACCTAAGATAGGTTCTGATAGGTCATTTGATGGTCCAATTATTGAAGATTGGGAATCAGATTCTTAGGAAAATAGGTCTGAATCAACACAGTCTGAAAAGAAAGAAAATGTTAAGTTTGTTGATTCTAAACAAGTCAACCTTGTGCCTAGATTTGGAGCACCAATTTCTAGGAAAGTTGTAGACTATAATGAGATTCTTAGGGAACAAATGAAAAGATACATACCTAGGGGTAATCAAAGAAACTTCAATGGCATAATTTCAAACTGAAAATGGCTTGTTTTAAATGTGGTAGTTTTGAGCATCTACAAAGAAACTATTATAAAAACCAACCACAAGTCTGGAATCGTTAGAGGAGGGTGAACCATAAAAACTTTTCAAAGAACACCATCCCACACCCAAACAAAAACATGGTTCCAAAATCAGTGCTAATGAGGAATGGTAAAACAAAATCAATAATCACTGCTTCACACAAATGGGTTCCAACCACTGCTAAGCAAAATGTTTCCATTGATAAGCAGAATATCACCACTGAGTCAAAAGAAGTTTTAACTATTCCAAAGGTGATAACTGACACAGTGGTTGGATGACATTTCTATGTTGTAAAGGCCTCAGCTAGCTGGCAATCGAAACCTAAGACCAAGGTTTTACATAATGTCAGTAGTGCATCAATGGACCTAAAGAAATTTGATTATGTTGATGCACAGGGCAGACCCAAGTCAGTATTGGCTTGGGTCCACAAAAGGAACTAACTTGTTTAAATTCATGTGCAGGGCAATCTAAAGGATGAGCTAAAAGACAAAGGAATTTTTGATAGTGGTTGCTCTGAGCACATGACATGGGATGGGAGCAACCTTGAATACTTTGAAGCTTATGATGGAGGACATGTGGCATTTGGCAATGATCCAAAAGGAGGAAAATAGTTGGCAGAGGAACTATCAGAACAGGAAAGCTGGATTTTGAGAAGGTTTATTTGGTACAGGGATTGAAGTACAATCTATTCGGTGTTTCTTAAATGTGTGATAAGAAAAACTGGGTACTTTTTGGGGAAACTGAGTGTGTGGTGTTGTCACATGAGTTTAAAATGCCTGATGAAAAATATGTGCAGTTAAGGGTATCTAGGAAAGAAAACATATACTGCTTTAACGTGAAAGATGTAATTCCTAATAGGTCCTTAACTTGTTTGTTTGCTAAGGCATCAGTTGATGAGTCAAAATTGTGGCATAGAAGGCTAGGTCACCTTAATTTCAAAACTATCAATAAACTGGTAAAGGGAAACTTAGTGAGAGGGTTACCTTATAAGGTTTTTGAATGTAAAGAACTTTGTGTGGCTTGTCAGAAAGGAAAACAACATAGAGCCTCTTGTAAGACCAAGACAATTAACACCATTACTCAACCACTGTTTATGCTTCATATGGACTTATTTGGCCCTACCTTTGTTAAAAGTTTGAACCATAAGCAGTACTGCCTAGTTATTACCGATGATTATAGTAGATTTTCTTTGGTATACTTTTTAGCTGCTAAGAGTGAAACTAGTGAGATCCTCAAGAGTTTCATTTCTAAGATAGAAAATCAAGTAAACCATAAGGTCAAAGTAATTAGATGTGATAATGGAGCTGAGTTTAAAAATGATGTGATGAATCAGTTCTGTGTGGCTAAGGGTATAGAAAGATAGTTTAGTGTTGTTAGGACACCACAACAGAATGGTGTAGCTGAAAGGAAAAATAGAACACTAATTGAGGCTGCAAGAACAATGTTATCAGAATCTAAGTTACCAACTACCTTTTGGGCTGAAGCTGTAGGAACTGCATGTTATGTGCAGAATAGAAGCAAGGTAGTGAAGCCTCATAACAAGATCCCCTATGAGATGTTACATGAAAGGAAGCCTTTGATAGCTTTTCTAAAACCTTTTGGGTGTCCTGTTACTGTCTTGAATACCATAGAATACCTAGGCAAATTTCAAGAAAAAGCAGATGATGGATACTTTCTTGGCTATTCTTTCAATAGCAAAGCCTTTAGAGTATACAATAGGAGGACTGGAATTGTTGAAGAAAACCTTCATGTTAAGTTCAATGAAGAGACTCCTAGTGTTGAGACAAAAGGACCAGATTGGCTGTTTAATATTGATATGCTAACCAAATCTATGAATTATGAGCCAATCACTGCAGGTGCTTCCACTAATGATGATGCAGGTACACAAAATAATTCTGATGCAGAAACAAATTCTAAGGAAGATGATTCTCCAAAAGAGTTCTATTTGGTTGAAAAGTGGAAAGCTGGTTCTGTTAAACCCATCATTGAAAAGAAGAGTCCCACTGATGATGATACTTTGGACTCAGGAAGCAAGGGTGATCATCATCAAGATAATGAAGAGTTATTTCATGATAACTCAGTGTCGGTAGAAGAAATTGAAAAGCAGAAGAAAAATTCTGAAAGAACTGCTAAGCATAATGAAAGAACTGCTAGGCCAAATTCTACCAATGCTAGTTCATCTGAATCCGCTGCTGCAAGTACTGATGACAGTACTTATTTTGGAATCCCTGCCAAACCACTATTTGGTGATGATGAGTATCCAACTGATCCTGATATGCCTCCTTTGGAAGAAATGGATACTCCCACTGATGATGAAAATATGGATGACTTTTTCAATAATGCTGATATTATTAATTTGGAAACTGTCATTACAGAAAGTCCAATTCCTACCACCAGAGTGCATAAGAATCATCCCAAAGAGCAAATTCTTGGAGATTTGAATACTCCAGTTCAAACAAGAAGCAGGGCTTTGAACACCAAAACCTTTCCTGAACAAGGTTTCTTTGACAGATCACTTCACAAAAGGAACAGTCATCAAGGTCTACAAAACTGTTTGTTTGCTTGATTTTTGTCACAAATAGAGCCCAAAAGAGTTGAAGAAGCATTAAGAGAAGAAGGTTGGATTGAATCCATGCAAGAGGAGCTGCTACAATTCAAGCTTCAAGAAGTGTGGACATTGGTTGATCTTCCTAATAGTAAGAGGGCTATTGGAACTAAATGGGTATTCAGAAACAAAATGGATGAAAGCGGCATTGTGGTGAGGAATAAATCAAGGTTGGTTGCTCAAGGATACACCCAAACTGAAGGTTTGGATTATGATGAAGTATTTGCCCCTGTTGCAAGAATTGAAGCTATCATATTGTTTTTGGCATATGCTTCATTCAAAAATTTTGTGGTGTATCAAATGGATGTTAAGAGTGCCTTTTTGTATGGTACTATTGATGAGGAGGTATATATATGTCAACCTCCTAGTTTTGAAGATCCTGATCATCCTAATAAGGTCTACAGGGTGAAGAAGGCTATGTATGGTTTACATCAAGCTCCAAGGGCATGGTATGAATGCCTTTCTACTTATTTGATGGACAATGGTTTCAAGAGAGGACTGATTGATAAAACCTTGTTCATAAGGAAGCTCAAGGATGATATATTGCTGGTTCAAGTTTATGTTGATGACATCATCTTTGGCTCGACAAATAAGGAGCTATGCAAAGACTTTGAGAAACTTATGCATGATAAGTTTCAGATGAGTTCTATGGGTGAACTCACTTTCTTTTTGGGGCTACAGGTTCAACAAAGGACTGATGGTATCTTCATTAGTCAAGATAAGTATGTAGCAGATATTTTGAAGAAGTTTGGTTTCCAGGATGTAAAGAGTGCTAGTACACCCATAGAGACTCAGAAACCACTGCTACCAGATGATGGAAGTCCTAAAGTTGATTTGAAGCTGTATAGATCCATGATTGGGTCTTTGATGTATCTCACTGCTTCTAGGCCAGATATTATGTTCTCAGTATGTGTGTGTGCAAGATTTCAAGTCACACCAAACACATCACACATGAATGCTGTGAAAAGAATCTTTAGATATCTTAAGGGTCATCCTAAATTGGACCTTTGGTATTCTAAGGATTCAACTTTTGATTTGGTGGCCTATACAGACAGTGATTATGCTGGAGCTAGTTTGGATAGAAAGTCTACTACTGAAGGATGTCAGTTTTTGGGAAGCAGACTAATCTCATGGCAGTGTAAAAAGCAAACAATTGTGGCCAATTCTACCACTGAAACCGAGTATGTGGCTGCTGCTAGTTGCTGTGGTCAAGTGCTTTGGATTCAGAATCAATTGTTGGACTTTGGGTACAATTTTATGCATACTAAGATTTACATTGACAATAACAGTACAATATGCATTATTAAAAATCCTGTTTCGCATTCTAGAACTAAACATATTGAGATAAGACATCATTTTATTAGAGATTGTAATGAGAAAAGGTTAATTCAAATGGTTAAAATCCATACTGATTTTAATGTTGCTGATATTCTCACTAAAGCTTTTGATGTGGGGAGGTTTCAGTATCTTGTAGCTAGTATTGAAATGATAAATCTCTAAATCTCAAATTTGTTTTGTAAAAGTTTATAAAAGTTATGTACTGTTATTGGTTGATCTTAGTATTGTTAGTTTAGTTCTATCCACTACTTGTTTGTTTTTGTTTCCACTAACTATTTTGCAGATCAAAGAAGTAAATCACAACCAGTAAGATGCAATGAACTTAAAAGGACACATGGTACTATTATTCAAAGATAAAACTGCATTCTATAATGCAGAGATACAACCATGACATACAAACTGCTACCAGCTGAGTACAACTAAAGACAACAACTAAAAACAACCTTCAAAAGACTACAACTTCACAACAACCACCCCAACCAACTATGGCTTCTTTGCTATGGCCCATGCTCGCATCCTCTTCTGTACTCCTTGTCCACTAATCACAACCTAAACTTTGGGACAAGCAAGTCCCCTCACTCTCTCTCTTATGGGAGGAGATGAGTAAGATGGACCAGCTAGTGGTGGAAGGAGTGCTTGCAAAGGTGGAGCTGGTAATGGTTCTGGAGGTGGTATCTCAGCAAGGGGAGGCACAACCAATGCTCTGGAAGAAGCTTCATCATCTGTGTCTTCATATGGAGACACATAGCTTGGCATGAAGCTTAAGTCTGAATTGGATCCCTTCATGATAGCTTGTTGTGGCACTGGTTGGATGGAAGAAGGTCCAGCAGCTGAAGGGTTTATCCTCATAACAGGGAGGGATCTTTTTCTTGATGCAAGAAACTCTTCCCAAACACTATCTAAGGAGGAACTGTTTGAGTCAGATGACAGATAAATAGGGTTTAACTTTCTCATGTTGTTGATCTTGAAGTGTTTTTAGTGAAATGGTTTTTGGGAATGTGAGTAATATGTGTGGTATGTGTGATGAGTGTGTAAATACTCATCATTTTTGGGTCAATCTGAACTGCAAAACGTTTAAAAATGCTCAGAAATGCATCAAAATACTAAAAATATTCCAAAATTGCATTTTATATGTTTCAGATGCAAAATATTCAAAATCAGATGAAAAATGAGCTAAGTTTGCATAATTGGCAGTTTCAGTCCCCCAAGTTTCAAAATTTGTCAGAAATAGTCCCTGAGCACATAATTTCAAAAGAAAAATCACCAAAGGTCCTTTTAAAATCATAAGTTGTCAAAATTAGTCCTTTGGTGAAAAATATCAAAAGTTTTGAGAAATTACAAGTTTGGTCCTTCAAGTTTAAAAATTGGCAAAATTGGTCCCTGGAAATTTGAAAATGTCAGCTTTGGTCCTTGTACTATTGACACTTGTCAATTTCAGCCCTTGGAACAACTTTGCATAATTGGCAGATTAGGTCCCTTAATTTTCAGAAATTACACAAGGGTCCTTATGTATTTAAAACCCTTTAACACCACTTGGACCATTGTCTTAAACCTTTGGACCCCTGCCTACCCAAGTGACCCCCTGTCAAATACAATTTGGACCCCCTCTATTATTAAATCCCCAGTCAAACCTCTGTTGACTCCTCTTTCCCTCCCACTCACGGGTATCCTTCACCATCATCACAAAAACCTGCAACACCTGCTAACACTCCACCTCCATCATCACCCCTACTCCTTATCACTCCAAATACACCAAGACAAGATACATTTAATGCCCATTCCACCAAACACTCAACCCCAGCTGTTAAAACAGCTTTTGGCGCCAAAACTACTTAAACGGCTAAGATCCATTTTAGCCATCCAAGGGCCAATATCATTGCTGGGATTTGAAGAGAGAGGTGAGAGAAAGACAGTTTGGGTATAAAAGAGAAGGAAGACAGAGAAGGAAGGGAGTACTTAGTTTATTTTTCTAAAATGTATGTCGTTTTTAAGCTTTTCATGTCTTAATAGTTTCTCAACTGTAATATGTAGTTAATTTGTATCAATCTTAGTAGTTTCAATGTATTACAACTTCATTTAAGTGTCAATTCAAGTTTAAGTTCATATTCCATATTTTATGTTAACTGTTGAATTTTTCCATTCTCAAACTCCTATGTCAAAACCTTTATTAGCTTAGTTTTCAACTCAAACAAGCTTGTATAAGCTTGTTATAGTTTTTTATAAGCCTACATTTCAGTTTTAAGCTATTTTGGAATCTGGTCAACAAAAGTAAAAATGGGGCAAAATTGATGCAGAAATGGTAATGGGTGATGCAGACATGGATTTGGGTTGATAATGAATTGTTTAATGGGTTGGAATAGGTAGTGGTTCTGGTTTCATTGTTGGCAAGCCATTGTGGCTAAGGACATTTGTAAGTGTATATTTCAAGTTCTTGCATAATCTGTTTTTGTTGTTACAAATAGTTAAAATCTGTCCAATAAGTAGTATTTAATTGAGTCATTATTGGGTCAATTTCAGTGAAACTTGGCATTTTAAAAACTTCAACTGGTCTCCTTACTTATTAGCATTTTTGTGAAATTTTACAATTTTTATATAAGCTGTAAACAGCTTCTCTTTTAGCTCTAATATGCCCTGCTCACAGATACTTAGCTTAAACTTAGTTTTTCTCAGTTTTGTGCAAGCTTGCACAGGGCTCATTAGAGCTACCCAAGGTCTGATTTTTGGTTTGCTAACTCTTGCCCAAGTCTATTTTAGGTCTCCATACTTGTTTTTTGACTTCTAGCTTATTGGAGTGCTTATTCATAGGCTGCAACTTAGCACCCTAAACCTGTTTTTTAACACTTGAACTCATATAGTCAAATCTGTGTACTCAGCTATTTAGAGGTTTGAGTTTGTTGTAAATTGTTGCATTTGGTTACCTTTAGCAGTTTAGAGCTTCTGTAAACAGTTGGTACTTATTGGGTGTCATTTGGCTTATTGTAAGTGCTTATTCATAAGCACATTCCACTGCAGTTCCATTTTCTTGTACACAAGCACTTGTTTTTCTATTTTTCCTATATTCCTCATATTATTTTAAGCTTTTCTTGAATTTTTCAGATTTTTCTAGGCTTGTTTGCTATTTTTCTGCATTTAAATCAATTTTTAGCACTTTTTTAAATAGCTTTTAATACAAAAAATTAAGAAAAGGTTCAAAAAAAAAATTTTTCGTTTTTCTTAAGTTAAGATAAATATAAAAAGCCAAAAAAGTATTTTTCTAGATTTTTCTTAGTTAAATTTGTATTTTTAAGTAATTTAATTAGTTTTAAATAGTTTTTAATTCATAGAAAATACAAAAATAATCAGAAAAATACAAAAATAGTTTTGAAAATTCTATTTTGATATTTTAGATTTTTCCAAGTCATAATTTTATTTTTCTAGCTTTATTTCATATTTTCTTGTATTTTAGGTTATTATTTAATATTTAAAAATAGTTTTTAATTAATAATAATTAGATAAATAGTTATAAAAATAATTTTCTTTTTCTAATAATTTTATTTTATCATTAGGTTTGTAAAAATATCATTTTCATATTTTTAGGATTAATATTGTGTAAGTTTCACATTTTCCTTTGTACGTCACGTAGATTTTAATTCAGTTTTATAAAAACTTAAAAACAAAAACATCATTTTAAAAATAGTGATAGCGTTTATTTAATATTTTTTATCTTTTTAATTTCCTTTAATTTGCATTTAAGCCCTTGTAGTTTATGTACTTTTCCTTAATTATAATCATATTCAAATCTCTTTTTCGTTCAAATTCCTCGATCACTATACGTTTGGTGATCCATTGCATAGCTCGCTGGGACATAACGACCCGGGGAAACACTATACTCCCTTGATCTTCATTGCATTTGCTTCTGAACCGTTTTAAGTTTGTTACGGTCGGCCATTCACAAGTGGTCGGCTTGAGTGATAAAACTTGACTGTTCGGGAGCGGATCAAATTTTTGGCGCCGCTGCCGGGGAGCTGTGCTGATTATCTTACGTTTAGCAGATTAGTGATTTGGATATTCACTCATTGTTTATACCATCTGTATGTGTTTATATTCTCTTTTAAAAATCAAAAACCCAAAAAGATTTTCATTCTTTGTTTTTACATCATGTTTTTCAAAAATACCAAAAATACTCTTCTCATTCCTCTTATCCGTATGATTCTATTTCTCTTACCCCCTCGTACCGTTTGATTCTACTCTTCCTTAACCTCAAAACCGTTTAATTCTATTTCTTTAACCCTCTACATGTTTAATTCTCATGGCGACGTTCGATTATCCTCGTTGTTTCCACTGGAAAAGCCGTATGGAAGAGGATCAGCTCTATTGTCAGAATCCGGATTGTTTATGCAAGCGATGTGGAAGGATGGGTGCAAGAAAATATTGTTATTGGTGCGAATTATCTGATAACTCTCTCGATGATTCTCCAAGTTTTTCCGACCATCCGCCACAACCCGATGAACCCGTTCAAGAACCGGAGACCATAACGGAAGTGGTGGAAATTGCTAGCTCTCAGAGCACACCACTTGTCCCACCTCCTGATTTTTCTGAATGTTCTTCGAGACTTGATAGTCATTCGGATCACCATGTTGGTTTTGTTGATTCTTTGAATAAACTGATTCCTTATCATAACTCTCAAATGCAATCGTTTATTCCTTGTGTCGGTTGTGGTGAACCTCTTTTTGGTTCACCCTGTCGTTGGTGTACGTGTGTACAATGTGGTAATGATATTCATAACGGGAGTTGTTTGTTTTGTGGTTCGAGGAATTCATTTGATTATGATCCTAATCCGAACTCATTTAACGACTCCTCAAACTTTTCCAATTACCCACCACAGCCCGACTTATCTTCATATAATCAACATACCTGCTGTGAATTTTGTGGAGGTCCTCAACAAGGATTTGAGTGTCAATCCGGAAACACGTTTGTCTATGAACAGTTTTCCAGTGATGCTCAGAACTTTGGTTATGACCAAAATCCATATGATTCACCAGTCCAGACTCAACAGTTTTACTGTTGTGAGTACTGTGGAGGTCCCCACTTCAGCTCTGATTGTCAAATAGGGAATCCATTTCCTTGTAACAATCATGACTCTCTCAGGTTTGACAATTTCCAACCTCCACAGCACCATACGGTTCAAACTCCACCTGAGCCGTTATCTCAAGAAATCTCCCAAGATTTTGAAACCACAATGAAAACACTTGATGATATGATTAGTAACTTTAAGAATCAAGTGAGTGGTGAAAAGACCATAGGAGAATTGCTGGCCGAAGAACGAGAAGAACGAGAGGCCCGTAAATCTAGGGAAGAATTATTAGTCCTAGAGCATGCAGCTCTAAGGCGTTCCCAATTTCTCAAGGCAGCTCTATATGACGATGACGAGGAGAGTTTTTATCCTTTTAAAGATAATATTTCTCAACTCCCTCAGTCAGTTGATATCCCAGCAGTTGAGATCCCATCTCAAACAACTGCTATCACACCCGAAGCTCCCACTCACTCTCTGAACATGGGGGACGAGCATCTCGACACTGTTCCTGAAAAGGAATCGGACGAATTCATAAAGTCTAGTGTTGAGGACCTTGTCCCAATCCCGAGAGAGTCACAGGGAACTTTTGACCATGTGTGTGATATCCCTCCCCTTCTTGTCTTCCCAAAAGATCATGCTGAGATGTTCTCCGATTCTGATGATGATGATTCGTTATCTTGTGGAGACATCGTTTATGTGGAAGATTTACCTTCTGAGCTTGTTAGCTTAGAAGAAGAGAATGATGAAGTTACTGAAACTGAAATCAAGGATGAAGCTCTTCGTCTTACATTATTGAATGTCAGTCTTCTCATTTCTAAAATCGAGGCTTTCAAAGAGAAACCAATTTCATCTCCTATCCCCATTAAGGGTAGTGACATTCTTTCCGATGATTCTAATCCGGAAATGAAAGCCTCCTGTTTTGATAATATGGGAGAGAAGATTAGTGGCAGTACCACTTTTCATTCTCATAATTCTCTCCCCGATTATGAATCATTTACATTGGAGGAGTTCACCAGTGAACCCACTCATATCAATTCTGAATATGATTCATTCACCTTCATGGAGTTCTCAGATGAACTCACTCATATCATATCTCCGCCGGAGTATGATAATTTCTACTTTGATCTAGACACACCCGGGATATGTCTAGACCAATTGAGATTAAATGATGAGGTTCATGCTATTATGAATTCTCCTTCTGATGATGATGAGTTAGTCATGATGTTTATCATGATTTTCTATCTCTTCTTCACCTATCCCGTGGCTTCTCCTGTTCTTCACTCCTTCGGGAATGAAGACATTATCTTTGATCCCGGCATTTCCATGTACCATTATCTTGAGCCGGTTCTATGTATATCTCATCGGTGTGGAACTTTCACGTGCTTCAAATGTTTGTCCAAACATTTTGAATGAAAGTCCGATGGAGATTGTCTCTTCCACTTACTTCCCCATGAACCAATTAATTCGGGGTCGAGCCAAGCTAGCGACTCGGTAATCAAAAACAGTAGCTAAACATGGGTTTTCACCCGTGTGTTCCACCCTAGTGTGGGGGAGTTGCCCAACATGTTATATATAAGTTTTTCAAAAAAAAAAAAAAAAAAAAAAAAAAAAAAAATCTTTCAAAATAATGGCCGTAGTATTTCCCTTTTACGTTCTCAGTTTCGGCATAACAGCCGGTACTTTGAATATTGAGGGCAATATTCATTTCTAAGTGTGGGGGGGAATTCTCACTAATTTAATCATGTAATTATACCACCCAATTCCCCCGTTTTTGGCCAAATTTTTTTTTTGGAGTAAGTGTTTTGCACTTACTCAATTGGTTATCAGTCCGCCTTGTCTAAAAAACAAAAGGATTGGCTAATCCAGGAGCAAACGGCTCTTGGTAAAGATATATCAAATCCGTTTACGGCTTGCAATTTGCCCAAAATTGTATGGTATTCAGCTCACCATATCCTAAAAAGTGAAGAGTTGGCTAGCCCGCAAGATTATGGCTTGTGGTAAAGGCAGTGGAAAAACCATAATTGGTAATCAGCTCACCAAAGATAATACTGATAATTTATCTAAGAGTTGGCTAGTCCAGAGCAAACGGCTTCTGGTAAAGACAAATCAAATCCGTTTACAGCTTATGATTTGCTCAAAATCATTTGGTTATCAGTGTACCAAGGTTCTTACTTGAACTGAAACATTTGGCTACTCCAGAAGTAATGGCTTTTGGTAAAGAGATTCAAATCCATTAAGTTTTTCTCAAAAGATTGCTAGGGACTAGCAATAGTTTAGTGTGGGGGATTGATGAGTGTGTAAATACTCATCATTTTTGGGTTAATCTGAACTGCAAAACGTTTAAAAATGCTCAGAAATGCATCAAAATACTGAAAATATTCCAAAATTGCATTTTATATGTTTCAGATGCAAAATGTTCAAAATCAGATGAAAAATGAGCTAAGTTTGCATAATTGGCAGTTTCAGTCCCCCAAGTTTCAAAATTTGTCAGAAATAGTCCCTGAGCACATAATTTCAAAAGAAAAATCACCAAAGGTCCTTTTAAAATCATAAGTTGTCAAAATTAGTCCTTTGGTGAAAAATATCAAAAGTTTTGAGAAATTACAAGTTTGGTCCTTCAAGTTTAAAAATTGGCAAAATTGGTCCCTGGAAATTTGAAAATGTCAGCTTTGGTCCTTGTACTATTGACACTTGTCAATTTCAGCCCTTGGAACAACTTTGCATAATTGGCAGATTAGGTCCCTTAATTTTCAGAAATTACACAAGGGTCCTTATGTATTTAAAACCCTTTAACACCACTTGGACCATTGTCTTAAACCTTTGGACCCCTGCCTACCCAAGTGACCCCCTGTCAAATACAATTTGGACCCCCTCTATTATTAAATCCCCAGTCAAACCTCTGTTGACTCCTCTTTCCCTCCCACTCACGGGTATCCTTCACCATCATCACAAAAACCTGCAACACCTGCTAACACTCCACCTCCATCATCACCCCTACTCCTTATCACTCCAAATACACCAAGACAAGATACATTTAATGCCCATTCCACCAAACACTCAACCCCAGCTGTTAAAACAGCTTTTGGCGCCAAAACTACTTAAACGGCTAAGATCCATTTTAGCCATCCAAGGGCCAATATCATTGCTGGGATTTGAAGAGAGAGGTGAGAGAAAGACAGTTTGGGTATAAAAGAGAAGGAAGACAGAGAAGGAAGGGAGTACTTAGTTTATTTTTCTAAAATGTATGTCGTTTTTAAGCTTTTCATGTCTTAATAGTTTCTCAACTGTAATATCTAGTTAATTTGTATCAATCTTAGTAGTTTCAATGTATTACAACTTTATTTAAGTGTCAATTCAAGTTTAAGTTCATATTCCATATTTTATGTTAACTGTTGAATTTTTCCATTCTCAAACTCCTATGTCAAAACCTTTATTAGCTTAGTTTTCAACTCAAACAAGCTTGTATAAGCTTGTTATAGTTTTTTATAAGCCTACATTTCAGTTTTAAGCTATTTTGGAATCTGGTCAACAAAAGTCAAAATGGGGCAAAATTGATGCAGAAATGGTAATGGGTGATGCAGACATGGATTTGGGTTGATAATGAATTGTTTAATGGGTTGGAATAGGTAGTGTTTCTGGTTTCATTGTTGGCAAGCCATTGTGGCTAAGGACATTTGTAAGTGTATATTTCAAGTTCTTGCATAATCTGTTTTTGTTGTTACAAATAGTTAAAATATGTCCAATAAGTAGTATTTAGGTTATTTAAATTCAGTTTGATCATTAAACTAAGTTGGTTCAGTGTTTGGATCAGTTTTGAGTACAAATCACAGTTATTAAAGGGTGTTTGGATTTATGGCTTCAACTGTCCCAAAGGCTTATTCAGTGATCTAGGTCTGTTGGTTTATGTTTGTTTAGTTCATTTGAGCTCTTATCTGTCTTAGTTTGTGCCTGCAAAACACCCAAAGTCAAAATTGTATTTAAATCTGTCTCATTCATTTAACTGTTAAAATTTTGGTTAAGTAAAGTCTTATTTTGTGTTTAAAGTTCTTAGATAAAGCTTGCATTAGTGTCATTTCATCATAATATAACATAATCAGTCCTTAAAGTGGAATCAAAGTTCATAAAAGTCAAATAAACTCAACTGCTTTCAAAAGTCAAAAGTTGAAAAAAGTGGTTTTCATCGAACTGGAGTGATTTTTAATTGAGTCATTATTGGGTCAATTTCAGTGAAACTTGGCATTTTAAAAACTTCAACTGGTCTCCTTACTTATTAGCATTTTTTTGAAATTTTACAATTTTTATATAAGCTGTAAACAGCTTCTCTTTTAGCTCTAATATGCCTTGCTCACAGATACTTAGCTTAAACTTAGTTTTTCTCAGTTTTGTGCAAGCTTGCACAGGGCTCATTAGAGCTACCCAAGGTCTGATTTTTGGTTTGCTAACTCTTGCCCAGGTCTAGTTTAGGTCTCCATACTTGTTTTTTGACTTCTAGCTTATTGGAGTGCTTATTCATAGGCTGCAACTTAGCACCCTAAACCTGTTTTTTAACACTTGAACTCATTTAGTCAAATCTGTGTACTCAGCTATTCAGAGGTTTGAGTTTGTTGTAAATTGTTGCATTTGGTTACCTTTAGCAGTTTAGAGCTTCTGTAAACAGTTGGTACTTATTGGGTGTCATTTGGCTTATTGTAAGTGCTTATTCATAAGCACATTCCACTGCAGTTCCATTTTCTTGTACACAAGCACTTGTTTTTCTATTTTTCCTATATTCCTCATATTATTTTAAGCTTTTCTTGAATTTCTCAGATTTTTCTAGGCTTGTTTGCTATTTTTCTGCATTTAAATCAATTTTTAGCACTTTTTTAAATAGCTTTTAATACAAAAAATTAAGAAAAGGTTCAAAAAAATAATTTTTCGTTTTTATTAAGTTAAGATAAATATAAAAAGCCAAAAAAGTATTTTTCTAGATTTTTCTTAGTTAAATTTGTATTTTTAAGTAATTTAATTAGTTTTAAATAGTTTTTAATTCATAGAAAATACAAAAATAATCAGAAAAATACAAAAATAGTTTTGAAAATTCTCTTTTGATATTTTAGATTTTTCCAAGTCATAATTTTATTTTTCTAGCTTTATTTCATATTTTCTTGTATTTTAGGTTATTATTTAATATTTAAAAATAGTTTTTAATTAATATTAATTAGATAAATAGTTATAAAAATAATTTTATTTTTCTAATAATTTTCTTTTATCATTAGGTTTGTAAAAATATCATTTTCATATTTTTAGGATTAATATTGTGTAAGTTTCACATTTTCCTTTGTACGTCACGTAGATTTTAATTCAGTTTTATAAAAACTTAAAAACAAAAACATCATTTTAAAAATAGTGATAGCGTTTATTTAATATTTTTTATCTTTTTAATTTCCTTTAATTTGCATTTAAGCCCTTGTAGTTTATGTACTTTTCCTTAATTATAATCATATTCAAATCTCTTTTTCGTTCAAATTCCTCGATCACTATACGTTTGGTGATCCATTGCATAGCTCGCTAGGACATAACGACCCGGGGAAACACTATACTCCCCTGATCTTCATTGCATTTGCTTCTGAACCGTTTTAAGTTTGTTACGGTCGGCCATTCACAAGTGGTCGGCTTGGGTGATAAAACTTGACTGTTCGGGAGCGGATCAATGTGGGTAATATGCTCTTAAATAGAGTTAATAGAAATCAGTGTGTTAAATATGTGGAAGGTATGAGTTTTTGAGGAGTAAATGAAGTCTTTGACTTTGGTGGACGTTTAAATGACTTGGAGTTGACCTTTGACTGGGTGTTTAGCATTTTTGTTAACCACTGCCAGTACAAATATAGAAACCACTTCTAGTTATTTCTAACCTCTGCTAACATTGACAAACTTCTAGTGTTTTGGCTTGTGTTTGTGATATGCAGGTTTGAAGGAGCTTTTGTAACTTATGGAGCTTTTGGAGCTGTAGGAGTAGCTGATTAAAAAAATATTGTGTATCTTTTGTAATCCTTCAACGTAATGCATGATATCACTATTTTTGGCTTAGATTTTGTTGCAGTTGTGCTCAAACCACTGCTAGAGCACTTTTGCTGACGATGGAAACTTGAGGGGCTATTTTGTAACTTTTTGGTGATAACGTATTTATTTCCCCAAATCACTGCCGGATCATTTAATTAATCTTTAAACACTCTCAATTGGCGCCCTACCCAAACCCTAATCACTCCCAACTGATAATTCACATATCCCACATTACATTCATTCATACATCATAATGGCAACTTTATATTCCAAAACCCACAACCTTGTCGCGTACTTGGTCAAGAACAATCAATTACAAGGCTTTCATGAGATGATTGATTTCCTTAAACACAGTCCCATTCACTTTGCTTTAACTATAGAAACCATCATTCTCAAAACGTATATTCATCAATTTTGGTGGAATGCTGAAATCCAAGAAAGAGATGAAGTAGAGGTTGTTAGGTCTGTTGTTGATGAGGAGGAGATTCTGGTTACTGAGGATATGATTAGAGGTGTCTTGAAGCTAGAGGATGCTGAAGGAGTTGTTAATCTTTCTAATGATAAAATTTTTGAAGTATTAGAGAGACTGGGTTATGAAAGAAGGGGTGATAGAATTAAGTTTCTTAAGTGTATGTTTTCACCCGAGTGGAAGTTTTTGATACACACTTTGATGATGTGTGTGAGCAATAAGACCACAGGATTTGATGAGTTTCCCTCCAAAATTGCAACTGCCATTATATGTCTTTCTGAAGGGAGGGTATTCAATTGGTGTAGGATGATCTTTGATGGTTTTCTGAAGAACATTAGAGAAAAGGGGAAGTACTACTTATATCCTAGGTTTGTCCAATTGATAGTGGAGAGTCAGATCACTAAACGTGTTTCTCATAACAGGAAGTATGATGTTCTTTATATGCTTCCTAAGGTGTTTGCACACATGAGGCACCAAAATCCTAATTTCTCAGGTATCATTACACCATTATTTCCCAATATGCTAAAATTTCCAGACATTCCTGAGAATGAAGAGGTCCCTGAACAACCACACACCCAAACCACTAAAGCTGAACCCACTACTACCACAATTGCAACCACTACTACCCAACATGAATCCACTGCTAATCCTTTAACTTCAACTTCTGAATCACATAGGATTTTGTGTACTTGGAGGAGGAGGAAGGGCACTAAGCTAACTCAGGCTGGTGTTAGTGGTGTAGTACATGAGGCTGTCACAAGAGGTGAAGGTGACATAAGTGGAAGGGCTTTCACTACTGATTCAGGCCTAGGTGCTGAACAGGACAGTGTAAACATAAGTAAGACCCAACCACTGGCAACTCCTAATGTGGAGAGTTCTTTTGAGCTCAACACAGGTGGAGGAATCCCTAGCCAACTGGCTATCTCAAGGTGCATGGATGATCAGACTAGGCCTGATGCCATGTTTTCTACACCCCATGATTCACCTCTTGGAGCAGGTTACACAGCTCGAAGTGATGAGGGTAGTTTGGGACATGATACTAAATTGACGGGTACTGAAAATGTACAAAATGACTTTTCCAAGGATCTACCTCTCGGACCAGGTTACACAGGTCGAAGTGGTGAGGATATTCTTGAACAACTGAATGAATTGACGGCTAAATGTACCACAATAGAGAATACAATCACTGGTCTTCAGAAACTTGCAGTGTTTCAGGCTAGGCATATCAGAAGGTTGAAGCACAGGGTATCTGTCTTGGAAAGATTAAGGAGGCCAGGGATTACTGCTTTTAGGAAAGCCAAGAGAGTGCAAATGAAGGCTAGCTTCTTCAAGGATCAAGGTTTGGAGGATACATCCAAACAGGGGAGGAGTGGAGGCAAGGATTCAGGGGAGGATGTGCATTTGGATGATGGCTTGGATTTGGATAGTGGAAATACTAATGATGATTATGTGGTGACTGACAAAGATGGCAAAGAAGCAGTGATTGAATCTTCAAAGGTTTCAGTTGAAGAAAAGATGGTGGAAGTGGTGCAGGCAACAACCACTGCTAATGTTGCTGCAACCACTTCTGAGGTAATTCTAAACACTGTTACTTCAGATACACCTATAGCCATTACAACCACTGCTACCATAGTCACAACCGCTGCCACACCACCACCACCTATGTCTAAAGAAGTTGAGAAGGAGGCTGCTAGTACCCTGATTAACTTAAGTAAAACCTCATCAAACCCTGAACCTACCATTGCACCTGTTCTAATATTTCTTAAACCTACTGGACCTAAACCCTTGGCTAAAAGTTTGAAAATTGGTGAGCTTGTAAAGACTAAAGTGGTTCAACCAAATATTGGAAAGGGGAAAGGTATTGCTAAGCCAGTTAAGAAGTTTAAGAATAGGCAAGAGCAAATTGCTCATGATGAGGAGCTTTCTAAGAAATTGCAAGCTGAAGAAGTGGAAGCTGCAGAGAGGCAAAAGCAAGAAGAAGAGGAAGCTACTCAAAGATTGATTGAAGAATGGAATTTGGAACAACCTTTTCTTCAAGCCTCTGAACAGATAAGAACTGAATACACTACTCTTTAATGGGCACTATTAGATGTTGCTACAAGGTCCAAGGTTTTAGTTGAGAAGGCAAGAAAGATAAGTCTGGAGAAAAAGCAAGCTAAAAGGAAGAAACCTCCTACTAAGACTGAAATGAGAAATCAAATGATGAAGGTTATCAGACACATGGACATGCACATTGGTGTTAAATTGAGAAAGTGTACATATGAGCAGGTTGAGGAGATTTATCAAGCTTGTAAAAGAAGAAATGATGACTTAATTCCTATGAATTCTAAGAAAGAAGCTGAATGGATACAGAATATACAAAAGAGAAAAGCTGCTACTCAGGAGGAATCTAGTTCAAAAAGACAGAAAGTGGATGAAGATATGGAGAAAGAAGAAAGACTAAATCAGTATCTTCTGGAGTGTGATCAACCAGAACCTACCAATCCTACTCCATTAAGAGCTATTCATCCTATTGAAGATTGACAGATAGTCACAGCTAATGATAGAGAAATGATTGAAATTACAAGAGCTGATTGATGGAAAAGCACATACTTCAGTTTTTGATGTTTGTTGTTCTGTTTAAATAAGGTTGATCTGGAACAACTGTGGAAGGTGATGGAGTTTAGGTATGGAAAGTTTGGGCCAACTGGAGTGTTAGCAAAATTTGTGTGGACTTCTATAAACAATTTGTGCCAGCCCAATCCTGATGATGAATTTTGGGAAGACTGCGAGGTGGTTGAGTGGTTGCTGTATCAACCTTGCAGAGTTCATGCTGTGCAGACTACAAAGGAGAAGTTCTTCATGTTTATAGATAAAGACTATCCTTTGAGCAAGAAAGTAGCCAAGAAAATGTTGGAAGCCAAACTTGCTCCACAGAGAACAAAGCCTACTAATCCCATGATTGATCAATTGTTCCTGAGAATTGAGAAGATTTCAGATCTACAGGGTCCTTTAGCAATAAAGGCAAAGCCTCAAGGAAGATTGAAAAGGAAGGTTGATAGATCAAAAGTTGTGGATTACACTTCTGAGTCAGAGACTGAAGAGGATATTGAAGTACACAAGAAAAGATTGCTGGTTCTTACAAAATTGTCTTCATTAAAGGAGCCAGAGGTTAGTTGTATATCACCTCTTACAAGTCATCATCAAATTGTTTCATATACTTTTGAGTTTAATGAAAGTGGAGGATGTTGGAAGTTTAAAAGAACCAATGGTGAGAGTTATGGTTTTGTTAAGTTTTCTCAAATGCTTTAGTTCTTGGAAAGAGATGATTTGATGACCATCTGTAAGTTATACAAGAACAGATTTAGAGATGTGGCACCAGATGATTATCATAAGAGGATTGTGTATTATAATTTGAAGATCATATTTGAACCCACTCATGATGAACCTGAATGGAAAGGACTCTTCAATGGCAGTGTTACAAGTTGGTATTTATATCAGTCTTGTGGAGTTCATGTATTAACTGTTTCTGGAAATGTTATTCATATGTGTGTAGAAAGTGATTATCCTAAATTGAATAATCATCCAGAAGTTATCACTCAGATGTTACGGCCTTGTGGATTAAAGCTGCAGAAACCCTTTGATTATCAAGCTTACAGGTTGCTGAGAAAGTTTGAGAAGTTATTACCTCCTGGTAAGTGTTTGGATATATCCTCCAAGTGAAGACTGTATGGGCTTTTGAAGAAACTTGATGATTTTGGTTGTAAATATCAAGTTTAGGGGAGGATTGTTGGGTTTTAGGTTCCTGTGAAAGGAATTATTCTAAGTATGGAACCACGGCCAGCTTAATGGAAACCACGGCTAGAAGAAAGGAATCCACTGCCATGTTAAAACACGACTAGTAGTCTCATGTAACCACTGCTAATGTATTGTAAGCACTGCTAGTTAGATATGCCGGTTTAATATTTTGTATTAGATAAATATGGAAAAGATGTTTATCTTGTAGGTTACGTATTGTATATTGTAAAGGACTCCTTAGCCTATAAAAGGAGGTCCTAGGTTCGAGTTTGATATACGTGTGTTAGATATATCTAAAGTCGATACACTTCAAGGTTGTAAAAACCTTATACTATTCAGAGTATTCGTATTAATAATATTGAGGTGTTTAAGTGTTTATTACTGTTCTTCTTCTTAGGATTAAACATTATATTCCGCGTAGTGTTTAATTGAATATTGTTTAAGTCAGTTTCTATAAAGGATCGTTTGCTCAACTGGGATCAACATTTATTTTGTTTGAAATGTTTTAAGCAAAGGGTAATTTTTTGAATAGAAAAATAAATTAGACTAAACAATGGTGAAATATGATTTGTTTTAAGCATAAAATCTCAAGTTTTAGTCGATTTAAGCGATTGTACTAAATTGTTAGAACGGTTCACCAATTATGACAAAATGTGTGAGGGGTTTAAGGAGGGTCCGTGATACGCGTACAATGCGTGTTCGGGGTCAAAGGAACTTCCTTTTCATCGAGCAAGTTTTTCAACACCCTAGGCAGTGAACCTAATCGTTGTAGTGTAGTATTAGGTAAGCTTTGGGTATTGATATCATTCTCTAGGGGAATAGTATCGTTAGGCTGAAGTGTATGTCGATTTAAGTCTAAAGGTGAGGGATGATTATTTTTGTATTTTTATATTTTATGAATTAAAATATCTCGATTTTGAAGGGGATGGAGCAATTAGTTGCTAGTCAACTATCCCAAAAGATACTAACTAAATTAGGGGTCTACCAGGAACGTGAAGCGTATCTACTTATGATGTATTACTCCTTGCTAGTTATCCAATTCTACCTACTGAATTGTCACATCCTTGGTTTACTTGGTGCATATATTCCATGTTTTATTCATAGGGCGGTGCGGGTGGTCCCTAATTCTATGAAAATAAACTCATGCATTAAATGCAACGAAAGCCAACTAGTGCACTCTAGGACTATTTAGATCACTATTTAAGACGTTCAAGCTCACAACCCAACGATTGAAGCAAGTTTTCCTTAATCTAGTGCGAAAACCAATTAAACAAGAGACAGTAGGATGCAAGAATTATAAACTAAACCAATTAGAATCATTGAAATTGTCACACCCCTAATGATGAAGATAGACACAAGCATCACTAAGAAATCAATAAGATCTAATTAGTTATATACAAGTTTCATACAACCATAAGAAAACACTAGGTGAATTAGCCAACCATAATTAATGAAGAGCAAGCAACAGTTATGATAATTGAAGACATACCATAGGATTGGATTAACAAACAAACCATTACACGATGTTTATAGAGTGTTTGAAACCCTTTAAGTTGCTGGAAAAACACCTACCTAAACTGTGGAAAACTAGAAGGGGGGGTTGAATAGTTTTACCAATTAAGACTTCGTTTTAAAATATTTAGATCGACTTATGTCAATCCATTTGGATGTGTATGTTGGACATTGATAGATGGATATAATAAATGTGTAATGAAAGATAAAGAGTAAGAAGAACATAACCACGACACAAGTATTTATAGTGGTTCGGCTACAAGGACACCTTCCTTGCCCTACTCCACTCCCCGAGTTACCTACTCGAAAGTTCGTAATCACTACACGACACCAACTCCTTATGGCGGAGAAGCCTTCACAACGTCGCCTACTCTTTTTCCGGTACTAGGCTAACCACCGGGTTCTTTCACACCAAGGTGAACCACACCTATCACAACGCCGCCTACCCTTTATTAGGTACTAGGCTAAGTAACTAGTTCCATTACTAAGGAGGAACTACTACCCAACACAACACCTATTCCCAAGGAGATCCACTCCTTATTACAACACCATCAAGGATATCACCATCCTTGATCTAATACTAATCTATCTTGTACATCGAAACACACCATATCGAATGTACATCTAAGGCACCTTTCACTAATGCCTTTAAATAGATCTTCAAGACACCCTTCACTAATGTCTTGTGAATTGACTTCTAGGCACCCTTCACTAATGCCTACAATACGGACGATCGACACCTTTCACTAATGTCTTCGTCTTGACACTTGAGACATCTTTCATTAATGTCTTCAACACTACACTTCTTAGAAGAAATAAAAGAATCATCAACAAGAGGACTTCAATAGTCTTGATGATGAGGAAGTATTGCAACTCATGGACTTTAGCTTGCTTGACTTCAAAGATGGTGTTCTCGCCTTTAAGAGGAATCTAGAGAATCATACAAAAACAAAACTACAAACATAGATCACTTGGATCTGGGGTTTGAGAGTTTTTAACTCAAGGGGAAAGTATGTGAGAAAAGAGTGAGAAATAATGAAGAAATGGCTCACTATTTATAGAGGAAAATGTCTACTGTTCCCCGGATCCCACGGATCCCTCCCACAAGGGATCCGTATAACGTAAAGCTAGGGATCCGTGGGATGCTCCTCTTTACCCATGGGTATTTTGGTCATGGGTCATGGGTTATGGGTTGATGCATGGGTCTTACACTAGATACAATGTATCTTATGAGTGCAATGCACCTAGTTATATGGGTATGCGTCAATACCATGGGTTATGGATATTATCCATATATGACATAAGCATGATGTCATGCAATGGGTTATGGGTCAAGCTCCATGGATATGGGTCATGGACTTTGGGTTGTACCCAACTACATTCAATGTATTTGGTCAATGGGTTATGATACTTAAGTTTCTACCCATTTATATTACCTAATATACTACATACTAGTTATGTGTATATTTTACCCAAATATGTAAACACTAGTTGTTGTATGATAAGGTTTTAAAAGGTACCATTTTGAGGGGTCGTTTAAGTCCTTATTTGATCACTTTTGTATCCGTTATTGCTTAATATCGTTCCTTTTCACTTTTTAGGTCTCGTGAAGGCAAAATGCTGGAATGACACTTATTTGGACGAAAAGGCGCAAATATATGAAGAAAATGGCCAAAGTCAAAATCGAGACACTCATAGTTGCTGAAAATAGAAGGCGACGGCGTCAGGTGCTATTGGCGACGCCGTCCCAAAATTATTGTGACGGGCCAGAACCCAAAACTCGTATTTTCAAGAGACGGCGTCTAGTTGTGAAAGAGTAGGCCGTCGCTACTCAGACGGCCTAGATGCAATCCAGACGACGTCAGAAGCTGAAGAGGACGGCGTCACGGACATAAGGTGACACCGTCGCAAGGTTAACGTGGCCAAGATGAAACCCTAATGACGGCGACACGACGGCGTCACTAAACATAAGGTGACGCCGTCGCAATTGTAATCTTATATATAGAATCCGAATTTTTCAGTCTTTGTGTGGAGAGTCTTTGGAGTAAAAACCTAAAACCGAACCTAAGGTGTCTTGTATAGTATTTTAGGGTTTTAAACCCGATCTTACATCAAGATAAGTCTTTACTTCATTAATTCAATTATGTCTTTGATTATTTGTGTGTATGCTTGCATGTTCTCCATGTCTGGCTAATTTATTTGTGTGTTTGCTTAGGAAGTATGAAACTTAATTATTGAATATTGATTGGTTGTTTCTTATCTTACTTGATTAATGATCTAGTAATGCGATAGGTCATTCGTTGTGTACTTAATGCTTGATTCATCCTTGTGAACCTTAGAATATAATTACCTGAGTAGTTGTAGGCTAAACCATCCAAAGAGCGCCTTAGAGTAGGAGTTTATAATCCCTAGTGGGTTTGTAGACGAGACCCTTTGGTAAGTTCGAAGAGTTAGGGAGAAACGCATACCCTACAACTTTAGACACACAACGCAACTAGGAATAAGACGTGACACTCAACCATCAATAGGAGATAATTAAGGAGTAATACAAACTAAGTAAACACATCTTTAAACTATCATACGAGCACACATTAATTAGACATAGACTCCCACAACCTTAGTTTAGATAATTAGATAATAGTAGAGTAATTGGTAGAAATACCAAACCCCCAAATCCAATACCCGAGATTCGTACCTTTCCATTTTCATAAAATATAAAAAGATAAAAAATAATCTTCCTCAACCTTAACCTTAGCGTAGTAACTCCTTACTAGCATTCCTATTCCCCTAGAGAACGATATCAATACCCGTGGCTTACCCTAATTACTACACTACAACGATTAGGTTCACTGCCTAGGGTGTTATAAAACTTGCTCGAAGAAAAGGAAGTTTCCTTGACCCCGAACGACGCGTGTAGCGTTATCAAGTTTTTGGCGCCGCTGCCGGGGAATAGAATAGCTAGTTAGTAGTCCACCTCGTTTAGGTTCTTTTCTTGATTCCTATCAAGTAAACTTTTTTCTCATTTTTAGCTTTCTCTTAGTCTATCCCCCTTCTTCGTAACCTTTGTTCGTAATTTCATTACTTTTCATCATGGAAGGTGATAACCAACAACCACGTCCCCATACAAACCCCCTTAAGCAACTTAGAACTCGCCGTTCCACCAAAACTCTTCTTGAACCATTTGCAGAACCCGAAAGAGAGCTCAATAGGTGAGGAAAAGCTCTCCATGATTCAGAACTTCAAGGCACTTCCATCAATTTTGATGAAGTTACATCTGATGAAGAATCCCTTCATTCCCCACAATCTCCTGAAACCATCATCAGTGACAATGTGAGTCAAAATGGCGAGGAAGTTCTTGCCACTCCAGCCAATGAACCCATGAATCCTCCTAAAGCGAAAACCCTTGGGGAATACTCCTACCCTTCTGCATCTGGATTCACCAGTGCCATTGTCTATCCCTCGGAACAGATCAATGAGGTATTGCATGCATCTGACATTTGGCTCATCCAAAAGGCATGTCAATTCCATGGATCCCATAGTGAAAACCCAATTCACCACATCAAACAGTTTCTAAAAATTGTTGATGCTATCTATACCGACGGAGCATCTAAGGAGACATCTAGACTCCGGTTTTTCCCATTTTCCCTTCAAGGGCGAGCCAAGGAGTGGCTCGATAAGCTCCCTCCAAGGTCCATTTTCACATGGGAACAACTTACTACCAAGTTCACCAAAAAGTTCTTTCCTCCTGGAAGAACTGCAGCAGTTAGGAGCAAAATTCTTCACTTTCATCAACCCGATGGAGAATTTATCACCAAATCTTGGAATCGTTACAAAGATCTTATTCAACAAGCTCCACACCACGGTATCAGCCTTTGGTTGCTTGTTCAAATCTTTTACGACAATGTCTCCCGAAAGGATCAAAAAGGGATTGATTTCTCGACTGGCCGAAGAATCGCGAACCTCACCGCAGAAGAAGGGTGGAACCGAATAGAGGAATACATCCAATATCAAGACAGCCATTGGAATGAACAAGAAAACGCGTCAAGCATTTCTACTTTCTCAAGTGAAGAGTTATCCTTAGATTATCGGATTGAGAAAGCACAAAAGAAACTAGCTTACCTCATAAAATCACCAGAACCAAAAAGGCTGACTAACCCATATCTCATATGCGACATATGTGGAGGATCGCACGAGAGCGATGAGTGCGATGACACACACCGAGAAAGCATCTTCCTCTCTAGTCATGATATTTATGATGACCCTTCACTCCTCGCATTTTATCAAACTGATGAATGTGATCCTTGGGGCAATCTGAAATGGAGAACGGAAGGAAAGGATGGACCTGAGTACACCATCCGTGATCCTTTTGAAGAAAAACTCGGGCAGTTTACCATGGAAGGGGCTGCAATCTTGAAAGGTCTTGAGGAGTTTATCCGAGAGCAGCAAGCTGAATTAGAAAGTCAGTTCACCAATCTCCACGAAAGAATGAGTGGACCCGGCCTAGCACTTCACGATCCAACTTGCGCAATCACTACTCGATCAGGAACTACTACCAAGGATCCCCCACATCCTAACCGGGACCCCATCACAAGGGAACCCGAGTTAGGAAATGAGGCGAATCCCGCACCTCTTCCAACTCCTCACGATCCTCCCCCACAAACACCAGCACCAGCCCAGCGACCAACTTTCTCACGGATTCCCTATCCCTCTCGTCTAAAGAATCAAAAGGCTGAAGAAGACAATGAAAGAATATTGTCTTACTTGAAACAAACATCCGTCAACATACCACTCCTTGATGTATTCTATCATATCCCTAAATATAGTAGATACTTCAAGAGGTTGATATCTAATCGGAAAAAGCTTGAAGGATTGATATCATTAGGGGAAGAATGTTCAGCTATCATCCAAAAGAGCATGCCCAAGAAGAAGGAAGATCCGGGCAGTTTTACCATTCCTTGCTCTATAGGGGCGCTTTCTATGAAAAACGCCTTGGCAGATCTTGGGGCAAGCATTAACCTGATGCCTCACTCCCTGTTTCTTAAGCTCGGATATTCAGGGCTTAAACCGACTAGGATGAGTATCCAATTAGCTGATCGATCAATCAAATATCCCATCGGAGTTTGTGAGAACGTTCTTGTAAGGGTGGGGGAATTCAAATTTCCAGTCGATTTCGTAATTTTAGAGATGGAGGAAGATAATTCCGTCCCAATAATCCTTGGAAGACCCTTCTTGGCTACAGCTCGTGCCATCATTGATGTTCATGATGGTAAGCTCACTTTACGAGTAGGATCCGAGAGCTTGACCTTCGACATTAAGGATTCTATGAGACATTCTTCTTCCTGCGGTCGCCCCGTATATTTAGTTGAAGAAGTTGATGAATTTGTTGACAACATAGATGGCTGCATTGACGAGTATCTATTAAACGAATTCATGAATAATGATAACAACGTAATATACGACGACCAAGAAATTGAGATGGTTGGAGCTGTGTCCTTTTATCCTCGTCAGGATGAAATTGAACCTATTGAGCTTCAGAGGCCGGGAAACCAGCTAAAACCATCGATCAAAGAGCCTCCTACCTTAGAACTGAAAGATCTCCCGAGTCACTTGGAATACGCCTTCCTTCAAGGGGAGGACCAACTCCCTGTCATCATAAGCTCCTCGCTAACCACTATTCAGAAAGAGAAGCTCTTAGAAGTTTTAAAAGAGTATAAAGGGGTGATTGCGTGGAGTGTTGCCGACATTAAGGGAATCGATTCTACATTCTGTACTCACAAAATCCTCATGGAGGAAGATTACAAACCAACCGTTCAACCGCAAAGGCGGGTTAACCCTAACATCCAAGAGGTAGTGAAAAAAGAGGTCATTAAGCTTCTGGATGCAGGTCTCATCTACCCCATATCAGATAGCCCATGGGTCAGCCCGGTCCAAGTGGTTCCAAAAAAGGGAGGGATGACGGTTGTAAAAAATGAGAAGGGTGAGTTGGTGCCACAAAGAACGGTTACTGGGTGGCGTGTATGTATTGACTACAGAAAGTTGAATGATGCCACACGGAAAGATCATTTTCCTCTACCGTTTATTGACCAAATGCTTGAAAGATTAGCAGGGCACGAATACTACTGTTTCCTTGATGGCTTTTCAGGTTACTTCCAAATTCCAATTGCTCCTAAAGATCAGGAGAAAACTACATTTACATGTCCTGACGGAACGTTCGCCTACAAGCGAATGCCCTTCGGGTTATGTAACGCACCCGCAACCTTTCAACGATGTATGATGGCCATATTCCACGAGTTAATTGAGGACAGCATGGAAGTCTTCATGGATGATTTCTCGGTGTTTGGAAATTCTTTCGACCTTTGTCTTTCCAACCTTAGGAAGATGTTGAAGCGATGCGAGGAAACTAATTTGGTTTTAAATTGGGAAAAATGCCATTTCATGGTAAAAGAAGGAATTGTCTTAGGGCATAAAGTCTCGGGGAATGGAATTGAGGTCGATAGAGCAAAAATCGAATCAATTTCTAAACTCCCCTATCCTACTACCGTTAAAGCCATTCGCAGCTTTCTTGGTCATGCCGGTTTTTATCGAAGGTTTATTAAAGATTTTTCGAAAATTGCTCGGCCTATGACACAGCTTCTTGTTAAGGATGCCCCTTTTGATTTTTCTGGAGAATGCAAGGAAGCATTTAACCGACTAAAGAAAGATCTCACTCAAGCACCTATAATGGTCACCCCTGATTGGTCTCAGCCATTCGAAATCATGTGTGATGCTAGTGATTATGCTGTCGGCGCAGTGCTCGGCCAAAGGAAGGAAAAGCATTTTCAACCAATCTACTATGCTAGCAAAACCATGAATGTAGCACAAGAGAACTATACAACCACTGAGAAAGAACTTTTAGCCGTTGTTTTTGCCTTCGACAAATTCAGGCAATATCTCGTTCTCTCTAAAACTGTCGTCTTCACCGATCACTCCGCCTTACGCTATTTGTTTTCAAAACAAGATGCTAAACCTCGCCTGATTAGATGGATCCTATTACTTCAAGAATTCGACATTGAAATTCGAGATAAAAAGGGGGCTGAAAATCTCGCTGCTGATCATCTATCACGCTTGGAGAACCCTGATCTTGAGAAGTCAGATCACACCGATATTCGCGACTCCTTTCCCGAGGAACGGCTAATGGCGATTAAAGAAAGTGAGCCATGGTATGCTGATTATGCTAACTACCTGTCCAGTAGAGTTTTGCCAAATTACATGACCAGACAAGATAAAAAGAAGTTCTTCACTACGCTAAAACATTACTTCTGGGATGAACCCTTCCTTTTCCGTATATGTCCCGATCAAATCATTCGACGTTGCGTGGCCGGTAGAGAGATTGATCGAGTTCTGAAAGAATGTCATGCGGGACCATCTGGAGGACATCACGGTGTGAATATCACGGCACGAAAGGTTTTCGACGCCGGATTCTATTGGCCTACTGTTTTTCGAGACGTTAAGAGATTAGTTCAAATGTGTGATGCATGCCAACGATCAGGAAATATTTCACGACGGGATGAGTCACCTCAGAACTATATCCAAGTCTGTGAAATATTTGACGTTTGGGGAATAGACTTCATGGGACCCTTTCCATCTTCCGGAGGAAATAAATACATTCTCGTAGCTATTGACTATGTATCCAAATGGGTAGAAGCTCAAGCCCTTAGAACTAATGATGCAAGGGTAGTTATTCACTTTCTTAAAAAGATCTTCGCACGATTTGGGATTCCCAAAGCATTAATCAGTGATAGAGGGACTCACTTTTGCAATGCTCAAATGGAAAAAGTGATGAAGAAGTATGGCGTCCCACATAGATTTTCTACTGCATATCATCCTCAGACAAATGGACAAGTAGAAAACACAAACAGGGCATTAAAGCGGATACTTGAAAAAACGGTCCACCAAAATAGGAAAGATTGGGCATTCAAACTGGATGAAGCACTTTGGGCATTTAGAACTGCTTACAAAACACCTATCGGGACAACCCCTTTTCGCCTGGTATACGGAAAGGCTTGCCACCTCCCTATCGAACTTGAGCAGAAAGCATATTGGGCCCTTAAGGCCTGTAATATGGATTATTCTGAAGCAGGGTCAAATCGGTTCTTACAACTTCAAGAATTGGATGAGCTGAGGCTAGAAGCATACGAATCATCAATCACTTACAAAGAAAGGGAAAAAAGATGGCATAATCAACGAATAAAGAATCCTAAAGAGTTTTTGGAAGGGGATAAAGTGCTCTTGTATAATTCAAGACTAAGATTATTCCCAGGAAAACTCAAATCTAGGTGGTATGGACCCTTTTCAGTAAAAAAAACAGATGAGCAATGGGGCGGTGGTGCTACTAGACCATGATGGAAGAGAATTCACTGTTAATGGGCAACGGGTGAAGCATTATCAATTGGATAATATTGAAATGGTGAACGATGAGGATATTGTTTTAGAAGAAGAGGGCGGTGGTGAGGCAACGTAGGAGCACGACTACGAGTCTAGCTACAAGACTCTTTAATAAAGAAAAGTGCTTCGTGGGAGGCAACCCATGTTTAATTGTTTGCTTGTTAGTGTCATATATCTTTTATTAATTGTTTATCCTCATGTTTAAATTTGTGAAAATGCTTTATTTTGTCTTTAACCTCGTCTTAATTACATATAAAGGTATTTTACATAAGGGATAAGTGTAGGGAGGATTACACACGTTTTCAAAAGAAACGTAAACATGAGAATAACAATTAACTAAAAGATATTCATGTTTGTTTGTTCGAGTCAAATGCTTGTATCGAGTCATAATGAATGTTTTTGCAGAAATTTTTCCAGATTCTAAAGATGTAAATTTTCCAGAATTTTTTCCAGAAAATCGCAGACCAGTTTTTGTCATGATAACCTGACGGCGTCAGGATTGCAACCTGACGGCGTCAGGAAGGAGTAAAACATCAGATTACTTTTTCTCGTTTTCTGAGCTACTTATAAATTTTTGGAATTTTCCAGGTCTTAATTTTCTTAGAAATTCTGAAAACATCCATTCCACAAGCATTATATCCTAGTTTAAATCGAGTCTTATATATATTATTACCGCCGATTTTACGCGAAGGTTTCATTTGTTTTCTTCAAGTGTGCAGGTTTAGTTTGTCAAGAAGAAGTTACATAAGATTGGAAGGAGCTTTTCACGCATACATTCTTCTTGAAGAAATGTAACCACCACTTTACACGGATCCTACCGACCTAATCATGGGAGTATTAGTTTCTTTCGTTTTTAATTACCTTCCATTATCATAACTTTGATACTTTCGGGGAACATTGGGGACAATGTTCAGTTTAAGTGTAGGGAGGGAAAATAAAACGGGAACTTTGAAACTATGCTTATCCTTGATTATTTGCTTTGTCCAATTGTGATTATGTAATAAACCATGAGAAAATGTCGGTTAGGGTAATTTTGGCACCAAATTTAAAATTTTTTATGACATATAAGAGTGAGCCATTAGTCTTAACAAAAGCGTCTCATGGATAGGAAGTTGCATGACTAGCACAAAACCCTTTACCACCCAAATTCCACCAAAATGTGAGGATCGCCCTTAGATTAGTAGGAATTAAAGCATTCATCTTTAATGCTTAGAGTGTGAACCGGTAGTATATTAGATTCTAGAACTTGTTTTGTGATGCATTCCGAGATCGCAAGTGAGGCTACACTTGTGTAGTTAGGAATAACTAAATGATAAGAGGCATTAGGATAACCCTTGTTTGATACCTGTAATATAATTACTTCTTCCACTTCGGTTGAGTAATTCCCCCACACCCTTTGCGTTGTACTCATTTTTAGTACACGATACCCCTAGTTAACCCCTCAGAGCCTATCCTTTTCGCGGTTCTCGTGATGTTTCGGTTTTTCCGGAATATCAATGAAGAGCATTGTTTACACCCCACCCCCAAATATACACCCAAATCGCCTTAGCCTACCCCTTATGCACTCACTTTTAGTGCAAATGTTTGTTATCACCCCAAACCCTTAGTTCAATTATCTAGTTGCTTGCATAAGTTGCTAAGTCGAGTCATATCCTTTGTATACAGTTTTGGGATGATTGGGATTCATTGGAAAAGTTAAAGTTTATGAAATGACGGGAAGGGAACGTTAAATTCAAATTCCCTTTGTTTGCGTAATAATGTACCCCAAGTGATTTGATCTTTTCAATTCGGGTCAAATTAGTGTTAGAGTAATAAAAACTCAAGTGTAGGGATGTGCCTATAAATCCCTAGTATTTTGATGTTATCATAGAGGATGGTAGAGTAAAAGTGTATAAAAAAAATAAAAAAAAAAAAAAAAAAAAAAAAAAAGAGAAAAAAAAATAGAGTGAAAAAAAAAACATACGGGCTACCATCCTACATCTATCTTTAAATTTATGTTTATTTATTTCAGTTATCTAGAGTTTAGAGTGTCGAGTCTTGGCTTAGCAACGCCATTCTTCATATGCAGTTAACATAAAGATTTTTGACTTGCCACCACTAAATAGCCTATCCCACCAAACCCTTATTTCCCTACCGTAAGCCTAACATTACAACCCTTTAAAAGACCTCTTTGATAGTCTTTCCTAGGTGCTTACGCCAAAGCGATGGAGGTTTGATCTATTCTCAAGCCTATGGTAATCTATGTACTAGGACCGGTTAATGAGTGTTTATCTTCCATTTCCTATATTGTTATATTTCATATATACACCCGAGAGAGATGTGAGTATCCAAACACCCCATGTGAGGTGCTAGTATGTAATTTCCGTGCTTGTTATGACTTTTGCGGGGCTTATATGTGTTGTGGACCGTTTTGAATTAATGCTTCATGACCCCTAACTTATAAATTAATTGGCTAAAAGCACATTTGCTTGAGGACAAGCAAATAACAAGTGTAGGGATATTTGATAAGGTTTTAAAAGGTACCATTTTGAGGGGTCGTTTAAGTCTTTATTTGATCACTTTTGTATCCGTTATTGCTTAATATCGTTCCTTTTCACTTTTTAGGTCTCGTGAAGGCAAAATGCTGGAATGGCACTTATTTGGACGAAAAGGCGCAAATATATGAAATAAATGGCCAAAGTCAAAATCGAGACACTCACAGTTGCTGAAAGTAGAAGGTGACGGCGTCAGGTGCTATTGGCGACGCCGTCCCAAAATTATTGTGACGGGCCAGAACCCAAAACTCGTATTTTCAAGAGACGGCGTCTAGTTGTGAAAGAGTAGGCCGTCGCTACTCAGACGGCCTAGATGCAATCCAGACGACGTCAGAAGCTGAAGAGGACGGCGTCACGGACATAAGGTGACGCCATCGCAAGGTTAACGTGGCCAAGACGAAACCCTAATGACGGCGACACGACGGCGTCACTAAACATAAGGTGACGCCGTCGCAATTGTAATCTTATATATAGAATCCGAATTTTTCAGTCTTTGTGTGGAGAGTCTTTGGAGTAAAAACCTAAAACCGAACCTAAGGTGTCTTGTACAGTATTTTAGGGTTTTAAACCCTATCTTACATCAAGATAAGTCTTTACTTCATTAATTCAATTATGTCTTTGATTATTTGTGTGTATGCTTGCATGTTCTCCATGTCCGGCTAATTTATTTGTGTGTTTGCTTAGGAAGTATGAAACTTAATTGTTGAATATTGATTGGTTGTTTCTTATCTTAGTTGATTAATGATCTAGTAATGCGATAGGTCATTCGTTGTGTACTTAATGCTTGATTCATCTTTGTGAACCTTAGAATATAATTACCTGAGTAGTTGTAGGCTAAACCATCCAAAGAGCGCCTTAGAGTAGGAGTTTATAATCCCTAGTGGGTTTGTAGACGAGACCCTTTGGTAAGTTCGAAGAGTTAGGGAGAAACGCATACCCTACAACTTTAGACACACAACGCAACTAGGAATAAGACGTGACACTCAACCATCAATAGGAGATAATTAAGGAGTAATACAAACTAAGTAAACACATCTTTAAACTATCATACAAGCACACATTAATTAGACATAGACTCCCACAACCTTAGTTTAGATAATTAGATAATAGTAGAGTAATCGGTAGAAATACCAAACCCCCAAATCCAATACCCGAGATTCGTACCTTTCCATTTTCATAAAATATAAAAAGATAAAAAATAATCTTCCTCAACCTTAACCTTAGCGTATTAACTCCTTACTAGCATTCCTATTCCCCTAGAGAACGATATCAATACCCGTGGCTTACCCTAATTACTACACTACAACGATTAGGTTCACTGCCTAGGGTGTTATAAAACTTGCTCGAAGAAAAGGAAGTTTCCTTGACCCCGAACGACGCGTGTAGCGTTATCATTGTACATATGTAATACTAAATCATAAAATCACTTATACTTGTTTTAATATTTTATGTGAAAATGTAAGTGTGTTAGAAACTATTAGTTCAAACTAATTACGTATTTTATTTGTTTCATTAAAATTATTTTACGTTTGTTATCGACAAAATATTAGAAGATCATAAAATATAAATAAACGTTTTTACGGCTTATTTGTATTAACGTAAACCCTATAATCGGACTTAGGATTTGGGGCTTACAAAAAGTGAAGTTATAATGTTCTATTTATAGGCAGATTTTCTGTCGGCAAAGGGTGACGGCGTCACATCTATAGAGTGACGGCGTCACGAATACTTTTTCACCAAACTGTAGATTTTCTCATTCCGGTCGTGTGGGATTTTGAATCACCTAAATCCGAGTTCGTATGCAAAAGTTATGGCCAAAACAGTATCAGCTACTTCGCGCGCATGTTGTAATAGTCTTGATCAGCTTGTGACGGTGTCACCTTATGGTTGTGACGCCGCCGACTTCATCTTCTGATGCTATCGGGATCTGAATCTAGGCCGTCTGACTTGTGACACCCTACTCTTTAAAACCTGACGCCGTCGGGTGTAAAATAGAAATTTCGCTACTGAGTCGTCACAAATTTGGAGCACGTTGCGACGGATTCGCCCTTTGGCTGTGACGCCGTCACCTTCAATTCCAGCAGCTTGAGTTTCTTGATCTTGACTTTGGCCATTTTCTTCATATATTTGCGCCTTTTCGTCCGAATAAGTGTCATTCCAGCAATTTGCCTTCAAGAGACCTAAAAAATGAAAAGGAACTAAATTAAGCATTAACGGATATAAAAGTGGTCGATTAAGGGCTTAAATGACCCCCTCAAAAGTGTACCTTTTAAATCCTTATCAAATAGCCCTACACTGGGTATTTGCTTGTCCTCAAGCAAATGTGCTTTTAGCCAATTAATTTATAAGTTAGGGGTCATGAAGCATTAGTTTAGAACAATTCACAACACGTATAAGCCCCGCAAAAGTCATAACAAGCACGGAAATTACATACTAGCACCTCACAAGTGGTGTTTGGATACTCTCATCTCTCGGGTGTATATGAAATATATCAAGTTGGAAATGGAAGATAAACACTCATTAACCGGTCCTAGTACATAGATTACCATAGGCTTGAGACTAGATCAAACCTCCATCGCTTTGGCGTAAACACCTAGGAAAAACTATCCAAGAGGTCTTTTAAAGGGTTGTAACGTTAGGCTTACGGTAGGAAAACAAAGGGTTTGGTGGGATAGACGATTTAATGAGGGCAAGTCAAAAATCTTTATGTTACAAGCATGAGAAGAATGACATTGCTAAGCCAAGACTCGACACTCTAAACTCTAGACAACTTGAAACAAACAAACATAAATTTAAAGATAGATGTAGGATGGTAGCCCGAATGTTTTTTTTTTGAACATTCTATTTTTTTTTCTCTTTTTTCTTTTCTTTTTTTTGATTTTTTTTCATACACTTTTACTCTACCATCCTCTATGATAACATCAAAATAATAGGGATTTATAGGCACATCCCTACACTTGAGTTTTTATTACTCTAACATTAATTTGACCCGAATTGAAAAGATCAAAACACTTGGAGTACATTATTATATAAGTAAAGGGAATTTGAATTTAATCCTTCCTGTCACTTCATAAAATTTAACTTTTCCCATGAGTCTCAATCGTCCCAAAACTATGTACAAAGGATATGACTCGACTTAGCAACTTATGCAAGTAACTAGATAATTGAACTAAGGGTTTAGTGTGATAACAATAATGCACTAAAAATGAGTGCATACAAAGTAGGCTAAAGCAATTTGGGTGTACATTTGGGGGTGGATTGTAAACAATGCTCTTCATTGATATTCCGGAAAACCGAAACATCACGAGAACCGCGAAAAGGATATGCTCTGAGGGGTTAACTAGGGGTATAGTGTAATAAAGATGAGTACAACGCAAGTGTGTGGGGGAATTACTCAACGAATGTGGAAGAAGTAATTATAATACGGGTATTAAACAAAGGTTATCCTAATGCCTCTTATCATTTAGTTATTCCTAACTACACAAGTGTAGTCTCACTAGCGATCTCGGAATGCATCACAAAACAAGTTCTAGAATCTATTATACTACTGGTACACTCTCGAAGCATCAAAGATGAATGCTTTAATTCCTACTAATCTAAGGGTGATCCTCACTTTTTGGGTGGAATTTAAGTGGTAAAGGGTTTTTTGCTAGTCATATAACTTCCTATCCATGAGACGCTTTATTAAGACTAATGGCCCACTCCTACATGTCATGAAAAAATTTAAATTTGGTGCCAAAATTACCCTAACCGATATTTCTCATGGTTTATTACACACTTGAATTTGGACAAGGCAAATAGTCAAGGATATAACATAGTTTCAAAGTTCCCGTTTTATCTTCCCTCCCTACACTTAAACGAGAGATAGTAAGATAAGTTGTTTCTGCTCCTCCTGACGCCGTCAGGTTATCCTAACAGAAACTGGTCTGCGATTTTTTGGAAAATTCTGGAAAATTTATATCTTTAGAATCTGGAAAAATTCATGCAAAACATCCATTATAACTCGATACAAGCATTTGACTCTAACAAACACACATATATATCTTTTCAATAATCGTAATTCTCATTTTCACGTTCTTTTAAAAACGTGTGTAATCTTCCCTACACTTATCCCTTTTGTAAAATACCTTTATATGTAATTAAGACGAGGTTAAAGACAAAATAAAGCATTTTCACAAATTCAAACATGAGAACATACAATAATGAAAAGATATATGACACACAAATAAAAATGAAAAACAAATACACATGGGTTGCCTCCCAAGAAGCGCCTGTTTTTGTTCGAGTCAAGAGCTTGACTCTACGCTTATTTAACGGATAAAGGGGAAGTTTTTCCTACACTTAAGCTTAAGTGTGGGTGATAGTAGCGATACACACCCTTAGGGTGGCGATTTGCCACGTGAGGTGAAGGGGGGGTGTGAATGGCTTCCTTCATCCTAAAAATACTCGTACTAAATCGGTTGATGGGTGGGTCGTTTCCTCTTTTGTCTCCTAGATGTATATCTAAGGATGGAAAATTATGTAAAGATTGAGGTTCCGGTTCATCAACACTAGGAAATTCCCTAGAACTAAGAGTAAGACTGAGACTACAAGTATTCAAACTTATATTCTCTAGTTACGTTTGGTTCAAATGTTCTACCTCCATCGGGATTCCTAAAGTCTCTTCTACTACTTCTGGGTAAGTCACGTGCGGTGTGTATGCCTTAAATGATGGTGGGACTTGTGGGATACCTTGTGGGTCTAGACTTTTCACCTTATCCTCAATCACATCTACATCATATATATGCTCGTCATGTATTATTTCCTTAGGTCGTGATGAAACCAAACCTAGTAATTGATCCAACTTATGGTTTAATGCTTGGTTGCTTACCATAATATTTTCGCAGATTTGGTCAGTTCTCCTAAGGGCCTCACTAAAAATAGTTTCTAAACATGGAGGTTGTTCACGAAAGTCTATCCTAGGTGAAGGCTCATACGATGCATAGATTTCACTAGATGAGGTGTTTTGTGGGCTTGATGGAATTGTGAAACCCTCAAAAGGTGTATGGACTTGGTTACTTTTCCTAAGGTACTCAATGGGGTATATATAAGATCCCGTTCTCTTTACTTCTTCCCACCATCTTGAATAATCCGCTTCGGTAATATCATATTTTTTTATGAAATAACCTAATCGCGGATATAGTGGATTCGCGTTCTCCATAATGGTGAACGGAAGAGTCAATGGACAAGTTTTACGAACAAAGGCACAAAGAAGGGGGATAGACTACAAGGAAGCTAATAAAAAGAAGAAAAAAAAGATCTCACTTGATAGGAATCTTGTGAGTAGACCTAAACGAGATAGAAATCAAGCCTAAGCAATAACTATTCCCCAGCAGCGGCGCCAAAAACTTGATATGCGTACAACGCGCGTTCGGGGTCAAAGGAACTTCCTTTTCGTCGAGCAAGTTTTTCAACACCCTAGGCAGTGAACCTAATCGTTGTAGTGTAGTATTAGGTAAGCTTCGGGTATTGATATCGTTCTCTAGGGGAATAGTGTCGTTAGGCTGAAGTGTATGTCGATTTTAGTCTAAAGGTGAGGGATGATTATTTTTTTATTTTTATATTTTATGAATTAAAATATCTCGGTTTTGAAGGGGAGGGTGGAATTAGTTGCTAGTCACTATCCCAAAAGATACTAACTAAATTAGGGGTCTACCAGGAACGTGAAGCGTATCTACTTATGATGTATTACTCCTTGCTAGCTATCCAATTCTACCTACTGAATTGTCACATCCTTGTTTTACTTGGTGCGTGTATTTCATGTTTTATTCATAGGGCGGTGCCGGTGGTCCCTAATTCTATGAGCATAAACTCATGCATTAAATACAACGAAAGCCAACTAGTGCACTCTAGGACTATTTAGATCACTATTTAAGACGTTCAAGCTCACAACCCGACGATTGAAGCAAGTTTTCCTTAATCTAGTGCGACAACCAATTAAACATGAGATAGTAGGATGCAAGAATTATACACTAAACCAATTAGACTCATTGATATTGTCACACCCCTAATGATGAAGATAGACACAAGCATCACTAAGAAATCAACAAGATCTAATTAGTTATATACAAGTTTCATACAACCATAAGCAAACACTAGGTGAATTAGCCAAGGATAATTAATGACGAGCAAGCAACAATTATGATAATTGAAGACATACCATAAGATTGTATTAACAAACAAACCATTACATGATGTTTATAGAGTGTTTGAAACCCTTTAAGTTACTGGAAAAACACCTACCTAAACCCTAGAATCGGACTTAGGGTTTGGGGCTTACAAAAAGTGAAGTTATAATGTTCTATTTATAGGCAGATTTTCTGTCGGCAAAGGGTGACGGCGTCACATCTATAGAATAACGGTGTCATGAAGACTTTTTCACCAAACTGTAGATTTTCTCGTTCCGGTCGCGTGAGCTTTTGAATCACCTAAATCCGAGTTCATATGCAAAAGGTATGGCCAAAACAGTATCAGCTACTTCGCGCGCATGTTGTAATATTCTTGATCAGCTTGTGACGGCGTCACCTTATGGTTGTGATGCCGTCGGCTTCATCTTCTGACGCCGTCGGGATCTGAATCTAGGCCGTCTTAGTTGTGATGCCCTACTCTTTAAAACCTGATGCCGTCAGGTGTAAAATAGCAATTTCGCTACTAAGTCGTCACAAATTTGGAGCACGTTGCGACGACGTCACCCTTTGGCTGTGACGCCGTCACCTTCAATTTCAACAGCTTGAGTATCTTGATCTTGACTTTGGCCATTTTCTTCATATATTTGCGACTTTTCATCCGAATAGGTGTCAATCCAGCAATTTGCCTTTAAGAAACCTAGAAAGTGAAAAGAACGAAGTTAAGCAGTAACGGATATAAAAGTGGTCGATTAAGGGCTTAAATGACCCCTCAAAAGTGTACCTGTTAAATCCTTATCAGTCCGCATTAAATTGCGACTAGAAAGAAGAAGGTTTTTAATATGCTATCCGCTTACCCACTTCTCCGCCACTTTGTGTGTCATATTTGGAGCTACCAAGTATAACTATTCTATGGACAAAGCATCTTAATGCAAAGTTGTAAGTTTCTCAATGCATCGGTTAAAACTTTGTTGATTTAGCTTGGTAAAGAAACTAATTGGTAAAAGTTTTTACTTAAACTATGCTACAAGATGAATGCATGACATCTTTATACATATTTGATTTGACACCATAATCAAAACTAGTATCCTTTAAATTAAGTTGGTGCCATCTACTTAATGGAATACTTGAAGTTGCAATTTATGTCATGTGAGAACTTGACGAGATTGTAATGGAAAGGTAAATCTTTATGTTGAGTGAGACCTCAACTGGACATATTTGCAGTTCTTTAAATTAGACGACTTAAAATTGAGTTATAAGTGAGAACTTGGACCAATGGCACAAGATGGGGATAAAACATGTTTACATTGCAAGGTTGTTTGTAATGTAAATCCCATAATGATCTAGGAATTGGAAAAGGTTTGCCAAATATTATTTGACAGATTACCTTATTATGTGCTTTCGTTACTAGTAGATCAACTGATGTAATGGAACTATGATAATTTGGATCATAGTTTTTGAGAAAATTCTATGGTTATATGAATATTACCTTGGGTATTTTATTTTCTTGAAAAGTTGTATTATTGGAAATACTGATATTTGAACTTTTTTCTGTAGAAATGGCTCAAAACGATAACACTACACTAGGTTATGCGTTCAAAACTTTCTTTGAGCGAGAAAAATTGATTGGCTCACAAAATTTAAATGAATGTTATCGCTCCCTAAGAATTGTTTGTAGAGTGGCTGATAAACTAGATTATTTGTATAAGACCTGCCCTACTGAACCATCTGCTAACACCTCTGCTGAGGTAAAAGCAGAGTGGAAAGTTGAATACAAGCGTCATAATAAAGTAGCTTGTTGATGTTGGGAATGATGACACCTGCTCTACAAAATCAGTTTGAAAATTACTTCCCGTTTGACATGCTCAACGAACTCAGAATGTTTGAGAAACCACAAGCTGTTGAAATCTATGATTTAATTGATGCACTTCACACCTGTAAGCAGGGAGAAGGTAAACCCGTAAGTGAACATGTGTTGGAAATGAAGGGTTACATGGACCAAGTGGAAGCACTTGGCAAGATCTATGAACAAGATATTGTTGTGAACTTAATCAATAGGTCCCTTAATAAGGACTTTAATGGTTTTGTTCGTAATTTCAATATGTATTGCATGGGGAAGACAGTAACTAAATTACACGCATTGCATATTGATTACGAGAAAGGGTTACCTCAAAAGGCCCCTACTCCACAAGGACTAGCTATTCAGAGTGGTAGGATCAACAAGCCAAAACCGCGTACGAATAAGAAGGGTAAAGGAAAGGGAAAGGATGATAAGGGTAAACAAGTTAAGGCCTATCAACCTGAACCTAAGAAATATCCTCCTCAGAAGAAAGAGAATCCCAAGAAGGATCAGGCTTGCCAATACTATAAATTAGAGGGTCACTGGAAGAGAAATTGTGCTCTTTATCTCGATGATTTGCGAACAAATAAGATGAAGAAGTTTGGGTCCTTGGGTGCCACTCTTTAGGTAACTTATTTATGATTGAATTATTTACTTTAAATCATAAAATTAATTCCTTGGTATATGATACTGGATGTGGTATTCACATTTGTAATACACTGCAGGGGTTTAGAGTGGAAAAGAAGATGTCTTATGAGGAGCAATATCTGCATTTGGGCAATGGAGCACCTGCAGTTGTTGAAGTCATAAGAGTGTTTAGTTTAGTATTATCTTCAGGCTTAGTACTATCATTAAACAATTGCTATTATGAACCTTCTTTTATTAGAGGTGTTGTTTCATTTTCTGTTTTGTTTGATCTTGGTTTTAATCATACTATCACAAGTAATGGAATTTCAGTTTTTTTAAATGGTATTTTTTATTTTAATGTTATTACTGTGAATAGTGTGTTTGAGATTGATATGATTGGGAATGTATCCAATAATAATAATTCGATGTTTAGCATTAATAAGAGAATGAAGTTAGACTTGAATTCTTCTTACATTTGGCATTGTAGACTTGCTCATATAGGCAAGACTCGCATGCAAAAGCTAATACGTGAAGGGCTTTTGAAAAACATCAATGATGAATCATTTGATAAATTTTAGTCTTGTATATCTGGGAATATGACAAAGAAACCTTTTCATAGTAATATGGAAAGGGCGTCTAATCTACTTGGTCTAATTCATACGGATTTGTGTGGACCACTTAGACATGTGTCAAAGAGATGTGATAGCTACTTCTGAACCTTTACTAATGATTTCAGCCGTTATGGTTATGTTTATTTACTTAAGCATAAACATGAGGTGTTTGAAACACTCAAAGTTTTCAAAGAAGAAGTCGAGCTGCAATTAGAAAAGAAGATTAAAGCTTTTCGATCCGATAGAGGCGGTGAATACTTAAGCCAAGAGTTTAAAGATTACTTAGCTGAGAATGGAATTGTCTAGAATCTCACATCTCCATATACTCCACAACAAAATGGTGTATCTGAGAGAAGAAATCGTACATTGTTAGCCATGGTGCGATTAATGTTTAATCTTACTACTCTACCCTTATCTTTTTGGGATTATGCTTTAGAATCTGCAGGTCGTATTCTAAATATGGTTCCCGCCAAGAAGGTTGATAAGACATCATGTTAAATATAGAATGGTGAAGCTCCTAACTTGTCTTATTTAAAGGTCTGGGGTTGCGAGGCGTATGTTAGACGTAACTCAACAAATAAAATCTAACAAAGATCTGTAAAGTTTATCTTTGTAGGATACCCAAAGGAAACTATGGGTTACTGCTTTTACTTTCCACCTGAAAATAAAGTAATTGTTGCTAGGTATGGAGATTTACTTGAAAAGGATCTCATATCTCAAGAATTTAGTGGGAGAGTTTATGATTTGGAAGATGATCATGAAGATGCATTACCTTCTGAAAACACTAACGTACTTCCGGTAGAACCTCATAGTTTGGGTCCTCCACCAGAAGTTGAAGTGGTTCCCATTCATAGATCTATAAGGACTACGCGTGCACCTGAACGTCTATGTCTTAACGTAGAAGTTGAGGAAACTATATTAGGGGATCTTGGAGAGCCTGCTAATTGTAAAGCTGCCATGGCTGATCCTGAAAAGGATAAATGACAAGCTATAATGAATAGGAAAATGCAATCCATGAAAGAAAATGAAGTATGGGAAGAGGTCGACTTACCTCCAAATGCTAAGGTTGTTGGAAGTAAGTGGGTCTATAAGAAAAAGACCGACATGGATGGCAATGTACACATCTATAAAGCTTGTCTGGTAGCACAAGGCTTTACTCAAACCTAAGGGGTTGACTACGAGGAGACCTTTTCTCCTGTAGCAGACATTATAGCTATTAGAATTCTCATAGCTACAACAGCATACTATGATTAAGAGATATGGAAGATGGATGTCAGAAGCGCCTTCTTAAATGGTCGCTTAGATGAAGACATCTATATGAAGCAACCTGAGGGGTTTGTGAATCCACAATTTTGAAACCGTGTATGCAAACTTCAAAGATCTATTTTTGGATAGAAGCAAGCATCAAGGCAATGGAATAAGATATTTGATGAAGAAATAAAAAAGTATGGATTTGTTCAAAATCTTGATGAGCCATGTGTATATCACAAAGTTAGTGGGAGTGATGTAATTTCCCTTATCCTATAGGTCGATGGCATATTAATTATGGGAAAAGACATTCCAAGTTTGTAAAGTGTTAAGGCATATCTTGGACAGTGTTTTTCCATGAAGGATTTAGGGGAAGCTGCATACATTCTGGGAATCAAGATCTACAGAGATAGATTAAAGTGGTTAATTGGTTTAAGTCAAAGCGCTTACATTGATAAAATATTGAAGAAATTCAATATGCAGAATTACAAGGAAGGATATTTGCCGATGGAAGTAAAGCATGGCTTATGTAGCGATATGGGTGCTTCAACACCTGAAGAGGTGGCACGCAAGAGAAAATTTTCATTATGCTTCGGCAGTAGGATCTATCATGTATGATGTGAGATGCACAAGGCTAGATGTTACGTTCGCTCAAAATATGACCAATCGATATCAACAGAATTTGGATGAACTTCAGTGGATTGCTGTTAAACATATTCTAAAGTATCTTAGGAATACGAAAGATATGTTTCTAGTATATGGTGGAAATCCAGATACAGATCTTGATGTTACATCTGTGATGCGTCCTTGCAAAGTGATAAAGATGATACGAAGTCTCAGACGGGTTATGTCTTTGTCATTAATGGAGGAGCAGTAGATTAAAAGAGCAAGAATCAGAGTATAGTAGCGATGTCTGCGACAGAAGCTGAATACATAGCTGCTTTAGAAGCTGCATGGGAGGATGTTTGGATTACGAAATTCATTTCATGGCTTGGTGTTATGCCTTCAATTGAATCTCCTATTGATATGTATTGTGACAATTCTGCTGCAATCATATTTGCCAATGAACCTAGAGTCATGAAGGGCACCAAACATTTTTTACGGAAGTATCACTATGTTCGGGAACAAGTCCACGAAGGTGAAATAAATCTAATAAAAGTTCACACAGATGACAACTTAGCTGATCCTCTCACTAAGGCTTTACCTAGAGAAAAGCTTACTGAACTTGCCAATGGCATTGGACTTCGTTTGGCCAATAGTTTCATGCATAACTGTGATTAGTATTTGGATAGAGGATATTGTAAACATTTATTATTTTTTGATGAAATAAAGTATTGGTTATGTTTATGTTCATTGATAATATTGTTGTCTTATATTTGCATGTTTAATCCGTGAATACCTTAGTTATTCTAAATCGTCCATTTTCAGTTAATGATATGGGAGTATCATTAAACTAAGACAAATCTAAGTGATTTGGTAGAATATACTTAAATGTATATTGATGTGTTGCATGCCAGTTTCAGATGATATTCGCAAAATTTGAATATAGGACTTATCCCAACTACATGATTTTACTTTATGGATATTGTTATTAAGTAAATCATGAATAGTTATCTTCAGACTTGAGATACTAGATAAGTGTCATGAATGTAGTGCAATTCTATGGAACAACTTAACATTAAACGTAACTGGTAGTCATAAGGGTTGTTTTCAGAAGTTTTACAAAGTTTGTGAGTTATTCTTGTAGTCAAGATAAAATTTATTCCTTCAAATTTATTTTGGGGTTTAATACTACTTGACCCCTTATAGGGTTAACAAGATGTTTGTGCGGCCGTACCCAAGATCTCCCCTGAATATATTCAGAAGATTTGTTAATCGTGCTCAATCACTTACAACGAGAAACATAATGGTTGAATAAAGAATGACTTAAATCCATATCTTTATTTAACATGGTTTAGAAACAAAAGGATAATAATGATGATGAATCAGTAAAAGGTTCTTCCAAGAGCCTTATTCGAGTCGTGCTAGAGGCAACGAAGTGTTTCTAGACTGTAACACCCCCAAAATTTCACAGCGGAAGCGTTCGGGTCATGGGGTGCTACTAAATCAATATACACAACACAAGGTAATAAAGAATGGAAATTCTATTCCATTTTCAAAAGATATATTAATTTAAGAAATAGTTTTACATCATTGTTTCAAAGTGCGGAAGTAAAGCCCATAAAAATATATGTTGTCCCATTAAAAGTTGTATTAAAATGTTTGGAAACACTTCGGATGCCAGTCTTCAACGAATGCCTTTGCCATTGCCCACGCCAATAAGTAAACCTGAGAAAAACATGCTAAAATGTCAACACAAAGGTTGGTGAGTTCATAGGTTTAAGTTTAAGAAATCAAGTTGGACCACAGTTGCATAGCATCTCCGTGAATGACACTATATGCAAAAAGGCTATTACGCTAGTACCAAGTTCATGCGACCGAAACTACGACAGTGTGCATGCATCTAGAAGCATTATAAATAAAAGCCCAGCAAGTGTATTTCCAGTACACTCAATCAATACGATATGGTATACGTTCGACGTTTGCCTATCCGGTCAAACTCGAACGGGGGTGTCATCCCCAATAGATCTATTCATAACAATCGCGCCTCCCCAAAAGGAACTAACGGTAGCATAGTTGGGATTCAAGGTTGTTTCACGTAATAGTGTTTTCAGTTTCAGGTCCGAAAAGAGTTTTGCATGTTTCTCACCCCATAGTTTTATGAAACAAGTAATAAAAGTAAAAGTGGGGCTATAAACTCACCTTAGTAATTTGATGAATAAAGCACAAAGAGATCGAGTGTGATGAAGCAGTGGCTCCTACCCGGAACCTAAGAACGAGATGGCAAGTCTCAGAATAATGACATACGTTTGGTTTACGACCGAAAAGATAGAGCATTGAATATAAAATTCAATAGAGCGTTATTAGCGTAGGTTTATAAATATGACGATGTTACCGAGAGTTTTGTTTATTTACTTTAAGTTGTGTCGGTATCGAGTAGTGTTTTCATATATTTATATACTTATAAATATATATAAGTTTAATTAGTTGTCGACTTAGTAGTTTTCATATATGAACACTAGGTTGTCAAAATACTTGTTTTTATAAAGTCGTTATAAGTTTATAAGTTTTCTAAACATTTTTCCAAATTTACACTTTTTACCCTCAAGTTATAAAATGTATGAGTTTGGCCCTTATATTTAGGAAAAATGACAATTTATACCCAAATATATTTCTCATTCAGAATTTACAGTTTTGGTCCCTCAAAAATCTATTTTAACAAAATTTGTCCAAAAAGTTATATTTTCACTTTTAGTCCTTTTAGTTTCAAAATTTATATATTTGACATAAAAAAATTATTATTTCCTTTTTACACTAGTTTCCCATTTTTACAAGATCAACCCTAGACTTTTACATGCATACGTATATCTTACAATATGTACCCTTCAATTTCCAAAATGTTTACTATTGACCCGGATATTAAATATTTTGCAAGTTTAGTCCCGAAAATACATTTTGACTTTGTTAGCTTAATCAACTTTTACAAAAGCTTATGACTAGCTTATTATTAGACTATGGGTTTATTATAATTATCATTAGGCCGGTTCAATATGTGTGCGGGTGAGTTTTAAAATAAACGTGACATATGTTCTTAGATAAAAAAAATGCAACGAATGTTATAACGTAACTTAAATCACATGTTATAAGTTTAGTCGATATGCAAACGTTTCTATTTGGTTTTTCAATATTTTAGTGATAAACTTTTTATACGATCGATCTTTTAGGTACATTTAACTTGTATTTGTGTGATATAAAAGTTAAAACGAGGAGCAAAACGAAAGTGAGTAGGAAGGAACTTACGACACCCAAAAGGTGGTGATGAGATTTAAAGAACGTGCATGGACGTGACTAGGAGGACCTCTCGTTCTCCTTATACTCCAAACGAAATGATAGAATACCTTGCGACTTTGTTTTTCTTTGTTCTAATTTACCACAGTGGACGAAATGTATGGATTTGAAGTGAGTTTTGTTAGATGGTGAGAGATGATTGTGAGTGAGAATTTGTTTAAGTGAGTGTTGTAGTTTATCTTAGTGTCTAAGGAGTGTTTTATACTAGAACCAAATATGGCCTATCCATTATTTTATGTGCATCTTCATAGTTCCAAGAAAAAGAAGAAGATGGTTGTTTGTGTTCTTGAGCGTGCGTGTTCATCTCAGCCAAAGGAGGCATGCTTTATGTAGTCATATCCCAAGAAACATGGAAAAGCAAGTCAATGTAGTTTAGGTTATTATTAAAAATAGGTTTAGGTATTAGTTTAATACATAGGGTGGCTAAGGAGTGTCTTGTCTCCTTTGTTGGTTGAGTCTACACGCAAAGAAAAGAAGCCAAAGAAGTAGTGTCTTGTATATTTACACAAAGTGTGTTTGGTTTTCGTGTGGAGTAGCAGGCAAAAGGAAGAAAGGAATAAAGTTGGCCATTAGTTATGTTGACTTGCTTTCAACACAAAAGAAAAGATAAATATATAAAGGTGTTGTGTTTGTGGTTTTGTATGTGTTCAGTCCACAAATGCCAAAAATAGAAATGGACTATATATTTGGTTTGATGGTTTAGTGTGGGTTGAGGCCCAAGGGAATAAAAGGAATTGGATCGGGTTTGGGTTAAGAGGCCCGACGGGAAATAAAAACATAAAAGTTTATTATATATTTATTTTATGAAGTTTTTATTATCGAGGTCGAGGTGAAAAAGAAAAAAAATATCCCGTGACTTGTCGTGTTTAAAGTTCGAAACGAAGAAGAAAAAAATATGGCCGCGAAAATCGGTAGGGAAATTTACGAGTTGTTATATAGACGCTAACCGATGTGAGCACACTATTAAGATATGTCCAAGTGGGAGCTGTTGGTTTATGGACATAAATTAGTAGTCGTGAGTTACGATCGAACTCAAGACCACGGGATTGCACACTTTACGTATGAGAACTAAAGTTTGATAATTAAATGTAAAATGTTATATTTAGTTATTATTTACACGAAACAAATAACGAACATTAAGTAATTAAACGTAATGAACTAACAGTCGTTAAATGTTAAAGGAAATGACTAAATATGAAATTAGATGTCAAGATGGTTCTAGAATCCCTTGGGGATTCACAAACCGATAGGCCATGGGCTTAGGGAAGGGCCATCCTACCATAACTTGGACACTAAGTTTCTATGAGTATAAATGCAAGGCTTAGGGTCTTTGTTTTTCACTCTTGTACACATAACCTAAAATCTAAGCTTGTAGTTTTCTCCCTTTTAGCCCCACACGATCGTACATCAACCCTAAGGGGTTGATTACTTGTTTTTTCCTTAAACAAAATTTTTGTGTTACATAAACTAGCATTTACTTTAATTCATTATAGTACGTGTGTACTAGAACCGTGGTACTTACACACTATTGTAAGTATCTTGAATTGAATTACAAAAATGGTAAGCGGCAATTCTTATAATCCTATGAACCCTAATTATGGTTCATCTCAATTTCTAGTTTGGGAATTGATTCTTGTTTAGCTAGAATCAAAGGTATTGATACTTTTATGTTTATGTTAATTAATTATTCATTATATGTTCCTATATGCTTCCGCATGTGTACTTGATGTTTATTGTATTTTATTTATGATTGTCATGTTATTATATTCCAACAATGGCAACAATAATCATTAATACAGTCATATATGTATATGTATGGTCATATTTCGTTTGCATTATACTACATAACATTGATTAAAGTACTTTCAACTCGTTACTATTTCGTAACGGCCAAGTGAGAGGTCGGCTTGAGGAGTGGGACGGCTTAGGTGCACTGTGGAGCCTTGACTCGAGCCGACGCTGTTCACAAGCCGAGCCCAGCCGAGCCGTCGGCTTGGAGAGATTAAGTAATTGAGTTAGTGCATTTTTTTAGTGGGTTCTCCACTAATCTGCCACTTAATTTGTTGGACTAATCGTATATTTGATACCTATTTTGAATTATCAGATATTGAATGTGTTCGTTGCATGTTGTACACCTATTTTCCATGATCAATTTGAGAAGTTTTTGATTAAGAAGCATCGGTGTTTCATTTGTTTGGTTTTTTATATGAAAGCTCACACAGACACACAATATATTCCAGCTATCACAAGCAGCCATGAAAATAAAAAACGTAGATGTGAGGTAAGATTTAAGTTTTACAGATCCTTCCATGTATTTCAACCGATTAATTTCAATATTATTCAGATTGTTTCAGCGGATTGTTTTACAGATTGAATCAATGGTGTGGATTGTGAATGTGATCTCCGAGTTCGGTATAATTTTATATATTCGAATTGCTGTTGAGTTATATGCATTTTTTATGTTTAATTGATAAAATAAATATGAAGCATATTTGATATATGATTTGTTCGATACTCGAGTTTTATGTGTTTTATTTAGTGGTTCTGATTAAATGACTGATAAGATGTTTTGTTTGGTTAATGTTTTGTTTTTATAAGGATATGTTACATATTTGCAATGGGAGTGACAATCGTGGTTTTGCGCCCTAAATCATAATCAGGTGATATCAATACTCGAGCATCATTTTTCTGGTTCTTATGTAGCAATGTTGGTGTTTCGGACCAATATGGTATTTTGCTTAATTTAACATTGTTTGTGTTGTTAATTAAACATGGTAGATGCATGTAATAAGATGGTTTTGATAAGAGGCATGATTTGTAGGTGCATTTGTAAAAGCTTATGAGCCATGTAATGGGTTAATTGGTGCAATAGGCTGCATGATCCAGTGATTTGGTTTACTAAATTGTTGATATTTATACGTGATATATCATAAACATATTTCAGCAAAACATGTGTAGCAAAACAAAATTGACATAATATAAAACGTGGTTAGCATAAAAACTTGACAAGATTCGACAACGATAAAAAATGTATCGATAAAGTATAGGTGGGGTTTGGAATTCATTGAATTGTATGTTTGCATCCAAACTATCATGAGGTGAATAGGTGGTTCTGATAAGAGTCATGTTTTGTGGGTGTATTTGAAAAAGCTTATGAGCCATGTAATAGGTTGATTGGTGCAATGGGTTGCATGATCCAATGGTTTAATACATTGTTGAGAGTTATACATAACATATCAAAAACATATTTCTATAAAATATGTGTAGCAATGTTTTTCTGACAGAAAGTAAAATGTGGTTAGCATAAAAACTTGACAGGATTCGACAACGTTAAAAATATTTATCTAGGTTTGGTTGGTTTTTCAGGCTTATATGGTGTTTTGTTGAGTTGTTGTTGTATTTTGATACTGTTTTTTTTTTGGCTTAATATAGCTTTTTTTTGTGGATAATCAATTGTTTGCATCGAAACTATTGCGAGGTGGATAGGTGGTTCTATTAAGAGGCATCTTTGGTGGATGTATATGTAAAAGCTCAGGAGTCGTGTAATGGTTTGATTTGTGCGTTGGGCTGCATGATCCATTGACATATCAAAAACATGATTCAGCAAATCATGCGTGGCATAAAACAATTGACAAAAAGTAAAATGTGGGTAGTATAAAAACTTGACATGATTCAACAACAATATATAAAAATTGTGTGGATAAAGTATAGGCGAGGTATGCTTTTTAGAGTAATCAACTCTTGGCTATTTATCGTTATGTGTAAATTTTTTTGAATATTTATGCGTTTTATTCCTGTCATTAGACATCTAATTATCAGTTATCATATTATTGACGCCATTTTTAGTATAGGTTTTCAGTGGTTATGATCTCTATATATTAGATCACGCCTGTTGATTTCATTTATGCTATTGATTGAAAGAAAAAAACTCATTTTTTAGAATATCATGTGTCTTGAATATTGTTTTTCTCGATATGGGGATAGCGTGTTATTGTATGAAATGGATTTGAATGGTCATATGTTTTAATGTTATTTGATGCAGATTTTTTTGTTTAGGGGTTGTTTTTATGTCCGAATTTTGTTTTCAGTGTGCATTGATGTTGTCATTATGGGAACTGTGTGTATGGTACAACCAAAACCTTTTGCCGGTTAGGTGGCTTGCAACACCGGTGTAGATATTATTTATATTATTAACTTTTGATATTATCGAACATTAGCGTAGGGTAGTTTTGTTTTTGTAGATCTAATCTAGACGGTAGTTGATTGACACTTTTGGTATGCTCCCTTTGCCAGTCTTGGTTTTATTATGGTAATCACTATAATGATTTGGTTTATCAATGAATGTAATGCTTTGGTCTCTCATTGAGTCTTAATTTTGGTATGACAAAATTGTGTAATAAATATTGTTGCTTAAGTTATTAATAGATAGTCTTTGTTTGCATTTAGGTGGCATGTGGACTTAATTATGTAGGTGAAGAGGATGGAAGAAATCGATAAAAAAGTTCTGTTTGATACTTTATGGTAGGTTTTTGTTACGATGTAAAAGTAATTTAATAGGTTTTGAATTATGCGAAAATAATGCAACGTTTCGGCCAAACAATTTAGTATGTATTTGTAAAGTCAAATAACATACTGTAAGTCTTTTTTTCAGCCTATAAAGAGACTGCCACCTCGACTAACTATGTATTCTCCACCTGTGGTATCAACTAACATCGAATGGTAGCTTTATGCGACCACGGAGATAAGTATGATAGACAGGTGGAGCAAGGACGGTTATACAAGGTGTATAAATTTTCTACTCTAGAGGACCAATTAAAGGATGTTGATGGCAATGACAGGATAAATCTTATTGACTTAGCAGTCGTTTTCCCCTTCCCTCTGCTTTTGGATTAGAAGAAATGAAGCTATGGCCACATTAATTGGCATTCTCTAGGTAAGTTTTTCTTGGTTTTACTTTTTGTGAGATTTGTTGAATTGATAACTCTGTTTTTATATATTAAGCTTGCCATGCATTTTATTGACAAAACTTTATTTGTATTTGATGTTTGTGTAACAAGGCATCAGATGAATGGCCCTAGTTCCCACTCGAGTTTGGTTTGCTCCATTTGATGTCGAGCTGCTAGAGCATTTGGTAGAGAAATGTGGAGTGGGGAATGAAAAACCACATTTATATATCAACGTGTTCATTCTTAGGGTGTCTCTTCAGGCGTCATGTTTTTCTTCCTTCTGCTCTGAGTTAGAGGAAATGGAAATTGGAAAAGGTGATATAGACAACACATTGGGGGAATTGGAATGCATTTGAATACTTAGCAGTTATTCTGGATTTGCTAAAGCATAGAGGGTGCATATGATTGCTATAACCAAATTTGGGAGTTCAGTTTACATTCCTTATGTTTATAGTTTGTTTTCGGTTTTATATCATTGCTGTTTTATTTTTGCGTGGTTTAATTAGTTACTTGATGCAGTCTGAGTTAACGCGTTGATAGACAATATTAATTAAGGAGGTATTTGGATTAGTATAATTTGTTTTATGAGCGGGAAATACATAGACTCAGGTTGATAAGTTTGAAGAGGTTTTTAAAATTCTATTGGACGTTTAGGTTTGCAATATAAGTTAATTAAGACGTCTTAGCACCTGATATCTATTATTGAGACAGTTAGTTAAACCTACTTAAAACTTATGTGTTTTTTTAACCGTTGTCTGATAACATGAATTGTATAAAAAGTTGTATTGAGTATGCAATGTTGGGTAACTGAATCATTGTTTTTATGCATTTAATGTTTCAGCAATCATCTGCGGATGCGGAGAGTATATGAGACAACTATTGATCTTGGTGAATGTAATCCTTGTGGTAATGGTATTGTCTCCAGTGTTGTTATTTTGCGCGCTGTTTTTGCGCTAGCTAATTGTTATAGATACGGTCCCAGGAACAGTTTCAGGTTAAGGTATATTATCAAATTAGATCTATTTTTGTTGTATCTAATGAGGTGTGGCGATTGGCGAATGTATATGTCGTATATATCATAGTTGCAGTTAGGGGTGTTATCAGGTTGAAGTACAAAGCGTGTCTTTTATAAAATTAATATAGTGTGCGTTTTTAAAATTTTGACAAGTTTAGAATTGATCATGAAATAACATAAATTAAGATGTCAAGTTTTTAAAAAGCTGACATATTTAAAAGATACTTAAGAAGTAATTTTTTAGGTAAACTACATTAATTTAAGTTTTAAATTAAAAGAAAAAAAATACGCTCCTATATAAGTTTACTAGCAGGGTACCCGCTCGATGCGCCGGCGGGTACCATCTGACTAAATTTTCCGGCGAACAAATATTATTTTGTTTTGGGCTGCTCGATTTCAGATTTCTGTTTTGGAGGCTTAATTAGATTGTACATTGTGGTTAAATAGTTGTATATTTTGATTAAGAGGTAAATTAAAGAGTGTATTAATTGTATGTGTTGAATAATGTTTTTTAAGTTTTATTTGTGCTTCAAATACTTGTAAAATATGTTCTTTTACCTGTATTTGCTTAAAAATATTGTATTTGTACATTTTGCTTAGATAATTGTATATATTGATGAATGGGTGTTTTAAATTATGTGTAAAAAATAGTGTTTTTGTAGTTTGATTTGTGTTTAACATACTTGTAAATTATGTTTTTTGACTCATATTTACTTAAAATTTATAATAAAATTTTTAAAAAATTAAACATAAGGAGTGTCTAAAAACTAGTATTGACAAGTAGTAAAAACTATGAACATAGTGTTGGTGTGTATTCGCCCAGAACAGGGTAAGATAATCAAGGCAGCAACAATACCACTAGGTGGTTACCGGATATCACTTGTAATCGTGTGATCACTTTCCAAAGTAAACTATTCGACCCTAATGCCTGGGTTACACGAATATCTACTTGGGATAAGACCAAATGTTTGTTATTGAATTAGGCACAAATCAATAACCCTTTTGCTTAGAAGTGTTAATCGTTTTCTGTGTATTTTTCATGCATGATCAGATCTCCTATTTATAGGAAATTACTCTTAGCTAGTCAAATGAAATTATGAGTATTAATCGGTCCATTAATAGCCTCATAATTATCCCCATTATAGCCGTTAGTGGTTACATGACCAATTAAACGTGGTCATTAAGCAGTTGAAACTGCCACTTGAATAGGTCAATGTCCGTTACAAGCAGTACTTTAACACTAGCAGTACTTTCATACCACTAGCAGTACTTTCATAACACTATCAGTGGAAACATAGCACTAGCAGTGGAAACCATGCCTATCCGCGTTAACTTAGCACTAGCAGTGGAAACACTGCCTATCAGTACCAACTTAGCACTAGCAGTGGAAACACTACCTATCAGTACTATCTTAGCACTACCAATACAAACCACTATTAGTGTCAGGGTGTTCATGGACCTTATAAGTGTACACTCCATACCTCCTAACCCATTACCAGGTGTGAACTAATTCTACAAGTGCACTAAATTTTCCAACACATAGTTTACTATTGGACGTCAATATATTACTCAACCTACAATGCTAGAGGAGACATACAAATAAAAATCATGTAGTACATGTTTCTGTCCGCATTAAAGCAAACAAACATTTCTATCCCATCCGATCTAAATTGTCATGCTCGTGGTCGCGAAATATTCCTTTGAAACTATTATACAAGTATTTAAATAAGTGGTTTTTATTTTATGAACTTAACTAATTATGTCATAGATTTCTAATTTGGGATTTTATTTTATTTTTTGCTAGCGGTATACTTAGCTTTCGGATTGAATTCATTAAAGTCCTCAGTCAAAGTGTCTCATCATATGTTAGATACTAGGGTAAATGATTGAAAAAAGTATCATACTTGTCATCATTTTTTTTTTGTGGGTAGCGAACAAATTTTTTTGCTTTTATGGGTATTCTTCTTTCAATTTCATCATTTTTAGGGTAATATGTGACATTTTTGCCTTTCGGGGAAAAAAAATTTCTATTAGCTAAGAGAGGAAAAAATGTCCAAAAATTTCGCAAAATACCCTAAAAAGGATAAATTTGAAAGAAAAGTACCCACAAAAGCAAAAAAAATTGTTCGCTACCCACAAAAGAAAATAATGACAAGTATGATACTTTTTATAATCATTTGCCCTAAATACTATTATTCATTAATACGGTGCTAATTTTTACAACATGACATAACTTATAGACATATTATTTCTTTGAAAGCAAGTCATATGCGTACTACTATATTTAAAAACTGAAGAAGTTGCAATGAGAAGCAGAAAGTTGTTTGGTTATATAAGGAGTTTATGGATAGAGTAATAGCCAAAAGAGCATTTACGTATTCTATGAAAATCATTCTTCTTTCACTACATGACAAGAGTACTATATAGGCCGGCAAACAACTCCAAAATTGCTTTATATATTATAGTGCCTCCTCTATCTATTGAATTTTTTATTTTTATTTTATTTTTATTTTTTTCTTAGTTACGGCTTCTAACCTTTTGACCGAATAGTTAACATGTTTGGAACTAATTATTACACATACTCAAATCAAGTAAAACCTTTTTATTTTAAAAAGATAACGTTATCACTTTAAAGTTGTTTGCATCTGATAAATCTCACACATTATTGACGCACTTACAAGTCTTTTGTACCTTCAAAATAAGAACGTGGATTTACAAAAATATTTTTACCTATAAAAAACAATGCAATTTATTATTTATTTACCTATAATTCATTGTATTGTAATGTGATGGTGATTGATTATGGTTCGGTTTGTAACATAAGAAAACAAAATCTAATATCTTGATTAACCGTAAATATCTGGACTTAAACTCATTTGGCACGACATTTATTTTTTGATCTAACACATCTTAGCCAAAATATATTTAGAAAAGTTTTGGGTTAAACATGATGGTAACCAAAATTATTTTCATCTGAAAGAAGCTTTATGTAATAAAAATTTCACATTTTCTTAAGTTTTTATTATCTTCTTGTATTCTTTCACAAAACACAAAATAATAATAATAATAATAGTAATAATAATAATAATAATAATAATAATAATAATAATAATAATAATAATAATAATAATAATAATAAATAAAATAAAAATCTTTTTGTGTAACCCCTAAAGTAAGAGCGTAAGGTGTCATAAATCCATTAGGTTTAAACCGGCCACCATACAGACTCAAACCAAGTAAAGCCATTACTTTTTAGAAGGTTGGCGTGATCACTTCAAGGTTGTTTGCACATAACAGGAAGTGAACTTGAGACTTCACACATTTTAAAGTGATAGTCACAAGCCATTTTGCCACTACGGCACCCTTGAGTATTAAATTAAAAATAAAAAATAAAAATAAAATAAAACTCTTAAATATTAAGGTTATATATTTTGATTCAATCTTTACATAGGTTTGTGAATTACTCAAATCCGATGTTATATGAATGAGATATCACCTGTTAAAGATGACATTCTAGTCATATTTGTTGCACAACCTAGATTTTTAATGTTAAAATTAAGTTAAGTGTACTATTTTTTTTTACAACAACGCACCATTAATCATTTTATTAATATAAGATTCAAAAAGCGATATTTTTTCTAATTTTTTAATCTTGTACAAAAATGTATGCATTGCGTTTTATTGCATTTTTAACCATAAATTTGACCATTTAAATTCAAATTTGAAAAATTGTAAAAAAATGTAAAACATAAAAGTTATAGGCTTTATATCAATTTTTACTCAGGTTTTTAAATCACTCAAATTCGATGTCATATGAGTGAGATATCACACGTTAAATATGACCTTTTAGCTGTCATATTTGATGATGAAAAACATAGTTTATGAACAACATAGATTATGATGAACATTGTTAGGAGTGCTTATTGATGAACAGGACAACATCAATCTACATGTTGTTCATAAGTGTTCATCAGTTAGTTTTGTTCAACAGTTCATTATTCTTGTTGATGAACTGATGAACAACACTAACGATGAACAAGACTAACTACTGATGAACAAGACTAACTAATAAATAAGACTAACTGATGAATACTTACAAACAACATGTAGATACATGTTGTCTTGCTCATTAGTTCATCAAAAAGACTGATGAACTGATGAACAAGACTAACTAATGAATACTTATGAATAACATGTAGATTGATGTTGTCTTTTTCATCAATTAGTGTTGTTCATCAGTTCATCAACAATATTGATGAACTGATAAACAAGAATAACTGATAAACACTTATAAACAACTGTTGATTGATGTTGTCTTGTTCATCAGTTCATCAACAAGACGAATGAACTAATGAACAAGACTAACTGATGAACACTTATGAACAACATGTAGATTGATGTCCTCTTGATCATCAGTTAGTGTTGTTCATCAGTCCATTAGTCTTAATCCATGTTCATTATTGTTTATCATAATCCATGTTTTTTGTCATCAAATATGTCTAAAACGTCATATTTGACGTGTGATATTTAACTCATATGATATCGGATTTGAGTGATTCAAAAACTAGAGTAATGATTGACCTAAAAATTATAATTTTATGTTTTACAATTTTTCTAATCAAATTTAATATTGTTCAAAAACGCAATAAAACACAATAAGTATATTTTTTAAAACTAACAATTAAAAAAATCACTTTTTGAATCTTACATTGATAAAATGATTAATGATACATTATGGTATAAAAATTTGTGCATTTAACGCAATTTTAACACTAAAAACTAAGCTAGAAATTTATCAAACACCTCGAGTTCAACAAATATGAGTAAAATGACATCCTTAACGTGTGATATCTCACTGATATGACATCAGATTTGAGTGATTCAGAAACATGTGTAAAGAGTGAACGAAAATTTAGAACTTTTATGTTTTAAGTTTTTCATGATTTGGCATTTATGAGGGTAAAAAATATGATCAAAATACCCCCAAAAAAATAACACCCATTTGACATGTAAAAAAAATTTCTAAATTTTTAGCAAAATTTATACCAAATTAACAAGAATTAGATTAGAAATTATGGTGAAATCGGTTTTTTATAAAAATTTGTCGTTTATGAGTTATGTATACTTGAAGTTGGATGGTGAAAAAGAAAAAACTGGTCAAAAGACCAAAATGCTCTTGGTCAAATTAAGTAAAGAGAGTTTCAAGTATGACGGTGGGATTTGTTTGGTGGACATGTGTCACATTAGAAGTGGCTTTCTAGCCTTTCTACTATTTTGTGACTTTTTAATTGATCGCAACTCTTGTGTCTAAATGATACCATTTGTTGTATAAAAAAACTATACTTCAATGAGCTTAGCACATTTTAATCATAAGTAGTAGGATTTTTATCATATCACGCACTAACCATTAACTAAATTCATATCGTAAAGTATTTTAGATTTTGTAGCTCTTGAATTTGTATACATGAAGATAGGAATTGCAATGACGCCCGACTAGGATACAATTATTTCTTTAAAAAAATTAAAACGTAACGATGACATGAGAGTTGTCACTGACTCAAGGCATTTATTATAGTGTTAAGGCGTTTAATCTAGTGTCATATAAGTGATTTATCAACCAAAATTCTGTTTGTCCAAACCTCATTATACTATATAACATTCACTGAAGTGTTTTAGGATCCAGCACTGTTCTGAAGCCGCCGAGTGGGAGGTCGTCTCAAGGGAGTGGGACGGCTTGGGTGCACTACAAAGCCGTGGCTCGAACAGACATTGTTCAAATGACGATTCGAGCCATCGGTTTGAAGGGATTAAACAATTGTTAGTGCTCTTTTTATTAGTAGGTTCTCTATTAATTTTTATTGGTAAATATTAAGCTTCACACTTAATACTGCTAGTATAAGTTAGTGCTGCTAGTATTGCTAAATATAGCAGTTAGTATTGCTAGTTATAAGTTAGTACTGCTCTTTGTTTTATAAGGACGTGTGAAGGTTGTAACAGAATATTCAGGATATATTTTATGTATTTAGAAGATATACTTAGATAGTTTTTTTGTACAGGACTCCTTATCCTATAAAAGAAGGTCCTAGGTAATATTATGATACACACAATTATTAGAACAGTCGTGTGAAAAGCTTCAAGGTTGTATACCCTGATACTAGCTAAAGTATCCGTATTATTGTTTAATAATATTGAAGTGATTTGATAAGTACTTTTTCCATTACATCTTTTCTATTCTACTAGTTATTCTTCTAAGTGTTACCAAGTAGATTTCACATACTTGTTAGCATGAAGCTTTGTTTCATTTCCATTTGTTTTGGAATCATCCAAAGCAATATACTTATACAAGCTAAGTAGATCCAAGGTTTGGGACTCTCAAGTGGTATCAGAGCTTGTGTATCTGAAACTCAGAATTAGAAGAAGTTCATTCCAACTGAAAAGCAATGGAATTTGGAAACAACCAATCACGTGTTGCTGCAAAGATCCCCAAGGTGAAGCAGGGAGAATATGCTGTGTGGAGGATAAAGATTAAGCAGTAATTTCTAATGCAAGATTACAATCTCTAGGAGATCAATGAGAATGAAAAATCTTTCATTGCAGTACCCATTCCAGGCAAAGAAGGAGAACCCCCAACCATTCCAAAGCCTACATCCAGAGATGTAAAGATCAGAAGAAAGAATGATCTAAAGGCAAGAAGCTTGTTACTAGTGTCTCTCCCTGATGAACTATTATATAACCTAATCCAAGCATCAGATGAAAAGAAGCTGTTTGAAGCTATTGAAGATGGTTTTTGTGGGAATAAAGCCACCAGAAAGACCCACAAGACTCTGCTAAAACAGCAGTTTGAAAACTTATGTGCAACCAGTGTAGAATCTCTTGATTTTGTATACAACATGCTTCAAAAGATTGTTAGTAAGCTGGCCATTCTTGGTGTGGATATCTGTATTAAAGATGTGAACTCTAGGTTCATGAGAAGTCTACCAAGTGAATGGAATACACATGTAGTGGTTTGGACCAACAAGCCATACTTTGAAAAGATGAAACTTGTTGATCTATACAATAATTTTAAAATTGTTGCACATCAAGTTAAGAAATCCACTCCAACTTCTAGCTCAGAGTCACCTAATATAGCATTCATGGCTTAACCAAGCACAGGCAGCACTAATGATATCCTTGGAGTTAGTACTGCTAGTACTAATATTGGTACTGCTAGCACACAAGATACTCTGGTAGCCTAAGTAATGCCACTGTTAATGCTTTTCTATCCAGTCAGCCAAATGTATCTCTGGATATTCATGATGGTTTGGAGCAAATACATGAGGATGACCTTGAAGAGATGGACCTTAAGTGGCAGGTGGCATTCCTGAGTTTGAGGGCAAAAACGTTTCTGCAGAAAACTGGAAAGAAGATCATCATCCACAATGATGAAATTGCTGGCTTTGACAAGTCTAAAGTTGAAGCTACAACTGCAGGAAGCTGGAACATTTTGCTAGGGAATGCAGGAGCCTAAGGTCACAGGAAGGTAGAAACAGGAGCAAAACAATCAATGGAGAAGATTCATCATCCAAGGCTATGGTATCTATTGATGGAGTTGGGTATGATTGGAGCTACTTGGCTCATGAAGAAACAACCCCTCCCAACATGGCACTTATGGCGTTTTCAGACTCTAGGGCATACAATGATTAATCTTGTATTAGAAATTGTCTGCATAACTATGAATCTTTGAAAACTCAATATGATAAATTAAGGATAAAATTAATTCAAACTGAGTATGACTTAGCTAATCATAAGAGATGATTAGCCTCTGTAGAAACACAATTAGATTAATACAGAGAAAATGAGGAAGCTTTGAATGAAAAAGTTGCAGTTCTTAAGAGATATATGTTATATAAAGATGCTGAAATATCTTTGCTTAAAACTGATCTTGAGAAAATCAAGTTAGAAAAGGATAAAATTCAAGCTCGTGTGGACAAATATGCATATTCAAAAGATTGTTCACATAGAGTCAGAGAGGCTGGTCTTCTAAAAAAAGGAAAAGGTTTAGGATACAATAGTGTTGCACTACCCACTTTAGGTTTATACAAACCTCTTAAATTTGAGCTTTCTAGCACATGAATAGAGGATTTTAAAGAATCTGAAATGCAGTATGGGCTTAAAAAGGTTGAAAAAGAAGTGACTAGTGAGGTTAAGGACATTTCTGATACCTCACAAGTCTAAACTTCTTCAGATGGTGAAAGTAAATTTGTTCCACATGTAGAGTTCCAACCTAAAAAAAAGGAAAAACCATTTAGGAACACAGTCAACTGTTTTTGGTGCAAGACCCAAGAAATTCTTTACTAAACCAGCACCATCAACTGACCCAAAACCCATTAAAAGAAAAACAACATCAACCTTTCAAAGCTTTAATCAACAGGTTGAATTTTACAAAAGGAAGTTTAGTACTGCCAAACCCACAGTTTGTACTGGCATGCCAAAACTTAGTACTATTAGACCAAAAACTAATACTTTCAGGTCTAAAAGTAATGCTATTTGGGGTAACAAAGGGAATGATGTAAAGACCTCAACTGTTTGGGTTAGGAAGACCATCAAACCTAATAGTGCATCTGTTAATTTGAAGAAAGATATCTATCTTGATGCACGAAGCAGATCCAAGCCAGTGATGTCTTGGGTTCCCAAAAGAATCTAATTTCCTTTCTTTTGTCATGTTAGTCATACTTTGTACTGTTATAATGGAAATACTATGTTTTTTGTTTCATTGGTTTTAGACTAATATTTGCAGGCAAGGCACATCACTTTCAATGGATTAAGATGTGGGAAACCTTGGCAGTTCTAGCAAATGGTGTGGTTTACTCCCTTTGATGGTTGTGAACAACCACATGACAGAGATTTGCGATGCTGGTAATCATGTAGATGCCAAAGCATTTATGAGGCATATGGATTTTCTTTGAAAATGAATTAATTGTTACAGTTAGACAGTTTATTCTGATCTAACCCACTCTTTGCCATTCTATCATGTTTCATGATAGTGTGTTACTCTAAGGATCTCTGGCATTGAGACAATGAGCAAAAGTCAATCTAACACTTCTGTGTTAGAGGTAAAAACTGCCACGAGCTGGAAACCCTATCAAGAAGGCTCTTAGAATGAGTCTATCTGTCACAGGCAGTACTAAGTACTGAAACTATTGGTTTTCACACAACCAGAGGTCATATGAGACTGGAGTTTGATTGAGTGTCTTCCTTTACACTTAATCCCTTCTTTAAACTCAATGCAGTATTGTTTTGTAAGAAAATTGAGTTAATACTGCTTAGAAAAATGTTTTGGAAAAGTTTGTACTGCTAGGTAAAATATTTGTACTGCTAGCATAACTTGGTACTGCTGGGAATTTATTCAAGTATTGTTCAGAAATAATTACTTTTTGAAAATAGCCGTTGAGATTTTGTTATTTTTTGAGGGTTTCTAACTTGGAAAGTTTCTACTTTCTATCTTTCAACATATTACCTTTCTTTTAAGTTTCCTAATAATTTGAGTCGGTTAATCTTGAAACCCTAAATCTTGTCTATAAAAACTCAATTGGCTCTCAAACCAGTACCATTCATTGAATATCAATCTAAACCCAGTATTCAAAACATTCTTTTAACCCTATAACCTAACTTCTCTTTAATGGCACCTCTTGAATTTGAAGCAAAACACAATCAGGTGGCATTCTTGGAGAAAACCAAAGAAGCATGCGACTTCCATGAGATAGTGGACTTTCTGAATCATACCTACATTGGGTATGCTCTTACAGTTCATCCAACTGTCTATGTTTCTTATATCAAGCAGTTTTGGCAGACTGCCACTATCAATACTTTTGAAGATGGAAACAAACAAATTAAATCCAAAGTTGATGGCACTATCATCATTCTTACTGAAGCATCTCTTAAGAGGCATCTGCACCTAGGTGATGCAGATGGTATTAGTGATATGCCAAATACTGAAATCTTTCAAAATTTAACCAGAATGGGGTATGATACAACCTCTAAACACTTGTCTTTTCTCAAAGGTTGTTTTGCCCCATAATGGAGATTTTTTATCCATACTATTCTTCATTGTTTAAGTTCTAAGAAAATTTCATGGGAGCAGTTTAGTAGAAATATTGCTATTGCTCTCATATGCTTATCAACTGATAGGATTTACAATTTTTCAAAATTGATTTATGATATTATGGTGAAAAACATGGATAATCAATTCAAATTTTTAATGTATCCACGATTTATTCAAACAGTTTTGGAAACCACACAAGTTAAACTCAAGTTCCATGTAAACATTTACAAAACTCCTTGCCTCACAAAAAAACTTTTTAGCAATATGAAGATGGCATCTAAGGGGTTCAATGGACTTGTAGTACCTTTGTTTGAAAACATGTTACACATTCATGGTGAAGGATCAACAACCCCAGTTGACTCCCAACATACACCCAAAGCTTATGGTTATCAATCAACACCTCAATCATCTTTATCACCACTTAGGAATAATACCAGACAAGACTCTGATGTTCCTCAGCATAGTGTTCCTACTATAACTAATGATGCATATGAGGTTGTCTATGACAGTATAGGAAAGGCTGCTCCTACTGACACATGCTTAGAAGCTGGTCAGGTCAGGGGTAACATAAATAAGACCCCTACTATGGCAACATCTAATGTATCTGGTTCTAAGGGATCAACTACAGGTGATGGAAACCCCAACCACATGGATAACATGAGTAATATGCCCAGTGATCCACCTCTCCCAGAAGTTAAGAACACTAAGGCTTTATATACCAAGGTCAACACCAAACTTATTGGCAAAGTGAAGATGTTGCAGCTCAAGTTCAAGTCCCTTCAACAACCAAGAAGAGTCAAACTGGTTGTATCAAGCTCAGAAAGTTCTGATGAAGACATGGAGCAAGGAGATTCTTCCAAACAAGGGAGGAAATCTCATGAAGATTATAATGCAGATAATCAGGGGAGGATGGATTCTGATATGGGACATGATGATGAGCAACCTGAGCAAGTTTATCAAGACACAGATCATCCAGTTGATGTTGAAAACCTTATGAAGAATGTGGAAAAGATAGCAAGACAGATGGGAGTTATAGTTGATACTGCTGCAGCTAGAAGAATCATTACACAAGCAGTGAAAAATAAAGAAGGTACTGCTGATATTCAAGTTGATACTGCTAGTGATCTAGGTACTGCTACTCCAATAAGAGTTGATACTGAAGAAAGTTGTCTTAAAAGGAAAGCAGCATTATTTGTTTGACATTCAGAAAAGAAGCAAAAAGTTGAAGAAGGATACTTCTGAAGAGGTTGAAACACCATAAGACATTTGATGTGCTGGTTGTGTACAAGTTTTAAATTTATAAAAGGTGAATTACCAATATTACCAATAACACATACGAGCAAGTATACTCGTCCGTTATAGCAAGATTATGAAGGTAAGTCGGGATCGTTCACAGGGATTTGAGTGAATCTAAACACAAGTTTGAATTAACGGAGTCTATCCAAAACATATAATTAAGCAAATAGATATAATGAAATTCAGATGATTAAAAACTACACTTGCTTAAACTAGTTTCATATCATAGATTAATGTGATTGTGTTAACTTCTAAATATGGTGGTTATGATAATTAGTTTGAAGACTAATCTATTGTTCTTACAAGTTAAACCTTCGTCAAGATTTTAGTTTATAAAAACAAGCATTAAGTTTAACCAATCAATTCAAGATCAATTAAAGTTTCATAAGTCTACATACGAAATGGTCAATACGAAAGGTAACCGATCATAGACAAAAGGCTACAATTGATTCTCAAAAACTAATCTTACGACCATTTAGATGTTTCCAACCAATCCAATTTGATAATCAAAAAGTGTTTCTATTACAACCATACCTTAGTTCCTTTGTATAATCAAGAATAATGGGTAAAAAAAATCATCCATAGACAAAATGATTATGACTAGTTGAATAACAATTAGTTCTTTCGACCCCAACGTTTACTATCAATTAGCTAAACTTGATTAACAAATGTCACTATGAAACTTTAGCACAATTGGATCTTAGAATCAACTTGAAATTGAATTAAAACATGTTAACACAATCACTAACTAATCATATGATAATTAACATCATTTAAGCAAGTGTATAAAGAAAGTAGCCACTCATAGCAAACATGAACATAAACTCAGAACTTTAAACATTAGAAAACATGATTAAAAGTCTTACAATGCTTAGAATAAGATTACAAATGGTGAAGTAATGATTCCCAAAGGATTGAGGTAGACTTCTTGGTGTTTTGGCCTCCAAATGTGGAACTTCTGGAACTCCAAACTTCTCTGGATTTCTAAGGATGAATTTTGAGGGTTTAAGGCTTTGTTTGATGAGTAGAGAGATTTGTATTTTTGGTTGTGTCTCTAATGCTCACAATTAGCCTCTATTTATACTAATTCCAAGTCCTAGGGTATTAAATGCTGAACTTGGCCACCAAGGAGTGAGGAAGGGACTAGAATACACCAAGAGAAGAACCTAGAATCGTTTGGATGCAAAGGCGAAGCTTAGTGATGAAGATTTAGCAACTGCAGCTTCTCCAACCGGATCGGTCATACGACCAACCGATCCGGCTGGTCTTCAATAACAACTAGCCAACCGATCCGGTTGCGGGTTGCGACCGATCGGCTGGCGATGGTTAAAACATTGATTCTGGCTGTTTTCCAACCGATCCGGTTACGGTTGTAACCGGATCCGGTTGGATCTTCTAAGATACGGAAACTTGATCTTTTCTTTTCTTTGTCTTGTAGAACTCGGTTCTTCAATCACTAAGGTCTTCAAAGGTCCTTGAGATACTGATTTAGTCTTATTGAAATGGGAATCTTCGTTTTGCTGAACATTTCTTTATTTTCCTCCGTTTCCTGCACTTGGTTATAAACACTAGACAAACATCTATTGATCTGTTTAAGTACTATAATCGCGCAAATATAACCAAATAACAGATATAAAAGTACACATAACGCTACTAAAAACATGCACAATCTGAGCGTTATCAAATTCCCCCACACTTAAACTTTGCTTGCCCTCAAGCAAATCTAGGAAAAAGACATTCACTGGTACAAGATTGTGATTATGTGATGCAAATCAACCAAGTATAAATACGAGAGAAGATTCATCAATTATGCTTTATAAAGGAGAAACATCAAGATGTTTGACAATATCCAATGATTTTCTTGCATGATTAACATTTCAAAACACCTAACGAAAAAGGAACGAAATATAATTCACTCAATCACTCATTTTTAGGGGAGTAACAAGATAAATCACACTCATTGCTCAGCCATGTTTAGATTATTACCATAAGCTTGTACAAGAAACAAAACTCCACCGACGTGGCGTGAGCACCAAGTAAAAACATCTAAAGAGGGCTTTTATTCGGGTTATAATGATATGGCTAAGGGTTAAGGGTATGGATAAGGCATGTGAATGTTTATGAAATTGGTGTTAAAATAAAAATGAAATCAAATCTAATACCCAAGTTGCTAGTTACCAAACATTCCTCGAACATAATAAACGATTATAGCTTTGCTTTCTTCTTTTCCACTTTTCACAGCTTTTTGCTTTGCCATGACAATTAATCTTCGATCATAGCTCATTGGCTATTATTTTCTCATACTTTTTTTTTTTTTTTTTTTTTTTTTTTTATGGCTCAATCATTCTCATAGGATGTGATACTCATAATCATTTGAACAATCTTCACTTTCCAGGCGACTAGCAACCAATCATTAGACATTGATGAGGGATAGGCTAAGGTTTAAAGTGTAAAATCTTTTTGTATTTTCTGGATGAAGCAAAAATGAAAGGGATGGCTCAGAAGGTGTAACTAGGGGTATCTAGTGCTAAAAATAAGCACTACAAATGGGTCCATGTGGGTGGTTAACTAACCAATGAGGCTAGCTAATATATCATTAGATGTAAAATGGAAGGTCATTTGGGTTAAATCCTAAGGTGCCTCTTTATCACACGAATTTACTTATATCGCACGAACGCAATCTCACTGCGGTCTGGTAATGATTTACAAGCACAAGTTCTAGAATAAATAAAATCCCCGGCACACTCATAGCAAAAGATCTAAGCATAAAAGATGTATGCTATTAAAAAAATAGGCTCAAATCCTCACAATTTAGTGGAAAGGGTATAATATGTGCTATTAAATGTTTATCGATCCCAGAATGGATTGCAATAGTAATCGGAACACATCTCGAAGTTTCAAATATTACCAGTTTTACCAGTGGAATGATCCAGTTATTCTAATAGATAATCCTAAAAGTGTGAAAACAACTAGATCACAAGGGCAAACAAAATTTTAAAATTTAAGCATGAAAACTCTAATTTTTCCTATTCACCCCCCCCCCCCACACTTAAGTTAGACATTGTCCTCAATGAAAAATGAACTTCAAAGTATAGAAATAGGGAAAATAGAGATGAAACCAGATATGTCAACGAGTTTATCAGCTTAAAATTCTTCTTCACTCCCGGCCTTCACTTGAGAAATCATTACCTGCACACAATCTTATAAACAAACAAAAGGTTTTATTAAAAGGATGGTACTCCCCCACACTTAAGTTCAACCGAAGGTTTAAACTTGGGGAAGTGACCATCGAAAATCAAAACACACGGGTTGCCTCCCGAGAAGCGCTTGTTTTATTACCGAGTCATCAGCCTGACTCGAATCTTCCCGAATTTATTTAGCCGCAAGGGCAGCTTTGAACATTTTGAAAAGTTCGGGGATATACATGAATTCTTCACCAGTAGCTTCAATATCATCCCATACGAACTCAGCAGATGGTTTCCATGGAACAGTTTGTGGGATTCTTCCTGGAAATGGTGCTACAAAGGTGATAGTTTCGAATTCATTCTCATGGTGTCGCCAGGAAGCTGTCGCAACTGAAACGTCTTTCGTTTGCTCCTTGTCGTAGTATAATTTGATTCGGTGTCCATTAACAATGAAACTTCCACCTTGTTTGTCATAGAGTTCGACATACCCAGATGGATATCCATGTTTAACGACATATGGTCCAAACCATTTTGGTTGTAATTTAGGAGCTTTGAATTTGAATTTCATGTTAAAAAGCAGAACTTTATCTCCGGCTTTGAATTCTTTTCGAATTCGCAGCTTTTTATCGTGATAAGCCTTTGTTCTGGCTTTATACAGTTTGGAGTTTTCATAAGCTTGGAGTCTTAATTCATCGAGTTCGTGCAATTGCAGGAATGTTTTCTCTCCAGCTATTTTGAGATCAGTGTTACAACTCCTGAGAGCCCAATAAGCATGATGTTCAACTTCGAACGGCAAATGACAAGTCTTCCCATACAAGAGTCTGTAAGGAGTTGTGCCAATTGGTGTTTTATAAGCCGTACGAAATGACCACAGAGCATCGTCAAGTTTCCGTGCCCACACTGAAGGATTGTCCTTCACTGTTTTTTCTAGTATTCTTTTGAGAGCTCTGTTGGTATTTTCGACTTGACCAGTGGTTTGTGGATGATAGGCTGTTGCAAATCGATGATGAACTCCATATCTTTTCATGGTTTTCTCCATTTGTTGGTTGCAAAAATGAGTTCCTCGATCGCTTATTAATGCCTTGGGATTCCATAAAGAGCGAAAATCTTTTTGAGGAAATTAACGACGACACGAGCATCGTTTGTTGGTAAAGCTTCAGCTTCTGCCCATTTGGACACGTAATCTATAGCAACGAGAATGTATTCGAATTTGTGGGATTTAGGGAAAGGTCCCATGAAATCTATTCCCCAAATATCGAATATTTCACACACTTGAATGCTTGTTAATGGCATTTCATCTCTCCGAGAGAGATTGGTGGTTCTTTGACAAGCGTCACAATTTTGAACAAGTGTGTGTGCTTCTTTGAATATTGTTGGCCAATAGAATCCAGCATCAAAAACTTTCTTAGCTGTGGTGGAAGGACCATAATGTCCCCCAGTTGGGCCATGATGACATTCGTCGAGAATTTTTCGGGTTTCGGAACCAGAAACACATCTTCGGATCATCCCATCGGGACACATTTTGAAAAGATATGGCTCTTCCCAAAAGTAGTATTTGAGTTCCGAAAAGAATTTGCTTCTTTGAGCATGAGTTAGACCTTTTCTGAGAATTCCTCCGGCGAGGTAATTCGCAAAGTCAGCAAACCAAGGATCGTCAGTTTCATCCATGGTCATGAGAGTTTCATCGGGAAAATAATCATCGATTTCTTCTTCTTTTAATTCCTCAAGATTGGGATTTTCGAGACGAGATAAGTGATCAGCAGCAAGATTTTCTGCTCCTTTCTTATCTTTGATTTCGATGTCAAATTCTTGTAGTAGCAAAATCCATCGAATAAGACGTGGTTTAGTGATAAGGTTTTAAAAGGTACCATTTTGAGGGGTCGTTTAAGTCCTTATTTGATCACTTTTGTATCCGTTATTGCTTAATATCGTTCCTTTTCACTTTTTAGGTCTCTTGAAGGCAAAATGCTGGAATGGCACTTATTTGGACGAAAAGGCGCGAATATATGAAGAAAATGGCCAAAGTCAAAATCGAGACACTCACAGTTGCTGAAATTAGAAGGCGAAGGCGTCAGGTGCTAATGGCGACGCCGTCCCAAGATTTTTGTGACGATGCAGAACTCAAAACTCGTATTTTCAAGTGACGACGTCTAGTTGTGAAAGAGTAGGCCGTCGCTACTCAGACGGCCTAGATGCAATCCAGACGACGTCAGAAGCTGAAGAGGACGGCGTCACGGACATAAGGTGACGCCGTCGCAAGGTTAACGTGGCCAAGACGAAACCCTAATGACGGCGACACGACAGCGTCACGAAACATAAGGTGACGCCGTCGCATATGTAATCTTATATATAGAATCCGAATTTTTTAGTCTTTTGTAGAGAGTCTTTTGGAGTGAAAACCTAAAATCGAACCTAAGGTGTCTTGTACAGTATTTTAGGGTTTTAAACCCTATCTTACATCAAGATAAGTCTTTACTTTATTAATTCAATTATGTCTTTGATTATTTGTGTGTATGCTTGCATGTTCTCCATGTCCGGCTAATTTATTTGTGTGTTTGCTTAGGAAGTATGAAACTTAATTATTGATAATTGATTGGTTGTTTCTTATCTTAGTTGATTAATGATCTAGTAATGCGATAGGTCATTCGTTGTGTACTTAATGCTTGATTAATCTTTGTGAACCTTAGAATATAATTACCTGAGTAGTTGTAGGCTAAACCATCCAAAGAGCGCCTTAGAGTAGGAGTTTATCATCCCTAGTGGGTTTGTAGACGAGACCCTTTGGAAAGTTCAAAGAGTTAGGGAGAAACGCATACCCTACAACTTTAGACACACAACGCAACTAGGAATAAGGACGTGACAACTCAACCATCAATAGGAGATAATTAAGGAGTAATACAACCTAAGTAAACACATCTTTAAACTATCATACGAGCACACATTAATTAGACATAGACTCCCACAACCTTAGTTTAGATAATTATATAATAGTAGAGTAATCGGTAGAAATACCAACCCCCCAAATCCAATACCTGATATTCGTACCTTTCCCTTTCATAAAACATAAAAAGATATAAAAATAATCTTCCTCAACCTTAACCTTAGCGTAGTAACTCCTTACTAGCATTCCTATTCCCCTAGAGAACGATATCAATACCCGTGGCTTACCCTAATTACTACACTACAACGATTAGGTTCACTGCCTAGGGTGTTATAAAACTTGCTCGAAGAAAAGGAATTTCCTTGACCCCGAACGACGCGTGTAGCGTTATCAAGTTTTTGGCGCCGCTGCCGGGGAATAGAATAGCTAGTTAGTAGTCCACCTCATTTAGGTTCTTTTCTTGATTCCTATCAAGTAAATTTTTTTCTCATTTTTAGCTTTCTCTTAGTCTATCCCCCTTCTTCGTGACCTTTGTTCGTAATCCCATCACTTTTCATCATGGAAGGTGATAACCACCCACCATTCATCAACCCACCACCAATTGACCCACCAAGAGCCCGTACTCTTGGTGAGTATTCGAGACAAGCCACCTAGGCTATAGGAACACCATTGAGCTTCCCGACCAAGCCCAAACTACGGCCCTGCGACCCGACACCATCCGGTTGGTGCAAAACGGATGTGCATTCCATGGACTTCGTTCCGAAGATCCAAATCAGCATCTGAGGGATTTCCTCAAAATTGTCGATTCCATCGACCTTGATGCTACTACTCGGGAGACCACGCGCCAGCGTCTTTTCCAATTCTCTCTACGGGACCAAGCTAGTAATTGGCTTGAGCGACTTCCCGCCGGCTCCATCTCAAGTTGGGATGATCTTACTTCTCGCTTCCTTGCTCAATTTTTCCCACCGGGGAGAACCACTAAGCTTAGGAATGACATCTTGATGTTCCAACAACGTCAAGGTGAATCTCTCTACGAAGCATGGACCCGATTCAAGGACTTACTTCATAAAGTCCCTCATCACGGCATTGATCTTTGGCTCCAAGTCCAAATATTTTATGATCATGTCAACTTCCCCACTAAGCGATCCATTGACCAAGCGGCCGGTGGAAAACTTAGTGATCTCACCGCAGAAGAATCATGGGAAATAATAGAGGACCTCGCCCTCTATGACAACGAAAGTTGGGATGACCCCCGTGAGCTGCCCAAAACCGTCAAGGCAATCTCCTTGCCTCCTCCCGACCGTAGGATGATCGAACTTGAAGATCAAGTTAAATTCCTCATGAGTTCCTACGAAAATCCTAAATCTTCACACCATGTGAACAAAGTTTCTTCCTCGTGCGAGCCGTTTTGTGATCCTCATAACACGCGCACTAGCATCCGATCCCCCGAACACGCTTCTGTTGACTACGCATCCTCGCGTATTAATGGAGCGGGAGGAAGATTCCCTACAACACCCGGACCTAGGAATTTCAATGAAACCCGTGAAGCATGGAAAAACAAGCCCGACTTCTACTGGGGACAAACCAAAGAATTCACCTCTAATGATTTCTCATGGCCCCCACCTAACGGTCATAACCAACAAAACATCGAAGGGATGTTGCAAAACCTAGTTGCATCCCAAGAGACCCAAATGGCTAAGCTCTCGGACCGCTTTAACCATCAACAAGCCGAGATGGATAGGAAAATAGACAACCTTTTGAAGCCATAACTAATAGTGATAAGAAGGTTAGTGTTATCTCAACTCCCGAGCCTTCAGGTATAGAGATTAAGGATCCAAGCAAGCTAACTAAGCATGTCTAATTCGTCAATACCAACGCCTTAGTTGAACCTAATGAAACAAATGACGAAGAGGACTATACACTTGTGGATGATGAAATACCCGAGGAAGTAGATGAAGTAGACATTGACTATTTCAACAAATTTCCTACGGAAGAAGAACTATCTCGACACCCTCACTTAGTGCGTGACCTCCGTCACATGTATGTTAGGAAAAGTCCTCGAATCAAGTTTGGGAACCCTTGGAATCTTAACATACCATGTGTCATAGGGCACCTTTTTGTGGCAAAAGCCTACATTGATCGCAAGTCCCCAATCAACATAATGACTAGCACCTACTACAATTGGATATTGAAGAAGCCTATTCCAACTAGGCAAGACCCCAATGATCCTAATGTTAGTTGCAATTTTCTCGGAAGAATTAAGGGATTGCCCGTTTATGTAGGTAGTTTCGCGTTTCCTACGGACTTCATAATTGTGGAGGATATTAGCACGGCCATAGACCCTAGCTTATCCCATGTTATTCTAGGAAAACCTTTCATAGAAAGCACCGGGATGACATATGACCCCTCGTTAGGAGTAGTGCGATTCAAGAATGAGACCGATGACATAGCTTACCAAATGCCGTTTAAGATTGAGAAGTTTTCATCACTCTCTAATGATGAAAAGGAACTTAAACTGTCGGTCTATTATAGGAATGATGAGGATAGGGAAAAAGGTGTTGATTATGTTATGGCTAAGATTTTCGGATTCTATAAGGATTGCTTGAGCCTAGGACCGGAATATAGGACCGATTGGGGAGAGGATGAACTCTTAGAGAAGCGCATTTTAGGGCACTTCTACAACATGGAATCCCCCATTAGAAACCGTCAAGAGGGCGGTAATGAGAAAACGTAGGAGCACGACTACAAGTCTAGCTACAAGACTCTTAAATAAAGAAAAGCGCTTCGTGGGAGGCAACCCATGCTTAATTGTTTGCTTGTTAGTGTCTTATATCTTTTATTAATTGTTTATCCTCATGTTTAAATTTGTAAAAATGCTTTATTTTGTTTTTAACCTCGTCTTAATTGCATGTAAAGGTATTTTACATAAGAGATAAGTGTAGGGAGGATTACACACGTTTTCGAAAGAAACGTAAACATGAGAATAACAATTAACTAAAAGATATTTATGTTTGTTTGTTCGAGTCAAATGCTTGTATCGAGTCATAATGGATGTTTTGCAGAAATTTTTCCAGATTCTAAAGATGTAAATTTTCCAGAAAATCGCAGACCAGTTTTTGTCAGGATAACCTGACGGCATCAGGATTGCAACCTGACGGCGTCCGGAAGGAGTAAAAACATTAGATTACTTTTTTCTCGTTTTCTGAGCTACTTATAAATTTTTGGAATTTTCCAGGTCTTAATTTTCTTAGAAATTCTGTAAACATCCATTCCACAAGCATTATATCCTAATTTAAATCGAGTCTTATATATATTATTACCGCCGATTTTACGCGAAGGTTTCGTTTGTTTTCTTCAAGTGTGCAGGTTTAGTTTGTCAAGAAGAAATTACATAAGATTGGAAGGAGCTTTTCACGCAATAATTCTTCTTGAAAAGGATTTAACCACCACTTTACACGGATCCTACCGAGCTAATCAGGGGAGTATTAGTTTCTTTCGTTTTTGATTACCTTCTTTTATCATAACTTTGATACTTTCGGGGAACATTGGGGACAATGTTCAGTTTAAGTGTAGGGAGGGAAAATAAAACGGGAACTTTGAAACTATGCTTATCCTTGACTATTTGCTTTGTCCAATTGTGATTGTGTAATAAACCATGAGAAAATGTCGGTTAGGGTAATTTTGGCACCAAATTTAAATTTTTTTATGACATATAGGAGTGGGCCATTAGTTTTAACAAAAGCGTCTCACGAATAGGAAGTTGCATGACTAGCACAAAAAACCCTTTACCACCCAAATTCCACCAAAATGTGAGGATCGCCCTTAGATTAGTAGGAATTAAAGCATTCATCTTCAATGCTTAGAGTGCGAACCGGTAGTATATTAGATTCTAGAACTTGTTTTGTGATGCATTTCGAGATCGCAAGTGAGGCTACACTTGTGTAGTTAGGAATAACTAGATGATAAGAGGTATTAGGATAACCCTTGTTTGATACCTGTAATATAATTACTTCTTCCATATCGGTTGAGTAATTCCCCCACACCCTTTGCGTTGTACTCATCTTTAGTACACGATACCCCTAGTTAACCCCTCAGAGCCTATCCTTTTCGCGGTTCTCGTGATGTTTCGGTTTTTACGGAATATCAATGAAGAGCATTGTTTACACCCCACCCCCAAATATACACCCAAATCGCCTTAGCCTACCCCTTATGCACTCACTTTTAGTGCAAATGTTTGTTATCACCCTAAACCCTTAGTTCAATTATCTAGTTGCTTGCATAAGTTGCTAAGTCGAGACATATCCTTTGTATACAGTTTTGGGACGATTGGGATTCATGGGAAAAGTTAAAGTTTATGAAATGACGGGAAGGGATTAATTCAAATTCCCTTTGTTTGCGTAATAATGTACCCCAAGTGTTTTGATCTTTTCAATTCGGGTCAAATTAGTGTTAGAGTAATAAAAACTCAAGTGTAGGGATATGTCTATAAATCCCTAGTATTTTGATGTTATCTTAGAGGATGGTAGAGTAAAAGTGTATGTGAAAAAAAAAAAAAAAAAAAAAAAAAAAACAATAAAAAAAAATATAGAAAAAGAGAAAAAGAAAAAAAAATAGAGTGAAGAAAAAAAAAAAAAAAAACATACGGGCTACCATCCTACATCTATCCTTTAAATTTATGTTTGTTTATTTCAGTTATCTAGAGTTTAGAGTGTCGAGTCTTGGCTTAGCAACGCCATTCTTCATATGCATTTAACATAGAGATTTTTGACTTGCCACCACTAAAAAGCCTATTCCACCAAACCCTTTATTTCCCTACCGTAAGCCTAACATTACAACCCTTTAAAGACCTCTTTGATAGTCTTTCCTAGGTGCTTACGCCAAAGCGATGGAGGTTTGATCTATTCTCAAGCCTATGGTAATCTATGTACTAGGACCGGTTAATTAGTGTTTATCTTCCATTTCCTATTTGTTATATTTCATATATACACCCGAGAGAGATGTGAGTATCCAAACACCCCATGTGAGGTGCTAGTATGTAATTTCCGTGCTTGTTATGACTTTTGCGGGGCTTATATGTGTTGTGGACCGTTTTGAATTAATGCTTCATGACCCCTAACTTATAAATTAATTGGCTAAAAGCACATTTGCTTGAGGACAAGCAAATAACAAGTGTAGGGATATTTGATAAGGTTTTAAAAGGTACCATTTTGAGAGGTCGTTTAAGTCCTTATTTGATCACTTTTGTATCCGTTATTGCTTAATATGGTTCCTTTTCACTTTTTAGGTCTCTTGAAGGCAAAATGCTGGAATGACACTTATTTGGACGAAAAGGCGCGAATATATGAAGAAAATGGCCAAAGTCAAAATCGAGACACTCACAGTTGCTGAAATTAGAAGGCGACGGCGTCAGGTGCTAATGGCGACGCCGTCCCAAGATTTTTGTGACGACGCAGAACTCAAAACTCGTATTTTCAAGTGACGACGTCTAGTTGTGAAAGAGTAGGCCGTCGCTACTCAGACGGCCTAGATGCAATCCAGACGATGTCAGAAGCTGAAGAGGATGGCGTCACGGACATAAGGTGACGCCGTCGCAAGGTTAACGTGGCCAAGACGAAACCCTAATGACGGTGACACGACGACGTCACGAAACATAAGGTGACGCTGTCGCATATGTAATCTTATATATAGAATCTGAAATTTTTAGTCTTTTGTAGAGAGTCTTTTGGAGTGAAAACCTAAAACCGAACCTAAGGTGTCTTGTACAGTATTTTAGGGTTTTAAACCCTATCTTACATCAAGATAAGTCTTTACTTCATTAATTCAATTATGTCTTTGATTATTTGTGTGTATGCTTGCATGTTCTTCATGTCCGGCTAATTTATTTGTGTGTTTGCTTAGGAAGTATGAAACTTAATTATTGAATATTGATTGGTTGTTTCTTATCTTAGTTGATTAATGATCTAGTAATGCGATAGGTCATTCGTTGTGTACTTAATGCTTGATTCATCTTTGTGAACCTTAGAATATAATTACCTGAGTAGTTGTAGGCTAAACCATCCAAAGAGCGCCTTAGAGTAGGATTTTATCATCCCTAGTGGGTTTGTAGACGAGACCCTTTGGTAAGTTCAAAGAGTTAGGGAGAAACGCATACCCTACAACTTTAGACACACAACGCAACTAGGAATAAGGACGTGACAACTCAACCATCAATAGGAGATAATTAAGGAGTAATACAACCTAAGTAAACACATCTTTAAACTATCATACGAGCACACATTAATTAGACATAGACTCCCACAACCTTAGTTTAGATAATTATATAATAGTAGAGTAATCGGTAGAAATACCAACCCCCCAAATCCAATACCCGAGATTCGTACCTTTCCCTTTCATAAAACATAAAAAGATAAAAAAATAATCTTCCTCAACCTTAACCTTAGCGTAGTAACTCCTTACTAGCATTCCTATTCCCCTAGAGAACGATATCAATACCCGTGGCTTACCCTAATTACTACACTACAACGATTAGGTTCACTGCCTAGGGTGTTATAAAACTTGCTCGAAGAAAAGGAAGTTTCCTTGACCCCGAACGACGCGTGTAGTTTTATCATTTAGCGTCTTGCTTGGTGAACAGATACTTGAGTGCTGAATGATCGGTAAAAACGACTGTTTTTTAGAGCACGAGGTATGATCTGAATTTGTCGAATGCAAAAACGACTGCCAGTAATTATTTTTCGGTGACGGTATAATTTTGCTGGGCACTATTCAGTGTCTTGCTAGCAAAATATATAGGCCGAAAATGTTTTCCTTCGCGTTGACCTAAGACAGCTCCAACAGCGAAATCGCTTGCGTCGCACATAAGTTCGAAGGGTAGTGACCAATTAGGTGAGACCATGATCGGAGCACTAGTAAGTTGAGATTTCAGTGTTTCGAAAGATTTTATGCAATCAACATTGAAGTCAAAGATATATTCTTTCTCAAGAAGTTTCGTCATTGGACGAGATATTTTGGAAAAATCTTTGATGAATCGGCGGTAAAAACCAGCATGTCCTAAAAAACTTCTAACGGCTTTGACGTTAGTTGGTGGTGGAAGTTTTGAGATTACATCTACCTTTTCCTTGTCTACTTCCATTCCGGCACTGGAGATTTTGTGGCCAAGCACAATTCCTTCGGTTACCATAAAGTGGCATTTCTCCCAGTTGAGAACAAGATGTGCAGCTTCGCATCTTTCGAGCATTTTATCGAGATTAGAAGGACAAGCTTCAAATGAGTCTCCAAACACTGAAAAATCATCCATGAAAACTTCCATGGAGGTTTCTAGCATGTCTTGGAATATGGCGATCATACACCTCTAAAAAGTCGCAGGTGCATTGCAAAGACCAAAAGGCATACGCCGATATGCGTAGGTTCCAAAAGGACAAGTAAAGGTGGTATTTTCTTGATCGTTAGGATCGATGGGAATTTGGAAATATCCTGAAAATCCGTCGAGGAAACAAAAGAATTTATTTCCTTCTAGTCTTTCAAGCATTTGATCCATGAATGGGAGCGGAAAGTGATCTTTTCTGGTGGCTTTGTTTAACTTATGATAGTCAATACAAAAGCGCCAACCAGTGACAGTTCTAGTTGGAACTAGTTCATTTCGCTCATTAGTTACAACCGTCATTTCTCCTTTCTTGGGAACACTGTGTACAGGGCTTATCCAAGGGCTATCCTCAATTGGGTAAATGATTCCAGCATCGAGAAGTTTTATGATTTCCTTTTTAACAACTTCTTTCATGTTGGGATTGAGTCGACGTTGACGTTCTACCACAGGTTTAATCCCTTCTTCAAAATTGATTTTGTGTTTGCAAAAATTGGGACTAATTCCTGGGATGTCGGATGTTTTCCAAGAAAAAGCTTGTTTGTGATTTTTGAGGACAGAAACTAAACTTTCTTTCTCATTATCCTCGAGCAATGAAGATATGACTACTGGAAGAAGAGAGTTTTCCTCCAAATAAGCATATTCAAGATGATCTGGGAGAGCTTTGAGTTCGAGATCTGTGGGTGGTTCTTCGACAGAGGATTTAATTCGCATCTCGTCATTGAAAGTTATTTCTTCGAAATTTTCTTCCTCTTCCTCCATTTCTTCTTCTTCTGAGTTCTCTCCTTCGAATTCTACTTTCATGAAATCATCAAATTCTTTATCAAAATCTGTTTCATTGATTTTTTCAGAAGTAGTCATGAATGGATCAGATTCGTTCAGTAATGCATCTAATTCCTCATCAGTGACTTCATCAATAATATCGACGTTAAAACAAGTGTCATCACTGGAATGTGGGTAGCGCATTGCTTTATCGATTAGAAAAGTGATTCGATTTTCCCCAACTCCAAGGTTGAGTTCTTTTCCTTTCACTTTGATGATTGCATCGGCGGTATTTAGGAAAGGTCTTCCTAGAATGAGTGGAACTTTACTATCTTCTTCCATTTCCAAGATCAGAAAGTCCACGGGAAAAATGAATTTACCGACTTGAACAAGCATATTCTCGGTGATTCCCACAGGATATTGATAGGAATGATTTGCCAATCGGATGCTCATTTTTGTTGGTTTCAGGTTGTTGTTGCACAACTTGGAATAGAGTGAATAAGGCATCAAATTGATACTTGCGCCAAGATCGGCCAAAGCATCGCATTTAACATTATTCCCGAAAGTACATGGAATAAGAAAGCTCCCAGGATCTCCGATCTTTGGTGGGATTTTGTTTTGAACTATAGCTGAGCATTCTTCGTTAAGAAAAGCTGCTGATATTTGCTCAAGCTTTCTTTTGTTATTAAGAAGTTCTTTCAGAAATTTCCCGTAATTGGGCATTCCGGCTAAGACATCAACGAGAGGAACATTGAGTCTAACCTCTTTGATTATTTCAATGAACTTTTTATAACGTTCTTCCATCTTTTCTTTCTTAAGGCGTTGAGGATAAGGAATTTTTGGTGTATACGCCTTGACGGATGGAATGTTTTTCTTTTTGGTGGTTTGAGTTATGTTTGGTTCCTCGTTTTCATCCTCACTATCAATGGTGACAGGAGCATTAGGATTAGGTGGTGGATCGTACGAGAGACCACTTCTTGTGAAAACAGCATTGATATGCTCATTTCTTGTTTGTGGTGGACGGTACGTCTTATCATTTGATGGTTTTGGGTTGGATTGAGTGTTACTTGGCAATGAACCAGATGGTCTAGAGGAATGTTGGTCAGAAAGTCTGCCAAGCTTGTTTTCAAGATCTTGGATAGATGCTTGATGATTTTTCTGTCCTTGCTCAACTTTGGCTTTGAGATTGAAAAATTGATTTTTGATAAAATCATTTCTGGATTTTTGACCAGCCACGAATTCTCTCATGGTTTTTTCGAATTCGGTTTCTTCTATCTTTTTGTCAGAATTTTGTGGTGGTGGATCGTCAGTTCGTGGTTGAGAGTCACGGTTGTCATCCATTGGTCGGCGATCTTGCCAATTTCCAGTATTTCGACCGTAATAATTACTACGATATCCTCCTCCACGGTATCCTCCTTGAGCGTAACTCGCTTCTCCTTCCTTTGGTCCACCCATAGGTTTATTGTCGCACTCGGACGATGGGTATTTCCTCCACAATTGTTGCATCCGTCTCGCATTTCTTTCATTTCATCTTTGATATCTTTATATTGCGAGTTGATTTTTGAGGTTAACGCTTCCATCTTCTCCATGAGTTTTGAGGCGTCGGTGTTTTCGACAAAAGCAATGGTTTTTCGGAGAGGTTTAGTTTTGGAATCTTTGGACCAATCAAGTTTGAGAAGTACTCGATCCTCGAGCAATTGATGGGCATCGTTGGGAGTCTTATAGAGAAAAATTCCTCCAGCATCAAGGATGCCTTGAGAGATTTCATCTAGTCCATGGTAAAAGATTTGGATTATGGTTCCTTTTGATAGCCCATGTCCATGACAACTACGAAGCAAATCTTTCATTCGAAGCCAAGCTTCGACAAGTGATTCGTTTGGGTTTTGGTTGAAAGCACGAATTTCTCCCATTAATCGATCAAACATGGCAGGTGGAAAGAATCGGCTCACAAAAGCTTACCTCATCTCCTCCCAAGTATTGATGATTCATTGGGTTAATTCATTGTACCATACTTTAGCATCTCCGGCGAGTGATGATGGGAAAAGTTTGAGTTTAATGGCATTGACATCGGTGTCGCCATAACGAAACATGCCGCAAATTTCGATGAATTCAGCAATGTGCTTATGCGGATCGGCCCGCGCACGGCCATCGAATTGTCGGTCTTTGATCATAGAAAGGTGATGTCCCTTCACGGTGAAGTTGTCACCAAGGTTAATAGCAACAATAGCACTTTCGGGGGTTGGTGCTACGGTTCGGTTGGTTCCCCACATGGGTTGATCGTCCGCCATGGCAAAAAGTAAATTGGTGAAAGGGTTTTAAACAACTTTGGCTTCAATGAGGTTATCAAATGGTGGGTTTGGTACTCTTGGTACACGATTTTCCAATGGTATGAAATGTGTTCTCCTTCTTCTTTGAATCAAACGTTCGGGGTTGGTAAGAGGTGTAATTGGTTCAATTCCCGCTGCTCGAGTGTTCATACAATGTCCTAGAGAATCCATGCAATATCTAAACACACGGACAAACAACGAAAACAGTTTTTATGGGTCAGAGTAGGTAACCGGATCGGTTGCGGGATGCGACCGATCGGTTAGACTAGTTGACTGATGGACAAACTCGTAACCGATTCGGTTGAGGGATAACCGGATCCGGTTAAGGTTTATGAGATTTTTTTTTTGGGTTGAATCGACTGAGGGAAATTCAAAAACTTGTTGAAACACAATCAAATCCCCGGCAGCGGCACCAAAAACTTGATGTACTGGTTGTGTACAAGTTTTAAATTTATAAAAGGTGAATTACCAATATTACCAATAACACATACGAGCAAGTATACTCGTCCGTTATAGCAAGATTATGAAGGTAAGTCGGGATCGTTCGCAGGGATTTGAGTGAATCTAAACACAAGTTTGAATTAACGGAGTCTATCCAAAACATATAATTAAGCAAATAGATATAATAAAATTCAGATGATTAAAAACTACACTTGCTTAAACTAGTTTCATATCATAGATTAATGTGATTATGTTAACCTCTAAATATGTTGGTTATGATAATTAGTTTGAAGACTAATCTATTGTTGTTACAAGTTAAACCTTCGTCAAGATTTTAGTTTATAAAAACAAGCATTAAGTTTAACCAATCAATTCAAGATCAATTCAAGTTTCATAAGTCTACATACATAAACTTAAACACAAAAACATCCACTTGTTCATCAAATTGCTTAAGAAATGGTCAATACGAAAGGTAACCGATCATAGACAAAAGGCTACAATTGATTCTAAACAACTAATCTTACGACCATTTAGATGTTTTCAACCAATCCAATTTGATAATCAAAAAGTGTTTCTATTACATCCATACCTTAGTTCCTTTGTATAATCAAGAATAATGGGTAAAAACAATCATCCATAGACAAAATGATTATGACTAGTTGAATAACAATTAGTTCTTTCGACCCCAACGTTTACTATCAATTAGCCAAACTTGATTAACAAATGTCACTATGAAACTTTAGCACAATTGGATCTTAGAATCAACTTGAAATTGAATTAAAACATGTTAACACAATCACTAACTAATCATATGATAATTAACATCATTTAAGCAAGTGTATAAAGAAACTAGCCACTCATAGCAAACATGAACATAAACTCAGAACTTTGAACATTAGAAAACATGATTAAAAGTCTTACAATGCTTGGAATAAGATTACAAATGGTGAAGTAATGATTCCCAAAGGATTGAGGTAGACTTCTTGGTGTTTTGGCCTCCAAATGTGGAACTTCTGGAACTCCAAACTTCTCTGGATTTCTAAGGACGAATTTTGAGGGTTTAAGGCTTTGTTTGATGAGTAGAGAGATTTGTATTTTTGGTTGTGTCTCTAATGCTCACAATTAGCCTCTATTTATACTAATTCCAAGGCCTAGGGTATTAAATGCTGAACTTGGCCACCAAGGAGTGAGGAAGGGACTAGAATACACCAAGAGAAGAACCTAGAATCGTTTGGATGCAAAGGGGAAGCTTAGTGATGAAGATTTGGCAACTGCAGCTTCTCCAACCAGATCGGTCATACGACCAACCGATCCGGCTGGTCTTCAATAACAACTAGCCAACCGATCCGGTTGCGGGTTGCGACCGATCGGCTGGCGATGGATAAAACATTGATTCTGGCTATTTTCCAACCGATCCGGTTACGGTTGTAACCGGATCTGGTTGGATCTTCTGAGATACGGAAACTTGATCTTTTCTTTTGTTTGTCTTGTAGAACTCGGTTCTTCAATCACTAAGGTCTTCAAAGGTCCTTGAGAAACTGATTTAGTCTTATTGAAATGGGAATCTTCGTTTTTCTGAACATTTCTTTATTTTCCTCCGTTTCCTGCACTTGGTTATAAACACTAGACAAACATCTATTGATGTGTTTAAGTACTATAATCGCGCAAATATAACCAAATAACAGATATAAAAGTACACATAACGCTACTAAAAACATGCACAATCTGAGCGTTATCAACATTACTAATAAACAACTTCAACAAATGATGGTAGCTGTTCCAGATGCAATGTTTGTTGAACCCTTGCAGTCAAAACATCCCATTATTAATTGGGAAATTCACACTAATAAATTTGGTAAATTTTGGAAGATCATCAGACTGGGAAACAATTTGGAACTGTACAAAACATTTTCTGATATAGTCAAGGCATTTGATAGAGATCATCTTGCAAAATTGTGGGAATTGGTCAAAGAAAAGTTCAACCATGCAGACTTTGAAAATAACAAGGAACTAGAGTTATGGACTGAGCTGGTTAGATTATTTGAACATAATCCTTTTGATAGTCTCTAGAAGTTTCATGTTCCAGACAGAGCTACTATATAGAGATTGTATGACCCATCTGGTGTGCATCATGTATCTATAACTGATGGTACAGATGTGTTTATGCTAGTTGAAAAGGAATATCCTCTCAGAGTTGGAACTTTGGTGTTTAATTTATCTGCAAAACTTACTTTGGATGAAGACTCATAGATGGCAAGAGAGCTAATAAGGAAGATCATAAATCAGTGTGACCAAGCCATGAAGACAGCAAGAAGAAAGTAGTGTTTAGAAGAATCCTCAAAGACCACTTAGAAGAAACTTGTCATTAAAGGCTAATCACAAGTTTAGGGGAGGATTGTTGGGAAATTTTAAGCTTCACATTTAATACTGCTAGTATAAGTTAGTACTGCTAGTATTGCCAAATATAGCAATTAGTACTGCTAGTTATAAGTTAGTATTGTTGTTTGTTTTAGAAAGACATGTGAAGGTTGTAACATAATATTCAGGATATATTCTATGTATTTAGAAGATATACTTAGATAGTTTTATTGTACATGACTCTTTATCTTATAAAAGGAGGTCCTAGGTTAAATTATGATATACACAATTATTAGAATATTCGTGTGAAAAGCTTCAAGGTTGTATACCCTTATACTAGCTAAAGTATCTGTATTGTTGTTTAATAATATTGAAGTGATTTGATAAGTATTTTGTCCATTGCATCTTTTATGTTCTATTAGTTATTCTTCTAAGTGTTACCAAGTAGATTCCGCATACTTGTTAGCATTAAGCTTTATTTCATTCACATTTTTTTGGATTCATCCAAAGCAATATACTTATACAAGCTAATTAGATCCAAGGTTTGGGCTCTCAATTTTCCACTTATTATATTGGACTAATTACATGCTAGAAACCTGCTTTGAATTACAAAAAAATCAGATGGGTTTGCTGCATGTTGTACACATGTGTTCCATTATGAATTTGAGAACCATTTACATAAGGAATCCATTTTCATTTGTTTTGTGTTTTATACAATAGTCACATACACATAAGGAATCCAGTTTCATGAATTTGACCACTGACATTTTTCGGTTAACATTATTTATTAACTTGATCGTTTCATGCCAAACACGTAAACTATGAACTTTACTCATAACTGTTAGGTTATTCCATGCCTAACGAGAAACATCTTTGAGCATATTCTATCACTAGACTAAGTTTAGTTTACGTCAAACAAGTACATTATTACTCTCATGACCCGTTGAGTAAAATAGTTGTTTGGAATCCGTTGCTTATAGGTAGTTTTGGGTGACTAAAACTTAATTTCACTAAACGAGGCCTTGTTTTCTTGAAACTAGACACATAAAACTACATTTAGGGTTTTAGAAAAATTGGTTAAATAAGTAAGAAGTTACGACCTCCCGAAGTTGTTAAAACTTTCTAAAACTCATATGCATATCAAAAATAGCATATCATTCTTAACGCATCTTATTAAATTAGGTCGTGGTTAGGACATTTGTTTCATATTATCTTGCATACTTATTCTCGTTACCATTACTTTGTTGAGGTGATTTTCATAGCCCCACTTTTACTTGTTTACTACTCATTTTGAACTACTTTGGGGTGAGAATACATGCTCGTTTACTTATTACATGCTTAATTACGTCGGACACAAGTACTTAAAAAATCTACGGATTGCCTAAGTTAACAAACTATCCCGTTAAGTCCCTACAATCACGAACCATTAATTATGTAGTAATCACAAATGTTGTGAATAGATCTATTGGGATTGAACTCCCCCGTCCGTGTGTTGATATCTCCTACTTGACCAGGTAGGGTAAATGGACGCATTTCATTTGAGGTGTACTAGGTGTCTTGGGATGGACTCCTACAGGGGCAAAAACATACATATAGAATACTTAAGGCTTCCGTTTCATGAGCTTAGTGAAATATTGATACTTTTCATGATATTATATACGTTACATTAGTCACTAATACATTTCTGGATGTTGTATTTATTACAACATTTATTTGAAATACTGTGGTCCAAACTACTTTTACTTAAAATTAAGCATTTGATCTCACTAACTTCATGTTGACATTTTAGCATGTATTTCTCAGGTGCTTAATTTCATTAGCTTGGATTGCATGGAGCATCTCACTAGAGTCTTTCATCATAACGAAGATTTTTTACATAACTTTACGTTCGATTGTGAACTGAAATCTTCTTTATATTTTATGAAATCTGAGAACATGTCTTTGTAAAACTTTATTTCTTTAATCAAACATGTATTTTTCCAAATGACTCATATAAAGGTCGTTTGATATAACTTGTGACTTTTTGCTATGATAGTTATGCCCCGGTTATCTTACACTGCAATATTTTGGAGGTGTGACAAATTGGTATCAAAGCTACGGTTATAGAGAACTAGATTGCATTATTAGGCCTAGAATACGGCCATTGCATTATAAACATTCCGCACGCATTATAACTAAACTGTTATACATGCTCATTCATTTTAATAGTCTCTAAAAATTTCTCAAGACATTGTGAGTGATACATTGGTCTTTGTGGAAAACTAGAAGGGGGGTTGAATAGTTTTACCGATTAAAACTTCGTTTTAAAATATTTAGATCGACTTATGTCAATCTATTCATATGTTTATGTTTGATGTTGATAGATAAGTATGTAAATATGTAATGCAAAGGTAAAGAGTAAGAAACACAAAACCACGACACGAGTGTTTATAGTAGTTCGGCTACAAGGACACCTTCCTTGCCCTACTCCACTCCCCGAGTCACATACTTGAGAGTTCGTAAGAACTACATGACACAAACTCCTTATGGCGGAGAAGCCTTCACAACATCGCCTAATCTTTTTCCGGTACAAGGCTAGAACCGGGTTCTTCCATGAGGTAGAACCAAACCTATCACAATGTCACCTACACTTTATCCGGTACAAGGCTAGATACCGAGTTCCATTATAAAGGAGGAACTACTACCCAACACTACACGACACCTATCCCAAAGGAGACCCACTCCTTATTACAACATCATCAAGGATATCAATATCCTTGGACAAAACCTATCTATATTTGTACATCGATGCATCATATCGATTGTACACCCTTGGCATCTTTCACTAATGCCCTTGACACGATCTTTTGGCACCTTTCACTAATGCCTTCGACTTGACCTTTTTGGCATCCTTCACTAATGCCTTAGACACGGACGTTCGACACCTTTCACTAATGCCTTCGACTTGACCCTTTTGGCATCCTTCACTAATGCCTTAGACACAACACTTCTAGAGAGGAAAGAACTTATCAACAAGAGAGCTTCAGTAGTCTTGATGACGACGAAGCTTGGCAACTCATGGACTTGAGCTTGCTCGACTTCAAGAGGTGGTGATCTTGCCTTTAAGAGGAACCTAGAAGATCACATAAACAAAAATACAAAACTACATAGAAAGATCCTTTGGATATGAGGTTAGAGAGTTTGCAATACTAGGAGAAAGTATGTGGAGAAGTGGCAACTTACAATGAAGAAATGGATCACTATTTATAGACAAGAAATTCACTAGTGTCCCACGGATCCTTTTCTGGAAGGATCCGTCTAGTGTATTCCTATGATCCATAGGACGCTCCTCCTAAATGGGTTGTGGGACATGGATCATGGATCATGGGTTATAGACTTTGAACCATGGGTATCTAAATAGATACAATGTATCTAGAAGATGCAATGCATCTAGTGAATGGGTCATGGGTTAGCTCCATAGGTCATGAATAATACCCATTATGACTTATGCCTGATTTCATGCAATGGGTCATGATCATGCTCCATGGGTATGAGTTATGGACTTTGGGTTTTACCCAAGTGCATTCAATGTATTTAGTCAATGGGTCAAATACTTAGACTTCTACCCATTATATTACCCAATACAATACATACTAAATATGTATATATATATATATATATATCTACCCATTATGTAAACACCAGTTGTTATACATATGCATTACTATAACAAGAAAACACTGTTACTTGTTTTAGTGTTTTATATGAAAACGTAAGTGTGTTAGCAAACTATTGGTTCAAACTATTTACGTATTTTATTTGTTTCGTTAAAATGGTTTTACGTTTGTTATCGACAAAACATTAGAAAATCGTAAAATATAAATAAACGTTTTTACAGCTTATTTGTATTAACAATCTCCCCCTTTTTGTTGATGACAAAACATAAGATTACTTTAAGGAAAAACTAAAATTCATAAAAGTTTGAATTGGAGTTTTTACTCTTTTCCCCCCCTTTTTGTCGAAACAAAAAGAGCGTCGAAAAGAAACTAACACATTGTTTTAAGAAAGACATGTGAAAAGTAAAAAATATGAAAAATAGAGAGTAAGGGATGAGAAGGATTCTTGTCTTAGCTCCCCCTTGACCGGTCCATCCCTTTGTGAGGGCGTCAGGTAATTAAAAAGACTAAGCGAGTGTTTTGCAATTTTGTTTGCAAATGGTTTTGTCTTTTTGACGAATATGCTCCCCTTTGACGAGTGCTACTTTGTGAGGAGGACGTCAAGTAATGTAAACCAATGTGAAAGTATTGCAAATGATTTTGCAATGTTTTGCTTTGACAAGAAACTCTCCCTAGCTAAGGGTGTCAAAGTATTCATCTGTATATTGAAAATCTACAAAACAAAGGTTAGAAAACAGGTATGTAATGCATAGTTTCTTGCAAATAAGACTCAAGTTAGTAATAAATAAGTCTTCTGTCGCACGGATCCCACAGTTCCTCTCTTGGAGGGAACCGTCTAGGCTAAATTGAGGGATCCGTTCCCCTGCATACTTAAGACAGCAGTGGTGATGTAAATGTGATGTTAATCATCAAAATAAGTTATGTATTAAGACACCAATCATATATACAAGATCATATGGCATATAACATGTAATTTCATTTAATAAAACTAGAGAAATGATGTACATAACTCTAAAAACTAAGAAAATGAATAATACACAGATTAAGATTCCTAAACTATCTAAGTTAAGCTTAAGACTAGGACACCACTTGAATCCTTAAGCTCAAGGTTGTTTAGGTTTGTTGACCTCATCGAAACGTTCGAGTAGGTGATAAAACATGATACATTGCTCTTCACATAATTCATGTATCAAGCCTTCAACATGTTGACAATGATAACAATCTTTATCATGGCTCGGAAATGGTGGTGGTAGAAATGGAATGGCTTGAGATGGAAGGTTTGGTTGAGGTTTAACAAAAGAAGGAGGGATTTGTGGAGGTATATTTGGAGGTGATTCAACCAAAGGTGGTGGTAGTGGAATATGTGTCGAGGATGGTGGTAGAGAGGTATCTACTTCCATGTGATCGAGTGGTGACTTTGATGATTCCTCATAATCCAAAAGGGACTATTTGAGGGTGATGGAGAAAAGGATACCGTTGCTAATGATGTTTCAACACCTTGGTTTTGTTGTTGCGCTATTCTTTCTATTAAGGAGAATGTTGGCAATGGTGAAGGATGTGATGGCCTAGAAGGTTAGTCCTCTAAGTTGTAGAGGTATAGAGATAAAAGTGGAGTGGTGAATGATAAGGCTCTAGGCACTAAGGGTGATGGTTTAGTGGAAATATGAGTGTTTGGTTTAGGAGGTATAGTGGTGTTTGGCAATGGCAGTTTTATGGGAACAATCCTTTTGGGGATTGGTTTGATTGGTTGAGTTGGTGGAGGGGAAATCCTAGCTTTTGTGGATTTTAGGGAGATGATTCGGTTGAAGAAATTTCGTGAACAACACGAGCAAGTTTCTTGGGTGGTCCTTTGGTGGATGAGTTAGCACTAGGCGCTTTCCTCATGATGAGATGATAAAAGATTAGTGAGATAGGGGCTTCTAGTTGCTGGAAATTAAAATGTAGATGGTGACTTAGAAGTCCTAACAAGATGGTTTATAAAGGGAAGGATTTGGCAAGTGCATTCAAGACTTAAACCACTAAGATCCTTTTGTAATGCAATAATTTGCATGCACAAGAGACAACTTCAGAGTTGTACTGATTAAGAAGGTTAATTAAGTCAAGATGGAGCGTTCAAGTTAGCAAGGAGATCTTGAGATGATTGTTTCAGCTAGGATTAGCTGAATCTGTGCAGCTGGTTCCCACGGTTCCCTCCAATGAGGGATCCGTCTAGGATAAGCCTAGGGATCCGGCTCTCAGCAGCCAAGAAAAATGAAAATGATGTTTTGTAAGGTCTAGTACCTATACATCTTGAGTGTTTCAGTCTTCTTAGGTATCTTAAATGAAGAGGATCTCAAATGATCAAGAGAAATGATTGCGGGTAGCTAATGACTGTCTTTTATGGAAACATTTGGGGCTTTATGAGCACCAATGGGTGATCAAGGATGACACTAAGAGATTTGAAAGTGTCAAGTGGAGTCAAAAGATCCTAGAGATCAGATGGTAACTTAATAGAAATTTTGAAAATTCCATAAAAATCATAAGAAATGAAAAACTAGTTTTTAGCCTATTTTGAGGTAAGGAAGACTAAATTCAATTTGCTAAAATTGAGAGAAATATCAAACTATGTGTTTTGAGAAGTGAGGAACAATGTGTGAGGATTGGAGCGGAAATGTGATGAGTTTTGATGAAGTGATAAATCAAAAACACCTTAAATGTGATCCTAAGTCTTCCATGAGTGAATGTGAGATCAACTGAGCCTAAGGAACGTTTAAGTGATCCTAATGTAGCATGTTTAACTAGTCTAATGAGGTCTGGAAGGTTGTATTGATGCAAGGAAGCTAAAATTGCACTTTTGTCCACGCGGATCCCAGAGATCCTTTACGCTCTGTTCTCGAGTTTTTTTTAAAGCAATGGAAAGGGAGGGGAAGGGAAATCAAAAAAAGAGGTGTTCTAGAGTTTTTTTAAGAAGGAAAGGTAGGGGACGGGAAGGTGGGAGGGAGGGAAGGGATGGGCTTTTGAGTGATATTTGGATCCTCCCAATTTTGGGCGGATTGGGAAGGGAAGCGGGCTTTCAAGATTACAGGCATTACTTAAATTACCATATTATCCTCAATAATATATCATTATCATGTACGCTCTTTAACCTGATTTTCTCATATCACATTCTCCAAACGGCTTGTAACATCTGACGTGTAAGTTTATGTCAGTTTTTTGACTTATATCTTTATATTGTTTCCTGTTATGTATGCGTGCTTATGTGTGTTATTGTTTACTTTATATTCTTTACTGTTATGATTGGTCGATGGGAAAAGACGACTGAATAAAGCTTGTTCGGTTGTGTTACTGGTGGATGGTGATATTCGCTTCATTTATGTTTGCTAGCTTTGAATAAGTACTTTTTGAGTTTATGTTTGCTAGCCATGACTACGTACTTTTTGAGTTTATGTTTGCTAGACATGACTACGTACTTTTTGAGTTTATGTTCGCTAGCTTTGAATATGTACCGGTGTGAATTTTTTTTTTGTTCAAGAATTTATCAATTCTTGACTTTTTAAGCCTACATCACTCTTCAGTTTAATGTAATTTGTTGTACTTGCCAATTGTCATACCCAAGTACGTGATGGTTCACTGGAGATTTTTCAAGCTTAAAATGTGCATTTAAATGTATAAATGAGGGTATCTTGGTAATTTGTGTAGCTTCCTTTCCTTTCCTTGCTACTTTAAAAAAAAACTCAAGAACACAAAAATAAATAACCACTTTGTTCCCATCCCATCCCCTACTTTGCCCTTCCCATCCCATCCCCTTCCCTTCTTTAAATTTTACACTTGAGAACAGAGCGTTAGGGATACGGCTAGTTATAGCCAAGGGATCAGGCATCTGGGACAAATTTCCTTAATAGAATGATTGCAATATTTTCCTTTAGGTATCGAATTTTGAAACTAATGATTACTACAGCAAGCATACACGTATGTAAGTAGAGCATAGCAATGAGAGCATGTAGGAATAACACATAAGCAATCAAATGAGATCGAGCTCACAAATAACACACAAGTTTATCAAACTTTAGCAAGCGCTATTCAAGAAGCTCAAAATAGATTTATGATCTAGATTAGTAAATCGATTGTATTAACAATGGCATGCAAGGTATGTGTCAAGAAAGAAAATAATACATGATGGTGTTCAAGACAATAGAGTTATGAAGTGCTAGTTTAGGACAATCCTAGACTTCATTTAGATCTAGAAGGTGGAGTTGTTGTTTGTGGAGATGAAGGAGTTGTGTTTAGAAGAGTAAGTGTTGGATATAGAAAGGCTTGAAGCATGTACGGTTTTGTGAGTTGGTTTTAGCTAAGAGATGTTTACCTATGTGTTGGTATTTTGAAGAGTAAGAAAACACATGTATATGAGTCCTTAAGGAAGTGAATTGTTTAGAAGGTTGTTTTGGTTTAGTGAAGGTAATGAACTAAATATAGTTATTGCGGATGGTGATTAACGTATAATGAACTTCATCCTTGAAGTAATGTAGCTCTTCTCGATCAAAGCAAGATAACCTCTTGATGAGGCAAGTGGTTGTGATTAACTAACAGAAAAATTAATTTTATAACTTGTTTGATTAGTAATCCTAAGATAACGCAAAGTAATTCCATTGTAAACTTACTTTAGGAAAACATAGGAGTATAGATTTCTCATGTGAGAGAATGAACATGACCATTTTTACGGGTGATTCCACATACCCAACTTCTATCAAGGAAGCAATTCAACCGTTAGGTCAAATTGAGTTTCTAGTGCAATAAGTTCTCCAATATTCATTCTCAAGTTAGGAAAATTTATATTCCTACAATGGCCTATCGAAGAGTAACAATGATGATACTTTGCTTCGTTTTTATTAATATTATGCCTGAAACAACTAAGGTGACGAAGGTGTCATGTTTAAATATAAAAATTTAAAGTTGTGCATATGGTGAACAAAAATGGTTGGATGAGCTAGTTCAACATATGTTGTTGGAAAGCTCGAGTTGGATTTTCGGATATGACCAATTATATTTGCATTGCAAAATAATTTACTTGAGTATATCGGATGAAATAATAAAGTTGTCAATCCTACTATGAAGCTTGGAAAGCAATCATGAAAAGGAAAACGGGAGGGTACATCATCAACACAAGTGTAAGTTATGATCTAATGTACATTCTTGTTGTTTTTAGAAAACGACACAAGAAAATATGAAATACATAAATCATATAAGCACATAAAACATTTATGTTGCACACATGACAAACTCAAAAAGAAGCCATTTAGTATATTACATGTTTTAAACATTTTTCAATTTATATGACTTATCTAAGTATTTAAACTAACATTTTCGACACACCTAGATGTTATCCCAAACACTCCTTCAAATAGCACATTGATTAGTAAAATATTACTAAATCGAAAAACAAGAGAATGAATAGCAAGGTAAGGAAACCATATATGTTAATCAAACAAACAAGCACAAAAACTATTTGAGATTAGCAAATAATCAAGTAATGCAAGGCAAGACAATAATCATTTAGCATAGCATACGAAAGTTCTTTTCATCGCTTTGTGTTAAATATAAACATGTATACCAAGCTTGATTAATTTCTTTTATATTTATAAAGATCAAAACCTTAATTTCAAAAGAAGACACATTGTTATTCAAAGACGAAAACATCCGTCTCCAATTAAATCAAAAGTTTGTGCAAAAGTTATGACCGAAAAATGACTTTCTATTATAAATCAATGATTATGTAAATTTTTGTTTTGAATCAGTTTATGAAATCGTTTTTATATGAAAGTAGACTCAAATACCTTTAAAACGATAGGTGGCACGACTTCTACGAACTTACGGTTAATTAGTTATGAGTTTTTGAAATTTAACCAAAAGTTTTCCTCTGTTGCACGGATCCGACGGATCCCTTCCAAAAAGGGATCCGCGGATCTGACACAGATTCACAAAAATACATATTTTGACCCGACGAAAGGGTTTAACCTTTGTAGACTTTCTAGTGAGGTTATATTACCCATTCCAATCTTTATTCAAGCTTGAATGAACATATATCAAACACAAAACTTCAAAGAAAAAAAATCACAAAAACACTTTTCATATTATGCTTATTATAAGATAAAAGCATATATCACCATTTTATCCACAAACAATTTAGCACGTCTTTGACCAATAATTGTAACTAAGAGAACATACCTTTGCTATATTCCCTTTTTATGATTTTAGAAACCATAGACGCAAAATACTTCATGATCTCCTAAGATGCCCAAATCCTTTGCTATGTAGATTTCTCAAAAGAAAATGTTAGAATGATCTATCAGTATCCACATTTAAAAAATGATGATTTCTAAAAACATGACTTTTGTTTTAAGAAATTCCCTTTTTTGTAGTTTTCAAACATACACAGATTGTATCAAGTTTTCAAAGTATAATATAATTTAAAAGACTTGGTAACGAAGCTCTGGTACCAATTGTGGAAAACTAGATGGGGGGTTGAATAGTTTTACCGATTAAAACTTTGTTTTAAAATATTTAGACCGACTTATGTCAATCTACTCAAATGTGTATGTTGGATGTTGATAGATAAGTATGTAAATATGTAATGAAAGAGAGAATTGGGTACGCGTCTGGATATGAGCACTGCATATCACCCTTAAATAGATAGGCAAAGTGAAAGAACTATCCAAACCCTAGAGAATATGTTGAACATTTGTGTGATCGATTTTGTAAATGGTTAGGATAACCACTTGTCACTAGTCGAATCTTCTTAGAACAACAAGTTATCAAACCAACATCAATGCTGTTCCATTTGAGCCACTTTATGGATGAAAGTGTTGATCACCCATCTGCTGGACTAAGGTTGGAGATAGCCAGCTTACTGGTCCAGAGATCATTCATGAAACCACTGAGAAGATCATATACATACCGAACATGCTACAATCCCCACGTGATCGTCAAAAGAGTTACGCTGATGTGAGGCGTAAACCGTTATAAATTCAAGTTGGGAATAAGGTCATGTTGAAAGTATTGTCATGGAAGGGCGTGATACGTTTTGGGAAATGAGGAAAAATGTACTCAAGATATATTGGACCCTTTAAGATTTTGGAAAGAGTTGGTCCTGTAGCTTACCGACTATAACTTCCACAAGAACTCAGTGGTGCTCATAACATGTTTCACATCTTAAGTCTAAAGAAATGCTTAACGGATGAAACCCTCGTTATTCCACTAGATAAGATTCAGAATGATGACAAATTGGACTTCATCGAGGAACCAGTGGAAACTATGGATCAGGATGTCAAAAAATTGAAGCAAAGTTGTATTTCGATCGTTAAAGTTCAATTGGAATCCAGAAGAGGCCCTGAATTCACTTAGGAGCGTAAAGATCATATCCGTCACAAGTACCCTTACCTCTTCTCAGAGACCCTTCCATCGGATAACACATACTAAATTCCGAGACGGAATTCTTTTAAAGGGGGAAGACTGTGACAGCTGACAATCTTCGGTTAACATTTATCTATTAACTTGAACATTTTATGCCAAACACGTAAACTATGAACTTTAATCATAACCGTTAGGTTATTCGCGCATAACAAGAAACATCATTGAACGTATTCCATCACTAGACTAAGTTTAATCTACTTCAAACAAGTACTTTATTACTCTCATGAGCATGAGTTATAAGTCATATGCATTTGATTTTTCAAATTTTATGTAAACCATCTAAGACTTGCACTAAGTCTCATGCATGCATGCAATAACTAACCAAACTCACCACCTTTGCATTATACACTGATACATACCCTTATATATTTCAAAATTAAACTTTCCATCCCCCTTTTAATAGTCCAAAACCGGCCTCCCTTATATATACAAACATTTTTTTTCACCTTAAAACTCCAACCTTACCTTAAGTTTATAGCATCAAAAGTTACCACAATTTAAAAACCAGCCCCTCCCCTCTCCCTATCAAGAACAATGGCTCAAGAGGGAGTCATGTGACTCCTTTCCCTTCTTGGCCTTACCAATTCTTGTGACACCAAAGACCACTCCTTGACCATTCCTAAAATCCTACTGTATAGGAGCTCAATTGTGATTATTTTATCACACACCAAAAACACATAACTCACTCAATCACTCTCCTTCTCCATTAATCGTGATAGAAACAAGGTCCCAAGAAATTTCCATCAAGTGTTGGTTAAGTTTGGTTATGGGTTTACTTAATAGTACGGTTTTGGAGTTGATGTTTAGGGTTTCTGTTAGGAATTATTTAAAATAAATGTAATTGTATAGAGTGGTTCCTACTAATAAGGTTCCAGCTGTTAGTATTAGTGTTTCTGCTGATAGTGCAGTTTCTGCGGATAGTGCAGTTCCTGTTGGTAGAAGTATTTCTGCGGATAATAGTATCCGTATTATTAGTAATTAGTTAGGATATGCATGAGTTATATTAGGAAGAGATAATACATATCTTTTACGCGTTTTGTAAGCAATTGTATTAGGGTTTCTTATAGTATAAAAAAACCTGCGGCTATGAGTTATGTACGCTTTTGAAAAACATTCTTAGTGAATTAATATAGATCCATAGAGGATCAAAAGTTTAGTTGTTATTATCTTCTTTAACTCTTGTGTTCATATTTCGCGTGAGCATAAGTTTATTAGATGTTCTCTATAGTTTGCTTATGATTACACAGGTATTCTATCTGTTTCTTAAAGGCTCGAAAAGATCTATCTAGGACTGATCCAACAAGTGGTATCAGAGCCTGGTGAAAATCTCTCAAAGAAGATCACTTTACTCTTTCAAAACCCTAAAACTCTCTAACAATGTCGGATGGAGAAGATGATATGGAACAGCCTGAGAGCAGCACTAAGACTCAAACAGTTCAGTAGGTTTTTACCACCACCATGTCAAATAGCAATGCTAAGTTTCCCTATCTTAAGAAGGACTTATATGAAATATGGGCAATGAAGATGGAGAATTGGATTACCAACAGTGACTACCATCTCTAGAACATTGTCCTGAAAGGTAACAGTAAGAAGAAGACTGGAAGAGATACTCAAGGGAATGTGATAATTCTTCTAGCAGCAACTACTGATGAACATATTGCTCTTCAGAGGGAAACCAAGGCAAGGACTATCTTGCTCCAAGCACTTTCAGATGATCAGATAGGTGATTTTCATCACCTTGATGATGCAAAAGAAATCTGGCGAGCAATCAAGGCAAGGTTTGGAGGTAATGAAGAATCCAAGAAGATGAGAAAGACAATGCTTAAGCAGGAGTTTCAAGAGTTTAAGATTTTTTAAGATGAAGGCATACACAAGGGGTAAGACAGGTTTCAGAAGATCTTGAGCCAACTTAATCAGATGCAGTCAAAATCTGACAATGAAGATTGCAACTCCAAGTTCCTAAGGGCTCTACCTTCTTCCTGGAGGCAGGTTTCTCTTACTCTCAAGGAAAAAGGTGGCCTTGAATACTTAAGCTTTGATGATTTATGAAATAAGCTCAGAACTCTTGAAATTGATATCAAGGTTCACTCTAGCTATTCTCTCACTCCAACAAATTCATCATTTGTTAGTACTACCAGTGCTAATACCAAAATGTCCTATGCTGATAGCCTCACCTCATCATCAGCAGCAACCACAACATACACCTCTTCTGGATCAAGAAAATCAAAGCTTTACTCATTTGTTGCTGACAGTGAACCTCAACAGCAGCTAGCCTATGAGGATTTTGATCAGGTGGATAAGTGGGACTTGGCGGAGTTGGACATAAAGTGGCAGATGGCTATGCTTGTTGTAAAAGTCAACAGGTTTGAGAAGAAGTCTGGTAGGAAGATCAATTACCAAGGAAGGGAGGCTGCCAGGTTTGACAAAAAGAAGGTCAGGTGTTATGAATGCAATCAATTTGGTCACTTTGCCAGGGAATACCCAGACAAGAAGGGAAGTGATAAGAAAAGATACTCTGCATTCAAGCTCAAGGAACATGAGGAACCTAAAGCCCTGGTGTTTGTGGATTCAATGCTTGACTGGACTGCTCATGAGACTGAAGATAAGGAGGGTAGTTCTTCTCAGTTTGGAATGCTTGCTGAGACTGGAGATGCTGCTGAGGAGTTTGCCCTAATGGGTATCTCATCTCAGGTAAATTCTTGTATATTTGGTTGTAATGATAAGTATGATGCTCTTAAAAGGGAATTTGATGACATTGATGGCCAATGTAAAGAATACTTTATTTAGGTTCAAGCCTATAAAAATAATGTTAAAACTCTAGAAAACCAAAAGGTTTGGTACCAAAAAAATCAATTGGCCTATGAAGAGAAATTTTGAGTGCTAGAAAGAGATTTAGAAAACACCACTAACTTGTTAAAATTTACTGAGAATGAAAATGTAAAAGTAAACTTAGAAACAGAGGATCTAAAGGCTAAGTTAGAAAGTGAGGTGGCTAGACATAAAGAGTGGCAAGAACAAGCTTAGAATCTAGATAAGTTATGGAACAGTTCTATGTCTGTTAAGACTAAGATGGGGCTGGGCTTCAAGGACTATATAGGTCCAGATGAAGTATATAACCCTAATGACTATAGTGTTTTTGACCCTGTCACTGATGATGAGGAAGAAAAGTATCGAAAACCTGTTAAGTTTGTAAAACAAGGAGAAATGCATTCTGTTTCTTCATCAATTAATGGAATTGTTAGGCCACCCTCCCCAGACATAGACTTGGATGAATCACATATGACCTATGGCCAAAAGTATAATGACTTATCTAAAACTGGCAGTGAAACTAACGACTTTGTCTCTTGTGCTTTCAGTGATAAGACCTCAGAGACCCATTCCAATGACTTCGCCAATTGTGATTCAAGTCTGTCTCTCCCAAGTATGCCTCACCCAAGCCTGTTGACCCTGCCCTAAGAGTGGCTGCTGATGAATCTACTTCAAAGACAACTTCTTTCAAAAACATTTCTTGTTCTTTTAATTCTGTTAAAAACAATTCAGTTTTTGGTTGTGGTTTGAATAAGTTTGTTTGTAATAAGACATCTCCTGTTATGAACAAGCCTTTTAAAAAGAAATCATGTTTTGTTTGTGGTAGTACATTTCATCTTATTAAAGATTATGATTTTTATGAGAAACAAATGGGTGTGTGTACTGACCAATAGAAGCCCAGACCAATGTGGAATGATGTGAATAATATTCCTCCATTAGTTCCTACTGGAAAATATGTGAGGACTGGCAGACCCAATCCTACTGGTAGACCAGTTCCTGCTGGTAAGCCAGTTCCTGCTGGTAACCCAGTTACTGCTGGTAAACCAGTTCCTGCTGGTAAGCCAGTTTCTGATGATAGACCCTTTCCACCATATTGGAAAAGAAATGTTCATAGGCCATTAATCAGACCTACTAGCACTTATTTTCAAAATGGATATAGGCCTGTTTATAATGACCCATTCTATAAAAGGGGGGCCAGATGGGATAGTGATGTTAAGCCATCAGCAGGTTGTTCTTGGAGACAATGCAAACCACACTTAGGGAAGGAATCCAAGAACAATGGTGGATCTCTTCAATCTACAGGTTTTTCATCTATGATCCACAAGGCAGGCCCAATTCAGTCATGACTTGGGTCTCATAAATACTAATGTTGTTGTATATTTTTTCTAACTTGTAGGATGATCCTCATAAGAATAAAGATTTAGGTATTGTTGATAGTGGGTGTTCTAGGAGTATAACAGGGAACAGAGAAAGACTGCATGATTTTGTTTCTATACATGGAGGCACTATTACTTTTGGAGGAGGAGATGGCAAGATAACAGGGAAAAGAACCATTAGGACCTCCAAGCTGGACTTTGAAAATGTGTATTATATGGAAGAACTCAGAAACTTCAATCTGTTTTCTGTGTCACAAATCTGTGACAAGAAGAACAGTGTTCTATTCACTGATAATGAATGTATTGTGCTTTCTAAAGAATTTCAGATACCTGATGACAGTCAAGTAGTGTTGAAGGTTCTAATGAGACATAATTTGTATGCATTCAATCTTAATGATGTCCAGCCTGAAGGAGATTTGGCTTGTTTGCTGGCAAAAGCATCCTTGGATGAATCTAACAAATGACATAGAAGGATGGCTCATGTAAACTTCAAAACTATCAACAAGCTGGCAAAACATGGTTTGGTCCATGGACTTCCTTCCAAAGTATTTACTAATGAGCATAATTGTGTGGCTTGCAACAAGGGAAAGCAACACAAGGCTTCGTACAAATCCATTACTGCAGTCAGCACAATATCAGAACCTTTGCAGCTTCTTCACATGGACCTCTTTGGTCCTACATCTATCAGAAGCATTGATCACAAGTACTATTGTCTGGTGGTTACTGATGACTACAGCAGGTTTTGCTGGGTATTATTTTTGGGGACAAAGGATGAAATGTTTCAATTTCTTCAAACTTTTTTTGCCCTAATTGAAAACCAGCTGAATAAAAAGGTGAAAGCCATAAGGTGTGACAATGGGACAGAGTTCAAAAATGCCAAATTAATAGAACTCTGTTGGTCTAAGGGGATAAAAAGGGACTACAGCAATGCCAGGACTCCTGAACAAAATGGAGTTGCTGAAAGGAAGAACAGAACCCTTATTGAAGCAGCAAGATCTATGATTGCTGATTCTAAGTTACCTACCATGTTCTGGACTGAAGCAGTCAGCACTGCCTGTTATGTTTTGAATAGGGTTTTGATAACTAGTCCTCATAATAAGATACCTTATGAACTTCTGTCTGGGAAGCTTCCTATCATTAGTTACTTTAAGCCTTTTGGTTGTCATGTGACTATCTTGAACACCAGTGATCATTTGGGCAAATTTGAAGGGAAAGCTGATGAGGGTTTTATAGTGGGTTATTCTGCTCATAGTAAGGCTTACAGGGTGTATAATATATATGTCAAGAGGATAGAAGAAACAATGAATCTGAGATTTCTGGAGGATAAACCTAATGTTCAGGGAGCTGGTCAGGAATGGTACTTTGATCTTGACTATTTAACTGATCATTTAGGTTATACTCGCTTCAAATCTAATCATTGTGTAGGTCCACAACTTTCACAAAGTAACATTGCAGGTTCCTCAGATGATGATTTAGACTCAGATTGTAATGAACAACCTATTGTTGTACCTTCTTTTCCTACTAACCACTTTTCAGGTACTGAAGATAAGGATTCTTCTGGTGTAACTCAAAGTGATTTAGGGTATGCAAAAGAACTTGTGAAGCTTCAACGCCAAGAGCATGCAGCTAAGGATGATGCTGAAAAGTTTGGTTATGAATTCTCCAAAGACACTGAGGAACTCTTAAGGCATGCCACTATTGAAGCCAGCATGAACCTTGGAGCTGCTGCTAATGCTTCTGTTTTTGCTGGTAATGCTACTGTTCCTGCTGATCAGGATGCTGCTGGCAATGTCAATTCTTCTGGTAGTGGCTCAGTAGCTGCTGCTATCAATTCTGCTGGTAGTGTTCCTGTTCCTCCTGGTAGTGAAACTGATTATGTGGTTCCCTCAACTACTCCATCTGTTGATTCTATGGGTTTCAATGATTCTCTCACATGATTTCTAAGTCCATCTGATCTAGCCAATTCCCATTATTCAAGCTCTGAGTTGGAAGGTATTCATCATCTGTCAAGATCAGGAATTTTTTACTCTTCTTCATATGATGATGATTTTGGGCCTACTATTAATAACCTACCAACCACAGTTGATGTTAGTCCTAATGCTACTAAAAGGATTAACAATGTTCACCCACAATCTCTAATAATTGGTGATCCTACTTCATATGTTCAAACCAGAAGTAAGGTGAAGAAGACAAGATTTGGAGAAACTGCATTTCTCAATTATATTCAGGATCAACATAGGAACAATCACATAGACTATCATCATTGTCTATTTGCTTGTTTCCTGTCACAGGTTGAACCTACCAGTGTAGCACAGGCACTAGCAGATTCAGAATGGGTGGCTGCTATGCAAGAAGAAATGCAACAGTTCTTAAAACAAAATGTCTGGGAGCTTGTTCAATTGCCTGCTGGGAAATATGCAATTGGAACAAAATGGATTCTAAAGTGCAAAATAGATGCAAGAGGGGTTGTGGTGAGGAATAAGGCTAGATTGGTATCTCAAGGTCACAGGCAAGAAGAGGGAATTGATTATGATGAAGTCTTTGCTCCAGTAGCAAGAGTTGAGGCTATTAGACTCTTCTTAGCTTTTGCTTCCTATATGGGCTTCCTGGTTTATCAGATGGATGTTAAAAGTGCCTTCCTATATGGTGAAATTAAAGAAGAAGTGTATGTGACTCAACCCAAAGGCTTTGTGGACCCACATAACCTAATATGGTTTACATGGTGGTTAAAGCACTTTATGGGCTTCATCAAGCACCAAGAGCATGGTATGCTAGGCTCTCATCATTCCTGTTGAAGCATGGTTATAGGAGGGGTGCTATTGATAAGACCCTATTTATCAAGAAGAACTCCAGGGATATAATCTTAGTCCAAGTTTATGTAGATGGCATTATCTTTGGATCCACTAAAGAAGCTTGGTGCAGAGAATTTGAGGAGTTGATGAAAAGTGAATTTGAAATGAGTGCTATGGGTGAGCTTACCTTCTTCTTGGGCCTACAGGTTAAGCAACAGCCATATGGTATTTTCATTTGTCAAGAGAAATATGTGCAAGACATCCTCGGGAAGTTTGATTTGGAAAATATGAGAAATGCAACTACTCCTTATGAAGCCCCAAAGCCTAAGTCAAATAATGAACCAGATCCTGCTGTCAATGTTCATCTGTACAGATCTATGATTGGTTCACTCATGTATTTGACAGCTTCAAGGCCTGATATTATGTTTGCAGTCAGTGCTTGTTCTAGGCATCAGGTTACTCCATTGACTTCCCACTTAAATGCAGTCAAGAAAATCTTCAAATATATCAAAGGCCAACCTAAGTTGGGTCTTTGGTATCCTAGAGATTCTCCATTTGTGTTGGAAGCTTACAGCGACAGTGACTATGTTGGAGCCAATTTTGATAGAAAATCCACTACTGGGGTTGTCAATTTCTGGGTAGGAGATTAATCTCCTGGCAATGCAAGAAGCAGACCATAATGGCCACTTCTTCTACTGAAGCAGAGTATGTTGCTGTTGCTAGCTATTGTGGTCAGGTACTCTGGATACAAAATCAGTTAATAGACTATGGGTTCAATTTTATGAACACAAAATTTTTTATTGATAACCAAAGTACCATTTGCATTGTTAAAAATCCAGTTTTTCATCAAAGAACAAAGCACATAGAAATTAGGCACCATTTTATCAGAGATGTAAATGAAAAACATCTTATTCAAGTGCTTCAAATCCATATTGATGATAATGTGGCTGATTTGTTAACTATAGCATTTGATGGCCCTAGATTTCAATTTTTGGATGTCCATATTGGCATGATCAACCCCTGATTGTTGTGTTTGAGAGGAGGATTATGCTTAAGGGGAGGATTTTTGATTAAGGGGAGGATTTATTGTTGTATAATTTGTATATATGTGTATATTCTTTGTATATTATGTGTTCTACTAACAATTTTGAAGATTAAGAGTCAAACACACAATCAGTAGCAAAAAGATTAAACTAGAAGCATGAAAGTCTTTTATTTATATAAAACACTACATTCAAAGATGCAGTATGATGTTACAAGACTTCCTACAACTACTGATCATCACATGACAAGACATCAACATAACATAAAACATCAACAAAAGAAAACACCACTCCTAACACTAGATTCCATCCACAAGACATCTACTCAGGCCTCCTTTTTGCCCTCTCACGCATCCTCTGATTCTGTTTCCCCCACCTACTGATCATATCCCATACTCTGGGGGCAGCAAGACCAACCACTTGTTGTCTCTTCTGAGGGTTTGGGTTTGAGGGTCCTGGCCTTGGATCAGAAGGAAATGCAACTGGCACAGAAGGAGCTGGTACTTGAGCAATAGGAGCAACATTCAAGGGTCTGGAGGATCCACCATTCTCATCATCAGTTTATGAGTAAGCAGACACGAAGCTTGGCATGGAGCTGAGCTCAGAGCTGGAATCTCCATACCCCAAATCTGAAGGTGGAGTATGAAGGTCTTCTAAAGATGTACCAACTGGTGCTGGTGAAGGTGGAGGGTTTGTGGAAATGAAAGTGATGTTGGTGTAGTTAGGAGGGAAATAGTTTAACCATCCATCATTAGATGGTAAACTCTCTGATGAGTCTGAGGAAATTTCAATCAATGAATTGGGAGAGCTGTTCATGATGCTGAGTTAGATGGATGGTTCTTTGATAATCATTGAAGTGTTTTGGGTGGGTTATTTGTGTTGTATGTGTTGTATGGTTGAGGGCTTACTTTTTATAGGCAAAATCAAGGTGTAATCTAACCCCTATAGAATTAATGGAAGTAATAGTTCGGTTGGTGCAAGGAGTTAATAAGGGTTAAGACTGCAGAAGTATTAATGCGCAGTTAATTATAGCAGGGTTTGACTTTTCTTCAATTCTGTTGATAACGTGGTTGTTCCTGCTGATGGGTGATGGTTTCTACTGGTAGCTTTGGATTAGTAACTGCGGTCAAACTTTTGGTGGTTCCTGCTGTTTGACTAAATGGTTCCTACGGATTGACTTTCGAATGTTGCTGGTTTCATTGAATTAGGAATTTAATACGGGATTAAATTTAAGTCAAATTGGTCAAAGATTCTTTGCGAGATATTTGGCAATTTGAATGGCTATTTTGGGTAACTTATTTAAATAGCCAATTGCATTATCCCATGACCTAATTAACCAATTCCCTCTCATTTTCAACTAAAACCCATCTTCAAACTTCTTGAATCATTGCAATGGCGACACTTGCATTCAAAGGGAATCATAATAAAGTTGCGTTTTTGGAAAGAGCTAAGGGAAGTGATGTTTATGATCCTATGGTTGATTTCCTTCTGTGCTCAAAACTCAGGTATGCCCTAACTTATCATCCATCTGTTGTTTATGACTCATTGGTCAGGCAATTTGGGCCACTGCTAATGAGCGATCTCCTGAGGGTCAACCCAAGGAGATTGTGACCATTATTGAGTGACAGGAGTGTGTCATTACTGACTCCCTTATAAGGACTCAGTTGCAATTCAATGATGAAGGAGGTGTTTTTAAGAATAATAGGGAGGAAATAATCACTGGTTTGGCCAGCTTAGGGTATCCCACTAATGGGAAGTTTATATGGTATTAAATAAGTTTTGCCCTAAATGGAGATTTTTAGTTCATACCCTCTTTCAATGTTTAAGTCCTAAGTATGGGGGTTGGGATCAGTTCCCCAGCTCAAATGCTACTGCTATAATTTGTTTGGCTCAGGGTAGAGATTATAACTTTTCAAGATATATTTTTGAGGAAATGCTTAAAAACGTAAAGGATACCAAACATAAAATTTTAATATATCCTATGTTTTTTCAGATAATATTAGGCATTGAGACCTCAGATCAAACCCCAAGAGCAGTAGGAAAATTGACTGCTAAATTATTTGCTACCATGAGGACCAATTTTGCTGGAGAGCATAGACCCTTATTGCCTTCTATGTTGCCCATTGGAAATGAAGGTGCTGGTGCAGCTGATGCTGCTGGTGGTAATGAGCCATCTATTGATGAGGCTTCTGGTGGCACTATGCCACCCATCCCTAATGCTGCTGGTGCCTCTGTATCAGATACAGCTGATATTAGAGCCTTCACTGTTCCTGATGCAACTGTATCAGTTGCTACTAATGACCAGCAACCCCCATCCCCTGCACCTATTGCCCCACCATCTCCTAGGGTTAATGCTCTTGATGAGCCTGTCATTGCTTCTGAAACACAGGAACAAAATCCTGTTGAACCAGAAGTGAATGTTGACCAACCTTTGTGTCCACCTAGACACACTTTTGAGGATGACACCAATATTAGTGGTGATTATTATATGTCTCCTCCCAGATCCAATGATGCTCCTAACACCTCAGGAAAACCTATTGGTGGAGCTGAGGATTCTGAAGTTCTAATGAAAATGTCTAGTTTAGTTGACAGGTGATAACGTCTAAAATGAACATGTTTTTAGTAGCGTTATTGTCAGTTTTGTGCATGATATTCGGCTATATTTACTCTTAACTGTTGCAAAAGTGCAAAGATGCGTCTTGTGTATGTATATGTAGCCAGGTATTGCGAATATTGAAGAAATGAAGTTTTTATGCACATTTGGAAGCATCTAAAGGAAGGAAGTTGAGATTGGAAGCTTGTGGACTCAATGATATGGAAGCATAGTGATTTCGAAGCATCTACAGCAAGGAAAGATCAAGTTTGGCTTTGGAAATCATCAACATAAGCAAAGAACGAAGCGTAAAGGGAAAAGTCAGCAAAAAGTCAAAAGGAGCAAAACCCAGCCGCTCGGTCGCAACCCGCAACCGGATCCGGCTGGGCTAATGGTCAAAGCTGTGACCGATTCGGTCGACAGAGAAACCGATCCGGTTTCTGGTTCTGCAGTTACACAATTCGCATTTATTGTTGTCTTAACTCCCCATAATCATTAGAGTCCGATCATTTCTTGATATTAACTTGGAGAGAACGTTTTTTGGGCAGTTAAGCAAGTGCTTTGGCTATTTAAAGGACCTAGTACTTGTATACTAAGTGTGACACAACAAATAGAGTATTAGTTTACACCAAAACTCATACTTACCCATTTATTTCAACCCAAAAGCTTGGTAATTACTGGAAAACGTCCAGAAGCAAGGAAGGAACCATTCTTGTCCATTGTTTCGGTAGTTTGGAATTGTGCGGTGATCCTAGGTGATTGGAGGCGCGTGGTTGCTACATTCCACGATTTCTAATTCTTGTAATCACAAAAGATTAGTTATTCTATGAACTTTGTTATGGAAATCTATTCTCTTGAATTGTTTGAATTACTTTGTTATGACTTGTGTTTAGATATGATTGTTTTCATGGAGTAGTTTGTGTTATACTTGTGTGTTGGAATGTGATTAATCATAATAATGTTCTCGAAATGTGATGCATGTATATATGATCTTGTTTAAATGAGTTTGTTGGAAAAATACTAGTCTTGGATTGATTTGTCAATAAAACATGTTTTAAGAAAAAGGACCGAAAGGATTTCTCTTGTGTTTTATTCCAAAAAGTGTTGTGACAAACTAGTATGGGGATATGGTGATTGACATCCACCATGTTTTGCTTATTAAAACAAGACTAGAACATTTTCATCACGAAGGGTCGAAAGATTCGTAAGAACAAATTTAATGAGAGCATGTTGCAAACAAATGGAATTTTTATAGGATAACCATTGGGATAAGGACCGAAAGGATTACCTAAATGTTTTTGTTCTTAGAATGATTTTTACAAACAAATACCATGGTTGTGGAATCATTTGCTTATGATTTGTGCATCATACTAAGAGTATACACCAAACCTTTATGAACATTATCTATGGTTAATTATGAGACTTCACACAAGTATATATTTTTATTCTTGATTCGTATTTTCACTAGAACACTTATTCGAGAGAGCCTTGACAAGCTTTCTTGTTAGAAACTTTTTAATAAAATCTATTTCAAAACAAAAATCCCTTGGGACGATCTCGACTTACCAAAACGTTACTACTACGGACGAGTATACTTGCTCGTATGTGTTAAAAGGTTATACGGTTAATTCGTGATTATAAATTTTTAAAACTTGCACCAACCGGAGCACATCAAGTTTTTGGCGCCGCTGCCGGGGATTTTTCTGTAATTTTTCTTTGAAATTAATTAGTAAAAAAAAAAAAAAAAAAAAAAAAAAAAAAAAAAGTTTTGTTACAAACTAACCGATTCGGTTGGTTAGCCAACCGAATCCGGTTAGACATTCTGTGAAAATTTTCTTTGGTTCGAATTTTATCTCTATTTTTTTTTTAGTTTATTTGTGTTTTGATTTCTAGAGTAATTGCGTGGTTTAATCAGTTTTAGATTTATTGTCTTTATTTTATTTTTTTTTCTTTTCTTTACATTTGTTATTTAGATAATCTAGTTTTATTTTTATTTTTAATTTTATAGTTGATGGTAATGGTTAAGAGTATCTTATTTTCAGTTATAGTTTAATTTATGATAGATTTATTAGTAGTTTATTTAGTTTTAGTTTTAGTTTTAATTTTGGTTTTAATTAGAGTTAATGAGTTATTTAATTATTAGTTTATGAAGAGTTTTATTTAATTAACTAGAGTTAGTACATCCTTAATGACAGTTATTTGCTTTCAATTATTATTAAATTTATTTAAAAAAAAAAAAAAAAAAAAAAAAAAAAAAAAAAAAAAAAATTATTTTCAATCAAACCGATCGGTCGCAACCCGCAACCGGATCCGGTTCGTGATTCTGTCCTAAAATTTTTCAACCAACCGATTCGGTTGGTGATCCAACCGAATCCGGTTGGAGTTTCTGTGCCGAGTTTTATCATTTTAAGGTTTTGAGTTTTTATTTTATTTCTTAATTTTGTTAGATGTCTTAGTTGTTTATTATATGTTTTTTTTATATAGTTTGTTCTTGTTTTACTAACGTTAACGCTAATCATTCGGGATTTGTTTTGTTTTGCTTTGTTAAGTTGTCTAGTAACATGGATAGTTTGAGCGGAATCTCGGAATACCTTCGTACTTTGGATGACATGTTCAAGGATACGGGAAGTTCATTAGAAAAGATTGGAGGAATTCTGGAGGAAAGCAAGAAAGATTTGGGAATTGACACGGGTGATATGGAAGAAGTATGTGAAAACAAGGTTCAACTACCCAAAAACAAAAGAGTGGTAGTGTTTACACAAGCACCGTCAACGGTGTATGATTCACCGATGATGAGATTTGGAACACCTTGTGAAGTGGAAGGAGTACGTGCTTGGGATGCACAGCTTAATATGGCATATGGAGAGAATTATATCTTGGAAGAGGTTCTTGACGAAATCGGTCATATTCGTATGGATTATGAGGCATATGGGAGAAAGATGGTGAAGAATTTGAAGGTCAATATTCATGGGCATATGTTTGAAACTGATTTTGTTGTTCTAGAGGAAGGTAATGCGGATGAGCCAAATGTTTGTTTTGGTAGAGATTTTCTTGTCACAACCAGGTGTCAAGTAGATTTTGGTATGGGAGAGATGCGGATTAACATAACCGAGTTGGAAGAAGAAAAAGGGATCAACGAGATGCTAGTGGAAGTGTGTGCAAATATGGAGGAGAAAAATGTGGAAGTGGTGAAAATGGGGAAAGCAAACCGAAAGAAACCATCATCAAATAAATTAACCCCAACAACAACCTCCACCACCAAAAATGATTATACACCATTGTCACCTACTACTACTATCAAACCCTTAACCGAAAGCCAAAAAGAAGCTATCTTAGAGAATCTAGAACAAAAATTTCTAGAGCTCAATGAAAAGAAACCGGTTATTGAAGTTCTCCAAGATTATGTGCTTTATCGAAAGAAGTTGGATGCATTGATGCTAGCGAGGGCTAGGTTGGAAGATAAGAATCTCACGGATGAGGATCGAGATAGAATTTTGTTTAAAGGCATGCCAAGGAAAGAAAAGGATCCGGGTAATTTTGTGTTGCCAATCAAAGTAAATGGAACTACACCAGTTTATGCTTTAGCTGATACGGGGTCGAGTGTTAACGTGATGCTGTATCCATTGTTCAAAACTTTGGGACTAAGTAATCCGCAACCTAATCATTCTAAGCTCACTATGGCGGATAACACTCAAGCAAAGGCAATGGGAGAAGTTAAGAATGTAAGAGTGCAAATTGGCTACCAACCATATTTGGCAGATTTTCTTGTCTTGGATATTCCGGTGGATAAGAGTTTACCACTATTGTTGGGGAGGCCATTTTTACGAACTTGTGGAGCAATTATAGACATGGGAAGAGGCACCATGACTATTGACAATGGGATTTCGAGGCAAACATACTACCCAAGACCAAGAGGACCAATTTTGGAAGGTATGGAAGATTTGGAATGGATGGATGCAAATGATGATTTAACTTGTTTTGAAGTGGGACGTGATGTCCACGGTAATCCAATGTACGGACCTTTAACTCCACCTTATTTCGATATAGAGGACGAAATGGAACGTGCATTCGCGATAGAAGCTTTCTACAACCCATTTAAAAACATTTTGGTTTACAAGAAGTTGACCGACTTTTTAGGATCTTTACCGGTGCAACTTAAGAATTTGGAGTGGAAACCCGAAGGATTGGGGACTTACAAAAGGCAAGCCGGAGATGGGGCATGGCATGTTAAGTTTGATATATTATGCCCGGATGGACGAAGATTTATGAGGAAATTTAAAACTTTTGAAACGTTCCGTGAATTGACCGGAAAATTTCAAAGCGAGGATATTCTTAGGCAAGAATATTTTGAGGAATTTTGAGGAAAGGAAAGACCGTAATAACAAGCAATCATTTGCTTGAATTTCTTTCTTATTTTATTATTTTGATTTGATGCATTAGGATTTTTTTTTTTTTTTTTTTTCTTATTTATTTTTCATGTTATGATTGAGGTAATTTGGTTTTAATACATTATGACTATGAGTTTGAGTTGAGTTTGATTAGTTCATTTATATGATGAGTTTAGTTTTTTTTTTTGGATTGAATGATTGTTCAAAATATCATTTGGGGAATAAATGTTGTGTGAAATTTTTAGCAGGAATTTTTGAGTAAAAATATGTTGCTTGGAGGGTAAATGCCTAAGTAACATGTTAAACAAGTAAAAAAGTAAATTTGGCAAAAAGCATACCGAATCGGTTGTGTCCTTGACTGAACCGGTTGCACCAAAATATAAAAAATTCATTTTTTCCAAAAACACACACACACACTAATTTTCCAGGAGGGTTTTGCAATAATTCATCCAAGAGAGCAGATTGGAAGTTGTTTTTGAATTGTAGGATAACATCATGGCACCCAAGCAAGTAAGCAATTACATTCAATTTACTCAATTAAGGTTTTATTTAGAACATTTGATTCGAATTGGATTTTAGGTCACCAATTTGGGGGTTTTTGTTATAATTCGAATTAAGTGGTAATATTTTAGGATTGAGTGAGTGATTGAGATAGGTGTGCATTACAACAAGTGATTGATTGATTGATTCACCATAGAATGGATTTTAGATGATAAGATTTTTCGGAATTAATTGGGTTATGCTTATGGAAGAGATAAGTTACAATTAGTGATTCATTTTGATGGATGATATGTTTGATTTTTAAGAGTGATGGATGCTACACTATTAGAGCTTATGATTTTTAAGAATGATGAGATGAGTTGTTAGATGTTAGATGTTTGATGATTTGGAAGCAAGATAGATAATTCTAGGATGTGGGAAATCATTGAGGATGATAGAATGCGATCTAAGAGTGGTTTGAGCGTTAGAAATTCGAGATGTTGAGGATTTGAAGGTGAAATACCTTATGCAGTCTGCACAACCGATTCGGTTGCGCATGGCAACCGAACGGTTGTTGCCTGATGTTAGTAGGAAACCGATTCGGTTGGTGATCCAACCGAATCCGGTTACGGTTTCTGAGAGGATTTTTTGTGAAATTTTGAAATGTCTATTAGAGGGTTCTCTAACCTTCTTGTTTGTTCTAACACTCTTATATGATCTTATTTTTGTGATTTCTACAGAGAATTATTGTAGGAAGCTCGAGTGGGGAGGAAATTCCAATTAACCCGCTTGTTACGAAGTTTTGTGAAAGGAACGAGAAGAAGAAGGTTAAGTATAGTGTGAAGAAGGAAGCAAATGCTAATTTAAAATTCAAAAATCCAGGGGATGGAGATTCGTTCAATGATTTGTCATGGGAAAGAGCATTCAGTGTTAATGAAGAAGTCTACCGAGAATGGTGTATGGAATTCTTTTCAACCATGTATTTTGAAAGAAAAGTAGATGTTCGGAATTTGATGTCGGAGATTTGTATTTGGTTTAGACTTTGTGGTAGGGATCATGCTTACACATTGCCAGCTTTTGGTGTAGCTCTTGGTTTGTATGAACCACATGAGGTAAATCATCGATTATTTGAAAATCACTTTTCTAGACTTCGGAGGTTTGAAAAAGATTAACCTAGTATTCCCGCTTATTGGAATCAAGTGGGAGATCCTACTTGTGCTAGGAGGAATGCTTCAACTATCAGGAATCCGTTGATGAGGATACTTCACAAGTTGATTGTGACCGGGCCATTTAATAGATTTGGAAGCAGGGACAAATGTCAGAAACCGGACTTATGGATTATGAAGTTGCTGGAAGAAACTAAGGATGGTAATGCTATTTGGCAGGTTGCCGAATATTTGTCTAGGAGAGCCCCGGGAATCAAGAGCAACAGTAACATTTGTGGAGGACATTTTGTGACAAGATTGGCGAAGAATCTTGGGTATTATGTTGATGAGGAATTGGCTAAGTGTGGAGAGCCAAAGTATAGTGAAACGTGGACTGCGAAAGGTTTTGGTAATGCTTTGAATAGGAGATTGGGAACCGTAGGGTTATGGATTGAACCAAGACCACAACAGCAACCACCACAACAGCAAGGGAATATACCAATGGAGAACGTGCAAATGGGTACGTCCAGTAGTTTTGATTCAGGATGGGGAGAGTGGAACCAACATCTAGATGAAATTCAATGTAGGGATGTGTGGAGAGATTCGATGATGTTAAGGAACAACTACATCAATGATTATTCGATGCCTATTTTTCAACACATGGCTCGAGAAGCCAATTACGAATTGCCACCCTACAATCCACCAAATGTTCCACCATATCCTTTTCCTTACACTTCTTATCCTGGACCCTATCCGTATCCATATCCTGGGTACGCACCGTTTCCTGATCCAATACCCCCATATGGTCGATTGCCTGAAGCTGGAGGAACAAGTTATGAAGTTGGAGGATCATCATCAGGAGTTGGAGGCAAGAAGAAAAAGAGGAGAGTTCGTTCAGAAATCATAGACGAAAACTATGTAACCGAAAGTGATGATGATGATGAGTTTGATGATGAAGAAGGAGAAGAAATGAGCGAGGATGACGAGTGATTATGGGTCATTCGTGAATTATGGTTTCAAAAACAATGGTCATGATGTGTTTTAAACTATTTCTATCTTTTGATTGATTTTTCTTTAGGATGTTTGGTATATTTTGGTTTTATCTAGTTTTTAGTAGTTTTGTTTGTTTTGTGCATTTCGTGTTGCAGTTTTTTTTTGTTTGCAGGATGGATATGTTGGAAGCTTATTGATGGTCAAATATTTCGAGTTGGATAACTCACAGGCTTGCTAATGACCCAATGTGCTTATTGCATATTTTATTCCGTGGTATCTTTTAACTATTTCTTTTTCCCATTTTCTTTACTTTGAAGTTCATTTTTTATTACATTGAGGACAATGCAAAACTTAAGTATGGGGGAGGGAAGAAAATAGGAAAATGATACGCATTTTTTATTTTTTTTAGATAACTTTTGGATGCAAGTGATTAGAAGAAATTCGCCCTTGATGGTCTAATGGTTTTCGCACGTTATTGATAAAATACATAATTTGGGATTTCGATGGTAAAATGAGTTTTTTTTGAAAATTTTTAGATTTGAACCAAATTACTGAAATAATTCATTTTGGATTCGATAGCATTTTCTAGCATGCATAATAGCCTTTTTCCCACATTTTTTGTGAGGTTTCTTTTTGTATGAAACATCTTTTGTTTTATATTTGCTATGAGTGTGCCGGTGATTATGTCGATTCTAGAACTTGTACTAGTTATGCATTACGGTTAAAATCACTTTCGAGTGATCTAAATATTTTCAAGTGATAAGAGGCATTTTAGGAATAACCCAAATGGCCTTCCATTTTTACATCTAATGATATATTAGCTGACCACATCGGTTAGTTAACCACCCACATGGACCCATTTTGTTAGTGCTCATCTTTAGCGCTAGATACCCCTAGTTACACCTTCTGAGCCATTCTTTTTTTCGTTTTTGATAAATCCAGAAAAATACAAAAATATTTTACACCTTTAAACCTTAGCCAACCCTTATCAAGTCTAATGGTTTGTTGCTAGTTGTTTGGAATGATTGGATTGTTTTTTGATGATTATGAGTTAGTTACACTGAGCCATTCGTGTGTGCCATTTCGACAAAGACGAAGGATGCATACTTTTTATTTGTATTTTTGTGGTGATGCTTATGCGAAGTGTGGGGGAGTTGTGATAAAAAAAAAAAAAAAAAAAAAAAAAAAAAAAAAAAAAAAAAAAAAAAGTTATAGCCAATGTGCTATATTATTATGAAGATGAAGGAAGATGAAGTATGTTTGAGTTATCGATTAGCCAATGTGCTAAGACGTGATATATATATATATTTGGTGATCGATATGAGAAGAGGAGTAATAATCATTTTTCGGGATTGTGGTTTGTATGATGACTAGCACCATGGAGATTTGGACTTGATTTTATTTTATTTTAAACCAATTTCATAAACTATCCCATGCCTTATCCATACCTATTATGAACCCATAGCCTTATCATTATAACCCGAATAAAAGACCTCTTTGATGAATTTATTTTCTTTGTTTTGATACTTGTACAAGCTTATGGTAAAAAGCATTGATCATGACTAGGCATTGAGTGATATACCCACCAATATATGAGTGTTGAGTGAATCTTAAAGCCACTTGTGAGGTATCCTAGTTATGTTATCTAAAGTGTTTGGTTCATTTTTAGAAGATTTTCTCATATTATAAAGCAAAATAATAATTATCTTTTATGGTAATTGTTACATTTTCTGAAACATGGTGTTATGGACCATTGAAATCAATCTTTACAAATGTTTGACCTACTCGAGGGCGAGTAGAGCTTAAGTGTGGGGGAATTTGATAACGTCTAAAATGAACATGTTTTTAGTAGCGTTATTGTCAGTTTTGTGCATGATATTCGGCTATATTTACTCTTAACTGTTGCAAAAGTGCAAAGATGCGTCTTGTGTATGTATATGTAGCCAGGTATTGCGAATATTGAAGAAATGAAGTTTTTATGCACATTTGGAAGCATCTAAAGGAAGGAAGTTGAGATTGGAAGCTTGTGGACTCAATGATATGGAAGCATAGTGATTTCGAAGCATCTACAGCAAGGAAAGATCAAGTTTGGCTTTGGAAATCATCAACATAAGCAAAGAACGAAGCGTAAAGGGAAAAGTCAGCAAAAAGTCAAAAGGAGCAAAACCCAGCCGCTCGGTCGCAACCCGCAACCGGATCCGGCTGGGCTAATGGTCAAAGCTGTGACCGATTCGGTCGACAGAGAAACCGATCCGGTTTCTGGTTCTGCAGTTACACAATTCGCATTTATTGTTGTCTTAACTCCCCATAATCATTAGAGTCCGATCATTTCTTGATATTAACTTGGAGAGAACGTTTTTTGGGCAGTTAAGCAAGTGCTTTGGCTATTTAAAGGACCTAGTACTTGTATACTAAGTGTGACACAACAAATAGAGTATTAGTTTACACCAAAACTCATACTTACCCATTTATTTCAACCCAAAAGCTTGGTAATTACTGGAAAACGTCCAGAAGCAAGGAAGGAACCATTCTTGTCCATTGTTTCGGTAGTTTGGAATTGTGCGGTGATCCTAGGTGATTGGAGGCGCGTGGTTGCTACATTCCACGATTTCTAATTCTTGTAATCACAAAAGATTAGGTATTCTATGAACTTTGTTATGGAAATCTATTCTCTTGAATTGTTTGAATTACTTTGTTATGACTTGTGTTTAGATATGATTGTTTTCATGGAGTAGTTTGTGTTATACTTGTGTGTTGGAATGTGATTAATCATAATAATGTTCTCGAAATGTGATGCATGTATATATGATCTTGTTTAAATGAGTTTGTTGGAAAAATACTAGTCTTGGATTGATTTGTCAATAAAACATGTTTTAAGAAAAAGGACCGAAAGGATTTCTCTTGTGTTTTATTCCAAAAAGTGTTGTGACAAACTAGTATGGGGATATGGTGATTGACATCCACCATGTTTTGCTTATTAAAACAAGACTAGAACATTTTCATCACGAAGGGTCGAAAGATTCGTAAGAACAAATTTAATGAGAGCATGTTGCAAACAAATGGAATTTTTATAGGATAACCATTGGGATAAGGACCGAAAGGATTACCTAAATGTTTTTGTTCTTAGAATGATTTTTACAAACAAATACCATGGTTGTGGAATCATTTGCTTATGATTTGTGCATCATACTAAGAGTATACACCAAACCTTTATGAACATTATCTATGGTTAATTATGAGACTTCACACAAGTATATATTTTTATTCTTGATTCGTATTTTCACTAGAACACTTATTCGAGAGAGCCTTGACAAGCTTTCTTGTTAGAAACTTTTTAATAAAATCTATTTCAAAACAAAAATCCCTTGGGACGATCTCGACTTACCAAAACGTTACTACTACGGACGAGTATACTTGCTCGTATGTGTTAAAAGGTTATACGGTTAATTCGTGATTATAAATTTTTAAAACTTGCACCAACCGGAGCACATCAACAGGTATGTTCAGAAAGTTGATGATCTTGAGGCAGAGCTTAAGGAGACAAAGAAGAATCTTGGTGGAGCTGTTGTAAAATTTCTTGGAAGGGTGACTCATTTAGAAAATAGGTTGAATAAGAGGAGGAGCAGCTTTGTGGTTTCTGATTCATAAGATGAGCAAGATAAAGATGAGGAGGACATTGATCTGGATGCTCTACATGTCTTGGCCTCTGCTTCTTTGGGTGATACTGCAACAGAAAAAGATCATGTGTCTGAGCCTGTTAATTACTCAAGAGGTTAAGGTTTTTACAAGAAGAAGGACCAAAAGAAGGACCAAACTGAATTCTGAAGTACCAGCATTTGAGAAGTTTAAGTCTATTGCTGCTGGTAGTTCCATGGTTCCTCCTGATGTACCCATTGCTGCTGATGTCAATGTTACTTCTGACATAGTGCAGATTCCTCCTGATAACATTGCTGCTGATAATACTAAGGTTGATGTTTCTTCTGATGTTGTTCCTACTGATAGAGTACAACTTTCTTCTGATGAGGTTTCTGTTGATAAGACTCCTTCTGCTGGGGTATCTACTGATGCTCCTGAGATTCCTATTCCTATTCCTATTCCCACTGATCCTAAGGTTACTTCTGTTGAATCTGTGTCTATATCAATTCCACAAGTGGATAAGGGGAAGGCTCCAATGATAGAAGAAGAATTGGATTCTGATGCATTCAAAGCTGAACAGGAAAGGATTATTAGACTTCATGAAATTGAACAAATTGACAGGGAGGTAGCAGAAAACGTTCAGGCTGAATATGATGCAGATCTTCACATGCAAACTCACAAAGTTCCTGATATAACTCCTCAAAGGAAGAAAGAACTTGATGAAGCATCTCTTCATTTCACAGATGCAACTTGGCAGCAGATTGTAGGTGAAGTAACTTCAAATACCTCTCTTGCACAGTCTATCTTAGGGGATGCTTTTGAATCAGATAATTATGCTGCAAGGATGGTTGCCCTAGTTAATCAGAGGAAGAGAGTAGATGCTGAAAGGAGGGCTAAAGCTAAGAGGGATAAGCCTCCAACCCAAGCTGAGCAAAGACAACATATGAGGGAGTTTGTGAAGTGTCAGAGTTCTGCTATTTACAACACTGGGTGGACTATGGCTTATGTGAAGAAATTGACAGATGAACAATTGAAAATAGAGTATGAGAAAATTCTCAAAAGATTGAATCAAGATGGCATCAGTCCTTATGCAAGATTGAAAAGATCTCAACCTACTTTGGAAGGGCCTGAGACTAAGAAATTGAAGTTTACTGATGCTACTGATGATATTTCTGTTCATACTGAAGACATTGCTAAGGAGTCAAGTGTTATTGGTGCAGAGATCCCACGTTCTCAGGACAACATTACTAAGGATTCAACACTAATGAACACTTCAATGGAGACTCCAAAGGAAACAACAGCAACACCTATTCCTTCTAAAGAACCTAAAAGTATTCCCACTGACAATCTTGAGGGGAATCCTTCTGATGCTTCTAAGTCTGTTTCCACTGAAGATGCACCATTTGTTCCCACTGATACAGATACCTCTATTCCTACTGATGATGTTCTCATTTCTGTTGTTCCACCACCAACCCCACAGGTTGTTTCCACTGTTAAGGAGGGTGCTGGTACTCCAGATGTTACACCAATCTCTACTCCTGATGTTAGGTCTAGTGTATCTTCTCCTTCTTCCACTCCTGTAGGAAGACGGAAGAGTCTGGCAAAGAAAAGGAGTTCAAAAGCATTTGATCTACAAGCTCCTGATAGTTCTTTCATCAAGATTGCTGATGATGATTCAGATGAGGAACCAGTTCCGTGGTCAGCATTTGATAGATGGGAATTAACACCAGTTGTTTTGGGTGGTTTGGGAGTGACTAATACTATGTATAGAAAAGATAGGTCAATCAAGCATTTCAATTTTCTGAATCAGATCCTCCATATGGTAGATAGAAAGGATTTGTTCCATTTGTATGGATAGGTGACTGAGTATTTTCAGTCTTATGCTGCTACTGGTGCTAGTCTGATGCTATTGGGTGACCTACAAGTTTTGTTTCATTCCCTTCATGAGGATGGTGCAGAGTTCAGCATATGGGATGGCCAGGATGAGTGGCAAATTTGGCATTGGGGTTTTTATCCTTTATCTAATGTTCATGTTTTTCAAACTATGTATGGCCTCTGTGTCTACATGTTCTCATATCTCTAATATCCTTCACTGTGAAAGTGATGGGTCATATGCTGAAACGTAAGTTGGATATTCCTACTGATCTAGTTGGAAATGACATGCGAGCTGCAGAGCGATTGGTGAAACAAATCAAGGATAGACTTATTGCTGCCAATGCTGCTGCAACTTCTTGAGTATGGTACCTTGTTGTAATATATTAATTATTTCTTTTATTTTCTTGTTGTTAAAAAAAACACCTTATGTATATATTGCTTATATGCTAACTTTTATGTTTGAGGATCATGTTGTGCAATTTTGTATTATCCCATTTATGGTACTTAACTCACCAAGTCTTTGATGACAAAGAGTTAACCCACCATTGGGGTACGGCTCTGGTGGGAGTCCTTAAATCCGTTGATAGTTGCTGATTTACTAAAAATCAGAGGGTCATCAATGTACCCTGGTTTCACACACCGAACATTGGCTACTCCATGAGCAAACGGCTCTGGTAAAGAGATATCAAATCCGTTGGATGGTTGACAATTTTCCAATAAATTGTATGGTGCTCAACTCACCATGTCCTACTCGATGAAGAATTGGCTAGCCCACAAGTTCATGGCTTGTGGTAAAGGCAGTGGAATACCATGGCTAGTCTTGAGTTAACGGCTTCAGGTAAAGACATCCCAAATCCGTTGATGGTTGTGATGGTTTGCCAAAAACCATTAGGGTTCTCCAACACACCATTGATTCACGTTCTAAGTGTTGGACTGGTTATTAGTTCACCAGGGTGATGTCATGATTCCACTAAAGAACTAGCTAGCCCAAGAGTGAGTAGCTACTTGGTAAAGGCTTATCAAATCTACTCATGGAGCTGTTGCTGTTGGATTCAGATGCTGCTGTTATAGGAGTTGCTACTGGATCTTTGGACTTCATTGCTGCTGGTGGTGTCAGTTTCTGTTGTTGCTGGTTTTACTTATTGCTATGGATACTCAAGTCTTCAATCCTCGTGCTGTGAAAGATCTATCTAGAAACTTGAAGTTAACCAAGTCAAATTCAAGTTTAGGGGAGGATTGTTAGGAATTATTTAAAATAAATGTAATTGTATAGAGCGGCTCCTACTGATAAGGTTCCTGCTGTTAGTATTAGTGTTTCTGCTGATAGTGCAGTTTCTGCGGATAGTGCAGTTCGTGCTGGTAGAAGTATTTCCGCGGATAGTAGTATCCATATTATTAGTAATTAGTTAGGATATGCATGAGTTATATTAAGAAGAGATAATGCATATCTTTTACGCATTTTGTAAGCAGCTGTATTAGTGTTTCTTATAGTATAAAAGAAACATGCGGCTATGAGTTATGTACGCTTTTGAAAAACATTCTTAGTGAATTAATATAGATCCATAGAGGATCAAAAGTTTAGTTGTTATTATCTTCTTTAACTCTTGTGTTCATATTCCGCGTGAGCATAAGTTTATTAGAGGTTCTCTATAGTTTGCTTGTGATTACACAGGTATTCTAGCTGTTTCTTAAAGGCTCGAAAAGATCTATCTAGGACTGATCCAACAGTTTCTAAAGGTTCTTGGTTTGTTCTTCTGAATTTATTCACCACCAATCAGACCACCATTCTTGTAAGTGTATCATGATACTCTATTTTACTCATATTAAACATATCATGCATTATTTTGTATCACATTTGTAGGGATCGCTCCTAACACGTAAATGGAAAGACATTTACGGGATTACATTAGTTATCATGTTAGGCACATACGCAGGGACTAGAACCATTAAGTATGTAAAGTTATGTGTATGTTTCCCTATATAAGCCCTCCTAGACTTCACTAGGAGGGTGAAGCGTGTGAGTAATTTTACTCTTTCATTATCGACAAAAGACACTCTTTTACTTTCTCTCTCTACTCTTTCTCTCTCTCTAACTATGGATATTATTTACTTTCATTATTCCAGACCTCCCGAATCACATAATCAACCTAAAACATCGATTTTACAAGTGGTATAAGGAGACAGGTTAATATTATTGGTCGATTTTGTGGTTGTTTTGTCAAATCTGTCGCTTTAGTAGGCTGTTATAATAAGTGTTTACACTGTTTTTTTTTTCATATTCTTGGTTATAACAGCTTTTTGAGTATCCTAAAGATTGGTCAAAAAGTGCTTTATTTTCACTATCAGTTTCATATATCTATTTCTTGTGGTCTTTCTTAGTCTAAATTATCATGTTATGTTTACTTTATTATCCTTGTGACTGTTTTGTACAAAAATTTGTGATAAATATTTGTGGTAAAAAAACGTGGTCTGAAACGTAGCCAAAAACGATGGTCAAAAATGTCAAAACTATGGTTTATCAAGTTTTCTGCTAGGGTCTATCGAGTTTACAAGAGGGTTTATCGAACTTAAAGAAGGGTTTATCGAATTTGACCACAACATCCTTAGTTATCGAACTTCCTGGAAAGAAATTCGATAAGCTTCATCGAATTTGGTATTTATTTCTTGGAAAGAAATTCGATATGGTATTATCGAATTTGGACTTGGGTTATCGAATTTGGTTTTCATCGAATTTGCACTTGGGTTATCGAATTTGGTTTTTTATCAAACTTGGTTTTATCAAACTCATTTTATCGAATTTGTGACCTCAGCTTATTGAACTTGTGACTAAAGATAAAAGGCATGAAGAAGATGAAAAAGAAGTTGACCACAAACCAAATTTACCAAGACTCAAAGTTGACTTCAATTTAATTAACATCATCGGTCCAAAACCAGCTTCACACTTAAACAAATTTAGTGACTATCCTCTATCCCTTTGACAACTCAACAAACTACAACAGAAAACCTAACCTAATCCCATCACCATCTCATGACCACAAGAAAGACTTCATACGATTTTAAATGGACAAGGGATCTCAGTTCATTTCTCTTTCATGTCGTACAGAAGCTCAAAGAACTTTACAAGATAAAACATACGAAAATATTATTACATCATAGATCCGAACATAAACTCAAATGATAAATTAAATAGATCTCAATTTTATCTCCTTTTGGTACTCAAAGTTTCATCAAAACACAAAAACCAATGAGATAAATTCATCATAGATCAATTTTAGAAGATAAATTTCTTCTTTAAATGTTTGAAATTTTTCAAAAAGAATAAGGCAATAACACTGATGCTATCATCTTTCTTTTTGTTCGGTTTGAAAACAAATAACGCATAGAACGAAAATTAAAACCTACCTGAGACCTCTTGTTAGATCTTGAAGTCATCTAAAAACAGATAAAATACGAGCTTACTCATGTTCGTGATTCGAAATGCAGTATCCAAGATATAGAAATATGGTGCGTGGATTATGAAGTTTGGTTTGTATGTGTAAATCGATTAATTAGAGGATTATTGATAGGTTTCTTGGTTTGGATTGAGATTGGTGTTTGATCTTCCAACTGAGAGAGAAAAGAAAAGAGGGGCGTATGATATTAATTTTAGGGTTACTAAATGTGTGTTAAGTTTCCTTTAACCATATAATTAGGGGTATGGTGATGGACCGAGTCATGTTTTCTTTCATGGGTCGTGTGAAAGTTATTGGATTTGGGCTGATGAATTCTTTAGGTTTGAAAAGTTAAATAAAAGGATTTGGCTTGGGACTGCTATTGGATTAAATTTGATTATTATTGGTGGTTATGATCCGAATGTTGTATCAAAAAAATAATTGGCAGAATTGTGATTATTCAAATGTAATTTAATACATTGTGTTCATTTTTTTGGGTACAATATTTGCCTAAAAGAGTGGTATTTTGGTTTTAAAACTTTTCATAGTGTTTTTTTTACAAGATCGAGAGAAACCATTATCCAAGTTCACTTAACCAAGTAACAAAGGCTAGTTTTAGGTATTGAACCGCACGATGTGACTACGGCGTTAATTTGTTATCATTTATTTGAGGTTGAAGTGGAACGAGCGCGTGTATTTAGTATCTGAAGATATTGGGGTTGGTTCGATGTTGATAGCGGGTTCAAGGTCGAAAGTCTTCCTTTTCCACGAACAAGCTTTACAACCCACTAGGCAGTGTACCTAATCGTTGCAGTATAGTATGGGTAAGCCCAGGGGGTTGATCGTTCTCTGGGGGAACAGAGATGCTAGTAGAGATGTATGACGAGAAGGTGAGGTTGATGGTGATTCTTTTTAGCTTTTTATATTTTTTTGGAAAACAAGTAAATGTCTCGGGGTATAGGAGTGGGGGGTGGCACTTCTACCAATTTTAACTACTAATTCTTTAAACTAATAACTAATTATACTAATGAAAGAGAAAAGATAAGCTATGTGTTGATTGGTGTGTTCTTATGATGATTAAAAGTATGTTTACTTAGATGTTCTTACTCCCTAGTTATCTCTTATTGGTAGGTTGAATTGAAACATCCTCATCTTAATTGGAGCGTTGTATTCCGTGTGGTCATAGGGGGTGCCTAATTCCCTAGTTATATGAATTATAACTCTCCTTTAGACTATCCGGGATTGCCAAGTACCGTAGTATCTCCCTCGAATACTCTATTATCCTAAAGCTACAGCTCATGCAATAAACACAACGATGGCTCAAGTGCACTCTCAAGCTTTATGCTATTTAGGACGTTCAAGCTCGCAACAATTAAAGAAGAAGCCAGTTTTCCATACTCTAGCGTCTGCCAATTAAAACAAGAGAAAACCTAACAATAATTAACAACTAAGTTTCATAGATCTAAGCAAACACAATAGTAATTTAGCTACTCATGATTGATAAGCATGCACACACACAAACAATTGAACATAGGATAAACATGGTGATATAATGGATTAGAAAACTTATCTTTTTATGTAGAGAAAGGGTTTAGAACCCTAAAATACTATCCAAGTCGGACTATAACGAACTAGGGTTTGCTCTCCATCTACCACCCTAAATGCTGAAAAATTAAATTATATATATAGATTTACAAATGCCAAGGCGTCTCCTTTTGTTGGTGATGTCGTCTGGTCGTTGTCATTAGGGTTTCGTTTGGGCCAAGTCATTATTGGGACGGCGCCAGTTGAGATGTGTGATGTCGTTTGTCTTCATGAGGGACGCCGTCTTGAAATGGTTCTTGGACGTCTGGTGTAAAAAAAAAGAGAGACGCCTTCTAGAAATTAGGCATGACGCCGTCATGTTGTAGAACCAATTTCACACCTGAGCCGTCGCTTGCAATCTAATTAGAAAACCTCTTTAGCGAAGGCGTTGCCCTTTGGGTTGGGACGCCTTCAGGCTTGTAAAACAACCTTGTTTCTTGACTTTGCCGTTTTCTTCATGTTTCCGCTCATTTTCGTCCAAATATGCTTGATTCAAGCATTTTGCTTCCAAAAGACCTAAAATGTGAAATGGAATGATTTTAAGTAGTAACGGATATAAAATGTGTTGATTTAGGGCTTAAATGACCCCCTAAAAACGTATGTTTTAAATCCTTATCAAATATCCCTACACTTGGAATTTGCTTATCCTTAAGATTTTGGCCAATCAATTTATAAGTTAGGGGGCATGTAGCATTAGTTTAAAATAATTTACAACAAATACAAGCGGCACAATAGTCATAACAAGCACGAAAATTATACACTAGCACCTCACAATTGGTTTTTGGATTCTCTCATCTCTCAGGTTTATATGAAATATAACATGTAAGGAAATGGAAGATAAACACTCACTACCTGGCATAGTACATAGATTACCATAGGCTTGAGAATAGATCAAACATTCACCGCTTTGGCGTAAGCACCTAGGAATAACTATCTAAGAGATCTTTACAAAGGGTTATAATGTTAGGCTTAGGGTAGGGAAGTAAAGGGTTTTGTTGGATAAGGGGATGTTTAGTGGTGGCAAGTCAAAAATCTTATGCTACAAGCATGTAAAACGTGGTGTTTCTAAGCCAAGACTCGACTCACTAATACTAAATAACTTGAAACAAAACACAAAATTAAAAACATAAAACATAAAGATACATGTAGGATGGTAGCCCGTATGTTTTTCTCTTTTTTTAACTCTATTTCTCTTTTTTTCATTTTTTTCATACCTTTTTACTCTACCATCCTCTACGATAACATCAAAATAAAGGGATTTATAGGAGCATCCCTACACTTGTATTTTTATTTCACTAACACTAATTGACTTGAATTAAAAAGATCAAAACACTTGGAGCACTTAATTACGTAGAAAAAGGGAAATTGAATTTATCGTTCCTTCCCGTTATTCCATAAAATATTACTTTAACCCATGAGTCCCAATCGTCCCAAAACTGTGTACAAAAGATATGAATCGACTTAGAAATCATGCAAGTAACTAGATAATTGAGCTAAGGGTTTAACAATGATTACAATAATGCACTAAAGATGAGTGCATACAAGGTAGGCTAAGGCGATTTGGGTGTAACATTTGGGGTTGGATTGTAAACAATGTTCTTCATTGATATTCCAGAAACTGAAACATCACAAGAACCGCGAAATGGATAGGCTCTAAGGGGTTAACTAGGGGTATCGTGTACTAAAGATGAGTACATCTCAAGGGTGTAGGGAAAATTTACTCAACCGATGTGGTTGACGTAATAAAATTACAGGTTTAAAACAAGGGTTATCCTAATGCCTCTTATCATTTAGTTAATCCTAACTACACGAATGTAGTCTGACTAGCGTCCTCGGAATGCATCACAAAACAAGTTCCAGAATCTATTATACTAACAGTACACTCACTAAGCATTAAAGATGAATGCTTTTATTTCTAAAGATCTAGGGATGAACCTCACATTTTTTTGGTGGAATTTAAGTGGTATACGATTTTTTGTGCTAGTCATATAATTCCTATCCATGAGACATTTTATTAAGACTAAAGTTTAACTCGTAAATGCCATAAACATTTTAAATTTGATGCTAAAATTACCATAACAAATATTTCTCATAGTTTATTACCCATAATTTATCAAGGACAAGACAAAAAGCAAGTGAGTGAATAGTTTCTAAGTTCCCATTTTATTCTCCCTCCCTACACTTAACCTGAACATTTTCCCCAATGTTTCCCGAAAGTATCAAATTTATGATAAAGGAATGTAAGTAAAAGAGAAAGAAACCAGTACTCCCCTGATTAGCTCGGTAGGATATGTATAAAGTTGCGGTTAAATCCTCATCCAAGAAGAATGAGCAAGTAATAACTATTGTTTCCATCATGTACTTCATCTTCTTGTCCAATATAACATGCACACTTATAAGAAAACGAAATAAAACCTCGCATAAAATTGGCGGTAAAACTATATATGAAACAAAACTATACTAGAAAGCGAGTAAGATATAATGCTTGTGGAATGGATGTTTGCCGTTTTTCTGGAAAATTAAGAATTGAAAGTTTCAAAAAATTATAATATAGACAGAAAATAAAACTGTGAATCTGTTTCTACATTGCCTGATGCCGTCGGGCTTTAGTCCCGACGTCGTCAGGTTGTCCTGACAAAAAGGGTCTGGTGCGTTTTCCGAAAGAAATCTGGAAAAATTACTTCTTTAAAAACCTGGAAAAATTCCAGCAAAACATAGATTATGACTCGATACAAGCATTTGACTCTAACAAACACACAAATATATAAAATTCCAATTATTGTTAATCTCATGTTCATGCATGTTCTTATAACATATGTGATCTTCCTTACACTTATCTTTTTGTAAAATACCTCTATATGCAATTAAGACGAGGTTAAAAACAAAATAAAGCATTTTCACAAAACAAACATGAGAATTAAGCAACAATGAAAAAGATATATGAAACACACAAACAAAAATGAAAAACAAAACAATCAAACAATTAAGCATGGGTTGCCTCCCAAGAAGCGCTTTTCTTTATTTACGAGTCTTGTAGCTAGACTCGAAGTCATGCCCTACGTTATCTCAGTTTTCCTCATCATGGCATACCCTATCATGTTGAAAAAGTCCTCATCGACTCTATACCTAGGCCCTAGGGTCAAGCAATCCTTATAGTAGAGTCTCCTTTTCTCCCACATAAAGTCCATGCCTCTTTCTTCATCCTCTTTGCTCTTTGCCTCAAAGGCTCTAATGTTATCCCTTTCAAAGTAGGATAGAGGACCATATCCGCTAACTTTCTAAGGCATCCTATATGTAATTTCATCGCTCCCTTTCTAAAATATAACCGTTCCCTTAGATTTGTTATAGCTTAGCTTGGACTTTTCAACAAATGGTTTTCCTAACACTACATGGGATAAGCTATAAGATGACACATCCTACATCTTTTAGGATCATAAAATATACTAAGTAGGTGAAATTCCCGAAAAAGACGTGCACATCCTTGACCCTTCCAACAAAATTTCAAACCCCAACGGGATACTTAAGGTCTCTCCTAGTATTAAGTTGTGCATTCATTATGTCGTTGTAAACAAATGAGGATATTACGTTGATAGGGGAGTCTATGTCTATGTAAGCGTGCTCGACATGCCTATATCCAATCATACATGGGATCTTAATGTTCCAAGTACTTCCTCTCCTAATTTTAGGACTGATTCTAACAATGGGTGGCCGAGGGCTGTCAATTATGTAATTGTGGTATGCGATTTCTTCCTTAGTGGGATACAGGTTAAAATATGCATTAGTTTCTTCATCCTCACTTTTTTTCTATTATCTCAGTGACCTTAATGTCATCTTCTCCTAATGCGTCATCCGAGTCATCGCTAACCATCAAATCAATACCCCGATGCGCTAGCCGCTTTTTCAAGTGCATTCTCAATTGTATTCTCAAGTAACCTATGTGTTAATACAAATAAGCCGTAAAAACGTTTATTTATATTTTACGATCTTCTAATGTTTTGTCGATAACAAAAGTAAGATCATTTTAAGGAAACAAATAAAATACGTAAATGGTTTGAACTAATAGTTTTCTAACACACTTACGCTTTCACATAAAACACTAAAACAAGTATAAGTGATTTTATGATTTAGTATTACATATGTACAACAACTAGTGTTTACATATTTGGGTAAATATACACATAACTAGTATGTAGTATATTGGATAATGTAAATGGGTAGAAACTTAAGTTCTTGACCCATTGACCAAATACATTGAATGTAGTTGGGTAAAAACAAGTATATACTAAATAGATAAAAACTAGCAAATGGTATTGACCCATAATCCATGGTTTTATATATACCACTTGACTAAGTTCATTGTACCCTTAATACTAGCAAATGGTATTGACCCATAACCCATGGTTTTATATATACCACTTGACCAAGTTCATTGTATCCTTAAGATACATTGTATCTAGAAAGAAAACCATGGATCAACCCATAACCCATGACCCATAACCAAAAATACCCATGGGCAAAGAGGAGCGTTCCACGGATCCCTGGCTTTGTGCTAGCCGGATCCCAAGTGGAAGGGATCCGTGGGATCCGGGGAAACAGTAGAGAACTTTCTCTATAAATAGAGAGCCATTTCTTCCTTTCTATTTATCCTTTTACACACATACTTTCCCCAAGTATTCTAACCCTCTAACCTCAGATCCAAGAGATCTATGTAGTCTTTGTCTTTTGTTTTTGTGTGATCTTCTAGGTTCCTCTTAAAGGAAAGATCACCACTTCTTGAAGACGTGCAAGCTCAAGTCCATGAGTTGCCATGCTTCGTCATCTTCAAGACAACGAAGGTTCTCTTGTTGATAGATCTACCTTTCTCCATAGATGTTGGGTTGAAGGCATTAGTGAAGAATGCCGAAAGTGTCAAGATGAAAGCATTAGTGAAAGGTGCTCATCATCCATGTCAAAGCATTAGTGAATAATGCTAAAGGTGTCAAGACGAAGGCATTAGTGAAGGGTGCCAAGCGTTGTGTCAAAGGCATTAGTGAAGGATGCCGAAGAATCAAATCAAGTAGCATTTGGGAAGAATGCTTAGGTCGTATAATCGATGAGGTGCATCGTTATACATATAAGTATTTGTTTATTTACAAGGATGGTGATATCCTTGATGGTGTTGTAAGAAGGAGTAGATCTCCTTGATAATAGGTGTTGTGTCGTGAAGGGTAGTAGTTCCTCCATAGTAATGGAACTAGGTGCTTAGCCTAGTACCTAATAAAGGGTAGGCGACGTTGTGATAGGATTAGTTCTCCTAAGGTGTGAAAGAACTCGGTGGTTAGCCTAGCACCATATAAAGGGTAGGCGACGTTGTGTTAGGTGTGGTTCGCCTTGGTGTGAAAGAACTCGGTATTTAGCTTTGTACCGGAAAAAGGTTAAGCGACGTTGTGAAGGCTTCTCCGCCATAAGGAGATTGGTGTAGTGCTTACGAACTCTCGAGTAGGTGACTCGAGGAGTGGAGTAGGGCAAGGAAGGTGTCCTTGTAGCCGAACCACTATAAATAACTTGTGTCGTGGTGATGTGCTTCTTACTCTTTATCTTTCATTACACGTTTATATACTTATCTATCAACGTCCAACATAAACAACCAAATGGATTGACATAAGTCGATCTAAATATTTAAAAGGAAGTTTTAATTTGGTAAAACTATTCAACCCCCCCTTCTAGTTTTCCACAATTGGCATCAGAGCTTCGTTACCAAGTTTTTTTTTGTATATTGTACTTTGAAAACTTGATACAATCCGTGTATGTTTGAAAACTACAAAGAAGGGAATATCTTAAAACAAAAAGTCATGTTTTTATAAATCATCATATGTTGGATAGTGATAGATCATTCTAACATTTTCCTTTGAGAAGTCTTCATACTAGGATTTGGGTATATTAGAAGATCATGAAGTATTTCGCGTCTATGGCTTCTAAAACCATAAAAAGGGAATATAGCAAAGGATTGGGGTATCTTAGAAGATCATGAAGTATTTCGCGTCTATGGTTTCTAAAACCATAAAAAGGGGATATAGCAAAGGTATGTTTTCTTAGTTACATTTTTTTTTAAAACATGCTAAATTGCTTGTGGACAAAATGGTGATATATGCTTCTATCTTATAATAAGCATAATATGAAAAGTGTTTTAGTGATTTTTTTTCTTTGAAGTTTTGTTGTTAGATATCTTGTTAATCAAGCTTGAATAAAGGTAAAAATTGGTAATATAACTTCACTAAAAAGTCTACAAAGACTAAACCTTTTCGTCGGGTCAAAACGTACATTTTTGTAATTCTGTGTCAGATCCGCGGATCCCTCAGGTTACACTGGACGGATCCCTCAAGCAAGGGATCCGTGGGATCCGTAGGTACAGAAGACAATTTTTGTCTGAATTTCAAAAATTCATAACTTTTTAACCGTAAGTCATTAGAAGTCGTGACACCTATCGTTTTAAAGGTATTTGAGTCTACTTGCATTTAAAAATGATTTCATAAACTGATTCAAAATAATAATTTACAGAATCATTGATTAATAATAGAAAGTCATTTTTCGATCATAACTTTTGCACAAACTTTTGATCTAATTGGAGACGGATGTTTTTGCTTTTGAATAACAATGTGTCCTCTATTGAAATTAAGGTTTTGATCATATTTATAAATATAAAATAAACTAATCAAGCTTGGTATACATGTTTATATTTAACACAAAGCGATGAAAAGAACTTTCGTATGCTATGCTAAATGATAAATTGTCTTCTTTGCATTACTTGATTATTTGCTTATCTCAAATAGCTTTTGTGTTTGTTTGATTGAATAGCATATGTGGTTTCCTTACCTTGCTATTCATTCTCTTGTTTGTCTATTTAGTAATATTCTACTAATCAATGTGCTATTTGAAGGAGTGTTTGGGATAACATCTAGTTGTGTCGAAAATGTTAGTTTAGATACTTAAATTAGTCATATAGGTTGAAAAATGTTTAAAACATATAACACACTAAATAGATTTTTGATTGAGTTTGTCATGTGTGCAACATAAATGTTTTATGTGCTTATATGATTTCTTTTGTTCTTGTATCGTTTTCTAAAAACAACAAGAATGTACATCGGATCATAACCTTCGCTTGTGTTGATGATGTACTCTCCCATTTTCCTTTTCATGATTGCTCTCCAAGCTTCATAGTATGATTGACAACTTGATTATTTCATCCGATATACTCAAGTAAATTATTTTGCAACGCAAATATAATTGTTCATATCCGAAAGTCCAAACTCAAAGCTTTCCAACAACATATGTTGAACTAGCTCATCCAACCATTTTTTTTGTTGTTTACCATATGGACAACTTTTAAACTTATTTTTAACATGACGCCTTCGTCACCTTAGTTGTCTCAAATATAATATCAAACAAAGTAAAGTATCATCATTGTTACTCTTCGATAGGCCATTGTAGGAATATAAATTTTCCTAACTTGAGAATGAATATTGGAGAACTTGTGGCACTAGAAACTCAATTTGACCTAACGGTTGAATTGCTTCCTTGATAGAAGTTGGGTATGTGGAATCACCCGTAAAAATGGTCGTGTTTAGCCATAATTGAGCACCACTAGTAATAGTCTCATATTCATTCTCTCACTTGGGAAATCTATACTCCCATGTTTCCCTAAAGTAAGTTTACAATAGAAATACTTTGCGTTGTCTTAGGATTACTAATCAACCAAGTTGTAAAATTGATTTTTCGTTTAATTAATCACAACCACTTGCCTCATCAAGCGATTATCTTGCTTTGATCGAGAAGAGCTACATGACTTCATGGACAAAGTTCATTGTATGCTAATCACCATCCATAATGACTATACATAGTTCATTGCTTCCGTTGGCCAAAACAACCTTATTGTCTTGAACACCATCATCTACTCTGCACGCCATTGTTAATACAAATGATTTACTAATCTAGATCGTAAATATGTTTTGAGTTTCTTGAATAGTGCTTGTTAAGTTTGATAAGCCTCTTTGTTATTCGTGAGCTCTATCACATTTGATATCTTGGTGTTAGAACCTCTTTAAATAAACCTAGGGATATAATGCATTGTCAAGATCATTGCATACCTTTAGTAAAGGTTCTGTCTAGCAGATGGACGGATCCCAAATGTTGTACTAAACGGATCCCTAAACCTAGGGAACCGTGGGATCCGGCACACAGAAAATGCAATTGCAAGCATTGTATCTCAAACACATCCTTAGAACACCTCACACTAAGCTAAACATAGTGTCTTAAGGCAGATTAAGTCCTTATCAAGATAGGTTGATCTTTCCTACTCATTCCAACTCACATAGATCACACTCTAAGATATTCATAGATCTATCACTTTGTTTTAATCCATCACTCTTCCGCTCTCAAAACTCACACTTCATTTTTTACTTGATCCCTCACATCTAGGTTAGAAATCTTTCGATTATGACAAAATTGATCATAAATCATCCTTACCTCAAAATTGATCAAAGTTGATCAAATTTTAGTTTTCCCATCTCAAAGCCTTTAGGATATTTTCCAAAACACTATCCCAAGTCACAACCTGATCTCTAGGATCATTTAGCTTCAATTGACACTCTCATTTTAGTGTGACCCTTGCTCATTCATTGGTACTCATGAAAGTTCCAATTTCTTCCATAAAAAGCAATCATTTGCTATAACACTCATTACTCTTGATCATTCAAGTGTACCCTCATCTTAGGAACTTAGGAGGACTGAAACACTCAAGGTAATATAGATCTTAGATCTTAGAAATATCATTTCCACTCTTTCATAGCTACTAAGAGCCGGATCCCTAGGATTAGCCTAGACGGATCCCTATGAGGAGGGAACCGTGGGATCCGGAGGACAGTCTATGTCAAATCTTCCTAAAACAATCATTTCAACTCATCTTTCTAACTCATACACTCCATCTCATCTTAAATGAGTTCCTAGATCTGTACAAACTCTGAAGTTGACTCTTGTGCATGATAATCATCACATTCCAAAGGATATTAGAAGCTTAAGTCTTGAATGCACTTGCCAAATCCTTCCCTTTATAAGTCATCTTGTTAGAATCCCTTAGTCATCAAACACAACATAATTCTCAGCATTTAGAAACCTTTTCCTTAGTCAATTCATCATGAGGAAAGCTCCTAGTACTAACTCAACCACCCAAGAACCACCCAAGAAACTTGCTCGTGTTGTACATGAAATTTCCTCAACCGAATCATCTCCGGTTAAACCCACAAATGCTAGGATTTCCCATCCACCGAATTATCACCCGTAAGAGATAATAGTGCTAGAATCCCACCTCAACAAACCCAATCAACAATTTCCAAAAGAACCGCAAGAATTAGCATTAAACCTTTTAGGTTAGAAAAGGGATCATCGAGCTCTAAACCAAACGTACCTAGTTCTAGCAAAACGTCTAAACCTTCATTCCTAGAGCATGGACTTCACCAAGACTCTCCCTATTCATTAGAGCATTCACCACCGAGAACTTCCCATTCACCAACCTTCTCGTTAAAATAGGAACCACCTACATCACCAACTAGTCCATCGTTGGAAACAAGGAACCACCAAGGACTTGATCATATGTAGGAATTTCCATTACCACCACTCTCATTCCTAGTAGAACCTCATCCTAAATTACTCAATGTACCTCCACCATCATTTGTAGAACCTCCTCAAAACATCCTGTTCCTAATCAAGACAATAATTGCTCTAATTGTCTAATCACCCAAGGACTTGTTCAAGAAGTACGAAATGAGTTGCATTTCATGTTTAATCATCTTCTTGAAAGATTGGACCAAATCAACAAGTCTACTCATCCCTAGACTCAAGCACATTGTTGCTTCTTAAGCTTTGGTCACTTATTAGTATTAGTAGAATATGGCTAAATCATTCTCTTAGTTTTTAGAGATTTGTTGATCATCTCTTATGTTTTATTGAATGATAGTTTACTTACCATATTGCATTGAGTATATGTTTGTTGGATGAATACATATCTCATTTTGATGTTAACATTACTTGTTACATCACCATTGCTGAATTTAATCATCAGCTATACGGATCCCTCAAAATTGCCTAGACGGATCCCTACCAGGAGGGAACCGTGGGATCCGTGAGACAGAAAACTATTTTTCTACTAACTTGGATCACATATGCAGAAAATTGTGCATTATACTTGTTTTCTAACCTTTGTTTTGTAGTTATTCAATCTACACTTGAAGCACTTGACACCCTAAAGCTAGGGGAGCTTTGTGTCAAAACAATACATTGCAAATTACTTGCAATATTAGGATTACATTTCTCGACATCCCTTTGCAAAATTGCAATCATCAAGGTGGAGCACATCCGTCACTTAGACGAAATATTTTGCAAACTTAGTTGCAAACAAACTAGCTTAGTATTACTTTCTTGACGCCCTTACATAGGGATGGACTCGTCAAGGGGGAGTAAAGACGAGATCCGTTCCCGTTACTTGCTCTAAATTTTTTCTTTCACATGTTTTTCCTAAAAACAATGTGTTAGTTTCCTTTCGAAGCTCTTTTTGTTTCGACAAAAAGGGGGAGAAGAAAGTAAAAACTACAAATTCAAACTTTTACGAATTTTAGCTTTTCCTTAAAATAATCTTATGTTTTGTCATCAACAAAAAGGGGGAGATTGTTAATACAAATAAGTCGTAAAAACGTTTATTTATATTTTACGATCTTCTAATGTTTTGTCGATAACAAAAGTAAGATCATTTTAAGGAAACAAATAAAATACGTAAATGGTGTGAACTAATAGTTTTCTAACACACTTACGCTTTCACATAAAACACTAAAACAAGTATAAGTGATTTTATGATTTAGTATTACATATGTACAACAACTAGTGTTTACATATTTGGGTAAATATACACATAACTAGTATGTAGTATATTGGGTAATGTAAATGGGTAGAACTTAAGTTCTTGACCCATTGACCAAATACATTGAATGTAGTTGGGTAAAAACAAGTATATACTAAATAGATAAAAACTAGCAAATGGTATTGACCCATAACCCATGGTTTTATATATACCACTTGACTAAGTTCATTGTACCCTTAATACTAGCAAATGGTATTGACCCATAACCCATGGTTTTATATATACCACTTGACCAAGTTCATTGTATCCTTAAGATACATTGTATCTAGAAAGAAAACCATGGATCAACCCATAACCCATGACCCATAACCAAAAATACCCATGGGCAAAGAGGAGCGTTCCACGAATCCCTGGCTTTGTGCTAGCCGGATCCCAAGTGGAAGGGATTCGTGGGATCCGGGGAAACAGTAGAGAACTTTCTCTATAAATAGAGAGCCATTTCTTCCTTTCTATTTATCCTTTTACACACATACTTTCCCCAAGTATTCTAACCCTCTAACCTCAGATCCAAGAGATCTATGTAGTCTTTGTCTTTTGTTTTTGTGTGATCTTCTAGGTTCCTCTTAAAGGAAAGATCACCACTTCTTGAAGACGTGCAAGCTCAAGTCCATGAGTTGCCATGCTTCATCATCTTCAAGACAACGAAGGTTCTCTTGTTGATAGATCTACCTTTCTCCATAGATGTTGGGTTGAAGGCATTAGTGAAGAATGCCGAAAGTGTCAAGATGAAAGCATTAGTGAAAGGTGCTCATCATCCGTGTCAAAGCATTAGTGAAGAATGCTAAAGGTGTCAATACGAAGGCATTAGTGAAGGGTGCCAAGCGTTGTGTCAAAGGCATTAGTGAAGGATGCCGAAGAATCAAATCAAGTAGCATTTGGGAAGAATGCTTAGGTCGTATAATCGATGAGGTGCATCGTTATACATATAAGTATTTGTTTATTTACAAGGATGGTGATATCCTTGATGGTGTTGTAAGAAGGAGTAGATCTCCTTGATAATAGGTGTTGTGTCGTGAAGGGTAGTAGTTCCTCCATAGTAATGGAACTAGGTGCTTAGCCTAGTACCTAATAAAGGGTAGGCGACGTTGTGATAGGATTAGTTCTCCTAAGGTGTGAAAGAACTCGGTGGTTAGCCTAGCACCGTATAAAGGGTAGGCGACGTTGTGTTAGGTGTGGTTCGCCTTGGTGTGAAAGAACTCGGTATTTAGCTTTGTACCGGAAAAAGGTTAAGCGACGTTGTGAAGGCTTCTCCGCCATAAGGAGATTGGTGTAGTGCTTACGAACTCTCGAGTAGGTGACTCGAGGAGTGGAGTAGGGCAAGGAAGGTGTCCTTGTAGCCGAACCACTATAAATAACTTGTGTCGTGGTGATGTGCTTCTTACTCTTTATCTTTCATTACATGTTTATATACTTATCTATCAACGTCCAACATAAACAACCAAATAGATTGACATAAGTCGATCTAAATATTTAAAAGGAAGTTTTAAATTGGTAAAACTATTCAACCCCCCCTTCTAGTTTTCCACACTATGTAAATTTTTAAGCTCATCGATTTCACTAGTTATTTGGTTACGAAGTAGGTTAAAGGAATGTTGGTCAAGTTGTTGGCTTGGAGTGGGTGGGACGGGTGGTGGTGATAGTGGATGATGTGGTGGATTGTTGTTTGGTGAATTGTCACCCATGGTGAAAAGTGACAAAGTTACGAACAAAAACACAAAGAAAAGGGATAGACTAAAAGAAAAGTAAAAAAAAAGAAAGAAGCTCACTTGATAGGAATCAAGCAAGTATACCTAATTGAGATATAAAACTAACTAAGCTATTCTATTCCCCGACAGTAGCGCCAAAAACTTGATAGCAGGTTTGGGGTCGAAAGACTTCCTTTTCCACGAGCAAGCTTTAAAACACACTAGGCAGTGTACCTAATCATTGCAGTGTAGTATGGGTAATCCCAGGGGTTGATCGTTCTCTAGGGGAATAGAGATGCTAGTAGAGTTGTATGACGATAAGTTAAGGTTGAGGGTGATTCTATTTAGCTTTTTTTTTTGGAAAACAAGTAAATATCTCGGGGTATAGGAGTGGGGGGTGGTACTTCTACCAATTTTAACTACTAATTCTTTAAACTAATAACTAATTATACTAATGAAAGAGAAAAGATAAGCTATGTATTGATTGGTGTGTTCTTGTGATGATTAAAAGTGTGTTAACTTAGATGTTCTTACTCCCTAGTTATCTCTTATTGGTCGGTTGAATTGTCACATCCTCATCTTAATTGGTGCGTTGTATTCCGTGTGGTCAAAGGGGGGTGCCTAATTCCCAAGTTCAATGAATCGTAAATCTCCTCTAGACTATCTGAGATCACCAAGTATTGTAGTATCTCCCCCGAATACTCTATTATCCTAAATCTACAACTCACGCAATAAACACAATGATGGCTCAAGTGCACTCTCAAGCTTTATGCCATTTAGGACGTTAAAGCTCGCAACAATTAAAGAAGAAGCCAGTTTTCCTTACTCTAGTGTCTACTAATTAAAACAAGAGACAACCTAACAATAATTAACAACTAGGTTTCATAGATCTAAGCAAACATAATAGTAATTTAGCTACTCATGATTGATAAGCATGCTCACACACAAACAATTGAACATAGGATAAAAATGGTGATATAATGGATTAACAAACTTATATTTTTACGTAAAGAAGGACTTGGAACCCTAAAAAACTGTCCAAGTCAGGCTACTAACGAGCTAGGGTTTGCTCTCCAAAATTCTACCACCCTAAATGCAGAAAAATCAAATTCTATATATAGATTTACAAATGCGACGGCGTCGCCTTTTGCTGGTGACGCCATCTGATCACCGTCATTAGGGTTTTATTTAGTCCAAGTCATCGTTGGGACGACATTAGTTGAGATGTGTGACGCCGTCTGTCTTCATAAGGGGCGCCGTCTTGAAACGATTCTTGGACGTTTGGTGTAAAACAAAGAGAGACGCCTTTCAAAAAATAGGCATGACACCATCATGTTGTAGAACCAATTTCACACTTGAGCCATCGCTTGAAATCTAATTAGAAAACCTCCTTAGTGACGGCGTTGCCCTTTGGGTTGGGACGCCATCAGGCTTGCAAAACAGCCTTGTTTCTTGACTTTGCCTTTTTTTCATGTTTTTGCTCCTTTTCGTCCAAATATGCTTGATTCCAGCATTTTGCTTCCAAAAGACTTCAAATGTGAAAATGAACGATTTTAAGTATTAACGGATATAAAATGTATCGATTTAGGGCTTAAATGACCCCCTAAAAACGTATGTTTTAAATCCTTATCAGATGCATGATTCTTAGAGATCCTTGTTTGAGCTTTTAACTGTTAGAATGATTAAGACTTGATTTATCTAGTTATACATGATGTAAGGAGTTACATTATTGTGCTCACAGTGTATAGCTATCACTTTAAAGGAGTTACGTTTTAGTGCTCAAGTGTCACAAAAATTTCTAGATGATTCGAGAGAAGTTCATATACAATTATGGATGGTTGGATGGGTATATGATTCTACCTTTATTGAAATTCTCAGTATTGGTTCTTTGTCATACAATAGTGCAAGTTTAAGTCACAAGTTTGGGTTATTTTTCTTCAGTCTCAAGTTCGTCATATTGGGTTTTCTCCATCAGTAGTCACTACTAAGAGCCGACAGAATGATAATGGGGTTGGTAAAAGTTAGCTGAGAGGAGTAAAAAAGAGTAGAGATGTTATCAGCAGTGGATTCTCACTGGATTTTTATGGTACTTCACACTAGCTCGATAACATACACGGTTAAGCTGCTTCTGATTCCATCGTAAACATAGTGTGTATGCTTCCGATTCCTCGACACCATCATGTGGTAAGAGAGGTGGATGTTCATTGGCTTTCTTTGATTTCTTTGCGAAAACGCTCTTTTTCCATGAGTATCTGCATTTAGAGGGAAGAAATGTGCACATCAGGGACGCACAACACGTTCACGTTATCGAACATAAAATGTTATCATTTCAAGTTTCGTGGGTTGTTTTGTGTGAAGTAGCCTACATACGTGAGAAGATCTTGTTGATTTCTTGCATGTTAACCCTGAACAGAGTTTCTGCATTGAGTATAAATCTGATTAAGTGACTAGTCATATTTTCTTGGTGTGGTTTACTCTTTCATCTAAAATATCTGTTGCGCACGTAAAACTTCAAAATTTAGAAGACATGTCTACTACATCAAAGTTTTGAATCTACTAAATACGGTTGCCAGTTTGAGGGGAAGCTGATTCAGAAACTTCACCAAAAAGAAGTGTATGGACAAGCTGCTAAATACATGTAGTATGAATCGGGGGAATTTAATCCAATTCATATACATTACATCATTTTCCTGCAAGTGAAGGAAAAGTTCTCAAGCCGAGGTACAAGATAAAGACAAAGAGCGTCAGCTGAAGTCATCCTCAACATCTGGAGAGCTTATGAAGACTTTACTTTACTTTTGTTTGTACTTGTAAGAAATGTTTTAAGTAATCCCTTATGTCGTCTCATTGGGGGAAGATTTTTAGGATCGCTCCTAATATGTAAATGGAACGACATTTACGATATTACATTAGTTATCATGTTAGACACATACACAGAGACTAGAATCATTAAGTATGTAAAGTCCTGTGTATGTTTCCCTATATAATCCCTCCTAGACTTCATTAGGAGGGTGAAGCGTGTGTGTAATTTTACTCTTTAATTATCAATAAAACACACTTGTTTACTTTCTCTCTCTACTCTCCCTTTCTCTCTAACTATGGATATCATTTACTTTCATCATCCCCGACCTTCCGAATCACATAATCAACCTAAAACATTGATCCTACAACCTTTGTAGATTTGTAGTGTCGAAATTTCATTTAAACTTGTTTGCGAATATACTAAATCTGGGAAAAATTTTGGGTCGACTTGCTAGCTAGTTTTAACCACTTTATATAACACTTATGGCAAATTTCTTTTCATCTCATTATACTACTAGGTCTTAGGCATATTCTACCAAAAATTTATAATTTTTAGAAATTTATTAGTATTTTTAATAATTTCACCAAAGAAGTTGTCCAACAGCTCTAGCTGCTGGAAGACGTATCATATTGCACACTTTGTAAGGACTTAAACTCCAAATCAAAAGATCTAATTTATATGCTTAGAAAGGTAAGACAAATACTTAAACATGATCTTGAATAAATAAAATTGATTAAGAAATGAGTAAAATATGACATGTTGAAGTCGGGTAAACTTTCTGTGAAAAAAATATCTGTTTGGAATTCATGGCTTCTAAGGTACTTTCTTGGGGCACTAAAACTTAATTTCACTATTTTGTTGAAACTAGACACATAAACATACATTTAGGGCTTTGAATTAGCAAAATTGGTCAAGTAACGAGAAAGTTACGGCCTCTCGAAGTAGTTAAAACTTTTCTAAAATCCCTTATCTTGAAGGTTTTTGGACCAAAATATAAGTTTTACTCGTTTCTTCTAAATGATTTAACTTGCGAATCTTTCTAAAACTCCACTATAAATTTATATGGGTGATAAAAATTTCTAAAAGTCATATGCATATCGAACATATCGTATCATTCCTAAGGCGTCTTATTGAATTAGGTCGCGATAACATTTGTTTCATTCAAGCTTGCATACTTATTCTAATTATCATTACTTTATTGAGGTGAGTTTCATATCCCCACTTTTACTTGTTTACTACTCGTTTTGAACTACTTTGGGTTGAGATTACATGATCATTTACTTATTACATGTTACTTTCTTTCGGACACAAGTACTTAAAACATTTACGGATTGTCTAAGTTATCATACTATCCCGTTAAGTCCCCACAATCATGAAACGTTAATTACGTAATAAGCGCAAATTTTGTGAATAAATCTATTGGGATTGAACTCCCCCCTTTGGGTGTTGGTACCTCTCACTTCAACAGGTGGGTCAAACGGACGCATTTCATTTGAGGAGTACTAGGCATCTTGGGATGGACTCCTACAGGGGCAACAAACATACATACAAAATATTTAAGACTTTGGTTTCATGAGCTTAGTGCAATAGTAATACTTTTCATGATATTGTATACTTATAGTGACTAATACATTTCCAAATGTTGTATTTGGTATAACAAAATCTTGTGGTCAAACTACTTCTACTTAACATTAAACATATGATCTCACAAACTTTATGTTGACATTTTAACATGTATTTCTTAGGTCATTAATTGCATTAGCTTGTATTGCATGGAGAATCTTACTAGAGTCCCATTTCGTGGTTTCATCACGACGAAGATTTATTCCATAACATTACGTTCTATTGTGAACCAAAATTTTCTTTATATTTTGTGAACTCTTGGAACATGTCTTTGTAAAACTTTATTTCTTTAATTGAACGTATATTATTCTGAATGACTCATATAGAGGTCATTTGATATAACTTGTGACTTTATGTTATAATAGTCAAACTCGATTATCTTTCGCTGCTATATTTTGGGGTTGTGACAGTCAATGTTTCAGAGGTCGAGGTTCAGCTGCTTATTGGTGCCGGGTTACAAATTAAGGTTTGTTTTTTGTTGTTGCTTATTTGTGTAAGTTTGATGATGTTTTGATTGTGGAAGATTTTGGTAAGGATATGTTGCATTTGGTGGCTGGAACTTCTTATATGTTTTTTTTTACATTGTTTTGTTAAATTGTTGCAGGTTCGACATACCGTTTTGTGCTCTTTAAGTTTAAGATATTTTGAAGGTGCATTGCTACCCATGCTAAAAAGCTAAATCTCTCATTTTTTATTACATGTCTTTGTAAATATTAAAAACTGATGAGGTTTTTTTTGTGGGCATGATTAAGTTTAGTGTTATGTGTTTGCTTAATTTTAAAACGGTTATCTGAAATAATTGAGAAGGTGTTAGCAACTCATGATTTAAGTTATTATCTAAGGGGTCTATAAGTTGTGTTCGAGATTGTTTAATGACACTGTTGTGTGTTAAATACATGTATAAATATTGCATGTTTTAAGTCTGTTTTGAATTATCATATCTAGGATGAGTTCATTCTTTGCAACTTTATATGTGGTCATATGAGTTATGGAGTGAAAAAATTTAGTGTCTTGGTGTGTTTTATGTTGTTGATTAATTTGTGGTCATAAGTGCTTATTTTGTATGCTTGAGTTTGGATTAGATTGTTATATGTGGGCATATGAATTATGGAGTGTGTAATTGCAGTGGCTTGGTATATTTTATGATGTTGCTTGATATGTGGTCATATGTGCTTATTTTGTATGCTTTGGGTTTAGATTAGATTGTTTTGTTTTTTGTTGGTTGCACAAAATAGTTGGGTTTGTCCATTTTTTCTTTGGTCTAATATGTGGTCACACTTATTTAATACATAGGTCTGTAATGTGTTATATAAGCATGAGCTAACTGGATGTTTTACACCTATTTTGCGTTAGCAGAACTTGGATGGGTTCGTTACGCGCAATTTTATATGTGGACATATGAGTCATGGTGCGCAGAATTGTATTATCTTGGTATATCTCATGTTGTTGCTTGATTTGTGGTCATGCGTGCTGATTTTGTATGGTTCAGTTTGTGTTAGAATGTTCTATTTTTTTGTAGTGCAAAACTATTTTGTTTGTTCATTTATTTTCTTTTTAGGTCTTATAAGATATAATTTGGTTGTGCAAAAGACATGGCTCTCAGTATTTGTTAGAATCTGATGTGTGATCATATGTGTTTTGGCATGTAAAATAGTCGGATTAGGAGGTTCTATATGTTGTTTTGTATTAGACTGTTTATTAATAATCATTTTAGGCAATATGTAGCTTTTCTGTTGAAACTCGGTTCAGTTCATGTCGAACACAATTTATATGTTCAAATAATTTACTCTTTTGTGTTTAGGGTATTAAATAGATGTCAGCTGGAAATTGTAATATGTGAATAAGAAGGGTGGAAGAAATGGAAAAAAGTGTTGTCTATGGTTTGCTTTACATAGTCCATGTACATATTGGGTTATTCAAGGTGAGGAAATTAATGAGTGCCTATTCACTCATCATTTTATACCCGTAAAACCCGTAAAAATGGCTAAAAACAATCAAATATATCAAATTATATTGGAAATATCCTTGGATTGTGTTTTATCTCTTACAGATACAAAAGGATTGAAAACGGAGCAAAAACGAACATTTTTTGATCGACTCGTCAACGTTTGTGCATTTAATCAAGTGAAGACAAAGTCAAAGTCAACCCCTGGATATATTTTTGGAATGAGCATGGAAAAACGTACCCGAAACCTAATCCTAAACCTAAACCCTAATTTAACCTAAACCCTAAATTAAACCTAAACACTAATTTAACCTTAACCCTAACTAACCTAAACCTAAAAACTACACTTATCCGGATCCTACTTTAAAACCAACGAAACCCAAATTCCTTAATTAAAACCACCCAAGCCCATCCCATTAAAACTTCAAAACCTTTTAACCTTTACCCGTTTTACCCTTAACCCAAAACTATCCCAACCCTTTGAACCGGGTCAACCCCAATCAAACCAAGAATAAATAAAAAGCGCGCCAATGTTTAACCATCTCTTTCCCCTGTCCCTCTCAAGCACAAATACAAGACAAAACATGATCACATGCCTTGCATCCACCTTGGCAATCCTCGTTCTCCCATTGGTTATTGGAAAGAGAACCCAATCAAAGGTTGTGATGGTTGAGCTTTGTGACCAAGAAAGAATCAAGGGTTGAGATTGAAGCTGAGATAGCACAAGAAGCACAAATCTTGATTCCCCTCACAGAAGAAACACAGAGAGAAGGGGAAAAAAACCTAGATTAGTGCTAGTATAAATAAAACAAGTATAAACCCTGAAAGGGTGTCTATATTTTTTCTTAAGTCTAGTCCAGTTTTCTTTTATGTCTTTTAAGTTTCTTATAATGTTTTAATTCAAAGTTTAATTTCAATTGGAAGTTTAATTTTCAGTATTGTATCTCTTTTTGTATAAGTTAATGAAATTTTCAAGTTTATATGTTCATTAAGCCTTTTTTATTATTCATGTTATAGTGCTTAAATTTAGTTCATATATGCTTTTAAATCTTCATTTAGTCTTAGAAATTAGTTTGTACCAAAAATCCTTAGGCCTTATGGCTTAAGACAGTTTTAAAAAGCTAATTTTAGTTTTAAAAGGGTGTTTGGCATAACACAGTTTATTGAGTTTTGGTCTTTTAGAATAAATCAAAAAGTTTTAATCAAGTGTTATTAGTAGTTTAAAGGTTAATTTAAGTTGTTTTATGTGTTTTTATAGCTTATTAATTAGTCTGCAAGAGTTCACAGTCTCAAAAGCTTTTAACAACTTATTTTTGAAAAATCATCAAAAGTTCTTATATATTGCTACTTTATGTTCAAATTGATTCTATAAAGCATGTTTTTCAATTGTGGTCAAGTTTCAATAGGTTTAGAGTCTTAAATCTGTGATTACATGTGTTTTTGTCAAAAAACTGAAAAGCCAAAATATTTCTGAGCAGCCTCTTTCTCAGATGATTCAAAAGCTCTAAATTATTTGAAAAGTAGTTTTATATGTTCATTTGTTGTCAAGATTTATCAGTTTTCAGCTTTTAGTTATTTTCATAGCTTAAGCTAGCTTGTTTTTGCTTTAAAAGTTAGTGGTTTAGTACCATATTGAAAAAAGAAAAAAAAAAACTAGAAGGACCTAACTGCCCTTCTTATAAGCCCATTTGTAAGCTTCAAATAAGCTCAAATTTATTTGTAGTAGATTTATATGTTCATTTGTGTTTGATTTATGTTGTTTTGGGTTTGTTAGGATTAGCTTGATAGTATAAGTAGCTTTTCAAGTAGCTTGAATAGCCCCTTTAGTGTTGTTAAGATTACTTTTAGACAGTAGGTTAGGACTAGGTTTTTAGCTCTTTGTGCTTATTTACCTTAGCTTATTTTAGATCCTTAGTGATTATTAGGTTTAGGACTATAGCTTTTATCAGATTTGTAGCTTATTAGAGCTTGTTAGTAGCTAAATAGTCTTAGCAGCTTATTTCCTTAGTATGGCAGTATTAACCAAAAAGTTAGTACTGCTGTTTGGATTAAGCTATCATTTCCAGCTTATTTTTTTAAGATTGCTTATTAGAATATATTTTAGGTGCCTCTTAGCTTATTTGGACTGTAGGATAACTTGTTGCATCCCTTAGGTTCATGTCAGTTAAGGTGTGATTGGTTTTAAGTTTAAACATAAATTTGTCCCTTATCAGTGCTTATTCCTAGCTTATTTATAAAGTTTCAAAAATTTTGGTTTTTCAAAAGGCTTATTTACAGCTTTTTTAAAAAGTTTTCAAAAAGAGAAAAAAAAAATAGTTTTGCAAAAAAGGGAAGCCACAAGGGTCGAACCTGTGACCTCCCCTCCATACCCAAGCCTCACACACACACACCTCTTAACCATTAGCGCCCTAGGGACTTGCAGTTTATATTTACAAAGTTTATTATTTAACCCTTATTTAGTCAGTTAAGCTTATTCCCTTTTCAGCTTATTTGTAGCTTATTTTGAAAAGTTGTTTTATTGCTTGTATTTTTCGTGCATTCCTTTTATCATTTAACACTTTCCCTAAATTTTTCATAATTTTCCGAAACCATTTAGTATTTTTTTTTATAATTTTTCTAGATTAAAACTGTTTTTAATTCAAAAAAATTAAATATTAATCAGAAAAATAATTTTTTTTTTCTAAAATTTTTATTTTATCGTTTAGGATCTAGAAAAAGTAGAATTGCATCATTTTGATTTTTAGGGCTCCTAACATGCCGGTTTTTAGCTCGTTTTTTATTTTTAATGCATTTGGACTTAATTGCACTTCGTTATATAGCTTTATTTACTTATTAGTTATTTATTTAGGATTTCCCTTCATTTCTTGCCTTAAATGCTTTCTCGTATCTTAATTTGAATTTGGAAAACAAACAAAAAAAACGTAAAAAACCCGAATTTCAAGCATTTTAATAACAAACCTCAAACGAAATCCTCGATTCATACCTCATTGGGAAACGACCCAAGTATCACTTACCCGGTATCATATATCGTATTTGCGAGTTTTGCGTGTTGACCTTTTCCCTAAAGGGTTGACTCGTCGATTCGCGTACGTATTTTATTTGATATTATTATATATACTATTCCAAACGAATCAATTCTTTGGCGCCGCTGCCGGGGAGGTTGTATTGCGACAATATCATTATGGTTTGACGATTAGTGACTTGAATATCCTTCCTCGTGAAGTTATTGCTTTACAAAAAAACAATATAAAATACAAAAATATTTTTCTTTTCTTTTTATATATATGTAAAAGATAAAAACACAAAAATATTTTCCTTTTTATTGTGTTAAATAAAGATAAAAGACAACAAAAATATAACACTCTCAACTTGAGTGTTATCATTATAAGTTCCCAAACTAAAGATTTAAAACTTGCCTTTGCGTCACTTGTGAAAATCGGCTCACCTTTAATTGATAAACAAACTATAAGATGGGTTTAAGGAGGGTTGTTCCAACGAACTACGACCCGAAGGGAGAAGGTTAGTAAAAGTTCCGTGCTTTCCAGCTCCCAAGCTCCTTTGTGCGTTTTTCTTTTAGAGAGCTACCGTACGCTTGTGATTATTGGTTTAAGTTGTTTTGTTTTCGATTAGGTCTTGTTTCAATTGATGTGTTTTTACTGCATGCGCACTCGCTTTCAAAAATATTTCCTATTATAAAATTCCAAAAATAATCTTCTTTATCCTCTTAACCGTTTAATTCTATATTCTTATCCCTCTATATGTTTAATTCTTATGGCGACACTCGACTACCGTCATTGTTTTCATTGTAAAAGCCAAGTGGGTGATGAGTATCGTTGTTACAAGTGTATGTGTGAGCGGGGCGGAAATAATTGTAAAAATGGATTTTGTAATGTGTGTGAATCATTCATTAATTCAAATCCAAATTCTTTCAATGATTCTCAAAAAAAATTCGACTATCCTCCTGAGCCCGAGATATCTTGTTCGATCAGGATTATTGCTATGGGTGTGGAGACTTGTTACCGAAGGGATTTCATTGTTAAAAGTATACTTGCGAGTGGTGTGGAAATTATCTTATAGATGGACTTTGTTAAATTTGCGCTGAGAATACCTCGCTTATGATTTTAATCCGAACTTTTCAATTATCCTCAAAACGATTTTAACCACCCTTCGCAGAATTCATATGAGCAAGAACCGTACTATCAAAATTTCAATGATACATCGTTTCAGAATACACAAAAGTTTTCTCCACAATATCTTAATTGTGAAAAATGTGGAGGTCCTCATGATGATTATCAATGTCAACCGTGGCATTTTGTCATTCATCAACAACCTCATGAAAAAATTATTGGAGAATTACTAGCCGAATAACAAGCAGCTCGCATTGAAAAATCTACTGAAGAACTACTACACGAAAACAAGCAGCTAAAAGGCGTAACCAATTTCGCAAGGCTCTCATTATCAGTGACGATGAGGATAATATTCAAATTTGTGAATTTTATAAGAATTCGTCAGCCGAAATTGCACCCGTCTTACCAACCGGAGAGCCCGTTGACTCTCTAAGTATGGGGGACGAGCATCTTAGCACTTTTCCGGAAACGGAATCGTCTAGTGTTGAGAACCTTGTCCCAATCCCAAGTGAGTCCGAGGGTATCTCAGGTAATATGTGTGATATGTCTTTTGATGTTAATTGTCCTCCTCTTTTAAATGATCATTTTGAGCTTTTCTCCGATTCGAACAATGATTGTACTTCGTGTGATGACGACTCTTTATCTTATGAAGACATCGATTGTATTGAGGCATTATCTCTCCATTCTAAGCTCATCAACTTAGAGGAGGTGAAGGATTTTGACTCAGAAGATGGAGAGATTGACATTGATGTTCTGAAAATCGAGGACGATATACTTCGTGAACAATTATCGAATATAAATCTTCTCATTTCTAAGATTGAATCATTTTGTGACAATCCAACCTCATTTCCTATCTCCGTTGAGGATAGTGACTTTTTCTTGGAAGAATCCGAAACATCTCCTGAGCTTGAGACTTTTAGATTTGAAGAAGAGAATAGTGGCAGTACCACTATTGATCATACAAATATTTCTCTTCCTATTTACGATTGTTTTGAGATTGAGCCCGATTTGACTAAAGTTGTTTTGAACGAAATTTTTGATAATTAGACAAATGACCCTCTTATGGAAGAGGTCGACTCATTTCTTGCTCCGGATGACTCGATACCACCGGGTATTGAGAGTGACGAGTATGACTTAGTAGGGGATATTCTTTTGCTTAACAATGACTCCCTTTCATTTCCAGAAACTGAGTCATTCTATTTTGATCCATCATCTCCTCACCCGCCTACCAAAGATCCTAAAAAAACCAAACGAACCATGAATTATTAATTTGAGACGAAAGAGGTAATATCCTAACTTTATATTGTATAGCATTATACTATTACTATGTATTCTTTAACTATATTACAAAAATATCATATGTAATTATTATATTATATTAGACTTAGGATCAAATGAGAAGAAACCCTTAAAATGAGAATGATGAGAAATAACTAAAACTACACATTAAAGATGCATCGATTTGAATTAGGTACATCTTTAATCTTTTAGATGCATCATAATATATTTCCTGGTTAAAAATTAGATGCATATACATATATTAGATGCATTTTATCAAGTTAGGAGAACTCTATGTATTTTTCATTCTATGCAGGTCAAATTTGTTGCTAATACTGATTTGCATCTTTTTCGCTTCAAAGCCACTTTCAAAACTAATTGGTATGCATATAAATGAATAGCGATGCATTTAATTCAAGTCAATACATTTCAAATATGTGATAATTGTTATTTCTCATTCTTATCATTTCAAGTTTTATTCTGCCTTACCCTATTATACTATTACTAACCCTAATATATTTGGTATTACATTTTATTAATATGTAGTATTGTAATATATTGTTTAAATCAAATACTACTATGATAACATCTTGTTTAACACGAGTAAATGATTTTTCGGTAGGGAACTAATAAAAATTCGGAAATTTAAAACTTAAAAATGTTATTTTGGATATATAACATTACTTATTTTCTATTTTCTATTTTTTTTTAATTCTTTATTTTTTATATTTATTATAAATAATTATGAAAAAAATAGGATTAAAAAAACATTTATTCACAAAAAAATTTAATAACTTATCGATAGATATAGAAGCACAAAATAATCTGATAATATAAAAAATAAAAATGCATTGTGTACATTATGCTTTTTTTATAAGATATACTCTTTCCGTCTTAAAATAATTGTCTTATTTTGACTTTTTAAATCTTTTTTTTTTTCCAGTTTTAACTTTATTTATTTTTCTTTTGTTATGTAATACTTGATGATAAAAATTTTAAAAATTAAAATAGAACATTTATTTCGAGACGGCTAAAGTATACCCTTAACATAAATAGTAAAAGTTCTTGATACCAAAAGAAGGCAAAAAAATACAATTTTTTTTATTTTTTTATTTTATTTTTTATTTTTTTTATTTTATTTTTTATTTTTTTTATTTTTTTACATTTTAGCAAAGTGACATTTTTACTCGTAACTAATTAAGTATTACTTTCTTTAAAGGTAAAGTGGTAAACTTGATCAAACTTTCTTAACTTTTTGAATCGAACTTTGACTTTAAATATATTTTTTTATTATAATACTTGATAAAAATTATACCAATAAAAATACATTTAAAACATAATCTATTTATATATTTTGCATCAAAGATTATATAATAAAAATAAAAATATTTAGGGTCAAACTTGGGTTCAAAAGGTCAAAATAGACTTATATTTTAGAACATATATAATATTAGTAGTGAACAATTAAATTAAGACATTAAAAAAAAGAATATTTGAGACGAAAGAAGTAATGTCCTAACTTTATATTGTATAGCATTATACTATTACTATGTATTCTTTTACTATATTACAAAAATATCAGATTACATTATACTACAATTAATTATATTTTACTAGACTTGAAATTAAATGAGAAGAAAATGAGAATAATGAGAAATAATTATAACTACACATTAAAGATACATCGATTAAATCGATGTATCTTTAATCTTTAGATGCACCATAATATATTTCCTAACTAAAAATTAAATACATATACATATATTAGATGCATTTTATCAAGTTAGGAGATTTCTATGTATTTTTCGTCCTCTGCGGGTCAAATTTGTTGCTAGTACTACTTTTCATATTTTTCACTTCAAAATCACTTTCGAAATTAATTGGTATGCATATAAATGAATTGAGTTGCATCTAATTTAAGTCGATGCATCTCAAATTTATGGTAATAATTATTTCTTATTCTTCTTATTTCAAAAGTTAAAACAAAACATTTATTTCGAGACGGAAAAGATTATACCCTTGACAATAATATTTGATGATAAAAATTTAAAAAGTTAAAACAGAACATTTATTTCGAAACGAAGAAAGTATACCCTTAACAATTATAGTCAAAGAGATAAATATAAAAAGTTCTTGATACCAAAAGAAGGCAAAAGTAATATATACTGCTTATAATGCACGAAGGCACCTCACTCTTAATTTTAAGACGTACAAGAAATTAAGCATGGTTTACAACATTTTAATGCACCAAATTTTCAGAATTACAACAAAGTAAGAATATTGTACAACAAAATAAAGAGTGGTGTCATTTTAAGACTAAAATTCTATCAACAACATTAATGCTATTAAAAACACCCTTTCACTAAAAATGACAACCATTTAAGCACAATGTACAATAGCTGCAACCAATTTTCAGATTTAAAACAAAATAAAATAGTGTATAACAAAATAAACATGATGTAATTTTCAAACTTACAACATTAATGCTATTAAAGTGGTCAATGTTATTAATAACTATAATGACTACTACTTACAAGAAAAGAAACATAGTGTATAACACTTTAATGCACATAATTTTCAGACGTACAAGACAAGAAGCATAGTGTACAACAAAACACCACATTAATGCTATTTAATGTAGTCAATTATTTAACTGGTCAATAAATACAATTATTACAGTTATTAAAACACCCCTTACATAAGAAATACAAATTATCAAGCATATTGAACAACCAATTAAACACAATTCCTGCATTAAATTTCACTACTGCAAATAATAAAGCACATTATACAAATATTCAAGCCCAAACGGGCAACGGGCCAAATGGGCTTGAGCCCGAAACGGAGCGGACCAAACGGGCTCGAGCCCGAGCAGACACGGGCCAGTAGGTTCGAGCCCGAACGGGCACGGGCTATACGAAATTCTTAATATCCGTAAATTTATTGTTAAAAAGAACATAATAAACTAAAATACATTATTTTATCGAAAAATTGTATTTCAAGGTACCCGCCGCTGCAACGCACGAGTACCCTGGTAGTAACTATTATGATTACAAACAATTAAATATTTACTTTTAACATCTTATCCAATATATTACGGGTTGAGTTATTACAACGGTCCCTAGTATTTTAGTAAAACCCTCCCTACTTTGTAGGAGGTACTTTGTGTCTCCCACTTTTTCTTTTTTTTTTTTTTTTTTTTTTTTTTAATTGTGTAATAATATGTTTGTGTAATAATATGTTTGTGTAATATAAGTGTTTTGTGTAATAAGTGTGTAATAATATGTTTTGTGTAATAAGTGTGTATTAATGTTTTGCACGTTAAATATTACCACATTAAATAACTGCAACAACAACAATTATTATTAAATTAAACGTCAACGTTATAAATACAACAACATAACACTACATATGAAGGTTATTCATCTCGTTTAAAAGATCACGGAGTCTTGCACCCGACTGACAAGCGTGATCCTCAGGATTCCTTGCCAATTCTAACTCCATCTCCAGCGTCTTTATTTTTGTCTTTAACAGCTTGATCTCATTATCTTTAGCAACGCAGTTTGAGCACTGCGTTGAAGATGAGGCTCGACTTAAGTACCGTCCTTCAAATTCATCTTTCCAACTGAAGTATCGACACCCATAGTCATTTGTACCTGGCTGTTACATGTTAAGAAAATAATAAGAAATGTATTTTTAACAAACAAATTATTTACATAAAACCCCTAAGCAAACATATGATTATTTACCACTGAAAGAGGACATGCATAATACGGTCGGCCTGGAAAGGATTTCGTGGATTTCCGTTCTATAATAAATCCTCTATTACATCGACACCAGAAAGGATTTCCTTGGCTCACCTGACAATGTTATTATTAATTTAAATATAAACAATAATCAATCATTTACAACATAAGTAATCAATCACTATGTTTACAACGTAAATCATTAATCAATTATTTACAACATGAATCGGTAATCAGTCATTATGTTTATAATTATTTACAACATGAATCATTCACTATGTTTATAATTATTTACAAAATGAATCATTAATCATTTACAATGTTTTGTATGTATATATTATTTACTAATTTGGTAGTCGATGCCTATATAATGATTCCCACTGGGATGCAGCTTCGGATCTGTGCCTCCTCCATTGTGGGTGGATTTGCGGAAGTGGAGAATCTTCGTCTAGCGTCAGAACAATGTAATGACCTACTTCGTTCCCCACACGGCCTATCACAAGAGGGTCAGTTCTTTGTGAGAAATCTGGACCACTAATAAGCGGAAAACACGTATTCCAACCCCTGAGAGATATAAGTGCAACGGGTCGTCTAAATACTTCTGCAATAACCAACCCCGTGTTTGGCATGTCCATGTAGCGATCAGACGGTGCACATCCATTTCCGAACCAGTCTATTGTACGGCGAAGTTCGTTAAAACCATCTTCCCACCACAAACCCATGTAAACCCGCCAATTTAGGTCCATCTGTTGCAATAGCATCTGCCTAACTTGGCGCCACAAATCTTGTTGTTGCCAAACATCATGGGCAACGCACCGAAACCCACAATTTCCGTCACCCTCCACATTATATATACTGATTATGTATGGATGCCAAAGGACTGGAAGCATACCCATCAACATTTCGCTTTCTGCATCTCCATCATACAACCTGTGTCTTGTCGACAAAGGACTAGGACCCGTGAAAGAACTATGTCGGGCAGGCTCTTTGTTGAAGTTCGGGACTTGTCTTGATCTTGTAGCGGTGCTTCTTCGGTGATTTACGGTTGGAACTTCATTCAAGTCCGGGACTTCATTCAAGTCCGGGACTTGTGTAGCCTTGCCCATTTTGTCCTTTGCGCTCGGACGTCCACGGGTATTTTTCTGAATAACAGGTTCCCGTGTGTCATCAGATGCAGGTTGGTATATCGATCTCAACTTCGTTAGCATATTATTCTTGACAAACGACGATGCTTTGGTAAAAACATTCCTGAATTGCCGAATGTCGTCTCTAAACGAAGTATCATGATGATGATGATGATCATCATCATCATCATCATCATCATCATTACTGGAAGAGCCATCTTCAGGCGGTGGCCTATTGATATTAGGCCACGGAACATGTAGGGTTCTCCAAAAAATATTAACTTCTTCCAGTGGAATGGGGCATCCTGAAATCATTAAAGTAGTATATTACAATGCCGCCCGTAAATCACTGATATTAATGGGGAAAACAACTTGATAGTTATAAATTTACTTACCATGATATACATAGTATTGCATCTCGTGAAAGCATGGTAGTCCGTAAATTGTACGCAACTTATGGCTACATTTGTCTACGGTGATAGCCAGGTGGAGTTCTTTGTGCATGAGATTGAAAGCATGGTGAGAAACTTTATACCACAAATCTTGAAATATTTGAAAATTACAATCATTTATTTTCTCGCCGATGCTTCTATTTAAACTCTCTTTTATCGAATTTTCTTGCGCAAATACAATCTTATCGATTGCACTCAACAACCTGTCTAAATTGGACTGTGTGCCGCCCAAATATAATTTCAACAACGCGTGGTGAGCCTCAACTCTACACGTTGTTGTCTGGCCGTAGGAGCGATATTCATCGGTGATGTACGAGACAAACATGTGTCTGTAATCTCGCAGCCAGTTATCCAGATACTCAGCGATTGCTGAAAAAAAAAAAGAGTGAATTAATCAAAGGTCATTCGGGTGCTTATTAATTGAATAATAATTAAAAAAAATATAATTAACAATTTATTACGCGCATGGTTGACCAACTGTTGTCGTAGGCGCTCATATTGTTGCTGGAACAAGGGGCGTGTCGGAGCTTTAATCAACCGATCCCATCTCTTTTTAATGGATGCATACTCATCTATCCCACCGCATCTGTTTTTCATAAACTTCATCAAATTTTGCTCTATATGCCATCGACAGAGTAATTTGTGAGCGGTAGGAAATTCTGCTCTACATGCCCCAACCAACGCTAAATCTCTGTCGGTGACAATAACACGTGGGTAGTATCTTTCGTCTATCACCTCTTTTATGCGTTGCAATACCCACTGAAAATTATGCCCCTTTTCACCGTGTATAAAACTGTACGCCATTGAAAATGTTTTATTCGTTGGTGTTACTCCTACAATTTCCAACAATGGCAATTTAAACATGGTGGTATTGTACGTGGAGTCCATCAGCATGATTTCAGGAAACGTACGCCATAGAGCATTCGAAGTGGGGTGAACAAAAAATAACTCCTCAAGTTCATTATCGTCATTCACCCTCGGGTAGTATGCATACCCTGAATCCACCAGATGCGAGTAAAGGACTTGAATTTGAGTTCTATCACCTCTTCTGGCTCTCCGGAACTTATCAAGTGTGTTATATATAGTTCTAACGCTAGACACGTTATCCGGATTACGTCCCTTTATTGTCGAAAGTATATTACGTGGTGGTACGCTATACTCTGACAATTCTTTGACCAAACTCAACTCATCATCTTTTAATCGCATTGCATATGGCACACCATGCAACGACTCTAGCAACTCATGATTATGGCTATCACACTTCACCCTCAAAATCCAATTATATTGTGTTGCTCTATATTTTGCAACTAATCTGAATGGACAATTGCTTTTTTTTGTTTTGGTTCTTCGTTTTCCACTACCGTGATATTCATAAATCCCGCCCTTTGTACACTTATAATTAATTTCGAACATCTGACCATTTTCTGATTTGGTTCTGTTTTTAACAATGACAAAACCGAGCCCCGAGGCTATATTTTGCACCCACTCAGTTACTTCCTCGTGAGAACGGAAAGCCTGAAAATATATAACAAATTTTATAAGACACTTTTTTTAACTAATACTTTTTTAATACTTTTATAACAAATTTTACCTCTTGTCTGATAAATGGGCAATCCTCTGATACTTCCTCGCGATAACGGAAAGCCTGAAAATACAATTTTTTTTTCAACAAATGCGTTATATTTACATTTTACAACATTTTTTTATACTTTTCTTTTACAACTTACATTTTATTTACAACTTACAAATAATACATTTTATTTACAACTTACAAATAATACATTTTATTTACAACTTACAAATAATACATTTTAACTCAACTTTTACTAACTCTTCCTTTAAAAAAAAAAAAAAAAAAAAAGAAAAGAGAAAACGCGTACGCGTTTCTATGACTAACTCTCACTCTCTCATTATCTCACACATCTGTCTCACTCTCACTCTCTCCTTATCTCACACACACACTCAAAAGTTTTCTCTCACTCTCTCTCTCTCTCTATCTCATCTCTTTATCTAATCCATGGTAAGTTCTTGTTTTAATGTGATGTTCATGATGTTTATATCATGTTTGTTTGATGTTTTTATTGAGTTAAATAAAAAAAACGCGTTTTTTTTAGTTACGATTTGGGTGATTGTGGTCTGTGATGGTGATTTTGTGATGTTTGTGTGATTCTTGGGTGATATTGGGGGTTAATTTAATGGATCTTTAACAAAAAATGAAAACGCCCAAATTTTTTTTTTAGGGTTTGGGGTGATTGTGGTCTGTGATGGTGATTCTGTGATGTTTGTGTGATTCTTGGGTGATATTGGGGGTTAATTTAATGGATCTTTAACAAAAAATGAAAACGCCCAATTTTTTTTTTTTTGGGTTTGGGGTGATTGTGGTCTGTGATGGTGATTCTGTGATGTTTGTGTGATTCTTGGGTGATATTGGGGGTTAATTTAATGGATCTTTAACAAAAAATGAAAACGCCCAAATTTTTTTTTTTTTAGGGTTTGGGGTGATTGTGGTCTGTGATGGTGATTCTGTGATGTTTGTGTGATTCTTGGGTGATATTGGGGGTTAATTTAATGGATCTTTAACAAAAAATGAAAACGCCCAATTTTTTTTTTTTTTGGGTTTGGGGTGATTGTGGTCTGTGATGGTGATTCTGTGATGTTTGTGTGATTCTTGGGTGATATTGGGGGTTAATTTAATGGATCTTTAACAAAAAATGAAAACGCCCAAATTTTTTTTTTTTTAGGGTTTGGGGTGATTGTGGTCTGTGATGGTGATTCTGTGATGTTTGTGTGATTCTTGGGTGATATTGGGGGTTAATTTAATGGATCTTTAACAAAAAATGAAAACGCCCAATTTTTTTTTTTTTTAGGGTTTGGGGTGATTGTGGTCTGTGATGGTGATTCTGTGATGTTTGTGTGATTCTTGGGTGATATTGGGGGTTAATTTAATGGATCTTTAACAAAAAATGAAAACGCCCAATTTTTTTTTTTTTTAGGGTTTGGGGTGATTGTGGTCTGTGATGGTGATTCTGTGATGTTTGTGTGATTCTTGGGTGATATTGGGGGTTAATTTAATGGATCTTTAACAAAAAATGAAAACGCCCAAATTTTTTTTAGGGTTTGGGGTGATTGTGGTCTGTGATGGTGATTTTGTGATGTTTGTGTGATTCTTGGGTGATATTTGGGGTTAATTTAAAAACCCTATGGTATAAGCAGTTACAAACTGCTTATGTGAGATAGTGATTATGTGATGTTATTGAAACTGCCAGAGTTGTGGGTGCAAAAGGGTAGGTTAACACCTTGATCTGCCACCATTGAGTGGTATGAATACCTGCTCTGGCCTACCCCAATCCACAGGATCTGTGTGGTTTCTTGTTAAACTACTTATTGCTTATGATAAAAATGTGCTTATGTGCTTATTGAAACTGCCAGAGTTGTGTGGGTGCAAAAGGGTAGGTTAACACCTTGATCTGCCACCATTGAGTGGTATGAATACCTGCTCTGGCCTACCCCAGTCCACAGGCTCTGTGTGGTTTCTTGTCAAATTGCTTATTGCACACAAGCAGATTGCACACAGGCTCAGATTAGAACCGTTCTAGCAGTACTTTATTGGTTGGGTTATTTCAACGGTGCCTAGTATTTTATATCAACCCTCCCTAGTTTTAGAGGGTTTGGAGATGAAAATAACAAACTGCTTATACACTTGATAAGCAGTTTGTTATTTTAAGCTGATTTGAAAACTGTTTTTTTTTTAAAAAAAAACTGGGATAAGGCAATGATGATTTAAGGTAAAAACATGATTTTGGCTTGGCATTTCCGAATGGACGGCAAAAAATTAATTCATTTTGCAACCTTCGATGTTGCAGCCATAAATGATCATATGAAACTTAATCTGAGCCTAATGTTAATAAAATACTAGGCACCGTTCTAATAACTCAACCCTTATTAATGTGTAAAGTTTCATTACCTCTGGTGATTGAGACATGTCGGCAGCTGTCGAAATAATCCAACCCTATCTGTAACTTGTGTAACCTTCACTTGTTGTAACTTGTTGAGTTTGTGGTGAGAGTAACTTTGTGGTAATTTGTGAATTTGATACTGCCTTGTGGTGATGAGGCTGAGTATAAATTGGGAGGTTTCACTACCTACCAATTTGAGATTGATCCCTTGTGACTTCCTGTTTGGGAATCTTACTGCATTTTGGGAATATTACTATTGCTTTTGGTTTTTGGCTTGTGAACACTTAGGCAATCTAACTTGGTTGCTTTTTGATCTGTGCACTTGTGTGCACCAGTTTGGGAATCTTACTGCAGTTTGGGAATATTACTGTTGCTTGTGAACACTTGGGCAATCTAACTTGGTTGCAATCTGGTATTGTGCAATCTGATCTGTGCACTTGTGTGCAATCTGCTGCACTTGGACAAAAAAAATTTCAAAAAGGCGATGACGATTGGTTTTATAACCGAACGGCGCGGCAAAGTGATATTTGTCACTTTGCAGCCTTCATATCCGAGCCTAATGGTTTTCTAAATTGGTGATGATGTTAATCTGAGCCTTTATGCAATCTGCTTGTGGTAATGCAATCTGCTTGTGTGATAATGCATTCTGCTTGTGTTATAATGCAATCTGCTTGTGTGATAATGCAATCTGCTTGTGTGCTTATGCACTTGGACAAAAAAAATGGCGATGACGATTGGTTTTATAACCGACCGGCACGGCAAAGTGATATTTTTATCACTTTGCAGCCGTCATATCTGAGCCTAACACTTTTTATCAATTGCGCAAATGTTTTTCTAAATCGGCGATGATGTTAATTTGAGCCTTTATGCAATCTGCTTGTGTGATAATGCAATCTGCTTGTGTGCTAATGCACTTGGACAAAAAAATAACTTAGGACTTGGACAAACCTTGCTTATGCACTTGGACAAAAAATAAATATTATGCACTAGTTGTGCTTATGCACTTGCACGTTAAAAATGAAAAAGACTTAGACGTGTGTGTGTGTGCTGCACTTGGACGTGTGTGTGTGTGTGCTGTACTTGGACAAAAAATGGGAAAAAAACAGCAAAATGACAAAAGTATATAATTTTGCAAATGAACAGTGAAAGTACAAAAAAGAAGAAGGAATAGTACCCTAAACTAGGGAGGGTTTGCAGGGGAAGGGGGGTAGGGGGGGTATTAATAGTGTGACCCTATATTACAGCAAACCAACTTTTCGAACAATGGCATTAAATGGCAAAAGTAACAAATTCCATACCATTTATTGTCTTTTTTTAATTTCAAATAAAGTATATAAAATATGATAGTAACAAAATTAAATTTTAGAAACACCATTTATAGTGTAGTAATATATGTACCATATATCTTTTTGATATGTATCCATATACAAATTTTTCTATCTATAAATAGGACTCCAAAAAGACCCATAACCATAACAACCATTTCCATCTCTCTCTCTTCTCTATTCTCCACACTTAACCCACTCTCTATCTCTCTCTACAGAGAGAAGAGCAAATTATCAGTTTAAGCAAAGTTTAACCATTTGTGCATTTGAAAATGGGATTTGAGGAATTAGGAGGCATGAGTTACTATGTTGGAATTATGGTTGGAGTTATGATGATCATGAAATGGGCTTTGAAGAATGTGAACGTGTGGTATTATGAACGAAATTTGGACAAAAAGATTAAGGAGAGTTTACCACCGGGTGATATGGGTTGGCCGTTTATTGGTAACATGTTGTCGTTTCTTCGAGCTTATAAGTCTACTGATCCTGATTCGTTCATTGGGGGCTTTGTTCAAAGGTACTCACACTTCCTACTATTTCTCTATTGCTTAATTTGCACTTTCCATCGTTATAAACTATCTTTTTGTTTTGTTTCTTGGAAATTTTTGAAGGATTTAATGGTGTAAGTTTGTAAGAGTTACATGTTTTGGACTATATGTGAACTTACTTTTTCTACAAAAAAAATGCATTTGTGTGTTGGAGTTTTCGGCCAATTAGACCACATGCAATAACACTACTAACTATTTTCACGGCAAAACTTTTGTTTGTATAATATATTTAATGGTTTTATATATCATTCATCAAAAAGAATACAGACTTTACAGGTGCTTGGTTAGGAAAAATATTGAATGTTTTAGATATAAAAAAGTCCCAGATATTTCATGAAGCATTGTAGATAATAGTTATGATGGAGTATGGAAACATATTCTTTACACCACCAATAAGTGTCTCACCTTTTTGGGTTCGATTTCTAAGTGGAATATATGTAATTGTGTTGATCATTTCGGTACATGCATTGTCAACTTATACACACAAGTTCGGTTTTTTCTCATATTAATTAATATCACAAAAATTTGGTTTCATTTTTATTTTTATTTTTGCATTTGAAGACCGATGTTCGTTTGACAAAATTCATTTCTAAATGTGACATGCAGTATTGAGTTGTATGGTAAATAGTTTTACGTTACTGGTTATTATTTTAAATTTTGTAATTATTTTGTCCGAGAAAGTAACTAAAAGACATTTGTTTTTTTTTTCTGGAAGGGTCGGTCACTTTCATGTTTCTAGCTACGTGAAAAGACAAGCAATTGCCTTTTGAAGGAAATATTAAATATACACTAGTATATCTTTATTTGGTATTATAATATAGAAATTTTACCTTAAATCTAAAGAAGAACTATTTTTTTTACATATTATCGCTATTGGCGTGTGGCATATTGTTATAAAATGTTATAAAGAGAAAAAATTGGAAGTGGAATAAAATCTTCATAGGGAAGTATTAGATATACATCATCTAGAACATGAAAAGGAAGTACAAAACAAATCATGTATATAGACAAAAGATAGTATTTACTTTATAGAAGATACATATTATTTTTTATTTTAGACGATACTAGTTATTACTATATATACTAAAACACAGGATCTAAAGTTTTGCAATTCACACATTTAATGCAAAGTTTGCCAAATTGGCGGAAACAGCCCCTGAGGTTCAAGTGTCGTTGCAAAGTAAGTCCTTTAACATTAATAATCTTTTGCAACTTGGCAAAAACAACCCCTGAGGTTTAAATGTCGTTGCAAAGTAAGTTCTTTAAGCAATCCCGCTGCATCGCGCGGGTTTTCCAACACTCGTTTTAACTGAACATGTAATCATATATAAATATTTGATCACTAATATATATAAATATAAAAACAAAAGAACATTCATAGTAATCAAAATTCTTAACTTATTCGGCAAAGGAGCATTTTTTTTTATTTTGCAATCCCTGTGTGCCGACTCAGTCAAGTGGTTGGGTGAAAGCAAAAAGGGAATTTTGTAGACTTTATGCCCTAAGCACTAAGATTAGAAAAAATATTGGCCTTGGAAGTTGGAAGCACTTTTTAATTTATCGTGTCAAATGTCATTAGTATAAATTTATTTTGCAAAATGTTTAGTAGAATGTACTTAGTTATAAAAGTATTTAGTGATATTTTTGTGAATTGTGGCTTTAATTAAAATAAAACTTTAATTCCTTAATACTAGAATTGAAAGCATTGGACCTTCCCTAGAGTAGGCAAGTTTTGTCACTACCATTGTCATTTTTCTTTATTTTACAGCAAAACTCGTTTTATTTGTACGACTTGTAGTGTTGTGCATTATATACTATGGGCATGTTTGGCAAGAGCTTTATTTGGGAGCTGTTAGCTTTTTGTTATAAAACAATCTCTTCTAAAATAAATAGCTCCGTTTAGATACGTTTGGATGCATTAACTTCAAGCTTTTATTTCAAACAAATAGCTCCTAAATGAAAAGCTGATTCATGAAGCTTTTTAAACTTTTGAAGCTGTTAAAACTTTAAATTACTGATATACCCTCTAAACATTTGTTTATAATTATGTATATGTCCTTTTACGTCATTTTACATCTTATAATTACATTTAACAGCTAACTTACCAAACATTTTTATTGAAAAAAAGATACAACTTGTAGCTCATGTTAACAGTTTTGCAGTTAACAGTTTACAGCTTACAGTTTACAGCTTAAAGCATACAACTTACAGCTAGGTTTGCCAAACATACCCTATATCAAATTTATCTACTTGAATAATATATGAAATTTAATACCCGTACTTTTAATGTTTTAATGTACATATTACGGAGTATATATGATTGGTGTCGCATATATCTTATGTAACAAATATTCATACAAGTTTTATATATATATTTTTTTCATAATTGCAGATTTGGGCCTAATGGTGTTTACAAATCATTCATGTTCGGTAAGCCTAGCATCATTGTCACTGTTCCAGAAGCGTGTCGAAAAGCAATGTGTGATGATGAGGCGTTCCAGCCTGGGTGGCCGATCTCCACACTTGAACTCATTGGAAGAAAATCTTTTGTCTCAATTGGTTATGAAGATCACAAAAGGCTTCGTAAGATAACTGCATCACCAGTTAATGGTCATGAAGCCTTGTCTGTCTACATGCGGTACATAGAAGCCAATGTGGTAGAAACACTGGATAAATGGTCAAAAATGGGTCGAATCGAGTTCCTAACACAACTCCGAAAGCTAACATTTAAGATAATCATGCACATTTTTCTAAGCACGGAAGGTGAAAATGTGAGGGAGGCATTGGAGAAAGAGTACACAACGCTTAATTATGGTGTTAGAGCCCAAGCCATAAATCTTCCCGGTTTTGCGTACTATAAAGCACTCAAGGTTTTCTATATATCTGGCCTTTATATCTACTTTTACAATTACCATTAAACTTTTATATATTGTTAACCATAAGTTTATATTTTGTAGGCACGGAAGAATTTGGTGGCCATTTTGCAAGCAATAGTAACCGAGCGTAGAAAGATAAGAGAGGAGACTCAAGGAATGGCCAAAGAAGACATGCTTGATAATCTCCTAGACACTCGAGATGACCATGGGATAAAACTAACCGATGAGGAAATCATTGATATATTGGTCATGTATCTAAACGCGGGCCATGAATCTTCAGGGCACATCACAATGTGGGCAACTGTCCTTCTCCAGTCACACCCTGAATATTTCCAAATAGCAAAGGTATTTTAATTAAGGAAACTATCCAAAATCATTAGAATTATATACCACCAAGATGTAAATGGGATCATGGAAACGTTGTTCTTACGCTATCTTGTACTTTTATTATAAAAAAAATCATAACATGTTTCTTAAAAACAAGTTTTAAGTGTCAAATGTTACACAAATATATAGGAAGAACAAGAGAGGATCGTGAAGAATATGCCACCGGGGCAAAACGGTTTGACCTTGAAAGAGTTTAGGCAGATGGAGTATCTCTCGAAGGTGATTGATGAAACGATGCGTCTGGTTACATTTTCGCTCATGACGTTTCGAGAAGCCAAGAAAGATGTGGAAGTTAAAGGTCCGGTCTTCATCTTAATTATTAGATATTTATAGCACCTAAACTTACTATTAACTTTACATTTAAGTACTCCGTATATGTATAAAGTTTGACTATGTTGATTTTAGGTTACATGATTCCTAAAGGATGGAAAGTGCTGGTTTGGTTTAGGAGTGTTCATCACAGTCCTGAAGTTTATCCCCAACCCAAGGAGTTTCTTCCTTCAAGATGGGATGTGAGTCTCTCTTAACTTGTACAAAGTCTTTACAACTTGAACAAATTGCATTGTTACAATTTGACTGAATTTTGACATGTTGACCAGGATCTTGTACCAAAACCTGGAACTTTTCTTCCATTTGGAGCAGGAAGTAGACTGTGTCCTGGAAATGACCTTGCCAAGCTAGAAATTGCCATCTTCCTTCACCATTTTCTTCTCAACTATAAGTAAGTCCACGTAAAACTAGTTAGAAATTGCATTGTGACTTTTTGGTTCAAACAAGTTATTTCTAATGCAATAAAAATACATTATTTGTGTGTTGCATTATTTTTGTAGTTTAAGGTAGGTGTCAACTTCTATAACAAGTCTAAACATTTACCACTCTTTCCAGAGCTGTAAATTATTCTGTTATATATTAAGTCAACTAATCTTAAATATCTTTTAAATATAAGGTTTGTAAATAGAGAATATTGACTAACTATATGTTTTTATTTATTTTTTATTTTGCAGGCTTGAAAGGGAGAATCCAGCATGCCCAGTGATGTACCTGCCTCATTCAAGGCCCAAAGACAATTGTGTTGGAAGAATTATTAAAGTGTCCAAGTGAAGTGATGGATTGGAGGGTAGATTTGGAAATAATCTTAGAAATTATTAAGTTCTTAGTCTTTCAGGCTGAAACATGATGCGTTTTCCTTTAGACTTTGGTTTATTTTAATTATATCGGCTCATGTTATGTTTCTACCTTCTAATCCTTTCTATTGTAAACGATCCTAAATGACATATCAATGGTTAAAGGATCCAAATTTTGCCTTATTTTTTGAGTTTTCTCTCTACACAATTACTGTTAAAGGTGGACCAATGAACTTCAATAAGCAAACCGAAATCTAATCGTTTAAAGCTAGAAAGTTGTATAAATCTCTATGTTTCGAGTCCTTTTTTCACAGTGGCCCTACTGGCAGAACTATATATGTATGAAGAGAATTATGAATGATCTCGACGTAGAGTTTAGCTTTGGGATCGATATGAAAAGCAAGGGAAGCAACGGTCATTTAAGTTTTAGTTTTCGTAATTGAGGCTAAAGGTTTCTTATTACTTTAAGTCTAAGATTGTAGTTTAGGAAGATTAAACTTGTTAAAAGTTTGGAGGGTTCTTTTCCATTACTATATGGTATAAAATGTATAATGATCTGGAAACTGTAAATGAAACTTAGGACATGCAATTATATGTAGGATGAGAATGAGATCTGAACTTGTTAAAAGATTATTTATAGGATGAGAATTATACTTGTTAAATGATTTATGGTTTTGGACAATTAAATGAGGTGTTTAATTTAGTGATTTAGAGACTGTGATTGTAAAACATAGTTGTCTGTTGAATACGAGTTTAAAATCTCAAATTATGCCTTTCCAAAATGGGCTTCACCATGTCCGCCAAATAGTTGGATGCACATATTAATTCTCGTTCTAATATTCCACTTAGAAGTTTAAACTCATGACTATAAGAATTCTTTACCATCAAAGGTTAAATAAACCTGTTGAATATTGGTTTTTTTTTCTTCTCAACAAAGCCCAAAGCAATTAATAGCAAGCTAAAGCCAGCCCGCCCTACCCCCTACCTAGCAGGCCGGAACTTTGGGCCAAGTTCTTTTGAATCAACTTCTTTTGTGTTCTCGATTTTGATTGCGAAGGAAAAGCAAATTAAAAAAACTGTATTGACCAAACTACCCTTGTTCTTTTTACCTTCAGTTGAGACCTGTTCTTTAAACATCCTCATATGATGTTCGTCTTCCTAAAAGCTGTTTATCATAGTTTTGAATATAGAAGCACCACCTGATAACATATTAAAATTGTACAATTATTGTTATCGACTTTCCAACATAATTGTTTTAGTATGAGTTAGAAATTATTAGGGCTTTAACGCTCCCTGTTACACGATGGCTGTAATTATTAGGGCTTCAAATATTTTGGTGTAAACATAGATGACCAGTTAATATACACTAGCAGGGTACCGCGCATGTACGAAGTTATATAATGAAGCCTTTCGTTAAGCAATATTATATATAACGTATCACCGTTTATAAGATACTAGCTTCATAGCCCGCCCGAATAGGCGGGCAGCGGGCTAGCTTCATGATGCTACATGCCGAAATCTAAGTGTATGTAAAGCAACCGTGAAACAATGGAAAACGCATTAAACTACAAAATGAAAGTAACTAATATTTGTTAGTATTAGTGAAATAATATTCTTGTGTGGGATAGTAATAAATAAGAATGGATGTCATGTTTATTGTTTGCGTATGAATGCAATGAACATATTTGCAACAAAGAAAACAAAAGTTCATATATAAGTATAGTGTCCACTTTGTATAGTTGACGTGCAGTCTTCTTTACTCATTTGATCAACTTTAGCTCTCTTTGGTCCCCATTTCACCACTTTACCTGTTCATTAAAACCATGTCAATTGTTAAAATAGGATTGTTGGTAACAAGCTAACTTTTATTTGAAAAGGCACCATTTTGCCTCCTTTAGTTGATACATACAAAAAACCTATATGTTTAAGATCAAAACCTTATGCGTATGGGGAGGTTAAGCATTAACTTATGTAGTTGATACAACAGCTAGACTTGCATTATCATCACCAAGTGTGCTTTGATACATGTGATAAAAAACAGAATTGAAGAAGGAATTGATGGGAAAACTGTTTTATATTTGATTAATTTACAATGATAGGAGTACCCCCTATTTATACACATTTAAAATGAACTTAAATATGGAAAAGAGTCAATTGCTGGCTGTCATTGTTGAGAAATAGAAAGTGAATATACGGTTCCCTAATTGCATGGGAGGTGATGTGATTGTCTATCAATCTGGCTGATCCTGTTGACCCTTTCTTTTAACACTCCCCCTCAAGTTGAATGACGGGATTTCCAAAATTCAACTTGCCTAGACATTCGTGCAGATTTTTCTCATTAACAGCTTTTGTCAAGATATCTGCTAGTTGGTTTTCTGATCGAACAAATGAGAGTGTGATGATCTTTGCTTCCAACTTTTCTTTAATGAAGTGTCGATCCACTTCTATATGTTTCGTTCGATCATGCTGAACTGGGTTCTCCGAAATTTGAATGGCTGCCTTGTTGTCGCTCAGAATCCTGCTAGGTTCTTGTGGTGGATATCCTATTTCAGTTAGGAGCCTTCGTACCCATAAAACTTCGGTTACTACCTTTTGCTTCTTGCTTCTCCATGTAACAAGATTTCCTCCAACTAAAGTGAAGTACCCTGAGGTTGATCTTCGGTCAGTTTTATCTCCTGCCCAATCTGCATCGGTATACAATTGTGTTTCAAGATGCCCATTTGGCTTAAATAAGACTCCATGTCCAGTTGTTCCCTTGAGATATCGTATAATTCTTAAGACTGCTTCCATGTGGGCCTTTTGAGGTTGATGCATAAACTGACTTACCACTCCCACAACATACGCTATGTCAGGTCGGGTGTGTGAGAGGTATATCAGTTTTCCTACCATTCGTTGGTATCTTTCTTTTTCAGCTGGCTCCGCTTTCTCCTCTATATAAAGCTTCTGATTCATAATCATCGGAGTGTCTGCTGGTTTACAGTCAACCATACCAGTTTCTGCAAGCAAATCCAGAACGTACTTCCTTTGACACATGAAGATTCCCTGATTTGATCTTAGGACTTCAATTCCAAGGAAGTATTTTAGTTCCCCAAGACTTTTCATTTCGAATTCTGTGAACAAGCTTTTTCTGAGTTTGGCTATTTCCTTTTTGTCATCTCCTGTGATTATCATATCATCAACATAGATTATTAAACAGGTTATGAGACTGCCTCTCCGTTTAAGAAACAATGTATGATCCGAGTTGCTTTGCTTGAATCCATAATTGTTCATGGCCAAGGTGAACTTCCCGAACCATGCTCTTGGGGACTGTTTTAATCCGTAAAGAGATTTCTTTAGAAAGCACACCTCCCTCTCTTCAAATCTGTCTGTAAATCCAGGTGGAGCTTCCATATAAACTTCCTCTTTCAGTTCACCATGTAGGAAAGCATTCTTCACGTCAAACTGGTGTAGGGGCCATCCTTTGTTTGCTGCTACAGAAAAGAGAACCCTGATGGTATTGATCTTTGCAACCGGAGAGAAGGTTTCAGAGTAGTCAATACCATAAGTTTGCGTATAACCTTTAGCTACTAATCTCGACTTGTATCTTTCAATTGTACCATCGGGTTTGTATTTAATTGTGAACACCCACCGACACCCGACAATTTTCTTTCCTGGTGGCAAGACACGATTTTCCCATGTATTGTTTTTTGCAAGAGCTTTCATTTCTTCTTCCATTGCGTCTCTCCATTGTTTTGACTCCAATGCTTGTTCCGTGGTAGCTGGAATTTCATTGGAATA